>PVKB01000573.1:0-673461 GCA_004027205.1 Ctenodactylus gundi
TTTATTTTATGTATTTATGTATTCATAATAAATTTACACTTTATCATGTAAGAGAGGTCATGTGATATTTGATTTTTAGTACCTGATTTATTTTGCTTCATGTTATGGTTTTAAGACCCATCCATTCTTCTCTAAATAGCTAAATTCATTTTTCTTTGTTTCTGAATAAAATTATATTGTGAGTATATGCCACATTTGGAACAAATACTTTTGTGGACCATGAACACCCTAGGTAGAGAGACTTTTCTTCATTCTTCCATTTCTAATACCTGGTACATTGAAAATAGCAAATAAAGCTATTCTAATGAATAAGTAGTTTAAATATTAATAAGCGGAATATTTCCCCAACTCTATATATGAATAAAATATGTTTAAGATTCTATTTAATTATACTAAATTTGGAAATAATTTTCCGTAGCATTGGAAACTTTAATTCCTATAAAAATCATTGAAGATTATATAAACTTGAGTGTATCCCCTTAACCTTACCCCAATACTTCTGATATGATCATGAGTATAATTTAGTTACTGTGCTTGGGGTTGAACCCAGAACTTTTGCCCTGAGGTATATCTCCAGTCCTTTTTTTGCCTAAACTATTGAAGAGAGTCTTGCCAAGCCACTAAACTGTCTTAGCTGGCCTAAAACTTGTGATTTTCCTGCATCAGTCTCCCACAGTATGGAAATTAGAGACATGTGACACTATGCCTAGCTGTGTACATATTTTGAAGTAATAAGTTCTTTCTCAAAATATGTTTCTCTTTTCTATATGGTTAAAGATGAATAAGATACGTGTCTCTGGAATCAGCAAAAGAAAAGTTTTCTTAAAAATTTTTGTCAAGCTGAATTTAGATTTGTACAGACCTATAATCCCAGTACTCTGGGAAGCTGAGGTCTGAAGATCACAAATTCCAGCCTAGCCTGGGCGATTTAGGGATTTATTAAGACTTTGTCTTAAAAAAAATTAAAAAGACCCAGGACTGTATGTCAGTGCAAAGGACATGAGTTTGGGAAAATGTTGGAAAAAGTTCTCATGAACGCTAAATTTAACAGGCACTTCAAAAGTTAAAAAGAGAACATTGTTATTATTATTTTCATTGTTTTTGTCCTGAACTATTACCACTTCATTCTCTCCCCCATCACAGTTCTTCCCAATTCATTCAAATCCCTATACGTAGTTGGAATGTGAATCAACATTGTCACTGTACTTGAAACAGTTTAAATATTACAAACTGCCACTAATAAGATGATTCATAGCTGAATCATGGCAGGTTAATTTAGATTTATTCTGTATTGCTGTGTCCTATGCACACATTTTACAGATTCATCTTTCTTGTTGCTGTGTTTCAGGGCAGAATGTAATGTTTTGGACTTGGAAAAAAGCTTCATATATTTGGATGTTATTTATTATCTATGGGACCATGTACTGTTAGGGTTCGGGATCTGATCAGAAGGGGTGGATTATAGACATGTGGTGTATTATAGACATATGCATTATGGATTACAAGTTTGTCATGGATTGAGGACTTTGGGCGTGTCTCACTTCGCTGTGTATGTGACCTGGAAAGGGCCAAACACTGAGGCTTGAACTGAAAGGAGCAGATGACTGGGAGATAACCTCTAAGGTTATTTGCTAGCTTCTCTGTCCCTTCTCCCAGACTTGGCTTCCTGTATGCCATGATGTTAACATCTTTTTCTAGTTAGGCTGCCACCATGTGCTTCCACCCGTGCAGCTGTCCATGAATGGATTGAGACCTTCTGAAATTGTGTGCAAACATAAGTCTTTCCTCCTTCAGTTGTGCACAGTGTTTTGTCACAGTGATGAGAAAGTAACTTAAGATGACTGGATATTTTTTACCACTCTCATTTGCAAATGAATTAGAGAGGGTAGGTAGGAATGGCAAAATATTATGACATATGCTCCCTGTTTCCTTAATTTACCACTAATATAACAAAGTCAAGTTAAACCTAGGAGAAAATTTTCTATACATTTATTCATTCAGTTCAAAACAATATTCTGTGCTATTTATTTATTTATTTATTATTTATTGGCTTGTTTGAGACCAGATCTGGGTATAGTCCTGCATTGTCTCCTGAGTGCTAGGATTATGGGCAAGGTTCACCATAACTAGGTTTTCTTTGTGCTTTTTAAGGAGTATGAAAAAGGAACAAATGAATAGATAATTAAGGGAATAAAGGAATGTTTTATTTGAATGTAGATAGCACATGGCAAGTACTAGGGAGGTCTGGTTTCTAATTAAAGTAAAAAAAAATAATTGTTACAAGAATTTGCTGACTGGCTTCTCCAAAGTTTTTGTTTTTAATGCAGCTTCCTTCTATGTTTTATAGTATTCTCCTTCTTGTGCTTGTCCTAATATTCCCCACATGATGCTAACCTGAGAAATTCTCCTAGAGGAAAAAAGTTTTACTTTGCCTTGAAGCAGATGATGACCTTAGATTACTAGAAGAAAATAGAGACCATGTTATGGCTAGAGAACAGTTGTTCACTTGCTGGAAGGGAGATGTCATGGATTATAAATTACAGAAAAGTACATTTGTTGGAAGAATAACTAAAGACCTTGAGTGCTAGGCAGATCAGTTTAGACTTTGTAGAATTTAGTTTTTGTTTTCAATTTTTGCTGCTGTTGTTTCAGTTATGATATGTAATATCTTTCAAAATAATTAATACTTGTTTTATAATTCCAGAAAAAGTGTAATCCAGAAAGTACTGGTTAGGTATTTGTAAATATCTTGTTTTAAAATTTTTAATTCTTAATAATGGAAATATCAAAGCAAAGGGTCTTTGTGTTAAATTTGGCTTATTTTAATAGTTACGCTTGAAAATTAACAGCTCCAGCTAATGGAAAAAATTTAAAGATACAATGTTGTAATTGTGAACTTCAGCAAGACTTACCTTTTTTATTTGAAAATAATTAACATTAGAAATGTTGAATTTTTGTGTTCACTACATAATTAACACATTTTACTGCAAATATAACTTCAAGAATCACTTAATTTTGTGAGATATGGTTGCTTGAGTATTTTTGCAAACAGTCCTGTATTACAGAAATTCAAAATTATTATAACTACCCGATTAAAATAACTCCCCACTTCATCTACTTAATACTTGTTTCTAAAAAATTTAAATATCAATATTATGAAATGGCTTAATATATGTCTTCTGCTTCATGGAAAGAATGAAGTGGACAATATTAGCATTTAGAAACCAATCATAATAAATGTCTTTAGGGATGCGTTCTTTCTGAAAATATTATTAAGTGTTATAAAGTTTAGAGGGGAAATTTCATTATAAAAATATTACCAAAATACCTTGAAGTGAAAATCATTAAAACAATCTTTTAAAATAACTTTTAATTCTAAATTATATGAATTTTTTGCCATGCTAAAGATAGCCTGAAAGTCACTACGTGATAGCAAAACAAAGCACACTCTTTGAACCTTATAATTTAAAAGCAATAAAATTATTTGAAATAAGCAATTGAGAACAAGACAATTTAGCTTAAAGAGTTGTGATGCAAAACATTTTAAACATGTAGCATTGGTCTTCATTGAGACCCACTATGCAAATAATTATATTATGATTAAAGTTTGTTTCAACCATGGAATGCCGAGACAAGAAAGCATCTTAGAAATGACTCTAACACTACTCGCTTAAATGAGGTTAATGAAGCAGAGAATGATGAAATGACTCCTCTAAAGTGTTAGCTATTTATAGGTATAGTTAATACCAGAATTGGAGACCAATTATTTTTTTGTTGTTGTTGTTGCTGCCAGAGATAGAACTCAGACCTTGCACATGCTATGCAAATGCTCTGCACTGAGTTACATCATTATCAGCCCTGTTTTTTTTCTTAGTTTAATAATAGCAGTAAGAGCTGTAACAACCCTTTATATTCCAGGAATTGTTATTAGTGGCTTGTATATCTGAACTCACTCCGTCTTCTTAATAACACTAGGAGACTGTTACTATTATCCTCATCTTACCTAGAGACATAGAATTTAAACAACATGCATAAAAATCACAAAACTAATAACTAGCAGATCTTCTATTCAGTACCAGGCAACATAACTCCATTGCCCATGCTACAAAATCTTAACAAAATTTTCAAATTTCATCTCCCCAGGCTTGTTTATATTTAGGTATTACATTTTATGAATTTGTTTTTGTAGTATTGAAAATTAATGATTATCTCGATTTTCATGTTAAATACTTTAGCAGTACTTTTAAATGTGTGGTTATGTTACACTGTATTTAATTCTGTGAATGGTATTGGAAGATTTCAGTATTGGTGTAGAAGAAAGTTGAGAAATGGATCTCTGAAATGGAGTCTTTTAATTTATTGTACGTATGAAGAAGCTTCACTTATATTTAAACTAACAGAAAAACAAAAGTATATTCAAAGAATATATCTTTGATATGACTTTGTGAGCATGACAGAATCAGCTTTCAATTAGCAATGAGTTTTATATACCTGTTAGTGACTACAAAAACAAAATTTATTTTACATTGTTTTATTAGCGAGGCATAAAATGCAGTAATAAAAGCCTTTTTTTCTACCTTTCTTCAGCCTCTGTAGTTGGCTCCTAGTTCAAAAGTAATTTTGGGTAAAATTGTAGCCTAAAAGAAGCAGCCTATTTTGATATGTTCACTAACATTTGACACATGGGAAAGAAATTAGTAACTGTAAATTAAAACCAGTTACAGCCATGCTCCATAATAAGTAAAGAATAAAAAACCATCTCTAGTGCACAGAAGTTCATATAAATTCATCATTTTATATATAATGTTATAATAGATTCTGAAAATTATATAAAGTTTAAAAATAAAATATTAGATGTTTCATTCTCAGATAATTAAATTAAAATGTACAGCTGACTCAAAGGAATAATCTTTTTTTCTTTTTTATAAATAAAGGGAAAAGGGATTAGGTATATTATGGATATTATGTAGGGAAATCCAAAAGATTCATTTCCATTTCTGTGCTTAATATCTTTTAATATTGGTTTAGTTCAATTAGTCTAAGTTCTTTAAACTATAAACCTTTCCCTTCATTGTACAGTGTTACCTTGTAAAAGATACGATAAAAAAATATTACCAGCACTCATTAAGATTGTATCCAGCACTGCTAAGAATTTTGTTTCTGGGCTGGAGAAATGACACAGTGGTTAAATTGCTTGCTAGCGAGCCTGAAGCCCTGAGTTTGGTTCCTCAGCATCACATAAGCTGAGCATGGTGGCCTCCCAGAACTTGGGATGCTGAGGCAGGAGGATTGCTGTGAATCCAAGGCTAGCCTGGGCTACACAGTGGGTTCAGGACCAACCTGGAATACAGAGTGAGACTTTCTCAAAAAAATTGACTTCTGTACAAAAATAAAAACATGAAGAAATCTGTAAACTGTATCAGTCAATGTGCATTCCTGTTTTTTAACCGTATTTTGGAGAAGAAAGTGGCATTGCTGTAGGCTGGGGACTTAAAAGAGACTCAAGTGCAATTATGGTAGGGTGTGTACATTTAGCTGCATGGTTCTGCACCATGAATACTAATTGTATAAATGCATTTCTGCTACAGCAGAAAACAAGAGAGTGACAAACTTACTCAATTGTTTCTATCCTTCAGTTTCCTGCCTGAAGTTTTTGAAGTAATGGTTTCTGTTCTGCATCATACTCTTCTTATTACCTACCTAAGGATAATAGTGGTGGTAAAGGAAAACATGGTGACTAACTTGTCAACACCACCCATTGTGCTAAAAGTGTTATGCAAATGAGGTGGCTGTGTTGTGAATTACTTCTTTACAATTTTAAAGTTTCAGATACATTTGTTTATATAGCATCTCACATAGATTTTATTGGAATCAAATAATGTTTTAGGTGCAAATTCCCTTTTAGAATAGTATTTACTTAAAATGACAAAACCGTGTGGTTTTTTCCTCTCCGAGGATGTCCAGCAATGTGATTCTTAATTTAAAACAAAGGGAAATTTGATCTTTATTTGATTAACAAGATACCAGCTGTTTAAGGATATTGACTAGATAATTGTTTCAAGATCTAATATAAAAGAGCACCGGTTTCCTAATGATTCAACATTACATTTTCCTGTAACATTTTATTTCACATTTTCATCTCTTGCCTGTGAATTGAGTACACGAGGGATTGTGCACGTAGACCATGATTATGAACTTTTTGATTTAGATCAGAGCTGTTCAATAGAACTTTCTGTGATGATGAAAACGTTAAAGTACACTCTGCCCTGTTCAGTAGTGTAGCCCTTAGCTGCCTTTAAATTTTGGACCTTTTGAAATGTGCTTAGTACAGTGAAGAACAATTTTTAATACAAACTTCATTTTAGTAGGTACATAAGACTAATGCTTCTATATCCAGATGCACGGATCTAAATGTAGTCAAAATGTGACTATAGTGTGGAAAAGAGAAGTTTCTTTTAGTTAATCATTCTTGTGTGCATCTAAAGGTTTTTTCTTACTATCTTATCGTATTACCTTTGATACCAGGTACAAGGACATTTTGTTATGGCTAACACTGAGCTTTATTTCACCAGGTTGTCAGTTTTTAAGTATTAATATAATGCATGGTTACAGCGTTGTAGAGTGAGTGCCAGTTAGAGCAAATGTCACATAGTTCTGGCTGTGATAAATTATTCTGTGATCTCCATTAAGGAATTGAATGTCTGACAAAAAATGAAGCAAAAGTCTTGCATTATTTTAAGTATTTCTTGTAACTAGATAATTTCAGTGTGACATGTTTATCAGCAATATAGAAATCATAATTTAAAATGAGTTAATGTCAGTGGCCATTGGCCAAGTTTGCCTAATTTCATTTTAATTGATACAATTTCAGTGTAAATTGCAATTTTGAAAAACAAAAATACTTAGAGAGGCAAAGTCTCAGAAATAATTTGAGCCTGTATTATCAAACAGGAATGGTGATTGCTTTCTTTTGCGATTTTTTAAATTTTAAAACCAAGATGAAATTAAACTTTGAGAAGATAGGCAGTTTTGAAAAAAATCATAAATGAGTATCTCACTTGGTTGTTCACAGTCTGGGTAATAACTTAATTAATAAAATGTAGTGATTATTAATGGCTACCTAGAGATATGAATGACTAAATGCAAATATCTTTTTGATGTGTACGTATGATGCATTTGACAAGGCATGGGTGTTGTCCACAATTTAAATGATACATAGTTTGGGACCTACTAATCCTGACCACCCCACTGATGTCTAATATGATGATGATTTAAGTGCCATTTTTCGTTAGAGTGATATTCCCTTTCTATAAACCTGCATGTATATACAAAAGCGTGCATGCACAATGGAAAACTAAGATTATTGTTTTAAAGATAAAAATGAAATACCTTATGAAAATTATACAAGTAGTGTTTGGCCAGTATTTGCTAATCCAGCCAGCAATGCTGTGCCCTGCTCTTTAGGGGAAACACTTGTATATTCTTTATTTCCCATTTGACACTACATAACAACCATTTAATAAGAATGTATTGTTTTATTTATAATGTTTTAAAAATGTGCATCACTTCTCTTCCAACATGCTAATATACTGCTACATAGTAAGGAAATTCACTTCTTACTAGTGGTGTGAAAACATACAGGGCATGATGAATTAAAGCTCTTGACAAAATGAATCAATATTCATTTGTGAACTGGATTGAGGTTATCCGAAGTGGGGGGCTTGATCAAAAAGAAACTTTAAAGGGAACTAAATATTTTGAAATGTTTCATGGTTACTTTATTAAAATACATTGTTCATTGATTTGAAAAAAATGTTTTAAGAAAAATAGTGCAATTTGTAATATCAATTGCAGGTGTAAATAGTGCATAACATTCTCCTATCAGAAAAATTTAGGTCTTTGAATAAAACAATTCATAAAATAATTTTTAATTCATTCCTATTATTTCTTATAGTCTTTGCTAGTACTCCTAGTAATCCAATCTTGGGGAAAAAAAAGTATAAGACAAAAGAATTAGGGCACCAAATCTACAGCAATTTTTTTTAAGCATCTGTTATGTATTTGGCAGAGTACTCATGAATTATCAATTAAATGTAAAAGTTTGCTAGTTTTGGCATATATATGAAGTTACTTGGTTTCAGAGTGGATAATTACATATATGTAATCTGCATTTATGGTAGTATCTACTATAGATGCCTACAATTGTTTCAATTTAATAATGGTACTTAGGAAGAAGGAATTTCTGTACCCAAGCAGATATCTTTCAAGAGCTAAAATATTCAAGTATTATGTGTATTTCCAACTTTTCCTGCTTATTTTTTATACTTTCAAATATGGTAATAATATTTGAGCATAACCCAGCAAACTGTCTCTAAAAGTAGAATTTTTTGAATAGAACAAGATATTTTTGAGAAATATAATTAAAATTTGAATAGTAATATTTATGCATGGAATTAAAATATATAAAGATAAAACAGAAATAATAACTCATAGATTTAAAGGATAGTATTAAATCAACAAAACATTTTATTAAATATTAACCTGGAGGAAAATAAAAATTATAACTTGTCTTTGTATGAGCAACTTATGATTATGTTTGACTTGTATGTTATAGATCTCATTAATGAAAAACATTCTAAATCCAATTTAGGAAACTCTTGCATAAAAATAATCATAAGCATTGTGTCAATCATAAATGCTAATTCTATTTTTACAGACAGAATCTGGCATCATCATTTTTCTAAAATATATCATAAGTAAAATTAAAAACCTACTATTCATGTGTGTGCTATTTGATTCAATTCATTCATTCATTCATGTCATTTTTAATTTGTTACCCAATTTGTTTTAGTTTTAAGTCATCAAAAATTACAGAAATAATTCTAGAATTGTGTGTAAAAGAACTAAGGAATATTGCTGAATCTCGTGATTGAGGCACCTGTTATTGGGCAGTTAATAAGTCAAGCAGAAAGATTGGTTTAAAAGTCACTATATCATTTTTGTTTAATGGTCTATGTTGTGTAACTTTTGCCTGTGCATTGTCACTCTAATGTCTTTTTGCAGGAAGAGAATCATCACCTGTTTGTGAGAATGAATGCAACTATTATAGATTGTTTGGATCTATAATAACTCCTCAAAGCCTCGTGTATTTGGAAGATGTTTGGATTGTGGGGTTTAATTTTATCAGTTAGTTCATTGTTGATTTCATATGCTGTACAGAAACCAAGGCCTTGTAGGAACAAGCTTTTCCCTTTGCTCACTCTGTTTCCTGGCCACTGTGAGACTAGTAGTTTTTCTTGAGGCCTGCCTTGTGCTATACACTACCACAATTGCCAGCCAGCCATCAATGGACTGAGACCTCAGAAATGTGAGCTAAAATAAGCCATTCCTCTCTGAAGTTGTGGGTGTTATATTTTTGTTGCAGCAAATAGAAAGGAACTAAGACAAAAATTGGTACCAGAGAAATATAGGTGTTGCTATGACTTTATCTGATCATGAAGTTTAGAAGCCTTTGGACCAGGTTTGCCGGAAGAGCTTGTAAATTTTGCAGATGCTGGATACAGAAGCTTCAGAATGCTGTAAGCCGAGCTTGATGGAAGATCCTGACCAGAATGCTGATAGAAGTATAGAACACAAAGGCGAGGGTCAAGAGATGGAAGATGAGAAGAAGGACTTTTTTCACAACTCCTGTAGATGTCATGAAGTTCACAGTCTGGCAAAAAGTGTGTCGGTGACTTACCCATTTCCTAAGACTTTGTGTCAAACTGAGATTAAAGCAGATGAGCTATTAACTTGGGGGGTAAATTTTGTTCAAGGCAGCAAAATAGCCTGTCACATGGGTACTTCTGGTAGCTTTTAGCCAGCTTCGCTCTGAAAAGCAGGAAAAAATGTCCAAGTGAAAAGGTGTGATAACTTTCCAGTTTTATCAGAAAGGAAGCACATGCAAAGTTTGGACCACAAAGAACATGGTTACTGAATAGATTAGCTTTCTAAAGAAGCCCAGTACCTAGCATCAGAACAATACTAAAGAGGCCTTGAGGGCACCTCAGAAATCAGCAGATCAGCAAGATCATTTACCAGTTCAGGGGTATAAGAACAGAAGACTGCTCTCAGAAGAATGCTCTAGAGCATCCTGTAGGGCTGCTGAGGAAATTGTTTTCCAGAATTCAGTCATCCCCTGTTTAGCCATCCAAGCTCTCAGATGTCTCTGTGGTTGTGGTCCAAGGGGACTCCAGTGTTACTCAAGCCCTTGGCAAAATTTGGCATTCTTGTAGTGTGGGTCATATAGGACTACAAGACGCAGGAATTGTGGGAATGTGGAGGCTCCCAACCGGATTTTAGAAGAAATTCTTTGAAGCCAGGAAGGGTGCCCCTAAGAAGGCAGTGCATGGTGTTGTGAAAGTGAAGCAGAAAGTGCAAGTGGAGACCTTCAGGAATTTGGGAATACCAGGAATGTGGATCATCTGCTGAGGGAAGCCACAGGCAATGAGCACAATCACTCAGAAAGCAGGGCGATCATGTTTGCATCAGATAATGCGTATTAGCAAACCAGACCAAGGCCTTTGGAGCTAATGTCTCCCCACAGCTTGCCCTGGGTGCTGGACATGGACCTATAGGATTTAATGTTCAGCCTGGTGCATTTTGGTCTTGCTTTGGTTCTGCTGCTTTTCATCTTCCTCTTCTTTTGGAATGAAAATGGCTACCCTTTTCCATTGTGTGCTAGAAGTGCTGAACTTTTCTTTGTTTTTCATAGGGGCCAACAGCTACAAGTTAGCCTTGAGTCTCAGAGGAGACTTTGAACTTTACTTTTTAGCAGTACAGGAACTGTTAAGACTTTGCCACCTCTTAGAGCTAGCCCAAATGAATTTTGCATAATGAGGTAGGCATGAGTCTTTTGGAGGCCAGCGTTAGAATGTTATGGTTTGGGTCCGGAATGTCTCAGAAAAGCCTCAAGTATTTGAAAGATGATTAGATCATGGTCGTTATTTGTGTCAGTTAATCCACTGATGATTTCATGTGCTGTTAGGAGGGAGAAGTGGTAGATTGCTTGGGAATAATCTTCGTTAGCTGCACCCTTCACTCAGTGTGACACCCTGGGATGAGCACCCTGGGATGAACAGCTTTTGTTTAACTGGGCCTTCATCATGCTTTTCCACCATTGCCAGCAGCACATGGATGGATTGACATCTGAAAATGAGCTAAAACAGTCCTTTCCTCCAAGTTATGTGTGTCAGGTATTATGTCTTAGCAATTAGAAATTAGCAATGATGTGTGAATTTTTCGACCTGTGACTTTGAACAATAGGTTGATAAATAATATTTTACTTGAATTCATTTTTTACACTATCAGTTGTGATCTTGTTTTCAAATACCATTTCCAAGTTTCTGGTAGTGTATCTCATTTGCTTTTTTAAACAATTGAACTTACTGCATCATGACTTTAATAAATTAGCAGATAACACAAAGTTATACAGGTACATACTTCATACAAAGTATATACAAAGCTATGTTCAAGTAGGTTTTTAAATATAAGAATAGCCTGATACATGTTTTTCAAAGGATTATATATATGTATAAGTTTGGGAGACTAAAAATGAATTGTAAAATATTGGTATCCCTACATACCTAACTCAAGAAATAACATGATAACTACAATAAAACCTATTTATTCCGAGTAGATGTATACTTTTTTTTTTCAGTATTGGGGCCTTGAACTTAACAGAGATGAACCACTGAGCAATATCCCCAGATGTTTTTGTTTTCTTATATTGAAATGAGGTGTTCTTAAGTTGTCCAGGATGGCCTTGAAGTTGGAATTCTCTGGCCTCAGCTGCAAAGTAGGTAGTATTACAAGCTTATTCCCATATACCCTGTAATTGTCCAGTAAAGTCACAACTTTTCTTCCAAAATGTATATTTTAAGAAACATTTTTTAGCAAATAAAATGGTCATGTCAGACCTTTCTGTTATCAAATACCATCCCGATCTACACATTGAGTTCAGTGATTTTTATGATAACATATTACCCCTATCATTTCACACCTAAATAATAGATGCAAAGTCCATCACGTTCTATTTTTTTCTCTTTTTTCTTCTGTAAGTACTTTCATATTGAACTTAAGGAGCTTTTAGATATGTAACGTATCTTCCCCCCAAAATGACCATCAGGATTTTTTTTTCAGTATTTGGGATTGAATCCATGTCCTTCACCATGAGCTACTTCCCCAGCCTGTTCTTATTTTTTATATTGAGACAGGGTCTTGCTCAATTGCTAAATTGCCCATGCCGAGCTTAAATTTGCAATCCTGTTCCCTCAGACTCCCAGAATGCTGGGATTACAGACTTGTACCACTAGGCCTAGTAGTAATTATAAGATAGGAAATTAATAAAATATAGATGTATAGGGACTCTACATATAATATATAAATTAATACATATATTTTTACATATCACATAATTATGTTCAATGAAATAGCTGATTTGGAGTCACTTAGAAAAATTAAGATGAATTTAAGATTTATTTATTATAATCTGGTTATTTAGCTTTTATAATAAAATAATTACTAGACATTGTAACAATTATGATTACATTTACCACACTACTATAAAACAATGTTTGTTGATGGATAAGAATTACATTTAATCATATAATATATATCCTTTATGTTACTAATCTGTAAAACCATGCTTCAAGGCCTCACTAAGTCATATATCAAAAACCCTGATAATATAGAACAAAAATCTTCATAAATTGTCTTATAAGTGCTATTTGAATGTTGATTGTTTACAGATTTCCAAACTGTGTTAGAAACCACTGTGCTATTAAACAACAGACTATGAACATCTTTAGAAAAGGAAGTAACATTTCTGAAATCTACTTTTGCAAAAAGTTTTGAACCAAATGTGAATATTGAGATATACAAGAGTACAATAAATGTCATCTCTTTGGAATTAAATTTAACAAAAATACAAGTTTAACATAATGACATTATTAAATTCTTCATTTGGACAGGTCAAGTTTCTAAACCTGCAGTAGTTACGTTAGTAGTGCAGCCAGTGCACCTGGCCTGCTCTGCATGCTGTGATCGGTCCCTTTGGAAGAACTAGGCTCAGCATTTGCTGTAGTTTATAGTTACCCCAATTGCTTGCGTCCCTTGCAATGGCCTAGATCCTTTTCTGCTCACCTTGACAGAAACATCTTATTTTCTTCTGCCACTGTTGTAAAAACATTTTACCTTCACATTAGAGTTAGAATATATAATTGACTGTATAATGAATCAGGGATTTGAATACTGTGCGGCTTTACTTCAACACTGACATAGCCTGAGTGATAGGGGATGTGGAGTTAGGGTTAGGGTCTGCATAAGAATATACCTTATTTTATGCAATACCTATATTCATACTATTTTTAAAATTTTTGTTGCTTTAGCAAGTTCACCAGTTATTCACAAATAATTAAATATACAGCAAGTGAATTTAGTGCTATAATGAAGGAAGATATAGATATAATAAGAACATCACAGAAATTATGCCTCAGTGTTCTTTGGCAAACCATTTCAATAGCTGGTGTGGTGCTACATACCTGTAGTCCCATGTGCCTTGGGGACAGGTATTGAGGTAGGAGCAGTGATTGAGCCCAAGACTTCCAGCCAGCCTAAGTAACAGACCAAGACCTTGACGTAAAACAAAACAAAACAAAACATGCAAACCCTTTGTACATCACTTTTGTGTTTTGATCTCTGTTATCTACTGAACTTTTTAAATTGAGTTGCTCAAAAATGGTAAATGAACTTACATTTTTGTTTTTCTTTCAGTTTTTGGAGGTGCTTATTTCTGCTTTTGCTTTCTTTTGTCAGGATTCTGTCTCTAAGTAGAAGCATTGTCTACTGAAAGCTCTGTGTACTGTTGGAAAAGGGCATCACTGAAATAGTGGAGGCGTAACTAGAACTGGTAAAACAAAATTCTCTGTATCTACTTTCATTGAATTTATCAATTTCCAGGCTAGCCTTAGTCTATAACAAAATGGTTTGTGTGGGAAGAAAAAAAGGAAAAAAATCCAAGCTTATCTTAACATTTTTTATAAGAAAGAGAAACATTAGAGCTAAAAAGATATGTGTGTACACATTTTCCCTGAATATCTGACTCGACTTACCATGCTTGCATTAAACTGAGCCATTACTGTATCTATATTGCATAGATAAATTTCTGTGCTGGTTAGGTTTCCATTCCTAGGACAATGCTTGGCATAGAAAAATTGCTTAATAAATATTTGTTGAATAGATTACTGGGTCCTCAGGAATATAATTCACCCCAAATTGATTCCTAGCTAAAAGGTAAATATCCATTATGTTGTCAGTGTGCACATCCACTCACATTAGAAACTATACTGTTTCCTATTTCTCCTTTTTCTGTAGATACATCTGTAAGAATTCCAAGTGATGAAATGTCGTTTACCATGTTTTTTTCTGATGGTAGTATTAAAGTTTCAATAGAGCAGTTTTAAAATAGATTGGGAAAAGACTTTTTAGAAATTGATCACTATCTTAATTTCCTTGTAGGGATATTGCAAAATATATTAAGCATTTTTAACTGTAGTTTTTTCTGCCTGCTGTAATAATGTGTAATACCTAAGGGTAGAATAAGAATAGACAGGTAGTTTAAACCCCAGTTGTCAAGGCCCCATTTTCATTTTTGCTTACTTTTGCATGGTATTTATAAAACCATACACATAGACACTCTAATTTTTAATGGCCTACATTCACACTGTATAAAACACATATATATATATGTGTGTATGTTAACTTTTAGCATCAGTGGAGTATTCTTGAATTCACGATAGTATAAAACAAATAATACACAAGGGACCAAATTGTGAGCAGGTTTCTATATTCTGTAATCCCAACAGTCATTATTGAACAATGATGTTAAAAATACTAAACTACAGACAACAGGTTTTTTGTGTTGTTTACAAGGTAAAAAAAAAAAAGAGTGTCTTCAGCATATTGTTTCTCACTGTTTACCTAAAATGTTATATAAATGGCATCAACTAAGTGATACACAGGTAATTTGTTGGACCTTTATACTTTTCAAATTATATGTCCAGAATTTATAAAATAAACAATTTAAAAATTTACCTAGCTCTTCTCAGGTTGTATTCATGACCTAAACTATTTCAGTTGTTGCAACATGTATTTATTACATTACTGGCTGCAACTTGGAAGGGTTTGTTTTTTCATTTTATGTCATTCGCCATTTATTCATATTTTTGAAATTGCAGATATGTAGCTGTGCTGTGGGACATATTAATGTAACATGTTCTTTGGCATAATCAGATCACAATAGCCATAGCGAGTTACTTGTGTCAAAATTCCTGGTTTACAGCCATTGTGAAAACTTAGTCAATGACTTACTGATCACCAATAAATATTAAAATAATAATAATAAGTTTTTAATAATTATTAAAAGCTTCCTTAATTGAGTACCTACTTTGATTAATGCTCATTGGTAAATCAATGTTAAATGATCATCTGTTAACTGAACATTAAAAACTTGAATAGCTTGGTAACTCTTAATCCTTATTTCATTATAAAAGTATCATGTGATAGAAAAATGTTATACAAATTTCATCTTGTGTGTACTTAAAATATTATCTTTAACACCAAAGGTATCCAAAATTGTATTAGAATGTTTCCTGATGCTAGAGATTAAAATATTTAATTTACCATATTGAAATTATATCAAAGAAACCAAAATGAGAATAGGAATTGAGAATTAAGAAAGGAAAAAAATTTCAAATCAAGATTCCTTATAGAACATACCAAAAAATACAGAATTGAAGAAAATGTGGAAGATTTTAGTAAAAAATTAGGAGAAAAAGGTGACTAAAAGTTCTTTTGACTCACTTCACTCAGTAAAATGTTTCAAAATGTGTTTATATAAATATTTGCATTAAAAATAATTGTGTTTGTATATGTATATAGGGTACAAAATATTGTTTTGCTCTTTATGTACTTTGTAGAGACATTTAATCCAGATAAAAATACTTTTACCAGCATTTATTTTTGTCCTAATAAGAATTTAAGAACATTATTTTAGTGATTTTGAAATATATATAACAATATCTTAGTTTTAAATTCTAATCAAGCCAGAGTTTTTGTAGTTGAGTAGTTTCTGTCA
Organism: Ctenodactylus gundi; assembly: GCA_004027205.1. Lineage (NCBI taxonomy): Eukaryota > Metazoa > Chordata > Mammalia > Rodentia > Ctenodactylidae > Ctenodactylus > Ctenodactylus gundi. The sequence goes on from PVKB01000573.1 coordinate 16,175, forward strand.
ATTTGTAGATATGAAACATCATTTTCACATAGGCTGTCATTTCTAATCTAAGAATATATATTCTCAGAGTTGAGATGTCTTCTAGATTAGCTCTATTATTAAGTATTTGGTGGGTGATTGTTTACCAAATGTATAAATCTAAAGTGAACATGTAAATACAGACTGGTAGCCCCACTTCTGTATCATACCAGTATCTCCAAAGGTATGGGATTCAGTATTCTCTGAAATGTTTTCCAGAACTCTTTAATTAGCTGTATTTTTTGTTCATCTGAAAGTTGCTGATTCCTACACTTTTTCCTATTGGGTTTCTCATACCAAGAAATAAACCCCAGATCTCCCGTCACATAATTTTTCCCATGTCTAGGCATTTATAACCTTAACTCCAATTCTTTCCTAAAGAATTTTCTTTCTTCAAAGTCAAGCTTTCTGAGTCCTTCATATGTCTTGATACTTTGTTTATGCTTCGTGCAAATTAAGTTTTATATTTTGATACTCAAAACTGAATATATAGAATATTATTTAAAGTATTAATTGCCAAAAATATGATTGAAACACAGTGTAACAATATAAAATTGTAATTGGTAACCAATATCCTTTTATATTTTATTAGTTTTGAATTAAATATTTTAATTACTTATGTTACCTTTAACTTCACATGTAATACTAATTTTTATGGACTTTTCCATTGACACTTGTATCAATATCCTGTCTTTTAATTATTGTTAGTATCTTCATAATGTGAATTTAAGAAGGCATAATATTTGATTTAAAAATTATCTGTAATTTATTCAACAGTATCAGTGAGGCTACTATTTCAATTAATGATTTTAATTTTAAACTGACATTGAGTTAACATGCATGTTTGTGATTGACTTCTTAATAATTTTTTCTTCTTCCTCTTTTCTTCTCTTTATTTTTTTTCTCCTTGTCAGTTTTCTGTGGGTTGACACAAACAACTGTCAGAGTTGTGCCTGGTATGGACTTGTTGTCCGGGACGTATATATTTGCGGTCCTGTTAGCATGCGTCGTGTTTCAGTCTGGCGCCCAGGAGAAAAACTATACTGTCCGAGAAGAAATGCCAGAAAATGTCTTGATAGGCGACTTGTTGAAGGACCTGAACTTGTCACTCATTCCGGACAAGTCCTTAACATCTCCTATGCAGTTCAAGCTAGTGTACAAGACTGGGGATGTGCCACTGATTCGGATTGAAGAGGGTACTGGTGAGATCTTCACTACCGGCGCTCGCATCGATCGTGAGAAATTATGTGCCAGCGTCATGATGGATACCCATTGTTTCTATGAAGTGGAGGTTGCTGTTTTGCCAGATGAAATATTTAGACTGGTTAAGATACGCTTTCTGATAGAAGACATAAATGATAATGCACCATTATTCCCAGCAACGGTTATCAACATATCAATTCCAGAGAACTCAGCTATCAACTCGAGATATGCTCTTCCAGCAGCCATTGATCCTGACATAGGAATGAATGGAGTTCAAAACTACCAACTAATAAAGGTGCGTATTTAAAATTTTGTTGAATAAATCATCTCATTTGTAAAAAAGAAAAAAAGATCTTCAGATTTTGAGTAAGCCTTCACCACAGTTTTTCAGTTTAGGTATAGCATGCTGGAAAAAAACTCATCTATGAAGTTTTTGTAATTCCATGATGTTTATAAAATGTTATGATTTGTGTATTCATTTGCAAACATCAGTGTTTCCTTTATAGAAAGCTCACAAACTAGCTGCATGGCAGTATTTTACTTTTAATCTGTCTATTCATGGCTCTGCTACAAACATGATCAAAACAAGTCAATATGAACATTAAGATTAAATCCACAAACTGCTCAGTTTTTCTTAGTGATTATTTTGGACAGAAAGCTCTATGTTGCCTTTTGAAATGTTGCCAAGTCAATTTATCTGAGAGGTGAATAGGGCATTTTTTTATACTAACATTTCTGAACACACACACACACACACACACACACACACACACACATATGTGCATACATCTATATCATATTTTTTGAGTCAAGGAAAGATCTTTTACCATCTTCTGAGTATATGTGTGATCCAAATGAGCTATTAATATTTTAATTATGTTTCAATTTTTTGATAACAATGTTCACTTTCTGCCAATGACAGGCCTTTTATCCAAAAAACAGTCAGTTCATCTGACAGGATTATTTTGACTTGATGTTAGTTTTAGGATGAAAAAGTCAAAGGGAAGAATACATGGAATATTTGATATTCTTTCAAATATGAACAGACAAACCACATCTATAGTGGATGTCCTTAATTACACACAAGGTATGTGGAATAGTAGAAATTGTATATTTGGGTACATGAAATAGTACAGTGAATTTGAAGCTTTGTGGTACCTACACATAAATGACTACATTTCATATGTGTGTAATGAGAGCATTTCCAAAATTTCTATTTCCTTATTATTCACTGCCAGACTATGATCAACATTATGACTCACGTTTAAAAACACTCAGAGAACATATAAATATGATATTCTCATGTATACATCATCTCAAAATTTGACCTAGAGACTAATATGGGAAAACTGCTTAAATGATGCTAATAGTGTGTAAAGACACATTTACTTATAAATACATTCAAAAATCAGCATTTTAGATCTCTTGAGTGAGTCCCTTTGAAATACTGATTATTGATATATAAGGCAAAATAGAATTGCTAAACTATTTATAATTAAGCATTTTAAGTTTATTTTACTACTTTGTGTTTGTAATCATAATTACATACACAAACACACACACACACACACACACATATTGCATTTTGGTTAATTTTGTTTCTTTTCCCACTGAACATCTTTTCCTAGATCCCCTTCCCATTTCCACAAAACCTACTTCCTTGTTTTCTACAGTCCCTTCTTTATATTGCTTTGTAAGTTATGTTTTTTTTATAACCGTGCAGTAATTAGTCTTTTAAGCCTGATTTATTTCACTTAGCATTATTATCTCAACATCTATCGATTTTCTAGCAAATGACTCAATTTTATATTTCTTCATGGCTGTGTAGTATACCATTGTGTATATATACCACATTTTTCTTTTTCATAGGCTTATAGGCTGCTTCCATAATTTAGCTCCTGTGAATTGTGCTGCTCTAAATGTAATTAGGCAAACATCCCTGTAAGAGGATTACTTTAACTCTTTTGGTAAAATATTCATGTGCCTTACCTGGTTCAAATGGAATTTCTATTTTTGTTTTTTATCTTATTTTTTGAATATCTCATTATAATTGATATATGATGAAATTCCCTTTATTTATTTTTATATCCTCTTTGAGCACATTGAACATCTATGCATTCTCTTATGTGATTTTTTATTAATTTTTTGAAGTAATTTAGTCTCTTGGTTTTTGAGTTCTTTACCTAAAATTTGTTTCCTCCACTATAGTGCCTGTGATATTAATTTTGAGGAATTAAGTTTTGGAGATATCTTACTGCCCTGATTTCTCTTGTTTTACTGTGTGTGTGTGTGTGTGTGCGCACGTGCGTGTGTATGCACGTGCACACATGCACGTGAGTTGAAGGTTGAAGATAATTTAGTGTAGAAACTGAGTCACTGCTGTGGAAATCTTTTTTGTTAGTGTAGCTCCCCCTGTGGTGTGACTTTGGAGTCATTTGTATCAGTGCTTATGAAACTATTCAACCTACCATATGTATAATATCAATTTGAATCACTGAGAGAGAAGGAGAGAGATGTTGATTATATCAACATCTACAGTACTTACTGTATATCAGTCATATGATTTAATACTTGCTTTAAACATTTTACCTTTTTAATAACTTAAGGCGATGAAATAGTACTGTTGATAAGTATATGGGCATTTAGAGGACAAAGGAATGAAAAAGAGATGATAGTTCAGAAATGAAGAGGAGAAAAAGACAGTAGCAAATGAAATAAAGACAATGAGTTTTTGGCATTTCTATGTCTGGAACACAATGAAGGGAGGTGGAATTTCAGAGGTTCTTGAAACAGAATAAAAGAGATAAGTATAATTAGAAATTAAGAAAAGCTGGAAGAAGATTGTAGCCAATTAATATATGGGTAGAGATCTTATCTTTAACTCCTCCATACAGAGTTTTTGATAAGGGTTAATGACGTGAGTATAAAAGATCTCATATAAGCTAAAGCAGTAATTGATTTGTATACATGTACATATATACATTGCACATATACAAGCAACTCACATGTATAGTCTAAGAGAAGAAAGGTATGGCAAAAAGGGAAATTAAAAATAATATTGAAAAATTACATTGTGTTAATAGTACTTGTGTCATGCAAGATCCATGAAGGAGGGATTTGAGAGGGCCGGAGGAGGCAGTGTAAATGTGAGGAGAGTGGCGAGGAGTGTACATGAAGCATGGGATGGAGCTCAGAGTGGCTTGTGTCTGCTTTGTGACCAAGTCTGAGATAACCTTGTGAAGCACTCTCTAGTGGCACACATTCTACTGTGCCTAGGTAAGGAGCTATAGGAATAAAAATACTAGTTCTTAGTCTTGCACTTTTGGTAGCCCACAACATACCCCTTACTTAAGAAAAACAAAAGCAGACAAGAAAAAAAGAGAGAACATTGAAAAGTTGTGTTGATAGTGTTTGTATATTGGAGGATATTGACAGAGTGTGAGAGGAAACATAGGTAAAAAGAAAGGGAAGAGTGAATTTAAATAGGACATTAGGGAGGGTGCAAGAAGATGGAGACTGATTTATGATGAAACTGAATAGCTAATTTATTTAACTGTGAAACAACCCATGGGAATTGGTAGCCTAGCTTGGCTTGATAAGAGCAACAGCTCATATTCCTGTGCTCATACTAGTACACTGGTACCTGCCCCCATCTCTTACTAGATGAAGGGAAATGGAATGCACACAAGCAAAGAATTCTCTGAGTCTTGTGTCTACTGCACTCACAATTCGACCAGTATGCTCTTAGCCCTTATTTAAAAAATGGACAGACTGTGTCTTATAGCATTTGCAGGATGGGGGTTAAGCTCCCATCCTCTGGGGTCATGGTGAGGTTGCATGTGTCAGTGAGCGGTTCGGCTGCCAGGTCCCTATGTGGTTCAGCTTCTGGGCCAGGTTCCTGCCTCTATGATCTTGACCTAGAAGAATGAGTCTTGGGGCAAAGTGAGGCAGGTTGTGAAGAGGATACTTCATTGGGAAACATATAAAAGGGAAAAATGGTAGATAAAGCTTCTGCTAGCCCGAAGAGAACCAAGAAATGTGAGTTACACTTGTGGTTCTCTGTTTAGGGGCTTTTATAGATGAGCTGGGTCAGGCGCTGTCCTATACTAAAGAGCTTAGTTGCTAAGTGTGGTTGCTATGTTCTCTACCCTCTAGCAGCTGCTGAAGCCCACCCTTAAGATCTTTCACCTACCTACTACTTGCCCATCAAAAGTCCTGGAGAGTGGTCAGATACAGCTATCGTAGGCCAGAGGCAGATGCTATTACTTTGTTTTCCAATTTATTCTCCATTTATGTGGGGACCATGCATCCCGCAGTACTTACAGACCTACTATCTCCTCTCACACTTCCCAGGACTTGTTCTTTTACCTTCCAGAGAATGAATGGGCTGGCAGGTCTGGGCAGACCACAGAGCCTGCCTCTTTTTCTCTCTGCAGACAGAGCTCTTCTAAGTTTTATCTGCACTTCTGTAGGTGTGACTAGCCAAAGGTTTCTCCTCCTATGACTAAACAGTTTCACTTGTATTGTGGAGAGGGGGTGGGAGAGGCTTAGTAGAACTAGTTTAGCACCAATTTTCCACTGATATCTGGAGAGGCTTCTTCCATCTCTGTGCCCTTTCCTCCTGGATAATCCCTGCAGCTGCTTCCATCTGCTCTTTCTGTATCATTCATGGTGAGTGCAGCATGCTAAACCTTTGACTGCACTACTTCTCTCTAGCTTTCTGCTCATGCCAATCTTTAGCCTGATGTTCTGCAGAGTCTCTTCCAAGCCCACAAGTTTAGTGATATATAGAGCTTGGAGGAGGAGGGATGTTTCTCATGGAATTCAGTAGCATTTGTAGGGGAATTGCTCGGAATTCACACAGGCAGAGATCTCAGAAGCCTTTGATGAGTAACAGAAAGGATTGTGTATTGTGTTTAGCAGCATTTGGAGTACCTGGAGTGCATGGGTTCCCACAGAAGCAATGAGCTCGGTACTATTTTGGCAGAGGCACTATGGATTTGTGTCTACTCTGGCATTGTTTCGTTGTCTTTCCTCCAGCTCTGGCTCCCTTCTGTCACAGATATTTCAAACTCCTTTGACTTTTACCGCCCAGGAGTCTTTTCTGTTTGGTTCTGGGACTTTGTTGCCTTTCACCCGCAGGAATTGCCCCTTCTAACTCAACAATTGCCTGGTGAGTTCTTCTCTGACTTGTGCTTTTCTTCAGTCCCTTGATGCATATTCACCAGACGTGGGCTTTAAGGAGTGACAGAATCAAGAAATGGCTCTGCATTTTTTAATATAAACCCCCTCGTTACTAGAATTCTTTTCACAGGCTTCTTTTTCAAGTTGCCTTTCTGTGGTTGAGTCTTTGTTTACCCATCCTTTTCCAAATATATGTGGACCTTGGATCTTGCTGAGTGCCTTGCAAATGTCTCATGAGTACTGAGATCTCTACAGCACCAATATACTCCTCATAAATAATCATTTTTAGGTGGAATCCCTATAATTATACCTCCTTTAGTCATGAAATAGAAAAGATATTCATGAGTTTGAACGTGTCAAAGAAAAACATTATTCTTACCTCAGAGAGAATAAAAGATAGTTTATTCTGAAGCCAAATGTAAGTGACCATGAACACGAATTTAAGCTTCCCCAAATAACACATTCCAATGAGTTAGCAATTAGATTCAGTATTTATAGTTACAGAACAGAAGAAAGTCGAAGATCAAAGTACTTTTTAAAAACTGGTGGAAGCATCAGGTAGGCGGTCATGCTGAGGCAGGGAAACCTGTGCTAGAGGCCTCAGTTGCTATCTGATGATATTCTTACCTCTCACATTGATGGAAAATAGCAAAGCTCCTCTGTATGTATCAAAGGATTTATCACAGCATGTTAAGTCAGGTAAACAGTAGGAAGACAGTGTACGTGGCCATGGAAAAGGGCCGTGATAGTCCCTCATAATCTCTTTTTGCAAAGCAGCCAAACCTCTCCACAAGTCCTTGAGAATCCAGTTAGCTGATCTTAGTAGGCTCATTGTGAGCGAGGCTATTTTGGGGGGAACTTCAGTTCTCAAAAGCTATTGATCATAAATTTGTGCTCACATCTTACTAAACATGTTTGATTTTTCTGAGTTTGAATTTATTTAACTGTGATACATGAATAATGATGTAATTTTTATAGGGATGAATTGGGAAAAACTTAAGTATAGGCTAAATATACCTACACAAATTGCTTATGGAAATATTTTAATAAAACATTTGACTACAGATAGAGATATGAAACTTACCACTTGAAATTATAAATTGTACAGTAGATACTATCTCTAAATTAACAGTGTCCATCCAATATAGTTTTCTGTAGTGATAGATATTCCATAATTGTGACATCTGAAAAGATAGTCACTGGCTACACGTGATAATCAAATACTTCCAGCACAACTAGTGCTACTAAGGAATTAAAATTTAATTTTATCAATTTAGATTAATTTTAATAACTACCATTATATTAGCACAACCTAACCAGAAGCTTATTTGATAAAGTAAAACAAAGAAGTTAAATCAAAATGGCACCTTACCAAATTGAAATCAGGTGTTAAGAAGAGGACACTACATCCAACATTCTGACAAAAGTGTTGTTTTAAAATGTGTTATAAATATACTGCTTTACAAAACATAATTTTGACATTTCTTCCACAGAATAGCTTAATAAACTTCCAAGAAATTCCTGATTTCCCTTTAAATCTGCTTAATATATTCAAATCCAACAACCCACCTGGCATAATTTTAGCTTTGTTAAAAATCTGCTTGCATTTGACTTTCTTTGAAAAATTCTCAGCAAATGATAAAAACAAAAGGCTCACTGGAAGATTTTTAGAATAAGTTTCAAAAATATAAACGCTCTATTTTTTTTCTGCCTTAGCATGTGTGAGAAGCCTAAAGTAACTATATCATGTAACTAAGTTACAAGGAATTTGAATAGCCTCATGAACAAATGTTGCTTGTTAAAAATAATGAGAATGAAACACAAAACATAGCCATAGGCGTGCAAGAGGGCCATGACGTGGGTGACACTGAAGGAGTGCACTTTTACTTGCAAAAAAGTCTTGTCACAAAAGTAGAGTGTGTACTGGGGGAGGGACAGTTAAGTTAAAAGGAACAAAAGAATCATGTTTTCATTCACCCATAAACTGTAGTAAATTTTACAATTTGAAAGTAGGGCAACCGTAACAATTTCTTTTAAAAGACTCTGCATCTTGCGGAACAGGATGAAGATTTAATTAATATTAATCTGCCCTACTTTTGTTCAATAGACAAGAGAAGGGAAATCACAGTGTATCCTAACTAGGGTAATGTAAAATGTATATAGGAACTTCAAATAGCTAAAGAAGAGGAGAGGGAAATATGGAGAAAAAATATAGTAAAAGTTGGGTCAGTTTATAGATGAAAATGTCCTGCTACTGGCAAATGTCATATTAACTAACCAAAATTAAAGACAGTTTTTAAAATTACTTAATGTTTCAAAATTTGTACGCAATGGAGTACTACTGATCTATAAAGACAGATAGGTTGGAGGCCTTTGCAGGCAAATGGAAGAAACTTGAGACCATCATGCTCAGTGAAGTGAGTCAGAAGGAGAAGGTGAAATATCAAATGGTTTCTCTGATATGAGAGACCCAGATCACAATTATCTCACAGAAACTAATGTGGAAAATAATGGGAATGGGGGGGGGGGGAGTAGTGAGAGGGTTGAAAAGAGAGAAGGGAAGCATTTGTAACTTTGCCACAAATGTATGTGCACAAAATACTCAAGATTAGTGTAAACATTATGTGTTACACTTAATACATATCAATAAGTGAGGGAAATGTGTATTTTACATAATACCTAATAGCCCAGCTTAAAACTCGTTCTTTTGCAATTTTGATTGATTATACTTTCCTTTTTTGTTACTTTAGATATTCTTTGACTTAAACATAGAAGGCATTATATTACATATTTAAAATATTTGAAAAAATGTTTTAAAGCAATAACGTATTTTTATTATAATCATAGTGTCAGCACAAAAATATTACTCTTACCTTAAAGAAAACAGGGGATAGTTTATCCTTAGGGTAAACATGAGTGACCTAGGCCTGAAAAAATGAATTTAGGTTTCCCCAAGGAGTACATTTTAAAAAAAGTTGCAGTTACATACAGTATTTATAGTTACAGAACAGAAGACAGTCATAAATCAAAACACCCTTTGAGAATATAGGTGGAATTATCAGTTAGGTGGGTCACCGTGAAACAGGCAAATCTTTGCAAAAGGTCTCAAATGTTATTTGATAATATTCTTAGCTCTTGGGTTGGTAGAAAGCTAGGAGTTCTGCTTTTGCATTTTAAAAGGATTACTTAGTGATTACAGGAATGTTATATGACAATAGAGTTATTAATGGATGTTAAGTTAGACATAGAGGAGGTCAACAGATGCAGCATAAAAAGGACCAAGATAACCTGTTACTGTCTGGCTATGCAAAATATACCAGCCTCCCCACAGGTTCTCTAGGATCCAATCAGCTAATCACAGCAGTCTCATTGAGAGTACAACTATTTTCAGGTAACTTGAGTTAACAGTTGCCCCCTGTTGGCCAAGCATTACATCTTGTGCATGCAGGACCCAAATTTTTATGTCCCTCATCACTAGGGATGCTCATCCTTCGGGTCTGATGGAGATGAGACTGATCAGTAGTCAGGAGGATGATCTTCAGGAGAGAGAAAGAACAGCTGGCAAAGCTACTAAGAAAGAAGTTATTAGATTACTGTAAAGGTTATTATTTTGTTGTCCTCTGTATCTGCCATACCTTTCACATGCAATATGTAATAGGACTGTAATACCTAAATTTGAAATATGTAAGAATACAGTTTGACCTAATGATAAGAAGATAGCAGCTGAGGGAAAGAGAAATTGTACCCAGGCAAAAAAATTCTCTACATGTGATATCACATTTGTTAAGGAGGCTGGCTGTGTTTTTCCTCTAAGTTTACAATTAGTTTTACTCAGCAAAATGTATGATGTTTTAAGTATCTGGGATAGTTCATTATCATTTAGTTTTATTTTGGAGGGTTAATTTGATTTTATGCCTATAACCTCGTATGGTGTGGCAGCTAGCACTAATTTTAGGAAAAGATTGATCTTTAAAGTCTTAAGTTCATTCGGTTTGTCTTTCTTTTTAAGTATTGTACCAGATTTTAGTTTGAGTAAGTAAGTGGGCAGCCACATTATAGAGTGAAATCAAATATAAATATAATATTATGCAGAGAGGGACACAAAGAAATTTTTTTGCTTTGTACCAAGTCTTACTATTAATTTTATGAGAGAAGAAGATGACACTCCAGTGGAAGTCGTCTAGAATATACATATTTTGATCCCAGCTAACTATATTACAGAATATCTTGAAGGCTTACTTAACGAACATGGGCTCTTAAAATGGAGGGTTTTAGTTACAACTGTTATAATCTTGTGTGTGTGTGTGTGTGTGTGTGTGTGTGTGTGTGTGTGTGTGTGTGTGTTTATGTGGCTGTTTTAGATATTATCTGTATTGATATAGTTATTCTCTGCTGAGTTTAAGTATAGGCTGGCTCTTTTTTTCCCATTTTTGTTATGTATACTGTGAATTTAACATGTCCTAAAAGATTTTTTTTTAGTTTGGTACTTATATTATTAGTAGTATGATTCCCTTTGACTCTTATCAGTTGGCCAATTTTTGGCTAATTTATTATGAATATTATTTTCATTGGAGACCAATGACTTTTGTACAGTTTGATAAAAGAATCTAAAATATTTGGGTACCCCCATATGCAAATTAATAAGGTAGAAGTCACTCTAAAGTCATAATTTTTTATCTCTAATATCAACATCAGTACAGTAAAAAGATTTTTTTAAATGGTAGGGAAATTTAAAGTAGGGTTTTAACATTCTAAAACCTGGAATTGGGACTGGTGGAATGGCACAACATTTAAAGTGCTTGCCTAGCAAGTGCAAGGCCTTGAGTTTAATTCCCCAGCACCACATAAGCCATGTGGTGGTGTATGCCAGTAATCTCAGAACTCAGGAGGCTGAGATAGGAGGATTGCCATGAGTCCAAGGCTCGCCTGGGCTATATAGTGGTTCAGGACCAACTTGGGCTACAGAGCGAGACTGTTTCAATAAATAAAGTACCTGGAGTTATTATTGTATACATGTTTTTCAAATTCTAAATTATATTAAATAATGATCCCTTTTCCTGGAGGTAACAAAAACATGATTAATGTAGGAGTATAACATTATTAAAGCTTTAAAGAGCAACATTATTTTTTCCATCTAAGGAAATATACCAGGTTTTTAAATTACTTTACAAAAAATATCTAGATATATAGACAATATATAAAAATATATATTCAATATATATTTAATTCGTTTACTTATAGCTTTTAATTGATGATGCAGCTGGAGGTGGGCATCATTCAGGCTTTTTGAAGTCTTCAGACATGTGCCTTCGAGAAGAGTCAGGATACACTTGATTGTTGAGCCCAACATTAAGTGCCAAAAACTGTGGATGCAAAAACATTACTTTTGCCTTAAAGAAAAGAGATAATTTATTTGAAGCCAAATATGAGTCATGTAGGCCTGGGAACATGAATTTAGGTTTCCCAAAAATAGCACATTCCAACAAGTAGAAGTTACATGCAGTATTTATAGTTACAGAACAAAAGAAGGTCATAAAGCATCTTTTGGAAACATTGGTGGAAGCGTAAGTTAGGTTCACCTTGAACTGGGGAAATCTTTGCTATAGGTCTCAGATGTTACTTGAAGACATTCTTAGCTCTTGAATTGGTGCATTTTAAAAGTGTTACTTAGTGATTACAGGACTATTAGATACAAAAGGATTCATTACAGGATATTAAGTTAGATATAGAGTAAATCAATAGATGCAACAATGAAAAAGGGCCAGGATAGCCTATAACTGTCTGGATATGCAAAAATATCAGCTTCTCCGCAGATTCTCTGGAATCCAATCAGCTAACCACAGTAGTCTTACTGTGAGTGAGGCTATTTTCAGGGAACGTGAAGGTCTAAATATAGTTTCTGACTCTTAGATTTGATCAACATACAAACAGACATACAGATAATCTTGATAAAAGGAGTTCCAGGAAACTCATCATATGTGCAAAAAAGAATAAAAGAATTTTACTTGATAAAAAGAAAAATTTAAATTTATGTGTGTAACCCTGATAAGATTCATTTCCATTTTTAAATGTATCATTTTAATTTTTTAAAAGTTCATCTATATGACTTCTTAATGTTCCTACTTTTAAAAAATCTAGACATGAACATTTATTTCAAGTAAAATTATGCTGCAAACATACATAAGAACATATGCATGCATACACATTCTCAAAGCATTAACCTGTTTCTGTCCATTTCCTTTTGGATCCTAATCTTTACTATTAATATCAAAAAATAATTTCCTGTGGAACAGATTTCTTTTGCATATTCAAGCCTTTGAGTCTTTGTTTCTTTAATTGAACGTTTTCCTCATTTATCAAGAGCCATACATGACTTCTGAAACTAAAGTTATAGTTGGATTCATTTTGAAATCTGAAGGTAGAAAATCCAAATGATGAAAAATCCCATCTACTACTAGATGGATAATGTTGACTCAAATTGCCAAAAATAAGGCCTCAAATAATATATTGCGGCAACAAAGAGCAATCAGCTATTTCTGAAAGAAGTGATATTTTTAAAAATCTTAGTAGGATGTGTAACATCAGGAGATGGGATTAAAGACTCATTAACTCTGTTACAGGAATAACATTACAAAAATTTGTCTAACATCTTATTAGAAATCTTACTTAGCTTACTTGACTCCAAGGGACTCAGAAGTGTTTGAATACATTATTTCATCTCCATTATAATGTGATTTTACTTAGAAGGTCACCCTTTCAGCTTTAAGATTACTTCAATTTATGATCTTTGAATTCTATGATGTGCAGATTAATGTTTATGCTGAAAAGCGAAAGAGGACAATCAAATGCTACTGACTTTTCTGGGGTTATTATCAAAGTTCCTTTCTAGAATAGAAAAATGACAACAAAAATCATTATTTTTATAAATGGATCTTTACTGATGCTGTCACATCTTATTAAGATTAGTGTGTGACAAAAATAGGAGTTAGTAACTTTTAACTTTATTATTACACAATTCCTGGACTGGGGGTGATCTCAGTAGTTAGAACACTTGCCTAACAAGTGTAAGACTGGATTTGATTCCTTAGCACCAATAGGCAGGAATGGTGGTGCATACCTGTACTCCTAGCACCCAAGAGTCTGAGGCAGGAAGATTGCCATGAGTATGAGGTTAGCCTGGGCTACATAGTAAATTCAAGACTAGCCTGGACTACAGAGCAGGGCCCTGTCCCCACCCACCCTCCAAAAAAAAAGAGAAAGTACTGATTAGTATTCATGGTCCACTAATGCCTTATGTTAATCTGCCATTACTAATAATCCTTCCTGAAACAATATATGTAGGGCATTTTAGATATCTCAGTTTCAGAGTTTATTTACCTATTCATTTATTTATTGATCATCTGATCTTCTGTTTCTTTTTTATTATTATTTATGTATCACATCTCCTTCCCCTTTTCACCCTTTCCGCCACCCAAGTCTTCTTTCCCGCTCCACAAAGTCTGTCCTTTTACTTCCTTCCATCTCTCTTTTACTTATTTATGGTTTGGTTTTCTCATGTTCGAGAAACCATACAATACTCAATCTTCCTGTCTGATTCACTTCACTAATGATTGTCTCCAGGTGCATGTATTTTCCTACAAATGACACAAATTTGTCTTTAGGACAGAGTATACTCTATAATATAAGTATACATCTTTCTTATCCACTGGTCAGTAATAGAAGCTATTGGCTTCTTCCAAGATTTGACTGTTGTTAAAAGTTGTGCTGCTGTAAACATGAATATGCATGTATCACTCTTGTATGATGACTTTCACTCTTCTGGGAACATACCCAGAAGAGGTTTAGATGGATCAAGTGGTATAGCTATTTTCAGCTTTTTGAGGACTCTCCATATCACTTTCCATAGTGGTGGTACCTGTTTATAGTCCCATATAGGAGGCTTTCTTTTTTTCCCCACAGCCTTGCCAGCATCTGATGTTTTTTGAGTTGTTAGTACCTGCCACTCTTACTGGCATTAGATGAAACCGCAGTGTTGCCATTTTGCATTTCTCTGATGGCTACAGATGCTGAACTTTTTGTGTATTTGTTCACTGTTTAGACTCCTTTTTCTGAGAAGAGCTTACTCACTTCAAATTCTGATTTTTGATTGGGACCTTTATTTCCTTTGGTGTGAAGAAGATTTTTAATCTGATATAATAAGTCTTGTTGAATCTTGTTATCTCACATGCTTTGGGTGTTTTGTTGAGAAAGTCCTTGCCTGTGTCTTCAAGGCTTTTGCCTATTTTTCTTACAACAAGTTTAATTTTTCCATTTTCATGCATAAGTCTTTGATTCATTTTGATTTGATTTTGTGGCATGGTGAAAGATGCAGGTCTAGTTTTATTCTCCTGCATGTGGCTAGCCGGTTTTCCCAGCACCATTTGTTAGAGGCTATCTTTACTCCAGCATATGTTTTTGGCCCCTTTGTTGAAGATGAGATGGTTGAAGGTACTTGGGGATGACTCTGTGTCCTCAGTTCTTTTCCATTGAAACACCTGTCTATTTTTGTGCCAATAATATGTCATTTTAAAATCACAATATTCAATTTTAATACTTGCTTGTAATACTGAGTTTTAGAATTTGTAAACTAAAACTCTGAAAAATAGAAGTTCCCACATCTGAGTATTTTATTCATATCATGGCCCATAACCTAATATTGCCATGTAACTATAAAATGGACTGTTACATGTTGTTATTTCATTAATCATCATATATAAATTGTAATCAGCTTGATGCTCAATTTTATTTCTGCAAAAAGGAATGATTGAAAACCTAACATGAAAATATTTTTAAACAAGGCAAAATTATTTGATATAGGACTCTTTGATTAGAACATAGGATGTGGTTACACAGATCTATTTGATGTCCATAATTCTGGTCATTGCTAATATAAATAAATCTAACATAATATATGTTCCAGTGTGATATAGTTTTTTTTTCTTTTTTGTGTATGCCCCTGTTATTGACTACATATCGCTGGACTTTAAGACACATTCTTCACAAATTGAAGTGCAGTCTTTCAATCTCAGATAAAAATAGTAAATGTGTAAAGTTCTTGTATCAGAGGTGATGACATCTTAGAAGTGATGATAGAAGCAATAAGTTCATTCTCAAGAAAAGTTGCAGATTTTGATTGAATTTAGTCTATAAAATTTTTTGTATAGCATTATACTTTTAATAAGATTTGGGGGCTTGGACCAGCTTTTGAAAAAAAAGTTTTCTTTAGCTGAAAGTATAAAATATACACGAAAACTAGTTCTAACTTTAAAATAAAAATAATAAATTAATATTCTCCTTTTGTATTTATCAGTTTTCAGTTGTCTTTAGGAAATCGAGGGTGATCAGATTAAATAAAGCGCTATGAGCAAAAGTTATATTTTAGCAGATATTAGTTGAAGTGTCCTCTAGTTTCCAAATAGAGATGGAAGTTACTGGAAAAAAGAAAATACTGATTACAACTTAATTAAATACTAACACATTTTGAAATGTTTTTTCATTGATCTTTTCATGGCTGAAATTGTATCTTCACCAATTTTATTCTGCATATATATTACCAAGTCATTAAAATGTTAAGTAGTCATTATAGGAGGTTCCAGTGTATCTAAACAGAATACACAATAGTGCATGTACAAACACACACTTTAGCCATTAAAATAATATGAATATACTTTCTATATATTTTTATTTGTTGTAAAATGTAAAAAAATTCTAGGTGAACAATTGTGAGAAACAAGGCTTATTTTGAATACATAGGAAGAATATTTAGTGATATATTTTAATATTTTAATTGCTACATGTATATACCTTGAAATTTGTAGATGAACTAAGATAACCAGTACAAATTTTATGATAAAATAGATCATTTTGAAAAGTTCAAACCCTTTTTCATTAAGAAAACAATTTTTTGAGTATTATAAAGTGTATTGGATTATCTAATCTAATTTATGGATGTCTAGAGATTTCATTTAATCTGAGGTTTTATTTAGGATACTGTGAGGAAAATGTCTCATCATTTTTCTTATCTTTATATAGAAGTAATTATTTTAGCATTTGCCAATAAAATTAAGGAAAATAGTAAATAGTGAAAATCTGTTATATTAAATTTTATCTTAGTTGTAACAGCAATTATTACAATACTAATCTCACTGTAATCATATTAATTTAACACAGTATAAAACCCTGAAAAGCAGTTATTGTTCTGAGGTGCTTAATAATAGGCACAATAAGGAATATGTTTCATACTGATGATAATAATGATAAATCCTATTGTATTAAAAGTGTATTTTATCTTGAACAACTCAGGGTCATCATAAGCATGAAATTATTCTAAGTCTTTATAGTTACAGAAAAGTTAAAATTTTCAAACATAATTTTAGTAGCTTTTTCAAGAAGAACCTTTGGTAACTTACGATATTTTGTCACTACATCTGCATTTATGCCAATGATGATTTTTCCCCCAACACTTAACTGCAAAATTATTTTTAGACTAGAAATAAAACTTTTATAAGAGCAATTATAATTCCTGTGTGCTACTGGTGATAATTACATGCTTCTTTTTATTATCTTAATTCTCAAATTTGGTATATTTTTCTCCAATTTCTCTCTTACATATTAAAAAAATTAAAATTATTTCTAAGAATTTGTGACACTGTATGAATTAATGAAAAGAACTTTAAATTTTACTAATTGCTTTGAGTAAAAGTGTCTTATACATAATAGTTTTGGATTTTACTCTAAGAGTGTAGTCTATCCCCAATTTTCTCAGGATAGTTTATGCCCTATATAACTTATTTTACAACCTAAATTTAGTTTTTCATGCATATTTTATGTATATTTATAGAAAAAAAATCACATTTTTTCTTTCTCAATCAATGCCACTGGCTCCACATTTATTTCTGAATCTAGTTCAATTTCTTTAGGTCTTCCATTTACCTCTTTTTTGCCTTATGTTAGGAGTCAACTGTCTCCTCTTCATTATTTCTGTCTCTTCCTGGCCCTGCATGTGAATGTGATACTACTAATTTGAGCAATTTCTCATGTATTACTTCCACCCTCAGGAATTTATTTGCACCTCATTCATACACTTAGAAAAATGCTTTCTCGTGCTGAGAAATTTGTTTTCTTACTCTTGCCTTAAAAGTCAATCACAATTGTTTTTTGCAGTCAATTTTATAGGAGAGATATGCAATATGCTTTTAATATTTTATTTTTAATCATTGTAAGTTGAATAGATTTTAAATATAATTTTTAAAGCATGAGGTTTTCTGGAGCAAGTCTTTCATTTATGCTACTTTTTTTTCCTGCTTTGTGAGTATTAAGATGACCTCAGAGGATCAGAGCTTGCTTAGAAGCACTCATTTAGAAGACTGACCAGAAACACAAAATAAAGAGCCTAAACCCTATGGATAGTGGAACAAGAAAAACTTCCCTGTCAGTAGTGAAGATAATAAAGTAACTGGTTAACAGGACAAACTAGTGCTCTAAATAATCCAGGGATTACCTTTTACCTTATTACCTTATACCTTTTAGAAAAACAATTGAATGTATTATAAGAAGTCTAGAATCTCTTGGATGACTTCGTTTCATATAATGTTTTATTTAACTCAGTGAATGACTGCATTAATGAATGTGGCAATTGGATAAATATACAAAACTGAATAAAATGTTTAGTTAAAATTTAATGTGGAAGACACCAAAATACCCATCAACAGACAAATGGATACACAAACTGTGGTATTTATACACAATGGAATACTATATGCATCTATAAAGTCTGACAGCGTGGAGGATTTTGTAGGCAAATGGAGGCAACTTGAGACCATCATGCTTTGTGAAGTGAGTCAGAAGCCGAAAGTAAAATATCTAATGGTTTCTCTGATATGAGAAACCCAGACCACAATTATCTCATGGAACTTAATGTGGAAAATAATGGAAACTCGGGCGGGGTGGGGTGTAGGGGGAGGGCCAAAAGGAGAGAGGGAAAGGTCTTGTAACCTTGCCAAGGTAGGTATGCGCACAAAAATGCTCAAGATCACTGTAAACTTAAAGTTTTGCATTTATGTATGTATATATATATATAATGGAAAATTTTGATGAATAGTCAAGTAACTACTAGAAATTCAGCTACTTTCAATTAATATAAAGTGAGGGTGAGTTATAATGTTTGAATACACATTTAAGAGTACAAGACAGATATTGATTATTCTCTAGTAATTTTACACTGCTTTTGCTCTTAAGAGCTAAGTATTTGATAAATTTTTATTTCAGGAAGCATTCCAGTGTTTAAATTTTGCTATGTGGAATCTTATTCTTAAAATAACAACTACAAATAGCCATACCGCCTCAATAAGCATATTGTTTAAATAGAGTATAATCCCTGTATGGAACTCTCCACTTAAAAAAAAAGTAGTGATGACCATTTGTTATTTTTAAGCATTTAGAAAGCATAATAATTATGAGAGAATGCATCTTTTACTAGAACTATTCATGGCTCGCAAAAGTGAGATGTCTTTATGAGTGATGGACTGTATGGTCTTTATTTGGAGCAGTATTGCGTGGGTTCTATATGAACTTAAGTTTACTCATCTGTAGCTCTTAGAATTTAAGTATTTTTCTGAAATCTAGTTTCTTCAGAAGTTGTGCTATGATATTTTTCAGGTATATCTAGGCCTTAGGCCTTCAGATGATGTTTATGGTCAAATTCTTACCTGGTATAATGAAAGGACTTTCATATAACAAGAACTCTCATATAGAAAACACAGTTTACCTTTAACATAAATCGTATTTTACATCCAAGTTTATAGAAAGACACATCTAGGAGTCAAAGTCACTTCTGGGTAAAGTATGCCTTTGTCTGTGAGAAACATACAGAGGAAAACAGACTCATGGTTATGGACCTTCTATGCCACTTGGGTGGTCCTGAATCTACATGTTACATTGTATCCTACCTCTCAAAAACCCAATCACTGAGAAACCTAGGATTTTATTCATATGTGTAAATAATATTTTAATGACATAGTACTGTGTATGTATATATGCACATGTATATATATATATGTATGTATGTATGTATGTATATTTAGCAGCCAACAATTAGATACATCAGTCAACTAGAGCTATTGATTCATAAGAGCAAATATACTCCAAATATACTCCAAAACATGATTGGAACAGGCCATTTCTGTTATTAAAAATTTGAAATGTTGTATACCTCAAAGAGTAAAATAATTTGAATTAGTCTTATAATTAATCATTTTACATATGATATTCAATCATTAATAGTTTTTCTTTCATCAAAGTTAAAACACATCTTTTTAAAAATTAAGTGAAGAATAAATTTAAAAACTGAAAACTTGATGAATGGGTGGATTTTCATTAAAAATCTTTTGCCATAACAACTCTGATATTTATAGTTACATCTTTTTTTATCCAGCTTTTATCTTTATAAATTTGTTGGCATATTGAAACATTCCAATCTATGTTCATATTACAAATAGTATTGTCAAATATTTGGCTTATTTTCTCACATGGAATGAGGGAGGAGTGATAGTGAAATATAGCCATAAAAGCAATAATATAAGGTACAGAGATAGAGAGGAACAAGGGTGATGAGAAAGAAAACAGTCTCCTTAGAAAAATGCATTAAAACATCAATAGGCAGTGTTGAGTGATGCCACACACCAGGTTTAAATAATCAACATATTGTACATCTGTATTCTATTTATTGGGCTTAACCTGGTATGTTTAAAAGAATGCTTTTATAGAAAGCATTTTTTGTTTCTTTTATTTTTAAATATACAAGAAAAGAATTTCATTTTTTGCCTACATTATAAAGAAAGTGTCCATATTAAGACAGATCTCAAGAGAAAAAGCTTGTCATTTCAAAAAAATTCCTGAATGCCTGCACTTTTGTCAATGCAAATCAAAACTGTTCTTAGTGTTGAAAATATGAAAAAATAGAGCAAAAGGCAAAGAAATTCTTTTCTTTGGATTAATATTCAAAAAGAGAAAAACATTCTATGAAAAGCATTGTCTATTACACATAGCTTTTTAAGCTCAGTAGATACAACCACATATACAATTCGTATGATTACTTACACCTGGTATGTGGTATCACTAAACAGTACAATTATTGATGTCTTAATGCTTTTTATCCTAAAGAAAGTATTTTTTTACACGTCACTCTCATATTCCTTCTATACCTTTAAAATAGAGATGGATTGATGGGTTCAAGGTTATTGGTAAATAAGTGACTAACAGCTGAAGTCATTTATGTTCTATTTAATTGTGTTTCCTTGAAAATGCTACAAATTAAAGAAATGTTCTAGAAATACTATGTGTACTCCGAATGGCATGACATCATTGAAATAACTCCTTGTTCTGTTTGAGAATTTTGGATAGCCTGTACTTTGATAAGAAATTTAGTGGAATGAAACTGTAGTTATGATAGTATCATCTATAACATTTGAATTGAGTGATATCACTGTGATGTTTATCCATTTGGATCTGTGCGCTTGCACTTGGTGACTCAGGGATGTATCAGTGTCACAAGAAACAGTGAATTAAGGGAAAGCTCAGGTTGGTTCTTTATAAATCAAGCAGTGGCAAAAACTCAGAAGGGTTTAGTCTCTTTTTTTACCAGCATTCTGCAGTCTGCAGAATAAATAGTTATTATTTAATCAGTTTGGAATCCATTCTCTCTGGAACTATTTTTGGGCTTTACTAGCTCTGTGTATGATTTCTGGAAACTACCAGATTTATTATTGAAAGTGCTATGTTGTTTATTAGCTTTTCATAGGCAATAGAGTAGTATCTTGTAAAAGTATATGTCAAAAATTTAGAAGTTTACTATAGTGCTTCAGTTAATTCTTATTCAAAGTAATAGGTAAAAAAAGCATTTTGCAATATATTTAGCAATGAGTATCATTTACTTAATTATTTTCAAATACTTCTTTTGGGAATTTTATGTCTGTCACCAACAACCTCTTCATTTGATTTCTTTTTTTCTCATTTGTTACAAGGATGCAATTTCCAGCCTTTTTCATTTGAATTTTTCATTTTGAGATGGTCTCTCCAAGTCTCTAAATTTGAACCAGCTGGGCCAGAGTTGCAGTCTTACCTCAAGTTCCCAGGACACTGCAATGATGTGTGTACACCACTAAACTGGCTGGCTGCTTCTTTGAGTTTACTAATTCCTACAAAGAATTAAAATCTCAAGTCGGCTTAATACCTTGCTTAGCAATTGCCTCAGCAACTGTTTACTCTGCATTCATAACCCCAAAGTTAATTTGTAAATGTGGAAAGATAACACTCAAAAGAAAGCCTATTTAGTTCTTTTTCTGAATCTTAACTGGTAATTTATGTTGATTAGGGTATCAGAAGCTCAAATCAACAAATTGTGTGTAAGTGATAATTGTATTCATTTCACACATATTTTTTTCTTCTGAGTTTTTGCTTTCTTTTTGGTTGCACCTATTTTTGTGTGTTTGGCAGATGTAAGGTTTTATGTTTTATAAGTAATGTCCAGGCTACATACCACAGACCTAGCATTTGCTAGAATTTTTCTGGAAGTAAGAATTTATAACAAGATTGTAAAAATTACTACCTATTGACATTGTACACTTATTAATCCTGAATTAAAATAGTTGTTTCAGAAAATAATTCTAAAATTGTTTTCTGGGCAGTTTTATTGAGGTAAAAAGAAAAAAAATGAACCTTAGTCAACAATTACGGAATATTCCAGTGTTCATATAGGCCAGGACTTAAAAACAAGAGCATTGAGAAGTGAAGCATTCCTTGTAAGTGTTCTATATTTGAACTTTCTTCAAAGCCTTTTGGAATAGTATGAATTCCAAACTTTATTGAAAAAATTATAATAGAGATTATAATTATTTAATTATATATTATATAATCTATTATAAGTTACTAAATTATTATGTGCCATATTTTCATAACATTTGTTTTTCTTTTTGCAATAATATGTAGATATAAGGTGAAAGATGTCTCATTTGCTACATACTCAAAGTAAAATCATTAGTTTATGTAAATATATAGAATGTTCATTTATCTATCTTTTCTCAGTAAAATGCACTGACACAGAACCGTTTCACTGACTTAGATCCTCAGGCATATTTATAATATTTTTATTTTAAGAAAAGCCCTGGCCTAGACTGGGTTCAAACTTGAGAATCTTCTGCTTCACCCTCCTAAAGTGGAATGTATAACCATGCTTGGTTTATCAGTATAATTTTAATTGAAAAGTACAAATTGCTTATTTTTAACTGTATAAATTATAAAGAAAATAGCCAGTGTGCATGTAAGCTTATGTGAAACTTTAAAAGGCATTAAGGCAAACTGATTATCTTAATTAATACTATTAGAATACTCTCTTACATTTTTAGTGTACATTTAATTCTTCCCGCATAATATATTATGACTGTGTTTTTATAAAAGAGGAAGTGTATCTCAGCATAAATGTTTCAAAAGTTTGAAGAAATTTATTCAAATAATTCATGAAAGAAAAATGCTAGATATATTTGGGTTTTATTTAAGATTATATTTAAGCAATTAAAACACTTATGTAAATTTAAAATGATACTCTGTGGCTTGCGATGTTATTTAGTAGTGAAGCATTTGCTTAGTGTATACAAGGCCCTGGGTTCTATCCCTAACATTGCAAATAAAAAAGTTGTGATCTAGAATATGTTTTAAAATTGAACATATATTCCAATAAGATTTGAAATGTGGTATTATTTGTTTATAATTTGTATGATCTTGTCAGACACTGGTATGACAAAATTAAATATCTAAGATATTGTTTTGTTGTTGTTTTAAGTCAGAACACATACGTCTTAGTCACATTTTCATCGCTGAGACTTAATGCCTGACATCCATAACTTAGCTTTTAGCTTTCAGTTTCAGAAGATCTCAGTTTGTTCATAGGTGGGCACCTAGAAAATGGTGGAATCACACGGCAGGGCTGGGGCAGGGCAGGGCCAGAGCCAGAGCTCCAGAGCCAGAGATCCTCGCAATATGGTGGTACAGAGAGAGAGACTGGGAGGAAGAGTGGAACCAGCACATGCCCCCCCCCCCACCCCAGGTCAAGCCCCAAGATCGCAACTCCTTCCAGCCAGGCCCAGCCTCTCAACCCTAATCAATAGGACCTTGAGGTTTTTGGGGAACACTCCAAATCCAAACCACAACACATATATAAGTAATCAATAACTTTTGCTATGTGCCAGGAACTTTTAAATTATGTATTAGAAAATTTTATATGTAAATATGAAGGCACATACATACTAATGTATTCACAAGTCACTTTTAAAAGGAATCTTAATCCCCTTGTGATCTATTCATTATACTCTCCAATATTTTTTTATCTTAGGAATTTTTGTAAAAATGGTATGAGTAACACTGTGCAGCTCTCCTTCTGAGAGACTGCCAATGTTATCCTTCAGTCAGATTGCAAGCACACTGTCTGTGCAGTACTCAACTTATGAAATAGTTCAAAGAGGGGACTATTTTTAAAATATTCCCATACTGTAACTTCATGGGAATTAAAGGAAAATAGGTATTGTCCTGAACTACCTTTTGTAATTTTATATTTTGGTGTGTAAGTTTTAGTCTGTTTCACTGGCTCCATTTACAAAAATTTTAATAGTATAATGTATTGTTAATCTCCATGATAATTCAGTGTCATCATCTGTTTCAGAAAATAAATGATACCCTATGCAATTTATACAATTTTATGATTGAAAATTTTTGTATTTTTCCCACCTATTAAAGGTTTTCACTTGATATCATACTTATTGTTTTGCATGAGTATTTTATATTTGCTGGTTATGCTTTATAAAAAGGTAACTTTAACAACTGTATTCGACAGTAAAGTCGTTTTAATTCCTGCAGAGTAACCATGGGTAAGTCACATTAACATCAGTTATCATGTGAAGCTTAGTGACAATTCTTTTTTAAAATTCTGTACATGTCTTCCTTTTGAAAATTTTCAATAGTTTGCAAAAATGAGTTACATTTATTACCACAAAAAGCAACAAACTAAAACTCTAGTAGAATATGCTCTAGCTGTTACATGTCCAAAAACCTTACATTTATATGTGTATTGGAAAATTAAAATATATTTTGAAGAACTGCTGTCTAATTTTGCAATTAACCAGAGATGTTAAGTATGTTGTCTATGGTCATAGTACCAGTTGTAGGCATAGGTGTAGTTAGAATCAAAATCCTCTGGCATCTATTTCTGATCTTATCCTAGTATTATTATATGGCAACAGAAAATTGAAAATTGTTCTCGTTACATAGGATAACATGACTTTTATTTCATAATTTATATTAACAATATATTAAATTATATTAACATAAATTATTTTTCATTCAATGTTTTCCAGGGTCAAAGTATTTTTGGGCTTGATGTCATTGAAACACCAGAAGGCGACAAGATGCCACAGCTGATAGTTCAGAAGGAGTTAGACAGGGAAGAGAAGGACACCTATGTGATGAAAGTGAAGGTTGAAGATGGCGGCTTTCCACAAAGATCCAGTACTGCTATTTTGCAAGTAAGTGTTGCTGATACAAATGACAACCACCCAGTCTTTAAGGAGCAAGAAATTGAAGTCAGTATACCAGAAAATGCCCCAGTAGGTACTTCAGTAACACAGCTCCATGCCACTGATGCTGACATTGGTGAAAATGCCAGGATTCACTTCTACTTCAGCAATCTAGTCTCTAATATGGCCAAGAGACTCTTTCACCTTAACACTACCACTGGACTTATCACAGTCAAGGAACAACTTGATAGGGAAGAATTGCCAAGCCACAAGTTACTGGTTTTGGCAAGTGATGGTGGATCAGTGCCTGCAAGAGCAATGGTACTGGTAAATGTTACAGATGTCAATGACAATGTCCCATCGGTTGACATAAGGTACATTGTCAATCCAACCAATGGCACTGTGGTTCTTTCAGAAAATGCTCCGCTCAACACCAAAATTGCTTTAATAACTGTTACAGATAAGGATGCCGACCATAATGGCAGAGTGACATGCTTCACAGATCATGAAGTTCCTTTCAGGTTAAGGCCTGTATTCAGTAATCAGTTTCTCCTGGAGACTGCTGCATACCTTGACTATGAATCCACACGAGAATATGCCATTAAAGTTCTGGCTGCAGATGCTGGCAAACCCCCTCTGAATCAGTCAGCCATGCTCCTCATCAAAGTGAAAGATGAAAACGACAATGCTCCGACTTTCACCCAACCTTTCATAAGTCTTTCTGTTCCTGAGAATAACTCTCCTGGCACTCAGCTGACAAAGATAAGTGCAGTGGATTCAGACAGTGGGCGTAATGCTGAGATCAGTTACCTGCTGGGTATGGATGCTCCACCTGAATTTAACTTGGATCATCGTACAGGCATACTGACTGCAGTGAAGAAACTTGATAGAGAAAAGCAGGAAAAGTATTATTTCACAGTTCTGGCAAAAGATAATGGAATGCCACCCTTAATGACCAATGCCACAGTGTTTGTGACTGTTCTTGATCAGAATGATAACAGCCCAGTTTTTACTCACAACGAGTACAATTTCTACGTCCCAGAAAACTTACCAAGACATGGCACAGTAGGGCTGATCACCGTTACTGACCCTGATTATGGAGAGAATTCCGCAGTCACTCTCTCCATCTTAGATGTAAATGATGAGTTCACTATTGATCCACAAACTGGTGTCATCAAACCAAATATTTCATTTGACAGAGAAAAACAAGAATCCTACATTTTCTATGTAAAGGCTGAGGATGGTGGTAGGGTGTCACGCTCTTCAACTGCTAAGGTAACCATAAACGTGGTTGATGTCAATGACAACAAGCCAGTTTTTGTTGTCCCTCCTTCCAACTACTCCTATGAATTAGTTCTACCTTCTACTAATCCAGGCACAGTGGTCTTCAAGGTAATTGCCATTGACAATGACACTGGCATGAACGCAGAACTTCATTACAGTATTGTAGGGGGAAATGCAAAAGGACTGTTTGTAATTGACCAAACATCAGGCAACATCACAATGAAGGAGAAATGTGTTGTTGCAGACCTCGGATTGCACAGGCTAGTAGTTAAAGCTATGGACTTAGGACAACCTGATTCTCTTTTTAGTGTTGCAATTGTCAATCTTTTTGTGAATGATTCGGTTACTAACAGTACTCTAATTCATGAATTGGTGCGCAAAAGCATTGAAACCCCAGTAACTCAAAATATTGAGACAGCTGACGCTTCCTTACCAACTAGTGATTATATCAAAATCGTGGTTGCCATTGTTGCTGGCACCATAACTGTCATCCTCCTTATTTTCATCACTGCTGTCGTAAGGTGTCGCCAATCACCACACCTTAAGGCTGCTCAGAAAAACAAGCAGAATTCTGAATGGGTTACTCCAAACCCAGAAAACCGGCAAATGATAATGATGAAGAAGAAGAAAAAGAAGAAGAAGATTAAGAAGAAGCATGCCCCCAAGATCTTGCTACTTAACTTTGTCACTATTGAAGAAACAAAGACAGATGATGTTGAAAATGGAAACAGCATCACGCTAGACCTTCCCATTGAGCTAGAAGAACAAACCATGTGCAAGTATAACTGGGGTACTACGCCAACCACATTCAAGCCTGATAGCCCTGATTTAGCCCGGCACTACAAGTCTGCCTCGCCACAGCCAGCCTTCCAGGTCCAGCCTGAAACTCCTTTGCATTCGAAGCATCATATCATCCAGGAACTTCCTCTTGATAATACTTTTGTGGCCTGTGATTCCATCTCCAAATGTTCCTCCAGTAGCTCTGACCCCTACAGTGTTTCTGAGTGCAACTATCCAGTGACAACTTTCAAGACACCTGTGTCTGTACACATCGGACCGGTAGGTAATCCAAGTTTCTAACTAAAGTATTAACTTTTTGAAAAATTATTTTCAGTTGATGTAGAATTGTACAGAGTTTGTTGACTTCAAAATGGGTTCAAAATAATCAAGTCATACAGAAATATACAAGTAAATAAATGAATTCATTTAAATTTTCTGATAGAAAATCAGAACAAAATTTCTGATGATTTTAGGTAATTTGGGTGTAAGATCATTATGATGCGGGGAATTTTGTCTGTAGGTGGCAGGATGGTACTACTGCTCTGGAAAAACTCCATAACAAAGGTTGCAGCATTGTCCTCATTACAGTTGTATGGATGAGGCTCAGAAATCCCAGGAAACACACTTCACAGCAAAGCTTTTTAAAATCTAATGAGTAGCTCTTAATACTGATCATATTGAAAAGTCCTAGCCTCACTAGGGAAAATTAGTGGCTTCAGAAGGCAAGTAAATGGCACCATGGTATTTGCACATTCATACTCCAGCGTGTTTCCTGGTCACAGGAAACAAACGTGTCATTTTCAGATAAGGAATTCAAAATCATTCTGGTTCATCAAACCTATATTCACACAACTTAGAATGAGATTAGAAAAAAATGGCCTGGCGATTCTCTTCAAGCCATAGAATCAAATATGTGATTACTCAATTTTAGATAAGTGGTTATGTATTTGCATATTTATTCAAGTTATTCAGAGCCCTTCAGGAGACATTCTAAAAAGATAATGACTTTTGGAATTTTCGGTATATTTGCTTTCTCTAATCATGTGAAGTTAAATAAGAACATATTAAAACTAAAGAAATCAGTGCATAATAATTTAAAACCCAGTAAAATTTTGAAAATGGAGCTTATACAGTGCAATTTAATCTGTTTTTCATAATATCTCTCCTTTTTTCTCTCAAAGCCATGACACTTACTTAGTGTATTATTTTGCATTATCTGCATTTCAGTGAATAAAGTCCTTTGAAAACCTACTCAGGCTTCATAATAATGTCACAGCAGTTTAGATAGATTTCTTCTCTTGAGATATTAGAGATATTAAAGAAGGCTCCCACATACAAGATGACAGTACAAATAATTTCCCATAATTTGAAAATGGTTTTAAAATTGGAAATTATCCAAGGCTATGCACAGTTAAATAATATGTAATAATATTATAATACTTCTATTTTAATCATATAGTGAAGGTAAAATATTAATTCAGTTGTGGTTGCACTTTTTTGCTACATTAAATCCAGAATAAAAAGAGAATGTAAAAGTTAAAATAGAACCCTAGTCTGTGTATAGAGTTTCTATTAATGCTGTGAATGGTTTTATATCACAGTACATTAACAGTTTGGATGAGTGCAATATTTTTCTCCACTATGCATCATAAACGAGAAACACAGAAATATATGCCTAATACGCATAATGTTTTCATTTATATTTAGCCATTCAAAAAGCACTTGATTTCTAATTATTGTTGTTTATCCTGTTTTCTTTTTGAATAATACTTTATGTGTTGCATATCCTGGTAGTTTTTTTGAGATAAGCTTATGAATTACTAAAAAGTATGGGCAGGTAGGATGTGTGAACAACTCTTGTTAATTATCATTTTTAATATATTGGTTCATGAACTTCTTTAATAAGAAAATCCTGGTTTCAGCTGTTTATGGATACTTAGAAAAAATTTATGAGATAGACTAATTTTAATTGAGTATATGAACATAGAATAAGCAAGGCATGTGGGGAAATATGTATTTTCCAAATATCTTCATATTTATATTTATTTTCATATTTAGTAATTCTTAAATTTAAAAAAGTAATAACTCTTCTCCCTGATGACATTTTATATTAAGCAGCTAAGAGGATTTTTTACTAAACATAGGACAAATGACTTCGTGATTTAGGCAAAATACAAGAACTACATGTTATCGAGATAGGGTTAATGGTTATCATTATGTTTTTATTAATAAAATGACTAAGTTAAAGTCAGAGACTTATTTGGCATATTTGACTTCCTCACATCTTAAAAAAATCTGTATATTCTATGTTATTGGCTCACAGTTGCTTCATATTCATCCCTGTCTTTTCAACACGAATTGGAGAATTTAGGATAACTGACTAAAAATTTTGAACATTTACGTTTTGTAATACATTTGATATGTTTTCACTCTTTCTATGTGGTTTTCAGTTAATGATTAATGCCAGGAAAATCATCCTATAGTCACTGCTGTTACAGAATACTGAGATAGAAATTATGTGTTTACAAATACAATATATATGTCTTACATTTTAATAATGGAAGAAAGTATTACTCAGTGCACTCAAAATTCATTATTGCTTAAGGAAATTCTGACATATAAATACTAGTATTAGTAAGAAGAGATAATATTCCATTTTTTTAAATTAAGGAAAAATTTAAAAAATGATTTAAAACAATATTTTCATTCCATTTGTTACTCATTAGAGATATTCATGTGGAAAAAGAAAAGGGTTCTTTTGTTTGTAAGAAACAAGAGAATATCAAAGTTTATGTTTTAAAAAGAAAATCAGATATTTTTATAGATTATTTTTCTAATGCCAGTGTTCTGAAGAACATGGAATTTACAGAATAGATGTGCATGGATTGCATGAAGCCATCTATACTTGGAAACTATGATGTGCCTAAGTTTCTACATATATTATGGAAAGCATACACACACACACGCACATGCCCATCATATATATAATTTGTACTAAAATATACTGACATATGCAATTTTAACATATAGATATGTATTAGTAGAAATATAAATATGAAATGTGAGGACACATTTGTAATTATCTTCTCTTAACATCTTCAGATCAAGCATATAACATTTGATTTGTATGACCTACCCTAGAAAAACAATAAGTATAAATAACTTTTACAATTAGTTTTTCTGAGTTTCATATACAAGAGATATATTGCTAAGCCAAGTGTTATTTAACATAGCTTCCTTATTAAAATATAATTAGAAGTGTACAATGCAAGAGTAGAAATGACAGTAAAATTGAAAATAATAGTTTTGAGGGGCCTTCTATATGCCAGTCACTGTCATAAACATATATTTGTGGTAGGTCAATACCTTGAATGCCCCCCACTCCCCCACCTGAAACAAAGGAACTAAGTCTCAACATATATAAGTGACTTTAGTTAAAATTTTCTTGCATTTGCCTGTAAAAGCTTCCATGCTGTTGGACTTTATAGATGCATTGTATTCCATTGTGTATAAATACCAAAGTTTGTGCATCCATTGGTCTGTTGATAGGTATTTTGGTGACTTCCAAATTTTAGCTATTGTTAGTTGTGCTGCTATGAACAGAGAACATCATGCTTAGTGAAGTGAGCCAGAAGCAGAAGGTGAAACGTCGAATGGTCTCTCTGATATGAGAGACCCAGATCACAACTATCTCATGGAACTTAAAAGGAAAAACAAAGTGAATGGGGTAGGGCGGGGAGGGAGGGAGGGGAGGGGGGAGGGGCAAAAGGAGAGTGGGAAAGTCCTTGTCAGGTTGACAAGAAATGTAGGTGCACAAAATGCTCAACTTCATTGTAAATCTTAAATTTTGCACTTATACATATCAATAAAATGGGGAAAAGTTGTCTTGCAATTTTACAAATGATGTAAAAATAGCGGCGAAAGCTCTGGACACTATAATTCATGGGTAAAGCCATGTGGTAGATAGGATACATGGGTTCACACAGTAACACCATCTGAGTCAGCAGAATTAGAATTAATATTTACTATTGTTAAAATCCATAATTTTGATTCTCTGCATCTATATTTTGATATGTGAATTTTAGCTATGTAGCATGCTTGGCAAATAAGATTCCGAGAACACAACCATCTGATTTTTATAATGTGTTATTTTTCTTGTCCTAGACTGATTCCAGGACCTCAACTATTGACATCTGCAGTGAGATATAAATTTCTAAAAATAACATAATTCCATTTTTCCAAAATACTTTTATGAGATGTAAGTTCAAAATTTGGCTAAGGTCATTCATTTTGTGCACTGGACTTCTGATTATAAAGACAAGCAAAACAAAAATCACATTACAAATGATGTCCCCATGAGCCTTGTGCTTTCTTTAGTTATAATATGGCAATAGAAATTAAAAATTTAAGAGAGAAGCAATGGATTACAATTACAAAGTTCTGTCATATTGTATCTGTTTGCTTTCTCTGAATGTCCACAGCTGTTATGTAATATAATGCTTTCTTGGTGTACACACTAGTGGTTATTATGTCTATCATGAAATATAGAATTATTTGTCCTGTCTGATTGCTCAAGAGCTTAAACATCATCTCCAGGAATTCGGAAGTGAAGCCGATCTATCCAAGCTGCTTTCTGAAAGTTTTTCAGGGGACAAGATTTTTTTAAGACAAAAAAATTATCCCAATGTTTTGAAACTATGGACTAACAATGTATTGTTGAGAACACAATATTAATTACCTACAGCTCTGCTCAAAAGTTGGGTGACAGAAGGGACACTTTGGGGATTTTTATGTTGATCATAATCACACTTTTTCTCTACTTTGCTCATTAAAATTATCCTGTTGTATTAATGTTGACTTTCTCTATGAATATTTAAAAGAAGTTCTTTCTATTTTTGTCCAAAGAGAATGCAAAGTTCTTTATACTTCCTGATATTTAAAAAAAAACATTATTTCTTGTATTATGAAATGCAAAACTCTAGTTATAAGTGGGTAGAAAAAAAGAGAATATTTCACAAAGGGTGTATTTAAATTTTTTGTTTAGTGGGAATGGAGCCCAGATCCTTGTACATGACAGACAAATGGTCTACCATTGTGCTACATTTCCCACCACTTTATTTTAATTTTTAAACTACCTAAACTCTATGTAAGGTATTAGAATAACAAGAAAATAGAAATATTTTAATTTTGGCAATAAATTATTGAACAATTTACATTTGAAAACTTGCCCCTTGTCACAATATTGTGATTAAATCATTCTTATACAAATTAGTAAATGCCTCATATTGGGTGAATATTTAGTTTGCTGAAGAAAGAATGGCATGTTATAATTATATACTTTTAAGTTTTAAAATATTTATGACTTGGTAACACTATTAACAGTTTGGAAAACACCCTCAGGATTGCTTAAGTCTTTAAGGAAGTATAAAGTATCTTTGTAATTCTCACTTCATACTTTCTGAATTTTCATTCAAATTCTTGCTTATGCATAATTTCTCTTTGAATAGTGACAATATTTATTGTTATATGTGCATATTAGAATTAATGTATTCTTTTAAGTATTCTTTGGTATAAAGATATTTAGAAAAGGTTCATGCTTTTTAGCATTTCATACCTAACATTTCAAACAAGTTTTCATTTGAATTTATCTTCTTGTTGACTCAGTACAGTATCTTGTACCTCCAATGATGTCAAGCTCCTTAAACATATGTGCTATTGAGATATTTAAACAGTAACAATTTGAGGGCCTGGAAGAATATCAAGTGGTTAGAGTGTTTGGTTAAGGAAGAGCAAGGCCCTGCGTTTGATTTCCTAGCACCATATAAGCTGGGCATGGTGACACATACCTATAATCCTAGCATTCAGGAAGGTGAGGCAGGAGAATTGCCATGAGTTCTAAACTGGCTGGACTAGAAGTGAGTTCAGGACCAGCCTGCACAACAAAGTGAAACACTGTCTGGAGAAACCAAAAACAGCGAAAAACATTAAATAGTTGATAACAGTGTCTGAGTGTATCTGCTTTTACTGGCAACGAGAATGGTCATGTAATATACAATATTACTTTAAATACTTATAAACAATCTGGTAGAGAAATCATTAAAGAAAAAGTTTACCTTTGTATACGATATTCACATCAGACAATTTTCCAATTCTACCTCATTACTTAATAAATGTTTCACCATGATATAAATCCAAACCTACCCAATTCCCCAAGTTATTAGATCTCAGTGCATTACCGGTACTAAGATATATTAAGAGCAGGTTTCTAAAATCCACAGTCTCAATAAAATTATAAATTAAATAATGGAGTCAAAAAAGTGAATCAGTATTTATTGTATCACATACTGTTACGGCTTCATGAGTACTAGTCTAAATAATCTTTAATGCATTTTAAATCTTTGTGTCATGACTGATCATATCTCTCCTTTCTACACACTCTATGAGTTAAGAGAGGGTGCCTCAGTTTTCTTCCTCTTCAGTGATCCTTCCACATTGGATTTTAATGAGAATGACTGCTAATCATTCTTTTATATATGAGTATTCAAATGTCTTGCAGTTGTTATTTGCAGTCTCTTAACTTTTCCCAATGGTTTCATGAGTGTCTTTGCAGAAGATAAAAATAGAAAGCTTATTTTAAAAGCTCTAAGTGACTCCATCTCTCATAATGTGGCTTCTGTGAGAAAGGACCTTCTATACCAATTTCCTTCCAGCAGTTTGTGCAAAAATATTTACCACTATGAGTCAATGATTATTGAAGTTTAACAGTGTTTAAAATGAGTCATTGATGAAAATATATTCTGCATTTCACCATTAACTATCTTTGATCTATCCTTTCTTGATGCTCAAAGGTCTATTTACAATATGGAAGGAATTGAAATTATATGAGAAGCAAATAGGAAAATACATATATCCCCCTATTCGTTTCTTCATAGCTGTTAATTTGCTGGTACCTTTAACTTAGTGATCATTGTTACAACACATTGCCTTACAAGGTCTTGGATATGAATCCATGCTGTTATGTTGACATAAATGGACTCCTACATACTCTCAATGAAGTGTCCTTAAAGGTCTTTCTGATTCTTAGTCAATGAATAGAAAAGACAGGAAAATAGCAAATTGTAAGACTGCCTATTAGTGACAAAAGAAGAAAGTTTCAGTCAACTTACTCTTTTAAATCATAAGTAAATTAACTAAGTAGTGTTCTATAGAATATGAATACTTTCTCCCTTGCAAACATTAAAATTCATTGGCCAAAACTTAAAAATACGAAAAAGAAACAGTCCATTATTTTGCCTCATATATAACAATATTTTAATAGTAAGATATTTAAGCAATTTTATTTCTGAGTTCTCTTTATAGTGATTTAAATATAAAAATTACAAAAGGAAACTTAATTTCATCCCTTAATTAACTTTTAATGGGCGTGTTTAGTTTTTCTCTATTGAATGCCCTGTTCACATTGTCAGTAAAGTGCATGTACTTTAGAATAATTTTCAAAAGTTGAGTTTAAAATCTACAAACCTACATTTTGTATTTTGTATAATATCTAGTAAAGTTATTTCGACACAGAGCACTACTGCCTCGTGTTACTATTGAATCACTTGTGCTCCTCACTGTTTAATTAGATCCTGTGATGGTGTGTCTAGGTATCTATGATGTGTGGCCTGATCTCAACACACGTGGTAAGGGACAAGCTGATCTTAAGCAACCTTGCATAAGCTTCAGCTGCATTTTGTAAATGCTTCCTATAGGTGCTCTTTTTTAATAGACATTTTCTTTTTCTGACTTTTGAAACTTAGTTTATTTTAAATATTATTTAGATTTAAGTTTCTAGCATACTCAGAGGTGCTGTGATAATATAAAGTTGTACATGTGTAAAATTAGTTTTTCAAAATGTGATTTAATTTTTCTCATACATTATGGGTGTTTATACATGACATTCATGTTTTAATATGGTATTTAGAATTACTGGTGTTTTTTTCTAGAGGAGCCACAGACTTATTTTTATTGTACACTTAATAAAACTTTATTGTATAAAAGTTTATAAAAGTGCAGATAAAATATGGATGAAGAATTTTAGTTTTTTATGTCAAGTTCTATCAGTTGAGTTCTTTGTGGCTTATGTAGTAATTCACTTTGAAGGGTCTGTAACTTTTAGGAGTGATACATTATAAATTTACAGAACTATCTTCTTTCTTTATATTATAAACTATACATGCAGATTTTTACATGAACTATTCATTTTATTGTGTATAATTGTGCACATGAGCAATTTCACATTACAGGAAAGTTAGCTTAGTTTATACTGTAATATGCACATGCCTCATTTCTCCACTATGACACTAACCTCCATTCTGTGAAAACATCAAGTCTTGATTGGGAAGATATTTGGTTAAAAAGAAAAGAAAAGAAAAGAAAAGAAAACAGTCATGTACATTTCTACAAAAAATTTCCTTAGCATGATCAAACAAATTATTCATTTCATGTATTCTGATATCCAAGTATTTTACATTTTCCAAATTTTAAATATTCTACTTTGAAATTGTTTTAGCTATCTCTTTGAAGTGTTTAATTACCCACATATATGTAAGTACCATTTAGCTTTAAATAAAACTCTTTAAAAATCATATTCATTAGCTTTCAAATAAAGAAATTATCATAATAATGGGAATGAAGTATTTCAGTGGAGTTTCTGGAAATAATTGTACATTTTTCCCTTGTGGAAACATGTATTTACTAATTACTAACTGATTTGCTTCATAAAATTTTATTATCTTTGGCTACATTGACTTTCTGAAGCATTTCATTCATTTTGTCTTAGAAGTTGTAAGAAACAATAGATGATTAAATAATGTCTTCATTAGATACTGAATTACAAAAAAAATTAAACAGTTCTGCTTATACTCTGCTCAGTAGTAGCTCAAGGGAAATAAATATACAACCGTGAGCAAAATAAAGTTTATAATACTTCAGAAAAATAAACTTAAAAATGTATGTAATAACTTCAGCTCTAAAACCAAAGCAGATTATGTTTTAAATAATGCATTAAAACTCGGAAGAATTGCTCATAAAAGTTGTTACCTCGCATAAAAGTGTTTCCAGTAATTTGGACATGTAGCTCAGTTGTTTTGGGCCAAATCACAAACTTGAAGTAATTAAAAATGTAAAAAAAAATTGACAAGCTTTTTTGGGAAGCATACACAGGCATAATTACATATTCAAAGGAGGAATAAACACAAAAATTAACTTGCATATTGGTCCTGGAAAAGTAGCTGTTGAACTCCTAAGTGATATCTTTTATTATTGTTCATTTGATTATTTTTCCTTCAAAACTATATATTCAATGCCTTTTTTGCAGAAAACTGTTTATATTATTTATGATGCTGAGATTAAATGACTACATTTTCACATAAATTCAAGTACCAATATATTTGGGTATAAAATGTAATTTTTCCATATAATGGGTATTTTGTTAACCTGACAAAAATTGGTTGACTTCACCGGGATGATATTGTATTAGTTTCATTATGCATAGAAAAATAGTTTGACATGCGATATAGAGTTGTCATTGTCTGAATCTAGAGTAATTAGTAGCATCTAACAACAAATGTCTACACAGTGCTATAGTTCAACTTTGCTTATTTATTATCTTTAAGAATATACACACATTAATTTTAAAAGGCACAGAAATTATAGAAATAATAAGGAAAATACCAATCTTTTTACCTTTGCAAATTGAAATATAAGCATGTCAAACTTACATTTAGAATCTATTACATCTAATGTGTCTACAAGAAGATTTAATTTAATGTTTAAATAGTGTAAATACAATGAGATTTCAGTGAGTTAGTGTATGTATAAGCATACATGTTTACAAATATGTATTTGTGTTTACCGAATTCTAGCAGAAAAAGTGATAAAAATTTCATTTGTTTTAGAAATGTGTGTTTACATTCACAGTGTATTATAGCTGAATTGTAGCCCTGGGTAGACTTTTGCTAGATACTAACACCTGCGTGTATTTTGTGTAATTAATTGCATAAAATGTGCTTAATCTGTAAAAAGTAAAATATCTATAAATAAAATTGTTTCTGCATTGCAATAACATCTTCTGAAATTTTTTGAAGCGCTATTCGTCAGTAAGGGCTAACAATCTTGTTCACTTTATTAAAGATCCAAAAAGTTTTAGCACAGCAACTTCCTACATTATGTTTATAACCTATAATGTATGTTGAATTATCCCGAACATAGTAAATTGATATTTGTGTTCAGTAACATGCAAGATAACTGATCTTTTCAGTTAACCCAATGCAAGAAAGTAGATAACAGTAAACTATATGTACAAAGTTTTAATTTTGTGTTTTTTATTTGCTCAAATTCTTTTGCTATTGGTAAAATAATGCTTATTATCCTCTGTAGTTCATAAAACATGTTGTATTATGGAATTTACCTTGAATTCAACAACTGTTAAGTATTCTCAAACTTTTACTGAGAACAAGGCAATGTGGAGTTGGTATTAGTGAGGGAATGGAGTACAGGAAAGGAGGGATATAGGACAATCAAAGTTCTATATCAATTGCTGGTAGTGTAACAAACCCTCTGCTCAAGGATTTTAAGTATGTTAAAAAGCATTTTCTTTTTAGTGAAGAAAAATCTGTAAGAATTACAGATTAAAAAGTGACAAAAGTTTTTTCACAATAATTTATGTATGTGTGTTTGTGTGTATGTGTAGATACCGCTAGTAAATTACTTGTCACATATGTATTAGGCCTGAGCAAGCCTCTGCACCTAATGCATTTCAGGAAGAATTGTAAAATTAACAGCCCTACTTCAAGAAGCAGTTATACCCTATCGGTCTTACTTCTAAAATAATTTCTACATTTATCCTTTTTGCACTTTAAATCTTCTT
Organism: Ctenodactylus gundi; assembly: GCA_004027205.1. Taxonomy (NCBI): domain Eukaryota; kingdom Metazoa; phylum Chordata; class Mammalia; order Rodentia; family Ctenodactylidae; genus Ctenodactylus; species Ctenodactylus gundi. Next base: position 54,152 of record PVKB01000573.1, read on the forward strand.
GAGTTATATCAAATTTCTTTTGTACCCTGTCCCCATATTACTCTTTCAAAAACATATCATTTACTTTTTGACAGAAAATTTGATTCTCCTTTGCATAAAATGAAAGGGATTTCACAATCTTGAGTAATTCTATCTTTTCATCCTATTTTCGACCACTCAGTAATATATTTGGGCACAATACTCCCGGCTTGTACAATTTACCAGAACTACACTGAGCACTTACTTTTGTTGAGACACTGCTGTGAAGACAACCAAAAATAATCCATGGCCAGTGAAGGAGAAATGCAATTGTGGAGAAGAGACAAGTGCACAAATAATATTAATACCAGAGAGAATATGATAAAAGTGAAAAATTGCTATGTGTGATTTTATTAAATATAGAAAACTCCATAGTATCTTTCTGCTTCTGTACCATTCTATTTTCTAAGAATAGAAAACCTGTTCTTGTAAAATTGTAATCCCTGAATTAAATGAGTGGATTCCATAACGTTTAAACATCAATTTCTGGAAACTATTTTCAGTGAATTTCTGTTACAGTCATTAATTCCAGAACAATTTCAAATTGTTTGAATCTTGGTATATTTTCTGTCTTTCAGCTGCACTCAGAATAATAAGTATAGATGTCAAAACTGAATGTTGTAATCTGAATATAGCCCGCATAAAAAGGACTAAGAAAACCACATCTGGCTTTCAGGAATTTTAGCCAAGGAAGCATCTTCATGTGCTATTTCCTCACATAAAAATATTAGCAATGAACATTTTGTACCTTTCCTTTTATTATGAATGTCACAGGTATTCTGCAAAAAGAGACAAAGGGAAAACAATGACTTATCAAAGACCTAAATCACTAGTTCTTAAATGAGCCCTTTATTCTTTTGCCCTTACTGTGAAAAAACAAAATTCTTGAATTATGTACAGAAAACATCCTGGGAGATTAGGGTTTTGCTTTGGCTACTTTCTCTTTCACAAAGATATTGAAACATAAATAAAGAGGCAGTGTCAAACTGGTTGTGAAGCCACCTATCAGTGGCTCTACAGAGACTCAGCAAGATGGATGAGAAATAGTAAGTACCTGAAGGGCTTAGAAAAGGAAAGAGGCTCCAGGAATGAAAAGGACGCCAGTGGAAATGTTGGGCATGTCCTTGAGCCCGAGGAGACTGAAAAACGCAGTGAGTTGAGCACTCCAAACCGAAAAACAGCTTGGGCCATGATGGAACAAGGTAAGCCCCGTAGGCTGGCCAGGTGACTGAAAACTAAACAGCAGCTGACTTCCAGAAGAAGAAAGCCATGAATGCAAGCTGCAAGTGCAGTGTGGTGGCCTCACGAAAAAGGTGACCAAGCTGGTACATGAGAAGTAATCAGGCAGTGTCCTACCTAGCAGGGAGCCATTGAAAGAAAAGCCATAGTTTCAACTCCTCTGGGAAACAGGCCACAGGCAAAACATACCCCAAGGCCTGTCGGGAATCTTGGTTGGTAACCGGGAGGGAGCTACAACAATAGACACTGGAGAAGGGAGAGTACACTCTATAACTTGTGGAGGATCTGGGCCCACTGAATACAGGATGTTGGGAGTAAAAGTCCCCTTTCTCCATCCCTGCAATGCATGAGTAAGAGAAACCAGATGGTTGGGAAGCAGCTTGCTCAAGGGGCTTTATGTGGAAGTTTCTGGTTGGAGGTCTTTGGGTTGCTGGTCTCCGAGCACAACTCTGGGTTTTCAGCTATCTCCAGCTTCACACCAGCTTGAATAAGTGCCTTAGCTTGACCACCTGAGGAAACATCATAAAGCAAGAAGTGTGTTCCCACAGAGTGAGACACGGGAAAGCAGGAACCTGTCTCATGGAACTCACGGAATAAGAACTGAGCAGAGACACACAGCAGGAAATACTGCCAATCACTGCGCTCTCCTTGCCCCATATTTGGTGAGCAATAGATATCAAAATCACAAAAGCGGGAAAGAGACTATTCCAAATAACAGGAAGTTATTTCTAAACTTTGGATTCTATCTCAGTTCTTTTTTCTTTCATTTTTATTAGTGTGTGGAGTGTGTGTGTGTGCGCGCGCGTGTGTGTGCATGCACGCGCACGATACACAATGGTTAAATTGATGTTGAATATTTAGTGCTCATATATATTGCATCAACAGTGCAGTCCCTTCCCTTCCCCCTCTTTGACCCTCCCACTCCCTTCCTAATCTTCCCAGCTCCCACTGTCACACCTCTTTAGTTCTATATGTCTGTATTCTGGATTTATACAAGAAAGCATATGAAAGTTGTTCTTTGTATTTTTGGGGGACTTGTGCTTTACTTTTTTTCTTTTGTTTGAGTTTTTGTATTTGTTTCCTCTTTCAAATTATTCAGTTGGCCTTTTTTGAGTAACTATTTTATAAACTTCGTTCTCTGTTGTTTTCTCCTACTCAGGTTCCTTCTTCTGTGTCACTTTTACCTAATTACATTTACTTTATTCTAGCTTTTGGTTGGAGTTGTGCCTTGTTTTTTTCTGTTATTTCTCTTTCATGTCCAAAACTAACCCATTGTCTTGATTCTCCTTTTCTCTTTCTTGTTAATAGTACTAACAGGAATTTATGACTTTATGGAATAACCTCTAAGGAGTTAGTAACTTTTTACTGCCTTGTTATGCACAGTACACTAAGGCAGATTTCTATTATTACAGTTTTACATTTAATAATCCTTTCTAATAAGTTACTATATAGTCTATAGATACTTCCAAGAATAGTATAGGTCACATTTTAATTCTAGGAGAGGAAAGGTTGCATAATTTTCATGTTATGATATGTCAGTGATTAGTTTGTCTTAGGTTATATTACTGCTGATCTCTACCCAACTATCAGTGGTGGTATGGTGGCTGGAGCTTATTAATATTTATTAATTACATTTAAATAATTGATTATTGATGGTGGTATGGTATTGCCTTTCAATAATTCAATATTTGATTAATTTAGATGGCTACTTTGATAACATAGCATTTCTAATGTTAAGGGTTGAATCATCATAGTAATTAACTAGATATTATGACTTTTTAGTAATTGGTTAGCCAAAGACTGCAACATGACTTTGGATTTCAAGTGTGTTGTTGATTTCATGGATAGTAATTGATCTTGTTTTTCAATGTATGCCCATAGCTGGCTTGTCTTTGGGACACCTACATGGTTGCAATCCATTTCTCCTTCCTTGGAATTCCTAAAAGTATTAGAAGGTTGGTCTTTCAGAAGACCCCCCCAAATAACTGAGAAATATATGTGGAAATGAACACAAATATCAAAATTTAACATCAAGAAAATGCCAAGTAAAAGCATATTCTAACTGATGAAATATCACAGTGGATACATGGATACAGAGTTTTGTTTTCCCTAGTTTATCTGTAATTCTTGACAGTAGAATCATGAGAAAACAGGGCAATAAGACACCCACAAAAATGTTTTAACTCCCAGAATCTGATATTATTGGCTCCAATAGAAAATAGCTTTAGGGGAAAGAAAGTCAAAAAACAAATAGATCAAATGATCAGTCACTCCAAAAAAGCCACACTTAAGCAAGTGAAAATGATATTTACGAACTCAAAGAAGAATTTGCTAAGTATATAATGATCACCATTGTTTTAAATTTTAAGTTTTATAGATAACACAAAGAAATCGTTAAATGGGGCAAACAAGGCAATTTAAGACAGGAAGGAATATTTCAGTGTAGATGTAGTTAGTCTCTAAAGATAACAAGCTGAATTTCAAGATACAAAAATTCAGTTGAAATCATGGGAAGCCAGCTCAGGTATTATGAGGACAGATTGTCAGACCTTCTAGATAAGGTTGAAGAACTGACCCATATATACTTAATGACACCCTTGAAACAACAAGACAACAATGTTCCTACATGTGAAAGATGACTATTGACTCAAAAAGAACTAACATCAAAAAATGGGAGTGAAAGAAAAAAATACAGACTACAAAATGTATAAAAGCTTATTCAACAAAATTATAGCAAAATAATTCCCAATTTCAGGAAAAAAAAGTTAACCTCCAGGTACGTGAATCATATAAAACACCAAACAACTTGGACCAGAAAAGAGCCTTTCAGAAAACACATCAAAATCAAGATCCCAGAAATCCAGTACAAAAAATAAAATACCAAAAAATCTAACAGAAAATCAGAAAGTAACCTAAAAGTCAAATCCATCAGAATAACTCAAAACTGCAGCACAGACCTTAAAAGCATGAGGTGCATGAATCAAGATCTTTCAAGTTATTAATGATAGCAACTGCCAGACTGTCGTATCAGGCAAAATTTTTCTTTGAAATTGGAAGAGAAGTAAAAAAGAATCATTCCATGACAAAAAAATGAAAACTAGTAAGTGAAACAGTTAACAGATTGAAGAGACAACCCTCACAGTAAGAGAAAAAAAATGTAAATGATGCCTCTGACAGAGGATTAATATCTAGAATATATGAGAGGTTCAAAAATTACCAAAATAAATGATCTTATGAGATAGGAAAGTGAAAGAAACTTCTCAGAAGACAAGTACAAGGGGCCAACAAGCATGTGAATTAATGTTCAACATCTTTAGCCATCAAGGAAATGTAAATTAAAACAACACTGAGATACTATCTCACTCCAGTGAGAGCATCTTACATCCAAAACCCAAAAAAGCAATTTCTGTAAGTCAGGAAAAACGAATGCTTCTACAATACCAGTGAGATTGAAATCTGGTTCAAACCCTATGGAAAGTAGTGTGGCGACTCCTTCAAAAACTGAAAATAGAAATATCATTTTCTCCCATGTAAAGCTCTTTGGGACATTTCCCCAAATGATCTAAAGTCACCATGTCATAAAAACACATGCACATATTCATGTTTCTCGCAGCAAGGTTCATAGTAGCTAAATCCTAAAGATAACCTACATGCCCATCATCGGGAATGGATAGACAAAATATGGTATCTGACAAAAAGGAAATACTACACAGGCATAAAGAAAAAGAAATATAAAGTATTTTTTAAATGGGGCCACGTAGAGTCAGTCATATTGAGTGAAATGGATCAAACGCAATTCAGTATTAAATGGTGTTTCTCATAGGAGATTATCATAGATGCATGCACAAAAAAGAACCCTAACAGAGAAGAAAGGGAGAGGGGTGATGGAATGGATTAGAAAATACAATGAATGGGGGAGGGGAAGAGGAGGGAAGAAAGAGGAAGAAAGCAGTCAAACTGGATATATATGGTCACAAATTCCTTACTTGTATATCATTAATATATTAATCTGTAGATATTGCATATCTAAAAAATTATAAACACTATCATTGCAGAAAATACTTTGGGAAATATTAAGAGACTGAGATACTAGCAGCATCAAAGTATCAGGAGAAAAGGAAACATGAAAAAACAAATATTCTAACAAAAGTAAAAAAAAAAAAACAGGACTTGAAGTAATAACACAGGGGCTGGAAGAATGAGTCAGGGATTAAAGTGCTTCCCTACCAAGCTCAGTACCCTAGGTTCGAATCCCTGTAAGCTGGGCATGGTGGCACATGCCTGTAATCCTAGCAATTGAGAGGCTGAGGCAGGAAGATTGCCACATGTTCAAGGCCAGCCTGGGCTACATAGTAAGTTCATGATCAGCCTGGAATGCAGAGCAAGACCCTGCCTCAGGAAAAAAAAATGATGGAATATAGTAAATATATTAGAGAAATAACTCTCAATGAATTAATGATCTTAATTCTCCAATCAAAAAACACAGAATGGTAGATTGGTCAAAAACCATAAATCAATTTATTGCCTGCAAATGACACACTGTACCCATAAAGAAACACTAAAGGGATTGGAATTAATACTTCACACAACTGGAACCCCGAAGCAAACAGTAGGTAGAATATTCTCAGTCACAACAGCTTTCAAAGCAAAGCAGATCTAAATATGGATGTTTTATACTGATAAAGGAAAAAGTGCAGGAGGAAGAATTCACAATTATCTGCTCATCGATGCAGGTGCACTGATTTTACAGAGCAAAAATACTGACCATGTAAAAACAAATGCAACCCAGTATAATCATAATAATTGATCGCAGTACCCCAATATCAAAACTAAATGGACCGACCAGACAAAAAAATAACAAATATTAGAGTTGATCTACACTATGGAGCAAATGAACTGAGCTAATACCCACACTGTATCCTTTGACATTAGCAGAATGGACTTTTTTCTCAGCAGCACACAGGAACTTGTACAAAATAGAACATATTCTAGAGTATAAGGCACTGTAGATAAATACAAAAGAATTGAAATAAACATTCACTACAGAAAAGATAGCCTCTTTAACAAATTGTGTTGGAAGAACTGCTTATCCACGTGCGGAAAAATGAGTATATACCCACACCTTTCACCTTGTTGTAAGAAAAATCAAAATGGATCAAAGATTTAGATATTCAAGTGGGTCCATTGAAGTTGTTGGAAGACAAAAATAGGTAAAACACTTGAAAATGAGATGTAGACAAGGACCTTCTCAGAGCACCTGTTGCCCAAAAAATAACACTAGTAATCAACAATTGGGATCATATAACATTTGAAAATTTCTGGACCACAAAGGAAAGAACAAAGAGAGAAATAAAAGAATGGGGAAAATCGTTTGCTGCCTCTTCCCATACAGAGAACTAACATATAGAAAATAGAAGGACCTTAAAAAATAGGCTCCTCAAAATAAAAGACCAATTAAAAATGGGGAATTAAAATGAGACAGTTCACAGAAGAAGTAAAAATGATCAATGAAAATATGAAAAAAGTGTTCATCCTTCATAATTAGAGAAATGCAAATGAAAACAACACTGGTTCCATATTTCCCCCATAAAGTGGCTATTATAAAAAAAGTCAGAAAAGAGCAGATGGTGAGGATATAGGGAAAATGGACCACTTCTTTACATTGCTGAGACGTGTAAAAACTGTTGAGAGTGTAAACTAGTATAGAGCTTTTCAAAAGCTAAAATAGATTTCCCATTTGACCCATCTGTACGTCTTCTAAGTATCTTTCTCTGACAATTGGAGTCATCACATAACTGATACATGCATACCTACATTTATAACAGCGTATCTCATAGCAGCTAAATCATAGAAATTGCTGACTGATGAATAAAGAAAATGTGGTATATACCCACAATGGAGTACTGCTTTTCCACACAAAAGGATAAATTTGTGTCATTTGTAAGAAAATGGATACACCTTGGAACTACTAAAAAAATGAAATTTATCAGACCCAGAAAATAAATTGTCATGTTTTTTTCTGTGATATGAGATACTCCAAGTACAGTATGAGTAGGTAGAAGAGAGAAGTAGAGATGGTACAAAACTCGGAGATGAATTCGTGGCCAAAGAGAGGGACATGCCAGGGGTGAGGGGAGTGACAGGGGGAAAGGAATGGATGCGGACGCGATAGGCGTGTGCTCCAATTCCTCACGCTGCATGCAGCTGCTGTGTCTCACAATTGCATACTGAAAAAAAGTAAATTTGGCTTAAAAATTTAATATGAAAACATTTTAGTATCTAATGTTTTAAAAAATTTATCGCCTATTTCACCTCTTTCTGTAAAGAGAATGGATGCGACCACGAGAGAGAAAATAACTTCCCTCTCTCATTTGTAATCACTGAGGATTTTCCAATGATCCCCAAATAAAAGCAGCTGTATCAGTCTGAGACTCAGTATTTTCTTGAGTGTATATAGTTTGCGAATGCAGAGCCACTGTGAAGGGGTTATATAATGGAAAATTAGATACAGAGGTGAGGTTAAGGATTCAGCAAAAGGACATATATAGCAAAAATTACACATCACAGTTTTTTTTTATCTTGTTTGTGCCGTTTTTACATTTTTTGAATTGCTTCCAAAAAGAAAATGGGAAGATTATAATTTATAAAACATTCACCTATTTTTCTTAATCTTGTAGAACCATTTTCTCTTATTTCTTAGAGTAATTGTGTTTAAAATTAATCTAATTCATCAAGTACTATAACTGCATGCCAGATACGCTTTAACTCTCTTCAATGTGCTTTTGTCTGGCATGCGACACTTCCCATGTCATAGTGTATTTTTGGTTTCATGTAGAAGAATATCTTGACCATTCTGTTATGCAGCCCAAGAGATGTCTGAAAGTAGACTTGCCAATATTCCCTTTTCTTCCTTAGGTTACTCTAGCATGTGGAGTTTGTTAGAACCTCCCAGTAACTGTCACTTATCAGTATGGGAACTATTAGCCATTCTAAAAAAAAATAAATAAAGCTTTAACCTCTTAATATATAAAAGAAACATACTGTAGTCTAGACCTTTACATTTTCTGGTCAACCTTTGTGTTCCTATACTTACACAAATATGTAACCTATCTGTTATCTAATATATGTTAATTAGAAAAAAGCCTCTGTCACTTGCATGATTTCTGGATAAAGTGATCCGTTCTACTATTGAAAACAGGTGTCTGATATTTGTCTCATTTATTAGTTTTTCTTAGTTCATTCAGTTTCTCTCCCTCCCTCCCTTCCTCCTTCTGTCCCTCCAGTCAAATACCTGTACTCTCTCATTCCATAAGCAGTGGTCACTGTAATCATCAAAATAGAAATATTTCCATGTGAACAGTTGTGTATTTACCCATTCTACCCAATGACCTGCTATTGCAATTATATATCTTCTGTAAGAGAGAAGTGTAGTTTGTGTAGCTAACTCAGAAGGGTGCTGGCATTCAAAAGACCAGAAGCCTAAGAGAAACAGTTCAGAGAAGTGGTTGGAGGCAAACGGTTAAAACTGTGAATTGCCTCTAACGTTTCATCATTTTCATTAACCTATGCTTAGTTTTCCTGTCCCTGGTAAAGCCTAGTGTTAGCCCATCTACAAGGAATCATTCCTGAAAACTCACATGCTTACTTCCCAAATATTCACCTTTTCTCCTTCATTGGCAGAAACATCAAGTGAGCTGGATATACTGCTCACAGAGTTTTTGCTCCTTAGAGGAGTCTTTTGATACAGAAAGATTTCATTAAAGACTCAATTTCCATATGGGTTCATATATTATGAATATTATGTATAAAATGCATTTTATATAGTACACTTATAGAACCATGTAATATATAATGCACAAAATACATGTTATGTAAACATAAAATACAAAAATATATTTAATATAGAATTAATCTTAAGAATTTAAATTGAGTTCCTAATTAAGGCTGGAAAGGTAGGGCATAATGACATTCTTATAATGGGAAATTTTTAAGTTTTGAATTAAATATTTCAATTGATTTATATTTAGAATGTGCTCTAGTCCTTCAAAAATATTATACTGACCAATCTAATTTGTGGTGTGTGTTTTTTTTTTCTGTGATCTTTGTGAGATTTTTTACTGTCACTTATAATCTGCTTCTACTTTAGAGATGGAACAAAATCTTAAAAATCATGCAATAACAATTTGCCTTCATTATTTGACACATGATGTTATCAAGGTTAGAGGGAGAACTGATGTTTGTTGATCATCTGTTTTGTGTCCGATACAGTTGTAAGCACCTGATGTATGTCAGATCTTTATCTCAGAGAAGTTACACAGTAAGGGGTGATGTGAGTATCTGTGGCTAAGTCTAGTTGACTGTTAATTTTGCTTTCCACTGTACCACCTCAGGAATCTGGCAGAGCTATCACCAAATCTCCTGATTTGAAATCCATACATTCTTCACTTTTAGCACTTTCCATTCAGATTTCTTCTCAATTTTATAAGCTAATAAATTCAAGTAGACCTTTGTGGGACCCTGACTAGGTTGGAAATAAAGGAAGGTAGAAAGTGGCCTTGACCCTGATAATCTTTGCCTGGAGACCCTAAGGAGTGGTGCTACTCCCTCCTGTCCCAGGCCCAGAAAGCCTGCAGCTCAGGTTTCACTCTACTCAAGTTCCCGGTTTTCCCCTGCCCTAAGACCTTTACCAGAAATCACATGATCAGATTTCCAAAGTCCCACCATGCAAATGACTTGACTTTCAGACCTCAAACTTCCTCCAATCAGAGAACGACCCACACCTTGCAACCTTAGCTGGCCCTCCTCCCTCCAACTGCTTATAAGCTGGCCCCGATGAGCTGTTACACTGATACTGTCTCCCTGATATTATTCTGTCATATGGCCGCTCAAGACTCTGTTCCCCCAGACTTTGCTGGTCCCTGATTGCAGGTGGCCAGTGACAGCCAGGCGCTTCGAAGACCCCAACAGACCTTCTTACCTTTCTTGACCCTTTTTAGTTGCATTCTTCTCCAACCTTGACTCTTTAAGCTTTGAGTGATACTTTACAGAAGGACCTTTGTATTTAGCATTTATAAAGTTAGTAAGTACCTTCTTTACTCTGGAAACCACGATGTTTCATAGACATGTACCCTAAGGTATAATTTCCTATAACCAGGTCAATTGGAAAAAACCCAAATCACATAGAGAAGGAAATCTATCTTGTTCTATCTGCTTTCACTCCCAGAAGGAACTATGAACCATGTGAGTGTTGAAAAGGTGTTTGATAGAACTTTATACAGACATTACATTGGGAACATTGGCTCATCTCCATTGTGTTTTTGCAATATTTGAAATATACTGTGATTCTAAAACCTGGCATTCACAGGATAAGCTTGACAGAGGAAGTGATATATATTTCTGTACCAAATCCAAATGTAATTTTTACATGAACTTATAAAAGAAACATCTTAATACATTTGATATAGCTATGAATTTTTAAGCTTGTATTATCACATTGATGATAAATGAATATCAAGTATGGACCAGTAAGTTGCTATAAAAGTTATTAAAAGCCATTAATTCATATGCAATATGAAATCTGCATTTCAGACACTTAGAATTAGTAACTTTTGATGACATAGCAGAATTTAGGAGAATATTTTGTTTCTAGATTATGATTCCTGATTTAGCCATTCGATTCATATGTAGTAATTAAAACACTAATTTTTAACTTTGTGCAGTACACATTTGGCTTGTCTTTTGTAGTGCATTTTGTTCCACATAGTCAAAGTTCAGCACTTATTTATGAAGCTTCATTAACGCCTTAAGAGAGTATACCTAAGATATCAGAGTTACATTCTGAAAATAAGAATTTCTATAAAAAAAAGAAAGGAGTGCAAAGGAAGGATAAATTCCAGGAACCTTCATGCATTTCTTCCATGTACAGAGCATAGTGTTAGGTACACTGGAAAATAAGGGTGGCAGACATTAGTGGTTGTTAAAATCACACATTTTCCCCCAAATATGAATTTGCATATTTTATCTCTTTTTTGAATCTCAGAATCTTTGTGTTTCCGATGAAACTGAAATTTCCAAGTAGCCAAGATTGTAAAAATTAAATGAGATAATGTATTAAATATGCTGAGAACTGCACGGATATTGAACACACATATATTCTTTGTTGATTATTACCTCATCTAAGGTTATATTTTAAGCCATTGGTGTTATACACATTTTATAAGCTAAAAACAGACTGGCTAACCAAGAGCCTCAGCAGTTTTAGCTTACTGACTTGTTCTTCCCTCTGCACCACAGCTGTTTCAGATCCAGAGTCTAAGCAATTCTGCTTTTTTAGCTGCCTAATTCAAGTGCATCCTCACAATGGGGTGCTTGTCTGTGGAACTCTGTCATGAGTGGTGTTTTTTTTTTTTTTTTCAAGAAAGGGTCTCACTCTGCAGGACCAGGCTGGTTCTGAACTCACTATGGAGCCCAGGCTGGCCTTGGATTCACAGCAATCCTCCTGTCTCAGCCTACTGAGTGCTGGGATTACAGGCATGCACCACCACACCCAGCTTATCATTTGTTTTCTTTATAGGAGCCATAAAGAAATATCAGTTATTATATTGAACAATAATGTTAACTTTAAAACTCTTTTTAGTTCTTGTTAGGTGAGTTTTAAGAGTAACTAGTAGAAATAATCATGTATTCCAATGATTCTGAAAGCTAAAGAGAAAGCAGGCTTAGTGTTAAAATTATAAAATGCCAGATAAGACTGAGAACGCTGAGGCTGTGCACGTAAGATTGTACAGTTAGATTTTGATATACTGATGAGCTCCTGTGTTCAGATCAGGATTGTTACCACGACATATACAAGCTGCATAGTCTGTGATAACTGTATTCAGTATAACAATGTAAGGGTTGAAAGCATAGCTCAGTGGCTAAAGTGTTCGCCTTGCAAGCTCAAGGGCCTAGGTTCAATTCCCCACCACCACATAAATTGGGTGTGCTGGCACACACCTATAAATCTAGCACTGAGAAGCTCAGGGAGGAGGAATGGTATGAGTCGAAGATAGCCAGGGCTACATAGTGAGTTTAGGATGAACATGGAACACAGTAGAGAGAGACTCTGTTTCAAAAACAAGTAAGACAAAATAGAATAACAGCTCCATGCAGTGGTATTGAAGAGTGGTTCAGAAACTCGATGAGATGATTTTTCAAACAAAAACTTTAAAATTGAGAGCTCTAAGCAAATGATTGTTAACAGTACTATGTAACTTGGCCTTTTAAAACACTCTGTAATCCAGTTTCCTACTCACAAGACATTGAAAAATGCTGAGTCCTAGATTACAAATAACTTATTAATATTTCATGCAAGTATCCAAAATTACTAACATCATTATATGGAGGAGACTGGAAGACTCCTGTTTGTCAGAAATGTACCTTGTAATTCACGAACTAAATTTATATCAAGTATTTCTTTGAGTAGCTCATAACCACATGGGACCAATCTAGCTAAAGCCATAAGTTTTGTTTGGTCTTTAATTAAGGAAGATGAGATAATTTTCTGTGGCAAGTAAGGACCATTTGGAAATAGCTATAGTGACTATTTTCAATAAATAAATAAATAAGTGAAAGAATAAGAAGAAAAGGGGAGAATGTTTTTCTTGTGTGCCTATCCTGTGTCAAACATGCTGAGGCAGCAGGAGGTGGCTGGGCTTCAGAATGAGCATATAGGTCATATCTTGACTGTGGTCCTCAGCTGTTCCATGAAATCGTTCAAAGTCAGTGAGTTTTAAAATCTTCAACCACGAAAAAAACAGTAAAAATAATGTCAAGTTCATAAGGTTATTCAGAGAATTTAATTTGATACCTTAAATGTGAGTGGTATATAATAGGTACTGAACAAGTGCTGTGTCCTCCCTCTGCTAACTCAGGTAACTCACCCAACCACCTGGTAGGCATTAACCCCTCATCACAAACTAAACTGGGATGCTGATATTCTGAGATTGAATGTTTTCCTCAAGTTCAAGCAACTGGCAAGTAATGTATTTGAATTTTTATCAAAATTGGTTTAACTCTCAATTCTGAGTACTTTCCTGTCTCCCATTCTGCCACTGGCAGTAATTCCAATGCTTATGCATGACAGTAAGTCTGTGCTTATCTGATGCTAAGTATAAAGCATGATACTTGCCTTTCTGAGTCAGACTAATTCCACTTACCATGATGATCACCAGTTCTACCCATTTCTCTGCAAGTGACACGATTTCATTCTTCTTTATAGCTGAGTAATTCCCCATTGTGTGTGCATATATATATACACACACACATATATGTATATATGTGTGTGTATATATACATGTATATATACATATATACATATGTATATGTACATATACATGTATATATGCACATATATGTATATATACATATATGTGCATATATACATATATATTCTTTTAGCTAATTATATATTTATGAGCAATGCTGGTTTCAATTCAATATTTTGATATCATGAATTGCTCCACAGCAAACATCGATAGGCAGTTTTCCCTATACTACGCTTCTTTGATTCCTTCAGGTATATAGCAATAAATGGTAGTATTTTCATTTTTAGCTTTCTGAGAAGCTTGCATACTGATTTTTAGAGTGACTATACTAATTTAAAATGTCAGAGGCAATGTAACACAGTTCCTTTATCCCTTCATATTCATCAGCATTGTTCTTTTCTTGATATTAGTCATTCTGGCTGGGATGAGATAGAATCTAAGGATTGCTTGTATTTGTACTTAATTAATGGCTAAATATGTTGAACATATTTTGTATTTACTGTCATTTGTGCCATTCTGCTGATGAATGGTCTATCACACTGTAAGGTACTGGTCTTTACCGTGACTTAGTTTTATTTTCATATAGTATTAAGGATCTAAGTTATTTTTCTGTCCTGTTTTTGTAAATGAAATTATAAAAGAGGATTTTAAGAGTAGATATTTTACACGTTTGTATTGTCCAAATAAAAATAGCAAATGATAAAAAGACATGATTTTCTATGTGTAAGCCATATTTCTAAATATTGGAGCAATATTAATTAACTAATTAATCAATTTGAGACAGAGTCTCACTCTGTAGTACAAGGCTGGTCTTGAACTAACTGTGGATCCCAGGCTAGCCTTGAACTCATGGCAATCCTCCTGCTTCAGCTTCTAAAGTGCTGGGATGACAGGTATACACCACCACACCCAGTTTATTTGGTGCTGGGATATTGAACCCGGGGCTTTGTGCTTACTAGGCAGACACCTTAACCACTGTGCCATTCCTCCAAACCCCGAAGCTGTATTTAAAACAAGAGATTAACCTAGTCAAGAAAAATTAGGTTGAAGGAGTAGCCCAGAGGTTAGAGTGCTTGCTTAACAAATGCAAGGTCCTGAGTTCAGTTCTCCAGTACCACAAAAGGCAGGCTTGGGGGTGCACACCTATAATCCCAGCACTTTATAGGCTGAGGCAGGAGGATTACTATGAGTCCAAGGCCTGCCTGAGCTCCACAGTGAGGTCAGGACCAGCCTGAACTGCAGAACAAGACCATGTCTCAAAAAAAATAGGAAAATTATAAACTGATACAGAGAATTATATAGCAGAGCATTTGACTCATATACTCAAATTTGTGCTAATACATAATTATATAATTTATGTAGAGGTAAAAAAATCTTATGTCTTATGATCTTAAATCTTAAGTACATTTTGAAATTTGCTTCATGTGCTAGGATAATATAGTTATACTACCTAATATGAAATTGAATATTGAAGATTCTTCATCATTTCCCATTTACTTGAAAAGGAAGTATGCTTCACCTTTTCTCACTGTGAAACTGGAGCAATCAAGCTGAATCATCAGTGGCCTAATACATTAACACCTTTAATCAAAGTGACCTTGTATGTGATCCCTGTCTTTACCAGTGACTCACAATGTTGACGGAGCATTAAAATTGCATGTTGTGGTCAGAATCCCATGAGATTCTGACAGGGCAGGTTTGAGTTAAGGCTTAGCTGTCCTTATCTCTAACAGCTTGACAGGAATTTGGAGTGCAGGCGGATAAAATGGCTGCTGAACGCAAGCATCCATCTATAAGTTGAGTCCTCATCTACATCTTGAGAACATTGGAACATTTCTCATTCGTGAGCTTTTACTCACTAGACTGGATATTTGGAAGGCAGATACAACATCTATATCTGCTTCATATCCCTAGTAACTGGCTTAGTTTTCAGCACATAGGGACACCCAAAATTGATTAAATTAATGAAAAACTGTGCCATTGGTTAGATTCATTGAAAGTGACAAAATATTTGTGAAATTTCTATTTAAACAGTGAACAATTACTTTTGCAACAAATGTTAATGTTAATCTTTTGTTCATTTTTAAAAGAATAATTCTCTTTAGGAACATGAAGAATAACTTTACCAGAAAAGGATTTTTCACCAATACGCTGCTATAGGACTTGGTAATTAGTGATCAAGAAATAAACTTAGTCAGCTCTGGTAGCTCAATGATAGACAATGTATGCTGTTTAATTCTTTTAACAAAATCTAATGAAAATAAAACATTTTGAGTAGATATATACAAATCATTTGTATCACTTTATTGTATTTTCTATTGTGGTTCGTAATTATGGGAAAACATACTGATTTTCCTGGTTTTGTAAATAGCTTATCTTTAAACAATAATAAGATACATATAGTATGTCTAGTAGTACCTCTTATTTGCTAAGTGATTTTAGAAATTTTATTTACTTCTCCAAAGAATAACTATTGACACACACGTGTACATACAGGCACACCTCAATCCCACCACACACTAGGATTTCTGTTTGGTTCTTTTTGAGATGCTCTATGTCTTTCCTGAAGAGCACTTTCATGCCCCATGTTTTTTCTGTAGTTCATTTAGCTATTTATTTGTGTCTTGTTTGAGTTCATCAATTATTTTTATAATTGATTTTTTCAGCTGCTTATTTGCATATGTTCTCATCTCATCGATCATTGTTAACTCAAATTTTGGAGGTGTTTTGCTGACGTTTCCTCATGATTCTTGCTTTGTTTTGAAGCTTGCAGATCAGTCGGGACATATACCTCTACCACTAGTTTGCAGCTCTTTCTAGTAAGTGCTTTTCTGTTTGTGATGTTCCCAATGCTGTGGATATAGCTCAGTGTGAAAGCATTCACTCAATTTATTCAAAACACCAGGTTCCACTCCTGGCACAACTTTGCAAGGAGAGAATAATTACCAGTGATATTGACATTTTAAGAAACACCTGGGCATCAACATATAATTTAAAACATAAAAAAAAAAAAACAGTTTCCCAGCATTTTACTAACCCAGGAGGAAAAAGAGAGAGCAATACTCCAGATCAGGGTGAGGAATGGGGAAAGAAAAAATACGAAAACAAATAGAAAACAAAAATTATGTTTTGATAATTTCATGCATTCATTGACCTCTTTTCTTGTGAAATTGTGAAACTGCCATTGATTTTTGCTTCCTGCTCCTAACCTCACACTTGTTTTTTCTTTGGGTGTTTTCCTCCCCTGGTAAAATGCGCTCCCTGCTACCTGGTTTTCACACTGTCCAGCCATCCCACTGAGAATTTCCCAGCATGGTGTCCGGTTTCCTGTGAGTCAGGTGCTCCTGATGAGTTCGCCCAATCTTGTAATTTTTGTTTTCTTTGTCACTGTCACCATTTTGCTGGTTGCAAAGCTATTTCACAGGATGCTAACTGCCTCCTTGGAAAGAAATGGCTGTTACATCTTGGAAATAGAGAACTCTGGGACATTTTTGTCTGTTCTTCCATGCCATCTATCAAAGCAGAGGAAGTTACTTTAGATGCCTCCCAACTCCATTTCTATTTAAGTCCATCTCCTGTTCATTTTCTGTAGCAGAGAGAGGAAGGCTTTATGTTGGCACCTGAACCAATACTGTTCACATCTAGAAAGAAATGCTGGGAATTATGACTCCTGTTTCTGATCATTTGGCTTAATCCTGGTCTTCTTTCTCCTGGGGTTGTATCTCTGTCCAGTACTAAAGTTAGCATTCATAATCATATATTTTGTTTTTTTTTCTTACCTCTTCTTGGGTGGGAATGCTCCCTGCCACCCACCTTAGGCGGCTGTGTCTCAGTGCCAATGTGCGTTACTTCTGTAACTACTTACCTTACTAAATGCTACTTATCCTAGGTTTCATGTGCTTGCTGACTCATTCAACTTGCAATCTAATTATTTTCCCGCTGTTCCGAAGTCTCTTCATAGAACAGGATACCCGATGGTTTGGATGGATATACTGGAATGGCTTGTGAGTGAGTTTACTGCCTTCACCTCGTACCTATGCCGGTTTCTCTCTGGAGGGTTTGAGCAAGTCTGCTCCTAGGCTTTCTCAGGTTGCTTGCAAAGCTTAGTTCCTAAGTAGGGTCATCATTTTATTGTTGTCTGTTAGTAAGGAACCACTGTTTGTTTCTTGGGGGTACTCTCACATTTTCACTTTATGGCCCCACCCACCTCAGCAAGAATGGTGTCTCCTATGTGTTGCACCCCTCTCCTGACTCCAGTCTCTCTGGAATCTTCTTCTGGACAGAGAAAAATATTTCTTTCAGTATTTTATCTAGATAGTTTAGGCCCATGTAATTTTTTTTATGAATGCTAAGTCAACTGATTCGTAAATTCACTACATCAGCAATTTTTTGAACTTTAATAAAGCATAATCAAAGGTATCTCATCATATTCTCTGTAATAGAGATTAAGGCAGATTATCTTTGCAGGAAGATATGTCTAAAATTCTGCCTGTCATGAGAAATGGATGTAAATGTACGATTCATTTATAAATAGTCTTTTTTTCAGATAGGGTCTCTTTCTTTGGCTCAGGCTGGTCCCAAACTTATTATGGAGCCCAGGCTGGCCTTGGACTCACAGCAATCCTCCTGTCTCAGGCTCTTCTCAAGTGCTGGGATTGTAAGTATGCGCCACCATGCCCAGTTTATGTGGTGCTAGGGAATTGAACTCGGGTGCTTATCACTTGACTTAGCGCTTGCTAAGCAAGTGCTTTAACCTCCGAGCCATTCTTCCAGCGCTTCATTTATAAATATTCTTATTTGAAGCAAATTCTTCTTTGGAAGTAAAATGGATACTTGGTAATTTATTACATGCACCATTACTTTTTAAGAAATGTTTGTTTGTTTGTTTGTTTTATTGGCTTCCTATCTGAGATGAAGAAGGAAAATAGTACCCTGTGTCTTCTGGCTAAGTTATTGAGAAATCTACTAGAATAGGTAACTCTGCAAGAGATAGGAACAGTATATACTGTACTCCATTAGTAACTAACAGCAAGTCTAGTTCTACTCAACAGTTAGAGCCTATCTGTCATAAAAATATACTCTGTAAAATATTTTCCTAAAGCATGAAAGAGAAGACAAAAGAGGCATCTCATTCACGTGAAGCATGATAGTAGGGGTCTCATTTTTTGTTACATATTTTGATGTCTTCCACATAAATCAGGTAGTGAGTAATATGAATAGTTTCTCAGCAACATTCTAAATACTCTCATTCTTAGAGTGTGCATATTTTTCTTTTTATTGCAGAAGCATGAAATAATAACGTGCATATGTTTGAAGTTTATGACAATAGAATATATTATCAGAAACTGATGTTACATACTTTAATAAATTTAATCACCACATTTGTAATACTAGTTTTTAGATGAAGACAGAAGCAGAGAAGTCACTAGGAAAACAATGATATTAATTATAAAGTAGTAGTTTAAAAGAAATAACTATACTCGCCATAGAATGATTTCTGAATCTTCAATTTTTACATGGGTATATGGGTTCTAGTTTCTTGAATGATTTCACACCATTACTAGTTAGTTCACATGATTTGAAAAATATAATAATCTCTTAGATTGATTTTGTTTAGTGATGAAACTGAACTTTTCAGTCTTTCATTCACATCATTCAGAAATTATCAGTGATTGAGTGACATTTTCAAAATATCCTCAAGGTATTTATGGCATTTTGCAATTTTCCTGTCACCATTGGTTTATTGGCAACTTTTAAAAAATGAATCCACACAATAGAAAGACTAGCAGAGACTTGTTTGGATAATATATGCTTTTTGGATGACAGTTGGCTTAGGTTATTATAGGGCACTTGAAAACAACCAAGGTACATATTGAAGATCTTTTCTATAACAGAGAATTTGCTGAATTCTTGTAACACTGAGTGTATCAATTACGGTTCTTTCTGAACAAGTTGATAATTCATTAAACAATGATAAAACCTGACATTCATTTATCTGATAGATATTTTTATATAACAACTTTTAAAATGTTTCAGTTGCTTTTGGTATCCAGTTATGGTGTACTTTAATGAGGTTAGGTTAATTATTTTGAAAACGTATCCAGTAGATTTTGGTAGTAAAAGAAAGCAAGAACATTTGGAGTATACACGCTTTAAGAATTATGTTTCAAAACAACTTACCCTAAGTTAAAATATCATAAAAGAAAGCTTAAAAGCATTGATACATTCTTTAAAACTCGGCCAATTTAATTGAAATATACTAAATTATAATTGAATAAGTTATTATATGATGAAATATTTCATAAAAATAAAGAAATCTGAGGATAAACGATTAGAATTCATGTAGTAAGATGTCTATATGTAATTTAAGTATATCAGTGTTCAACTAGTGAAGTAATCAAACATCTTAAAGTATTGTTTCTTTTTAATCATGATGTAAGCAAGTTACATTACATTATAAAGATCTGTTTTCAGACTGTAGCACTCTTAATATTTATGATCACTAAATAGCATTTGTTTGTTCTCCTAAAGGGAGTTTACTACTAATAGTTAACATGGTGGATTCATGTGAAGTAATAAAATTTGTACAATCATCTATCCAATGAGAATACTTTTACTTTTGGGGTCTCACAACTTATTCTGTCTTTTGGTTTTTATTGAAGTTGCTTTTAAGTAGCACAATTGGCTTGATAAACATATCCAAAATTATCAGTGAATTATAAAACAAAAATATAGGAATTGATGTTATAATTCTTCATTTAAAATTCTAAAACTTACTTGAATTGCTTCCAAATGGGAGTCCAAAGCTCAGCAGCCACATTCACTTTTGTGAAGAAAGTTAACTTGGGACACCTGCCTGCACATCAGTGTGATTATGATGTGTCAGGGTCCGAGGGTTCCTGGCTGCTGTTGGCCACTGGCGATCAGGAACCAGTGAAGCCTGGGGGAACAGGGTCTCACAGGCTCTGGAGCAACATGAGTAAGAGGGAATCACATCTGGGAGGCTGAATCAGTGTAATAGCTCCTTTACTGGAGGTGAGGGCCAGGTTTATAAGCAGTTTAAGGGGGAGGGGGATAACAGGGGAAGGGTCATACACTGATTGGGGGAATTTGGAGTCTGAAAGTAGCCTAATTTGCAGGGCAGGTCTTTGTGAAACCTGACCATGTGATTTCTGGTAAGGGTCTGGAAGCAGGGGAAAATTAGGAATTTCGGTATGATGAGCTGTGGCCCATCCCAGGTCTGAGATAAGAGGGAATGGCCCCATGTCTGCCGGTCTTGCTTCAAGCATTGAGATTATCGCGGTATCAGTTACTGCTACCTACAATCATCCCAGACCTAATCAGGGTCCCACAATGATGTGGTTGTATTCTTTAATTTTATTTCATTTATATAAAATTAATGTATAAACTTTACTCCATAAACCTAGTGGACATCTCATATCACTGAAATAATGCTAAGTATAGCAGGAACCATTTGTGGCAAGCATTACGTTTCACAATCATTACATTTTATTAAGGTCCTAAACTTTCTCAATTCCAACTACAAAATATCTCACATATTTTCATGCCCACTGATGCCAGATTAAGGCCACAGTTTTCTTATTTTCATTTTTGTATATTTTTGTGTATTGAAAGTAGACATTAAACTGTATTATCTTGAATCTTAACCATAAAACCATTTTCCAAATCATTTCGCTGGCTCTGGGCTCTCTGGGCCAGTTCAGCCAATTGGTGTCGGAAATTTTTTCTATAGTTTTCTTCTAAAAATGTTGTCTTTTTCACCAAACCACATTGTTTAATGAAGAGGATCCTCTGTTTTGTGTAGAAGATACTGTGATCTGGCACCAACCTGAAATTCCCAGCTCATTTCTTCAATCACCTGCCATCTATGACATATTATTTAACTACAATAGATAGAAAGTGCGATATGAGTTCGGTCTAATGACAATTACAATTATCAGAGCTTTTCCAATAAAAGCTACAGATTTTAGAATTTCCTTTGTAGGTTATAATAGCTAAATTATCCTAATAATATTAAAACATGTACAGGTTATCTTTAAACTACATGATGAAACAACAATTTGAGGCAGCACGTGCCTTCTGTGGTTGTATTTTGTATGCATAAAGTCTCGGTGCCCTGCACAATGAAGAGGCTAAAACACAGAATTTAAGTCTATAAGAAACTCTCTTCTGAAGTGTATGTACTCAAACGTATAAACTTTGATAAGATTTTATACAAAATTCATGAACTAGGTTAGATAACATGTATTTAGTAAACAATTTGTAAAACACAATGTATTATCAAGATGTGTTGAAATTCGTAATTTTCATCTGCAAAGAAGAAACTTTTCTTAGTTTGCCATAGGATTCCCCAAAGAACCGAATACTTCGTGCCCATAAAATTGCTAAGTCAGATCTGTCAGTTACTTTTTGTTAGTAGCTAATTGGATTCAAAATTTTAATTTCCCTTACTGTCCTGTCTTTACCATTAAATTTTATCATTATTATTTAATATATTAGCAATTGAGGGTCTACAAAGAATAAAATACAGTGCTCATTCCTAAACTTGCTTTGTGAGAAGAAGGCAATAGCTTTCAATATGATTGGGCACAGAGCCTGCTCCCGAGACCGGGCCTCCCCAAGTAGGGGGTGGTCACTAATATCTAGAATTAGGTGCCCGAAAGAGTATGCTTTAAGGTATTTCATTGTTTTATTGCTTAAACATATTTTAGGTGAAATTTCTCAATACGTGTATAGTTGCTAATCAGAGTTAAACATCTCTGCTCAGATTTCCTTTTCATATTTGTCATATAAGTTGTTGTGTTTATTATGATATATTGCTTCTGCAGTTTAGGAAGCTGTTGATCTTCCCAAAGAAACCACTACTTAGTGAATAGTCAAACTTTATGACTTCACAAAAAGTCAGACTCTTTGATAGTGTATTTTTGTGTTTATGTGCACATTTGCCTGGGAGCTTGGGCTGGAGAGTCAAGGAACGAGTCATATTTATTATTTTTATACTGATTACTGTATTAGCTTTCAGTTATTGTTGTCATCAAGTGACTGATTTCATTAATTTTCAGAGAGTAAAATTTTACCTAGCTCGTTGTTCTGGAGGTTTCTGTTAAAGACTACTAGGCAAATGCACTGCTTAGGGCCTTTGGTGAGAGCGCGGAACGACAATGCAAGGGAGCAGTTGCTTGCTGGCTTTATGTTCAGGAAGGAAAAACAGAAGAAAACTGAAGACTTGTCAAAGTCATATAATCCCTTTGAAGGTACGCCTCAAAAGACCTTACAACCTCTCATAAGAACACTTCCTAAACATCCAAAGCATTTCTAATATTCTAGCATCTAATATCCTGGGGGTAAAGCATTTAACGCATGGGACTCAGCTATAGCAACTACTTTTACTTAAAATCTCAATGTGCACAGCGTCATGGCACCTTTGCATCAGAGAATTGTGTATACAAGATGTCATCAAATTTAGAGCTAGTAAGATAGGTTTCAGTTCTGACTCTTCTACTAATACCGCTGTGGATTTAATCAATTATTTTAATTTCTTAGACTTACTTTCTTGGAAAGGAATTATTATTTGCTTTAACTTCACAATTTATTCTTTTGAATATGAAGGGATATTAAGTATAAAAGTTTTTTTTTTCATTTACTGGGTGATCACAAAAAGAATAACATATTGTTAATTTAAAATTCTGTTTCAGTTGCCGATCTTAAACACATTTTTCCAAACACTAAGTATATATGCTAGTCATCCAGGAAGGATATAAATTTATTTGGCACCTATCAGTAAATACTGCTAAAAAGAGGAGGAAGACTTCTAGATAATGACGGATTACTGAGTGGGATGTAAATTGTGATGTGGTTGGCAAAGAGACATTAGACTGAGTCCAAGGTCAGTTTGACTCTGAAGATTTGTACTTCAGACTTTCTTTCCCCATTTTGTAGTAATAGTGGATGTTTGATTTTTAATCAGGGAAAGTTCTAAATTACTTCAGAGAAGTTCTGCTTTATTAAATCTTCTTATAAATCAAGTCAATTTTCATGAATTTTTGTATACAGTTTTGTTTTTATTTTAATCATTTAAATTTGGCGGGATAAATCTCTTCCTCAAACAACCACTTGTGTTCAAGCTGTCTCTCTTTTCATACATTACAAAGAAAAATTCTAACAAAGAGACTGACGTGTGGGATGATAGGGACAAGAGAAATGTGTATACTAGCACTACTTACTGCTGCGACAGGCAAGATAAGCTATCAGCCACAGGAAGGGCTAGAGCCCTGCCGGGAGAATGACAAAAAATGAAAGCATAAAATTAGAAAATATAAATGAAGATATTACTTTTCAATTCAGTGGGGATCTTTAATTCTATACTGCTCAGGTGCAGATGAAATCTACTCAGGTCAGAATGAAGTCGTTTCAGTTAGAGATTCAGCACTATGAATAATGAGCCGTTCACTGGGAGTCAGTCACTGACAAATGCTTTTAAAATGTCAGAGCTGTCAAGGTTAGTTGGAGTTCAGCTGATGGCAGTACTGACCCAGTGTCACTTACACACAGTCTGTAAATTAAATGTAACATCTGAAAAAGGGATTATCATCGTTTCTAGAGACAATAATTAAATCAATATAGTTTGGGACAAGGTGGGGACAATTGACCATCATAGTTACACAATTGTATTAATACTTCAGACTGGCTAGAAATCAATATTGAGACATAGCTAGGATATTTGCATGTTTTTCTGTCATGGCATCTTCACCAGAACTTTTGGATATTGCTGTTTTTTTTTTTTTTCAATGCACATTACACTCTGTGAGGCAAAAGAGTGAGGTACTCAGAAAATGGGGATACCATCCAGAAGAGAGAAGCAATCATTAGAAAAAGGATGAATTTGGGGTTTGAGAAAAATTATATTGTGTATTAAAGGACAAAGTGTTTGTCCCCTGATAGAACTTGCTTACACAATTCTTGCAAATTTTTAAAATTAACTTTCAGATACTTTCCAAATATGTAACCGATGAGAACTCAGCTAGTTGAAAACTTGCTCAGCTGCATATGCAACAAGTCTGGTGGTCTATTTTCATTATTGCCCTTTGCAGAGTTAGTGTAAAGTAACACTAATTAAAAGCTTCTTTTTATTTTACTGAATAATCCATGTGCACTACCTTCCAAAATGTAGCTTAAGGGGCCTATATTGACAAAAACACATTTTATTCCCTTCACTGAATTTCATTAGTGGAATTTCCCTTTGACTTTAGGGGAACATTTAGATTTTTCTTAATGGCATGTTAGAGCACAGAGTGATTATCAGAGTATTTGAAGTAACGGCAGCGAGTAGATAATGGGCATGCGCCTTGTAGCACTGTGCAAGTATTGCAGCCATTTGCAGATGTTCTGTGTGATGATGTATAAAATAGGGAAGCACTGATCTGTACCAAAGCAATTTCTCTAGAGCCCCCAACAAGTCCCTTCTATGCTAAATAATTTAAAGGTATATTTTGTAATCAGTAAACATTTGAAAACAAAATGCAATACATTTTTACAAGTTTTGTCAGCATATCTCTTACAACTTAAGCAAAACATGCATATATAAAATGAATCAAAATTGCCTACTAAAGTACTAAGTAGGAGTAAGAGTAAAGACATAGAAATCTCACACTAGCACACCCTTTTGAATTTTAGTCTTTGTTGTTTAATTGCCTTGTAATTTTTTAAATGGAGATAATTCATAGTGCCCTTATTATTTACCCTTTTGCATGAACCTGAGGGTGATGAGAAAAAATATACATACATATATATATATGTTTAGAAAATTTCCCTGAAATTATCTCCAGCTAACTATAATTCTACTATAACTATGTTCATAATTAAAAAAATTCTAAGACCTAGGTCATCTGGAAATCATGTGGATTTGCTTATATTTTACAATTAGGAGACCCTTAATTTTCAGTCAGTATCAATTCAAACCACCTATTCAACCACATATTCAACATCCACGACTTAAAAAAGAGGACATTTAATTTGGCTTATGATTTTGGGAAATAGAGTACATGGTTTGCTGTCTCCAAGGTAGGAACATCGTGGTGCTAGAGTTTGGTGGATCAAAGATGATTAGTTATGGAGCCCAGAAACACCAGAGGGAAACCAGTGCCAGAGAAGAAGGGGCGAGGACCTAGATAAAGACTCCAAGTTTTTACATCCATGATAGATGTACAGACGTGCCCAGAACTGTGTTCTAATCTCTTGGGCAACTGCCAGCTTTAGATAACTGAGCTTAATCCCCAACATTTGACCCACTGTTAACTTGACATTAAAAAACATCTCCTTGAACTGTCATAACCTCCAAATAGGAAGTTCATATTCATGACATTAAGTACATGCATTCTGTGTTCAACTAAAAATGTAATAGTGTCTTTTATAAAATCTCAGAGTTCCAACATTTTCAACTATTTAAGTCAGTTTCTCTGAAATTCAAGAAAAAATTTAGCTCTGAAACTGTAAAAATTTTTTAAGTAGCTAAATTCAAAGCATATAGCACTGGGTAAACATTCCTATTCCAAATGGAAGGGATAGAAATATAGAAGAAAATGTACAAAAGCAAGAGTAAATGCCAGTGGGTTAAACATCAAGTCTCATAGCTCCATGCCCAGTATCTTGGACTCTTGGGCACATGGTAGGGAGATGTGAGTTCCAGAGATTTTCAATGAACCCACTCCAATAGTCTTACAGATTGCAGCTCAAGTAACATTTCTTTTTGATTGGTCTTCAGCTTTCCTTGGTCAATGTTCCACTTTCTTGACATTTATGACTTCCTGGGGTCTCCACTGAACAACTTAAAATAAGAGGTATTTATCTTGGCTTAACGTTTTGGGAAATTTAGTCCATGGTCAGTTGGCATCAAGGCAGAAACTTTATGGTGATGCAGTATGACAGAGCAAGGACACTTAATTCTCCATTAGTAGGAAGCAGTGCAGGAGAACGGAAACAGCACCAGAGAGAAGGGAATGAGGGGCCCAATAAAGACCCTAAGCTCTTGCCTCCACAACCCACACAAACATGCCTAGAAGTAAGGTTTAATCTTCTGTATGGAATGCAAGGACATCAAGCTGACACAATTAAGCTTAACCCAAAACCATACTGCACCTCTGTCTCGAGTGCCTCCACTTCTGAATGTAGACTTTTTTCTGTCTAATAAAACATATGCATACCTCACACTGAGATGTTTTGAGAATCCTTTTTCTGTAATGGCAGTCGACAAACATATTCTACTCCATAGGTGGGGTTAGTTGAGGACCCTGTTTCCTTTTGGGGGGGGGGCAGGAATAAATTTCTTCAAACTATAGTGGGAAGTAATAAACTTCAGAGGGAAAAGATGATTGAAAACGTAGGAGAGTTGGAGAAAAGTAGAGAGAATTAACAGGAGAGAATAGATAAAGTAGAAGGAAAAGGTGAGCAAAAGGGAAAAAACAGGTGCATAGAAATCTATGGGAGTGGTATTATTAGAGTCAACTTCTATTGAAACACACCCATTTTATGTACTAGTAATGTAAAGTTTTCATTGCTGATTTAAATCTTAATATTATGATTTTATTACAAATAACATTTCAAACAGAAACGAGAGACCAGGCTCACATCTTCCTCAACACAATTTTACAAACTGTAAATTTCTGCAATAATTAATTCTAATTTACTTTGTTTCCCCTGCCTTTGGATCGAAAATTCTCCATTTTTACTTTAGATGTTGTCCAGTCTTTGCCACAGAAAAGTATTATTTCATTCATTGACTTCCTACAAATTTCTCTTTGAATTATAAGATGACTTAAGGATAATCACAATATAACTATTTTGAGTTTCTTTTTTAACTGGTAAGAATAAATTTATGCCTTGCAACCTTGATACTAGTTTTGTTGTTGTTATTGTTTTGTTGCTTCTACAGGTTAAAGCTTATTGAAATAATGTAGTAATTAAGACCTAAATTTATAAAAGCTTTCAACACAAGAAAAGCAAACTTTTTTTCCTACACCACTGTTAGCCTTCTGATACAGAATGTTCTACTCATTGACCAGACCATCTTAAAAAGAAAGGAGCAAATTACCTTACTTACTGCTTTTATCAAAGTTGCTTTTATGTATACAATATTACTTCATGTAGTGAAGTTTTATTGTTAATAAGCAAGTTCGACACCCATAATTCATTATTTCAACTTTCAAGCACAATTTGTCACAGTTCTCGGTGCAACACTTAAATATCAGTTCACTTTAAAAGGAAATTTTTTACTAAGAAAAAATAAACCAGATTGTAATGTAAAAAAAAAAAAGTATTAATGTTACCTAGTACTCTTCATATATATAGTGTATATTTATGCAAGTTTTCTCTAGATTCTTGGATTGTTGATTAAATGTATATTCCCAGACTGCTTAACTAGGAAACAGTTATTTCTAAATTTGTCAGTGAGTAAGATTTAATAAACAAAATAGTTGTTGCAAAGAAGTGATTATTTAAGTGTCAGACATGCTTAACCACACCTTGTTTTACTTAAAAATAAGTTTTGAATTCCTCTTCAGAAAGTTGCTAGTTAAAAAGGAGTAAATATAATGTGAACAATTAATATAAATGATTAAAAATTAAAATTCCTAAGTACAAACATTCTTAATGGCCCCTTTGTTGAATGTTTTTAGAGTCAGGGAGCTAGAGCTTGGTGTTATGTCTTTATTGAAAGAAAACATTGTAAGTTTGATGATTAGGTAGCAATGAAACTAACATCCCAGAGTCTCAGACTTACTGTTCTTTCCTTAAACGAAAACTAAATATGCAGCTCAGTTACTTAAATATTTATTTTCCTTTAAAATGAGCTTTGTCTTTCTCTTGAATGTTCCCTTTGTTAAATTGTCCTCTGATTACAGGAATATAATGGCTGTATTTTGGACCTGAGGTATCCACCAAAAGTCTCATGTATTTGGGTATAGTAGGATACCTGTTGGGAAGTGAAGTTGGGCTGGAAAGGGAAGATATTTAGGGCTTGCTCTGGAAGGATTATGTCAACATGCTCAGATTTGGGGGCACCTGTGGTAGAGCTTTACCTTGTGTGTGATTGATTTGTGGACCAGGAAATGAGAAAGAACACCCACATTGACTGTGGGTGGCCCAACTTGTAGTTTGAACTAAATAAAGGAAGGAGAAAGAAACATTGTTCCGTCTTCTTCCGGGGAAAGCTCAGGCCCTGTATAGTCTCTAGACATCAACTTGTTCCTCCCTCACTTGGGTTTCTGTCTGCCATGCCATAGAAAGCTTTCTGCCAGCTAGACCTCTGCCATGTAGTCTCACTGTTGTCAGCTACCCATTAATGGACTGTGTGAGACTTTCTGAAACTGTGCGAAAACAAATCTTTCCTCCCTCATTGTGGATATCAGGTATTCTTTCTGAGAAATGAAAAAGTAAGTAACTGAGACAGTAATGTAAAAGAATTTAATAGCTCAGGTTGTAAAAATCATTAATTAGTATCATTAGATTTTACTGAATCCAGGGAAATATTTTGGTTCTTCAGGTTTGGTTAGAATAGCACTCAAGTAGAGATGTCTGTCTACTGTTCTTATACTTTTAGGTTTATGTTTTAATGATAATTTGTTATTTTTGAAAGAATAAATATTTGAAACCTATATATCATCTTTCTTGTTAAAATCGTAATTCTTGGCAAAACTTTCCCATTAGCATTTGTTTGTTTGCTGAATAAAGTGTTGTATATATACCTTAATTCATAGAAACCTTATGTATGTCTCTCTGAAACTCCATAATATAGATTACAAAGACCTTGCTGATTTCATCAAAGCACTTTAACTTAGATTATAACTCAATGTGTGATTTGAAAGCTTTATGTGGTGCATATTAATTCAAATCATCTTTTAACCAAAATAATAGCACCTTTCTCATTCTCATGAAATTATTTATGTTCTTATGCAAGGTATGTCATCAGTTCTAACTGTGCCATATTCATCTAATTTGATGTTTTCAAACTCAACAAAGAACTGTTATTTTTAATTGAACTAAACAGCATATTTTTTCCTAATAAGAATTGAACCCAGAACCTTTACACTGAGATACAAGCACCGGCTAATTATTTATTTACTTATTTATTCATTTATATAGGCAGGGTCTTACAAAATCATTAAATTGCCTAGTATAAACTCAAGCTTGTGATTCTTTTGCCTTAACCTTCCTGAGTGCTGGGTTTAGAGGCACATATCACTCTGTAAAATGAAGTTTGCCTTTTTCCTCCTGAGAGTCATTTACAAATAATAAAATTAGAGTGGAATCCCACTGTATATATACAGTATCACAGTAGTAAATTTAAGCTGATATAACTGTGTCTAAAATAAATTACTCAATGATAAATAGGTGTCAGCTATTGTGAAGTTAGGAGAAAATTCACTTCTATAAGTATAACTAGTAAGTAAAAAAGCAATGTAATTTGATAGATACAGCATAATGAAGATTAAAAATATAAAAAATAAGTTTTCATGCACACAGATTTAGGTAGCAAGAGCTCAGGAGGTATATTATCCCATTCATATATGAAACCTAGGCAAATTTCAAGTTAAAAAGTTACTAGAAAGATTCAATAGGCAAGTAAAAGAGAACAGTGAAGTACGCTTTAAATGTGCCATGACTATGGATAACCTTTTTCTAAGGAAGACCTCATATAATGAGCTTGAAATATTCTCTAAATAAGTAAAATGCTGGAGGAAGGGCTAAGCGATTAGAGTGTTTGCCTAGCAAGCTTGAGATCCTCATTCCTGAGCACCACGTAAACCAAGCATAGTGATCAACACCTTTAATCCCAGCACTCAGGAGACTGAGGCAGGAAGATTGCTGTGTGTTCAGGGCCAGCCTGGGTTATGTAGTAGTTTTAGGACCAATTTGAACTGTAGAGTGAGACTCTGTCTCAAAAAAATAGTAAAAAATAATATCATGAAACAAGAAATTATACCAGGTGTTTTTCAAATTCTCAGTTTTAATGGGCAGATAAATTATTCCTAATAATTTGTAATTTTTTACAGTTCTCACAGAAATTTTTTCCAACCTCATATTGTCACTTATTGTAAAGAAATATTTTTTCCTCAGTAGTATTCATTTTTGAATTTGCAAGCCATGTTTTGCATTTTCAGTGAGTTTCAGTTAATTTAGTGATAAAGGATTAAGTCTCTATTAATGACCCAGGGCTGAAAATATCAATCAAACCTTATCACATTTCTTTCTTACAGTCCATTTTGGACAAAATGTGTTTATTTGTCTTATTCTATTAGGTCATGTTCTTTAATCATCTTGTTTGCATCCAGTCCAAGAAAGAAATGGATTCATTTAAGATGATGGAATCTAGTAGGGCAAAATTGCTGCTCAGTGCTCATCAATCAGTATTGCCTAAAGAACTGGAGAGAGGTGAATATAGAATTAAATGCTGATTTATAGTCCTAGGAGATGAAAAGGAATTCACTTGAGTAATGTTAGCTAGCTTAACATTCAGCGCATGCGTACAGAGATATTCATTTGTCTCCTTATAATTATCTCAAATTCTTAAAAACTACACATTGTTTTTTTGTTTCTGACTTATTTCCATCTGAAACATGTAGGTATTTTGGGATTAAAATAATAGCTTGAGTCTTGGGGTTCATCTTCAGGCGCCATCTCTTCTGCTGTCTTAGCCAAAGCCTGTTACTCTGTCACCTGCAGGGGTTGGCAGATCCGCAGGGAGAGTATCGACATGCTGGAAGCCAAGTAATTCTCAATGTCTAGTAGTGATACAAAGAGCAAGGAAATAAATCGATGTATGCAACAAGGATAGAATGTTCAATTTTGAATAAGTTGAAAAAATATACGAACACCAAACATAACTAAAGCCGTGGTTATATCACAGATATGTCCACAATAGCAATTATTTGTACCTTAACTGATCTTTACGTCTCAGGACAAAAATAACAGAAACACGAGAAAACATGGCAACAAGATGACCCAAAAGGTCTTAACTTCCCAAAAGCTAATGTCATAGACACTGAAAGATAACGTAGCGAGAGGCAAGAGAAACAACAACAAAAATCCCGACTGGCTATAAAATATTTTAAAAAATGAAAGGAGAACCATATATATCCCTGAGTTGTATAGTGAGTTAAACATGATATAAATAAGCAAAGAAATTATTTAATTAATAAAACATTGAATGGCCTTAAAAAGAAAAAAAATAAAGTCACTACAAATACAAAATAACATTTTAATGAAGAATTAGAATTTATTTTAAAAAATCAAGTACAAATTCAGGATATGAAATATCCAAATAAATGTGTGGGCAAGAGGATTGCCCAGTATGAAGAGAGAAATTTCTAGAACTTTAACACAAGTTTGTTGTAATGGATCATATATTGGGATACGCTAAAAACAAAAGAAACTATTAAAGCAGAGTCTAATAGCTGTAGAAGCACCGAATAAAAAAATTAAAAACAAAACTCCCAAGAGTTATGAGAGCTAGGGAAAGATTAGGAGACAACACATAAGATATAGAAAATTGATTCACTAAAATCACAGGGGAAAATTGTCCACAGCTCGAGGAAGAATTCAATAACCATTTAAATGAGGCACATAGAAACCCAAATAGCCACAACTACGAAAGAAACTCGAGATGAAAAATGCTCATCAAAATTCAAGAAACTCAACATAGTGACACTCTCACTGCATAATGAGGTAGACCTGAGTCTTATGGAGGCCAAAGGTGGACTCATATTTTGAATCTGGCATGTCCCCCGAAACGTCATGTATTTGTTAGGTGATTAGATGATGGAGGGTAAGTGGATCAGGTTGGTTAATCCTTTGATGATTTCCTCTACTGTTGGGAGGTGCATCCTGGTTGAAGGGACAGGTCATTTGGTGGGTAGCCTGAAATTCTGAATCTCCTTTTGTAGCTTCAATCTTTACCGGTTTTAATTCCTTTATTTCCCTGATGCAAATACTATCTGTCCAGCTACACTCTCTTCCATGCCTTTCTGCCATAGCTGGATGACCATGAGCAGTCTGAGATCACTGAACAGTGCATTAAAAGAAATGTGTCCTTTCGTATTTTGTGGGTATCAAGTATTACGTCCAATGGCAAGAAAAAGAAAAAGACATAGAACATATTTTGATGTGATATGATATGCTTAAATAAAAACAAAGAAATTAAAATAATCCCCTGCAAACTATTAGATTATAGCAGAATTAAACTTGAAATTAGCAAATAATAGAAACTGCACATGTGAATATTATATATTACAATGTTGATTACTTTAATGATTCTTAAAACAAGGAAAATATTAAGAGGTTCGTAGGATCAAATGGCAATGGAAATAAAGCATATTGAATCATATGGGGCACAGTGAGTGTGGTTTTAAAAGAGAAATTTACAAATGTTAATGTGCACATTAGAAAAATAGAGCAGTCTCAAATAAATAATTAGCTACTTCAACATCCTAGAAAAACAAGAACAATGTGCATCTCATAGTAGAAGAAAATAAATTATAAGAATCATGGTGAAGTGAGTTCAAAGAAATCAACACATAAACCTGATCATTCAGAGTCATTTATTTGAAATGATAAACAAAAATTGATAAGCCAAACTTAAAAAAGAAAAATAATTCCAAAAGAAAAAAAATTCCAGTGCAATTAGAAATTTATGATACAATCACAATGGACTATACATAAACCCAGAGGTCAACACAAAATTATTTCAAACATCTATATTCCAATAAACTGAAAAGCTTAAACGCATAAATTACTAAATATTTAAGAATTACCAAAATTAGACAAATAGTTATAAAAAGCCTTGAGTACAATGACAAGTAGTGAATTTAAGGCAGTAATAAAAGTCGTATTAAAGAAGAAAAGACCAGGAGTCAATGGATTCACTACAAAATTTTATCAGAACCATTTGGAAGAGCTGAAGCCAATACTTTTTAAAAAAAATTCAAAAAATAAACGTTAGGACTGCAGCTCAGATCCTTCCTGGAGAATAGTCATACTGTGATATAGAAAGCAGTCAAGGACTCAGCAAGAGAAGAGAATGCCAGACCCATTGCCTTAATGAATACACATCCTTGGAAAGAGAGTGCTAGAAAATATGGAAACTAACACAGCATTACCAAGTAGTAGAGGAATCCAAGTATAGCCCTATGTATGTAACTCAATAGCTGTAATACATAAACAGAAGCAAGAACGAGATTCATATGTTCATCTCAATGAAGCAGAATTATCTTGATCTTTTGACAAGTCCAACATCTATTCATGATACAAATTGTAATGAAAATAAAGACAATACTTCAAATTGATAAAACTACATATATAATCCACTGCCAATATCATACGAAATGGGAAAAGAAAAGAAAAAAATATGAAAAACAAGAAGCATTTTCTCTCATATCAGGGAAAAGACAGAATCTCCATTCTCCCATTCCTGTTTAAAGTCGTACTCAAAATATCAGGGCAATTAGATAAGAGTAATAAAAATGACGCATACAGGAATGGACAAAGTCAAACTATCCTCATTCATAGATGATGTGATTTTTTAAATGGAAAACCCAGAAATTCTTAGAACTCGTGAATAAATTCAACAATGTGGCATGACATATTAATGCAAAACTTAATAAGATTCCTGTACATCAACAAAGAACACACAAAAAATAAATTAGAAAAGCAATGTCCTTCGTGATATCTTGAAAATCTTAAATACCCCAAAATTAATATTCCCAAGGAAGTGAAAGACATCAAAGACATCAATAACAAAATTTGTAGTTCCTCCAAAAAAGGTGGTGGATTTTTTGTGTGTTTGTGATACTGGGAATCCAACCAGAGCCTTCACACTGTGCTCCATCCCACCTTCCAAAGAAATGCTGTGTAGAGTGATGGAGAGTGGGGGTAACAGGCAGAAGGATGAGCCCAAATTGTGCTAACCACCCTCTCACTTATACTGCCATGATTTTTACTTCTGATATTCAGGACTTGTGTGTTCTCCTCCAACACTGAAGAAGATGATCCCATGTAACCAAAAGAATATTGTAGAGAGGACAGTAGAACTTCCAAGGCCAGACAGTAAAGACACGGCTGCTTTGCTTTGCTCTCTCCTGCACCACTCTAGCTCTCCAAGCATTGATGGCAACCATGTACTAAGAAATCAAGTCCTCTCACCAACAGCTAGTGACCACTTGCCATTTATATGCTAGTGAGCATGAGCCCTTTCAGTGCAAGCAAGTCTTCCATCCAGAGCAAAGTCTTCAGGAGATGCAACCCTTGCGACATACCAGAGGTGAACCACTCCAGCCATGCCGTGTGACACAATAACTGTTTATCATTGTTTAGCAAAATTTGGGCAAATGTGTTATGCAGCAATTGATAACCAGTAAGTAGATTTAAAAACATAAAAAGAGAGATTGAAGATCCCATTGAAATAGAAAGACATTCTTTGTTCCTTGGTGGATAGAACTAATTTGTCAAAATGGCCAAGTCACCAATGTATTGATTTAGTACAATTTTAATCAAAATACCAAAAATATTCTCCAGAGAACAAGAAAAAAACGCACTTTTAAACTTTATATGAAACTGCAAGAGACTCAGAATAGCTGAAGCAATCCTAAACAAAAACAAAAGAGGAGGCATTATGTTTTTTGATTTTAAGTTATACTATATAGCAGTAGTAATAAAAACATCATGGTACTGACACAACAATAGACACGTTGGCTAATGGAATAGATTTGAGATTGTAGATAGATACAACTTCTGTACCTGTAATTGTTTGATTTTCCAAAATGGGGCTAAAATACATGCTGTAGAAAATTATATTCTCATTAAGAAATAGTGCTGTGGGAAAAAAAAAGCTGGTTATCACCATTCAAAATAATGAATTTATACACATATCTCTTATCCTATACCAAAATGTATCAAATATCTGGACATTAAAACACAAATACTGAGTCTGATGAAAGATAAAATATTTAAAACAAAGAGGCATATGCAAGGAATTTCTCAACAGAGCCTTTATTGTACATAAAATAAAAATAAGAAAAACAAAGAAAAGTATAGACCATTTTCTTAATTAAGGCAAAAATCTTCAACAAGACACTCAGAAACAGAATGCAACAAATCATCAAAAAGGTATGCAATGACCAAGTTTAACTTTATCCCACAGATGCAAGGATGGCTCAACATATGTAAATCAATAAATGTAATATACCCCATAAATAGAAGCAAGAAAAAACAACATGATCATTTTAATAGATACAGAAAAAATATTTTGACAAAATTAAACATTCATTCAAAAACTGATGAAAATAGGCATAGAAGGACCTTATCTTAATTTGATAAAAATCCATTTATAATGGACTAATTGTCAACACAGGACCCATGAGGAACTTAGTGCTTCCCCCAATTTAGGAAGAAGACACGAGTGTCCACTTGGAGCACCCTTGTTCAATGTATTATTTGTAACCTTAGCAAGAACAAGCAGGCAAGGGAAAGGAATGAGGAAACACACGGAAAAGGAAGAAGTCAAGAACTACTCTTGTTTGTAGATGGTTTAATCCTTTACATTGAAGACCCAAAAATTTTAATCAGAAGCCTCTTAGAACTAATAAGTTCAAGAAAGTGGCAGGATAGAAAATCAATTCTTAAAAATCAATAGCATTTCCATACCAAAAAAAGCAAGTTCAGTGAGAAAGAAATTGGAAAAAACAATTCACTACACTTTCAAAAAGCAAATAAATACCTAAGAATCAACCTAAGCAAGGAAATGAAAGACCTCTACAATAAAAGATATAGCACTCTGAAAACAAAAATGAAGATTACATTAGAAAATAGACATTCCTACTGCTACCTAGGCATAACTGAGATTGTCAAAATGGCTATACTACCAAAACTGATATGCAGATTCAATGCAGTTCCTACTGAAATGATAGCAGCATTTTAACTCAACTAAACATAATCCTAAAAATTATATGAAAGTAATTTCATATAAAAGAACTACAATAGCCGAATCAATCTGAGCAACACCACAAAATCAGGTGGCACGTGACGAGCGGAACAGAACTGCAGCATCAACTCCAGGCACCTTCAGCATCTGCTCTTCATCAAAGCAGCTGAAAACATTCTCTGGAGGAATGATACACTTGATCCACTCTTTAATAAATGTTGCTCAGAAAATTGACACTGCATATGGAGAAAAAAAATGAACATAGACTCATTTCACTCTATACTAAAAACAAATCAAAATGGAATGGGTCAAAATAAAGTCAATGAATCTGGTGAAATATAAAACTGACAAAACCCAGCATAGGCAAGGACTTTCACAACAGAACACCTATTGCATGAGAGATAACACTTAAGAGTCAGCAAATTATACCAAATTAGAAAGCTTCTGGACAGCAAAGAAAACAACAGTCAGCAGCGAATTGATGGACTGAGGAAAAAGGCAGTGTGCCAGCTAGTCCTCAGTCAGTGGACCAAGATTTAGAATACACAAAAATTTGAATCAAAGACTCTCAACATTAAGAGGCCCAATATAAAAAAAATGTGCATTTGAAATGAATAGACACTTCTCAGAGGAATAAGAAATACAAATGATAAATATATTTTTCAAATATTTACTAGCTACTGGAAAAATGAAAATCAAAATAAAATCAAGACTCCATCTTACTCCAATAAGAATGTTTGTTATTCAGAACTCAAGAAAAAATGCTCATGTTGCTCTGGGAAAAAGAAAGCCTGAATTCTTGCTCAGACTGCAATCTATTAGAACCACTAGGAAAAACAGTATGGTGATTCCTCAAAAAATTGAAAATAGGAATTTCAGTTGACCTTCTGGATGTCTCTCTGAAAGAATTAAAAGCATATTAATGATATATGCATATCTATGTTTATGACAGCCTACCTCATAACAACTATATCTCAGAAGCAGCCAGTATGTCCATCAACAGATGAATAGATATAGAAAACTTTGGCATATAGACAAACTTGAGTACTACTCTGCCAAAAAGAAACATAAATTTGAATCATATTTACGAAAATGGATGCACCCATTATGCTTAGCCATGTAAATCAGAAACAAACTTTAGTAGCTCTATTACAAGCAAACCAAGTGTAAATAAGTAAAAGTTTTGCCAGTTTTATTTTTCAAAATAAAAGAGTGATTGTAGAAATAGGCAAATTTTGTGGAAGGAGGAAGGGAAGATAGAGAAAATATTGGAAGAGGAAATTATAAACTGATTAAGATGTAATATTTGTGTGCAGTAAGCCTCCAGGTTTAATATGATTATATATAATAAATACTAATTAAAAAGAATAATATTGGGAAAAAGAACAAATAGGATTATCAAATTAAAATTTGTTTGCATATCAAAATAATGACAATCATAGTAGATTGAAGAAACAACTTACAAAATGGCAAAAGTTTTTGTCATTTGCTCCTTGGACACAAAGCTAATATCTGGAATATATAATGTACACAAAACCTTTTTTCCCAAAACAAAAAGCCCAATTCAAAAATGTGAAATTGAAATGAATAGGCACTTCTTAAAGGAAGTACAAATACATGAAATATATGAAAAAATATTTGACTGCTTTGACCATTGAAGAAATGTAAATCAAAACAGAAGAAATGACTATTATGGAGACCTCAAAAGCAAAAAGTACTAATCTGGTCTTAGGACAAAAGAAACCCCCTGCATTGGTGATGAAATTATAAACTAATATAACTATGGTAGAAATCAACCAGTATTGAGATTTCTCAATAAACTAAAAAAAAAAAAGAAAGAAAAATTCCACTTGACCAACTTATATCTCTTTCCCAAAGAATTAAAGACATCCTATTAAAGCGAAACACACATCGATGGTTACAGCAACACAATTCCTAATAGCTGAATGTTAAAAGATGCCTATATCCCCATCAATAAATAGATTGCTAAAGAAAATGGGGTAGATGTTAGAAAGTATAAATTTATGTAATTTGTGGGAAAATGAAAGATTCTTGAAAACAGAACGCAAAACAAAATATTCAGATACAAAAGGTTAAATATCACAAAAGTTAATAGGTGACACATGGATAAGTGGAATAAGTGGAGAAAATAATGAAATAAATAATGTTGGTAGCATAATAAAATGTGAAAGTAAACAGTGAGAAAGATTTTGCAGCCGTGGAAAGGCATTCTGGAGAAGAGAAAATAGAGTAGTGAGAAGACTGAAAGATAATCACAGGAGGTACTCATATTTCAAGTTTGAGTCTATCCTGGGAGACTCAGTGATCCTGTCTCAAAATTAAAATATATACATTAAAAAGGTGAAGATGCATCTGTATGAAGCCCACAGTCCAATCCTCAGTGGTGTAAAAGCAGTTAAAATTGTGTTCTATTTGTTAAAATTATAGAGACATTGTTTATATTAAAAGATACAAATCAAACTTCTAAAGAATGAGATGAAACCTACAATTTCTAAAACCAAAAATGCATATGAAGAGATTAATATCAGTTTATATATTGAAAGAAGAAAAGATTTGCGGATATTAAAACATAGCAATAGAAGTTATTTTAAATGAGAAATACAGAAAAATAAATATTGTAGTCAGAACTTGAAAGTACATGAAGGAATCTGGGGCATATACCCATTATCCCAGCAGTCTGAGAGTCTGAGGCAGAAGGACAGTGAACTTGATCCAATTTGTACAATCTGTGACTTAGCAAAATCCTTTCTCCAAATTTAAAAAGTAAAAATAAAAGTGCTAGGGATATAGCTAATGATGAAGGCTGTAAATTTAATCCACTGTAACATAAAAAGTACATGAAAAAGAAACACAATTGAACTGCAAGAAGTTAAAAAAAAAAAAAGTAATCGGGCTGGAGGCATAGCCATTAGAGCAATTGTCTAGCAAGACACGGCCCTGACTTTCATTCCCACCACCACATATGCTGGGCAAGGTGGCACATGCCTCTAATCCTAGCATTCAGAAGACTGAGGCAGTTGGATTCCTACGAGTTCTAGGCCAGCCTGAGCCTACATGATGAGTTCAAGACTTGCCTGGACTGCAAAGACTCTGTCCCCTCCCCCCCCCCAAAAAAACCCCAGCAATTATAATGGTAAATTTTCATACTATCTCATAAATTGATATAATAAATAGTATGAAATTGAGAAAACACATATGATTATCAACTAATTTGGTCTAATTGACATGTGTACAATCCAACAATAGCAGAATACATTCCTTTAACATGTACAAAGAAAATGTACTAAGATACCATTTTAGACCATACAAGTCTCCAAGAATTTCAAAGAATTAAAGTCATAGGACATATGTAATCAGAATAAAAATTTTCCAGTAGTTGAAAACAAAATAACACAATTCTAAACAAATATGAGTCCACGCAGAAAGTATTTTGGATAGAGTGTAACTAAAAATATCAACTTAGAAGAATTTATGTGGTAGCACTAACCTAGAAAGTAGATGAACACCTGAAAAACTTTTATTAGAAAAGAAGCAAAATATAAAAAGAAATGCCTCAGCTTGAACTTTAAGAAACAGAAAAAGAAGAACAAATTAAATTCATAAAGGAACCTCAAAATAGAAATAATAAAGATCAAAGTCAAAATGAGGTTTGAAACTTAAAAAATACCAGAAAATAAGTGAAACTAAAAGCTGATGATATTTGAGAACAAAACATTAATATTTATACATTTCTAGCCAAATTTCATGCTGGCCTCAAACGGCAGTCATGGTGCCTCAGCCTCCTGAGTGTTGGGATTACAGGCATGTGCCAACATTCTGGTTTATGTGGTGCTGGGGAATTAGACATGGGGCCTTCTGATTGCTAAGCAAGCATGCTAACTGCTGAGCTACACTACTAGCCCATAACTACACATTACTAAATGCAAGAATCCTGTATAGGAAGGATACATAGTATGCAATTTCAGCAATGTGACATTCTGCAGAAGGCAAAACTATGTGGAAGGTAAAACGCTCTGTGATCCCCAGGGGATGAGGTAAGGTGAGGGGATTGTGTAAGTGGAGAATTCGTGGTAGAAAAGGCTGGGAGAATTAGTGGAGTTCAAAAAATTCTCTGGGCAAGGAAAATTCAAAATTATCATATCATTCTGGGAAATACTATAATTGTGAATATATACCACTACGCATTTATTCAGACCCATAAAGTGTACAACATCGACAATGACCATACTGAAAACTGGACAGTAGTTTCCATTGATGTGTCAACATAGGTTTGTCAATGACAAATGTACTACTTTGATGGGATGTTGATTCAAAGAGTCTGTGTAGGCATAGGAAATTTATGGGGAATCTTTGTACCTTTCTGTGAACTTTGCAGCAAACCTCAAACTGCTCTAAGATATAAAATCTATTTTTTAAAAAACATCATGTTTTTACATACTATAAAAAGGAGTGGTACATGAGCATCTTATAATATGTTAAAAAAACAGATTTGACAAAATTGTCATCCAATATTTAGAAAAATCTTACCAATACAAGAAAAGTCCCACAACCTAACAGAGGATTTATGAACAACCTACTATGAACCTCATAATGATGGTGCAAAGGAGACTGCTTTTTCTTGAATATCAGAAAGGGCAGCCATCATTGAATATTTTGTGTATTAGAAATGAACACATGGTCTTTAATCCACAACTTAGAATGGCACATTTAAGTACTGAAGACAAAATAGCCCTGACAGAGTTAGGAGGAAATGTAAAGTACCTATTACAATACCCCACAGTTTTAGTCTAAAAAACAGATAGGAAGAAAAAGCTACTGGCTTATTTTTTCTTTATTTTTGATATAATCATTAATATGGCTGTTATAGTTGCTAAGAATCACGTGTGATTTCACTTTAGCTAGTTTCACTATTTTTATTCTCTCCGAAGCGTGTGTCCCAATGCTAGATCTCTTTTTGAATTTTTCATGTGGTTGTTCTTGCTTAGTAACAACTATGACGGCATTGCCCTTTTAATACACATTTGAGTTTCCTTGATCATATCATTCTAGAATTAGGGTTAACTGTTTCTCACATAAAAGAGGAAATTGATCTTAATGTGGGAAGTGACTAGAACTGACTGAAGTTAATTGGCAAAATATACTCACAAAAACAAGTGGCTTATTCTGAAATTTTAATAAGTAGAATTTGGGCACTGTAAAGACTACATTTGCCTGACATTCTGTAAAAAGTAGTTACATCGAAACAGTTGTTACGAAAGCTAGTGGCATATCAAGATTGTTTAAAGTGCTTGTATTTGAATTCATAAAATGGGGATTGTCACCAAAATAATACATCTTTTTTTTAAAATTAAGGCACATAGAGAAGTAATTTTTCAGATGAATCATATAATTTATCAATATAGAACATCAAATAATCCTTTGATATTTCCTCCCTTTCCTTGGATTTTTCAATGCTAGATTTAGCTAAAGAAAATAGTTTAGATGACATATATTCTTTTTATTTCCCCATTTTATTGATATGTATAAGTGCAAAATATAAGGTTTACAATGAAGTTGAGAATTTTGTGCACATACGTATCTTGTCGAGGTGACAAGGACTTTCCCACTCTCCTTTTGTCCCTCCCCCCACCTACCCCTCGCTCCCCACCCTACCCCCCTGGTTCACTTTGTTTTTCGTTTTAAGTTACATGAGATAATTGTGAGCTGGGTTTCTCATATCAGGGAGACCATTCAATGTTTCACCTTGTGCTTCTGACTCACTTCACTAAGCATGATGTTCTCAAGTTTCTTCCATTTACCTGCAAAAGCCTCCACGCTGTTGGACTTTATAGATGCATAGTATTCCACTGTGTATAAATACCAGAATTTGTGTATCCACTGGTTTGTTGATGGGTATTTTGGTGACTTCCATATTTTAGCTATTATATATTCTTACTGGATGTAAATTAAAATAGTTCATTTCAGTCCATCTCTTAAAAATCACTCAGCAATCACCAAGGTAATATGAAACTGAAATGTTAATCATTTAGCATACCGTTTTCATTAGCTGACAGAAAATAATTCTTTTGTTGAACATATTTTAAGGACCTTTCATATTATTAAAACTAAGTTTTCAAAAACACATATCTGGTACATTAATCCATTCCTTGGGATAACATCAATAATTAGGTCAAAACAAGACAGTACTATAAGATCATGCTTAAAATCTGAAAATCTTTATGTTAACTATTTATAGTAGTAATTGACACACTTTTTCTCTGCTAATAATCATTAATATCTTATTAAATGCAAGAATCATGTGATAATTGTCATAGCTTTTATAATATATTCTTTAAAAATATTGTTCTGGTGGAAAATTAATCTCTGAAAATTTACATTAAGAAAAACGCATATCAAGTGTACTGAATAGTTTTATTTCAACTTTATAATCCACTACAACTAAGTTTTAAAAACTTATTCTAAAATTCACAAGAAGTAGTATGATAGTATTAGACGTGTGTGTGTGTGTGTGTGTGTGTGTGTGTGTGTGTGTGCTTTTTTTTTCAACATGCTGGCAAGTAAAGTGAAAGGTTAAGGTTTCGTCGTGGTAAGAATGCCATATTAAAAAATGAAACACAATTCCCAATGAAATTCCTAGATTTGCAGAAAGTCTTTAATTCCAAAGTATGAAGGACAGTTTTCTTACGTATGATGAATTAGATGCACAAGTTTCTTTTATTAAACTTGAAATAAGGCAATTCTCTATATTTTAGATATTTGAAGTTACAGGACAAGGACATTGCAATGGATCTCGAAGATTTTTAAAGATAATATCTATTTTTCGGTGTTCTAAAAATTCAGCCTATTCACAGTATCCTGTGCTAAACATTTATGCTTAAAGTAATAGAGTATTTTTAAAATAACAAATTTTTGCTTTAGTTACAAAGAAAATTTATATTAGCCTCTTATAAGTACTAAAGTTTGTCTTGGAGGTTTACATATTTGAAAAGGAAAAAAAAAAAGAACATTTTACCTTTTTGGAATGAATGGCTATTTACAAATGTCAACTAGTTTTAGCATGAGCATTTAGGTGATTTGTAGTATGCAAGTGTTATATCACATGTTTTTCAAGGGACATGCAACAAATAGAATGAATAAGGAAGAATTTATGCACAGATATATACACTTTATGATAAATACTCTTCTTGAAAAGACCGAATATTCTGAAACTATTTTCAATAACCTAAGGTATTTTAAAATATTTTGTACTAATTATGATCTTTAAAATTCTGCTTTTTACATAACCGTAATTGAAATTGTATTTTACATATGTAAGAGTATAAGTAGTTTAAAATACTGGCTCCAAATCACACGTCTGCAATGCTTTTCAGAAGTGGTGACAATATACCTTACTCTATTGTCAACAACAACAAAAAAAATTACTTTCATATTGAAGAGTTAGCATGCATTTGGGATTTCCCAAATGACACGAGCCAATGAACAGCAGTTACATACAGTATTTATAGTTTTAGAACTGAAGAAAATCATAAATCAAAGCACATTTTGAAGACCTCGGTTGGGAGCATCAGGTAGGAAGGTTTCCCTGAAGCAGGGCAATGCGTGCTGTAGGCCTCAGATGGTACCTAGGGGCATTCTTAGCTCTTGGGTTGGTGGGAAGCTGGGGATTTTGCTTTCACATCCCAGAAGGCTTTCGTACTAGGAATGTTACATATCAAAGGATTTATCAAAGGATGTTTTATTAGATACAGAGGACAATAGGTGTGGCCTTGTAAAAGAGCCAATATGGTCCTCAGCAGTCTGGCTATGCAAATACCCTAGTCTCCACAGTTTCTCTGGAATCGATTCAATTAATCAACAGTCTAATTATGAAGAATGCTGTTTCTTTGAAGTTTCAGTTATCAAATTCCCCCATTTTGGGCACGTGTTATATCTTGTACAGGCAGGGGACCACATATACATGCCTCTCTTTGCTAGGTAGGTCCATCCCTAGCGTCTGCTGATGAGGAAGCTGATTAGTAGCAGGAAGTGGTCTTCGGGAGAGAGGAAGGAATAATTTGACAAAGCGTTTAAAGAGGAAGCTCCTGGATCACATCAAATCTATTTGCCATCACAATCCAGGTCTTATTATTTTGTCATCCTCTGTATCTGACATAACATTTACATGATATATATAATAGGACTATAATACCTAAAATTGAAATAGTTTAAGAACATAGCCTGTTTTAATAATATGAAGGTAGTGATTTAAACAGACACCATACCTAGCC
The DNA here is from genome assembly GCA_004027205.1 of Ctenodactylus gundi. NCBI lineage: Eukaryota > Metazoa > Chordata > Mammalia > Rodentia > Ctenodactylidae > Ctenodactylus > Ctenodactylus gundi. The sequence goes on from PVKB01000573.1 coordinate 98,989, forward strand.
AAAAATCCTTTACATATATCATCATAATTATTAATCAGACTGATGTTTTCCCCTTTATAACTATTTATACTTAATGAAATATTTGATTTTTGAATTATCTGGGTTACTTTATTATCATTTAGTTTATATTTTTATGACTATACCTTTATGTGGGGTTGCCTATTTTTAGAAAAAGATTGATGTTTAAAGTATATAGTATTATTTGTCAATTTTTGGGTGGTAATTCCAGTTCTGGGAAGGTAACTGGGAGAGTCACTCTATAGAGAGAAATCAAATAGAAATATAATATTATACAGAGGTGAACACAAATGTGTTATTGTGGTTTTAACCACATCTTATTAATTTTGGTAGAAAGGGAGATGGGACTCCAATGGCAGTCACTGGGATAAAATATATTGCATTGATTCTGGCTACTTTTATTATAGAACATCTTAAAAGCTTACTTAAAGAATGTGAACTCTTAAAGTGTTGAGTCTTAGGTATAAATTTGATAATTTTATAATTGAGACTTATTATTGTTATCATTATCATTATTATTTGAGACAGGGTCTCACTCTGTAGCTCAGGCTTTTCCTGAGCTCACTATGAAGCCCAGGTTGGCCTTACTCTCACAGTAGTCCTCCTATGTCAGCCTCCAAAGTGCTAGGATTACAGATGTGTGCCACCACGCCCAGTTTACGAGGGACTGGGGAATTGGACTCATGTATTTAGCCTTTGATATATTGCTTGCTAGGCAAGTGCTTTAACTGCTGAGCCATTCCTCCAGCCCCTTATTTTTGTTCTTAACATATTTAACAATCCCTGTTACGTTAAAAGTATTCTTTTGACCTTAGCATATTTAAGATTTTGATTAATTTATAATGAATGTCATTGTCTTTGGAGACTAATAGCTTTTGTACACTTTGCTTAAAAAGAAATAATTTAAGGGTTGGTGGAATGGCTCAGCAGTTAAAGCACTTGCCTAGCAAGCACTAAGTCAAGTGCTACATACCAGCGTTCGATTCCCCAGCACCACAAATTGTGGATGGTAGCGCATGCCGGTAATCCCAGCACTTGGGAGGCTGAGTCAGGAGGTTGCCGTGAGTCCAAGGCCAGCCTGGGCTCCAAGTAAGGTCAGGACCAGCTTGGGCTGCAGAGTGATATCCTGTCTAAAACAAAAAGAGTTATATGAGTTATTTCAATATCACAGATTAAAAAAATATCAGTGTAAATGTAGTAAAATACTTCAAAATTAGGGTTTTGAGAGTCTAAAACCTGGAGTCTTAAATTATATTATGATGGGGCCCTTTTTTCTGGAGGTAACAAAACTGTGATTAATGAAAGGGCATAATGTAAGTCTTTGGGATAAATATTTTTGTCATCTAGGGAAATAAAGTTAATCTTGTAAACATATGAAGTTAGGGTTTTGTATTTTATTTACTTATGGTTTTAAATCAACACAGCTGAAAGTAAACATCATTTGGCCTTTTTGAAGTTTACACGAATGTGTCCTCGGGAATAGTAGGTATATATTTGATTGTTGAGTATACTTTGGGAAGAATTGCATCTGAGAAGAACAGACTCTAAGAATTTAACATTTGATTAACACATTTTTTGAGAGACCAGCAAAGTCAAGTTATTGGGAAAAAGGCAAAGTCATCATGTTCATACCTGTTTCAACCTAAACTGATGTGCTGTAGGGAAACCTTGAGTTCACTATTCTGTAATATGTTGTGGCTTGTATTGAAAAAGTGGTTTGCAAAAAGGTGAAACATCAAGAATTTTTCTTAACAGTCCTGGAAATTCTTGTTTGGCCATCATATGGTCATAATTTTTGAAACCTGAAAGACATTAAGTAGACATTAAAATTAAAATATAATAGCAATATAGAAGAATAAGTAAAAGTGGTCTTATTTTAGATCAAGTAAAATGTGGATATTTTCTGACAAGTCTGTTAGGCTATATTTATATATACCTAGGGCAAGTTCTAATGTTGGCAGAGTTTTGTGTAAATTATTGGGCACTAATGATAAGAATTTTTTTCATTACTTCTGTGTAAGGAGGGTGAGAAATAAGTCTTAGGCTCAGTTTATCTGGAGTCCATTTGTCAGATTTAATTTTAATTCTTCTGTAGTTGTTGATTACCCTCTGAAGACCTTGAGTTAGATATTCTGTTAGAAGTCAAAGAAAAGACAAAAACTTAAACCAAAGCTGTCCAAAGCAAAAACAGTTTATAATACTTTCCAGCAATAGTTACAATATTTATTTTAATGATTATAACTGATAACAATGTTGAACCAATGGTTTTTATACATGCACATATAATATTTGGTGGATGAATGTTTAATCTTTCTGTTATAGTGGAATTATTTGCAATGGATAGCGTTTTAGGCACATCTCACCACTGTGTCACAGGTACAACGTAGAACCCACAATCTGCTACTCTGTTTAACAAAAGAGTCAGCAATGTTAGCATTTTAGTTTTATAGATGTTACAGAAATCGATTTATTTAGCTCCTTATCATTAAGGCAGAATTTAAAATCTTTATCAAGTCTTATTTAGATTGGTAACATTGGCAATAATTAGTAGTTTGATCTTATATATGTAGGAACAGGGTTAACCACTATAATATAATATATAATATGTACTTATCACCTAACAAATGTATCTTACTTATGTAAGATATTTAGTTAAATCCAGTAGATTTTAGTATTTATTTGATTGTACCAAGTATAAAGAACAAGATACCAAAGGGCTTGGTGACTTACACATTTAAAGTTAAGATGTAATGTATTTAAATGTGTACTTATTGGTTATTTTGCAGGTATTAAACTTATGTAATTTTAGCTCTACAAACTTAACATTAGATGAAGCTTAGAGTTACAGGATTATTTGTCCAAAGGCACACACATCTTTAGTCCTATATATTCATATATATGACATATAATGATATATATCAATGCATGTACATGATATATGTATACACACACAGTGTATACATATGGTGCATTATAACTGAAGATAACTTTACTGGATGGCTAGACTTTTAAACAGTTAACAAAGATATTATTTGTAAGTTATGAAACCAAAAAGAAAACAAAGAATCATACATACAAATTTTATGTGTTACTCCCATGCAAAAATTTTTTATATAGCTGGAAACTTTTATACCTTTTATGTGTACTACAAAATCCCTTTCCAATTTTTTTCATTACTAAAAATATCCTTATACATAATTTTTAGTTCTCTTTTTTAATGTTCCCTTAATTTGTTTTTGACGTAAGCATGTAGTATTAGAAAACATAATCAATATGAGTTTAATCATCTTTTCAATCATTTTATTGTAGTAAAAAATTCACATGACGTACAATTTAACATTTTCTATAAATACAAGAATTCCAAATTCTGTAACACATTCGAACCTTGGGGTTTGGGGAATCAGTGAGCGTCTATGTCCACCCCTTTTGCTGAGGTTCACCACTTTCCTATCTGACCAGCGCCTCTCTTGGTACCCTGTCATTCATGTTGGGGACTTTTTATGTCATTGTTCTTGTGCATTTCATGAGAGGGACACCGTCTATAGTCAATCTTTTGTGCATTTCATTGAGCATTTTTCTACTTAGTCCTTTTTTTTTTTTTTTTTACCAGAGTCTGGGGAATCAAACTTGAGGCCTTGGGCTTTGCCAGGCAAGCACTCTAACTGCTTTGCTGTTCCTCTAGCCCACACTGAGCATTATGACTCTAGGAGGCCCCATTTTCATTCAAATGCTTCATGTCTGTCTTTCCTTATGGCTGCATAGTATTCCATTGTGTATAGTGGTACTATATACTATACTCATTTAATAGCAACAATTGCGGCCTAATTACATCTTTAGAATTTTGTATCTAATAAATACAAAAGTTTTCAATGATATTTCTCTAGATACAGATTTCTATTAACATGAGCAGCATGTTGCTTTTGTCATGAATGAAGGCACAGATTTCTGGGAATCAGAAGACAATCTTTTTTCTATTTTGAAAACTGGCCTAATCACTGGGATCCAAAAGAGCCGCAGGGCTTGTGTTCTGAGTCATTCCACTTCCCAGTGTAATCTAGTTTCTTTAGTCCCCTGAAATGTCTTAAATTTTGCATTACAGAATTCTTTATTTTAGAATCTGTCACATTGAAGACGAAAACCACGTGGAAGAGTCAATAAAAAGCAGTTATGATATTTAGGGATTCTATCCAGGAAAAGTCCTACAGAGATGAATGGAAATAGTAAATTAAGAAGTACATCAAACTATTAAAACAGCCAATTCACAATCAGGTAAAACTTTTTAAGTATTTTTTTTTCTTTGCTAGGTAGATGGAACCAGGGGAAGGGTATTACAAAAAGAATTACTATAATTCCTAAATAGATAAAATGACTCTGTCAGTAACATCATAGGCTAAGGCATTTTGAATTTGCGTCTTCTTCTAAGGTAAAGTTAATAACCAAGAAAAAGTGTACAGACAGTTTGGATGGTTGCTCAAATGCTTCAAACCGAGCATGTGTTAAAGCTTCCAACTCAGAAATGTGGCGATGTAACCTGGATGATTGTGAATATGTCACCCAACTGCTAAGACTCAGTTTTGTCTGCTACGAAGTGAGGAACATTACATGGTATTTAAAATCTGCCCCAAATGTATTTTAATGGTTTTATTTTTGAGAATGCAATCAGAAAAGGATTATAGTTAATTAGCGGTATTATGAAAGTTTAGGGGAGGAGGCAAAATAACCCGAGGCAGGAGGCAGGAGCGATAGGCTGCTTCGGAAAGGTCAAATGGGTTGCACTTGCGTATGTTACTGGCTGGGATTTGCAGAGGCAGAGAGAAAGAGGCCACAGACAGGAAGTTGTCATAGGAGGAAAAACTGAAGTGACTAGGAGCAAAGGAGCGAATCTCTCCACCTGAGTGTAAGACATATGTAATTGTGTTATGCTTTTCTCCTCTGTTTCTAGCACTTAGAATAGTGGCTGGAATATAAAGACATAATCCCAATATTTAAGTTTGCTTTCAATTAACCAGAATTAATTTTCATATCTTAAAAATAGGATATCATATGGTAAAGGAGTCTTGTAAAATCTCACAGAAAATCCCAAAGAAGATAGAATTGCTGTATTCAAACATGCTAATTTTTAAAAAGGACTATACATTATGGACCTTTTTAGATCAAAGCATTTATGAGTACATTCTAAGTATCAGTAAATAATGGACGATTATTTTGCAGATACAAATAGTAGCTAATAATCCATTGCTCATTATCTTTCTCTCTGGACACTGTTAAATGTGGATTTACTACACGAGAGTAAAATACCATTGGAAAGAGTATTACAGTTGTTCTGCTCTAAAGCAAATGAATGCTGTGCAAGAAACTATCTGAAATGGTTTAAAACATCAAGATAGTAGTTTTACTGGTAGTAATAGAATTCTTGCGGCTCCATATAGTATAGGCTTAGGGAATTGTCTTTCTATTCTATTTTATTTGTGCTTTACAAAGTCAAAGTCATAATTTTACCATGTAAACACTCATAATAGACATAGATATTATCTTCATAATCATCATGATGTACAAGAAAGGACTAAATGTTCTTTGAATATTGATTAGCATCATAGAGGGATAACAATTTGGCCAATGTGTACATTGAATTTCCATTTAAAAAAATTTTACTGTTGTTGACTCATCCCTCTCCAGTATATTAAATATTCCAATGTTCTGAAATTCAGTTTTAGCAAAATATAACTTTCAGTAACAGTAATGTGATTTCTGGCAACTTTGTATTTGTTTTTATAACTATCTCAGCACAACACTCACACAACACATGCTAAATATACATGATTTTTCTCACTGAATTAGGGAAGCCATGGAGAAAATTATATTTTCAACTGATTCTCAGCTATTTGGACATTTTCGTGCTTTTGTGATCAGAAATGAGCAGTTACCCGCCAGCACTGGTGGGTAGGGATGTTTCCCATTTGCCTGCTTCTGTTGAAGGCTTCGAGCTAGCAAAGCCTGACCTTACTTCTTGAGATGGCTGCTACTGTGGCAGGATTATAGATGTGGTAGCTCATTCTTCTGCACCATTCACAAGTATTGCGGGTCTTCAGAGATGGGTTCCAAGAGGAAAACTCTCCTTAGCACTCCAACAATTCTTTCCACTTCTCTCTACTCCTTTCTGTAAGCGAATCAACTTCACGGAAAATTATTTTGTAGCAAACTTTACTGAATATGAATCCCACACCAAAAATATATGTGCTGAAATTTCATTTTATGATGACTTGTTTTCATGTTTAAGAATAATGTAAGTTAGATATGTGTTGTAAATCAGAGTTACTTGGACAATGGATGATTTATTATTCAGTAATGATAATAATATATGATTCAGTAAAAGTAGTGACTCGAATTCTACTTTGGGGCATAATGTGTGAGATAAGTTGACGAAAAGTATTTTTGTGATTTTTCTTACCTATTTAAGTTCTTAAGTTCATTTTTTAAGTAATATTTTTCTTTTTGTACATTTTCTTGGGTCAGCTTAAAGATTTTTTCATTTTCACTAAAAAGAAATAACCCTTTTTGAACTTTGAAAATCTATTAAAATGTCAAATAAGGAGTGAAGCTAAAATATGAAAGGTCCTTTAACATGTTTATATAGCTGTAATGGAAGAGAAAAATCTGATTGCCTTAGGACATATCAGTCAATAGAGAGTCAAATAGCAATCTAAACTGAGAAGATGAAAGAGGACCTTGCAAATTGACAGATCTAATAACGAAATAACTGTCAGGGTAGGCAAACTACACCTCCATTTTCTTCTTTTGGTTTCCAAGCAAGCTGGTACAAAAAACTGAGAAATCGAGCATTCCCCGCTGATTGTTATTCTCATCCCCATGAACATTCTAAGTACAAATTGCATTCTCTTATTAAAATTTAGATCGTTTTTCTTCATACATTGTAGTTTCTAGCTATAGTTTTCGCTTTTCTGTGTTACAATCCATGTCCTCTGATTAGACTACAAACTGGTTAAAATCTGTTTTTACATCACAGCTATTTGGAAGCAGTGTTTAGAACTCAGATTGCTTTTTTATGAGGTTTCAGTCTGTGGCTTTGATACACTATCGGCTGTGTTACCGTCTTCAAGAATGTAAGGAAATGTCCATTACCTGAGTGAACAGTAGCAACATGTTAAAGCTATTGGTGTTAGGAACATTATTTTTACTCTCAATCTTGATATATATATATATATATATATATATATATATATATATATTTCAAATTAGTGGTAAAAATATTGAGGCATTGGAAAAATGCTAACAAGTTTGAGCTCACTACAAATTGGCACTTTTCCAACTAGACAAATAATATACATTTAGTGGTTATTGATAGCATACATATAAATAACAAATGGAAAAATCTTGCCTGTTTTCTAAATGAAATAATTTAGAAAAGTTCAGTTTAATTTTTAGTTTAAAATATAACGTTTTTTAGCCAAATGTTATGACACATATCTGTAATCCCAGCACACTGGGAAGCTGAGACAGGAACCTCACAATTTCCAGCCCAGTCTGTGCACCTTGGAGAAATTTTTTCTCAATATAAAACAAAAAAATTAAAAAGATCTGGGATGAGCCTTGGGTTTGTATTATATATTACACCATACTAGAAATAGAAATATACTATATTTACACTCTCAAAAATCTCATTTGAGATATGCAGGAAAAATTATACATAATATCTATTTTTTCTCTCAGATATATGCATGCTTCTAATATTGTTGCTATATTCCAAAAGAATCTTGGATTTTCCTGAGATTTTTGCCTCTTTTGCCTATGTGTGGACTTTACTTTTAATAATAAATTTTGTCTTCTTTCTTGTCTTCTGAGTTCATATTGTTACCACTTGAGAAAGAAAGGGTATACTTTATAAAACTAGCTAAAATCCACATTTTGCTTGAGATCAGCTTTATAGGATAATTTAAATTAATTCAGAATAAAAATATCATAAATGCTAAGTTAAATGTTAGAATAGAAATTTGTGTTTTTAAAATGCATGTTTTTTGAAAGAGACTGAAATGTCTGGTAAAGCAGCATAATTCTTCCATGGAAGAGTTTCATGAAGCACAGATGTTTTGCAGCCTCCCACAGGGCTAAATACACCACAGTGAGGACAGCAGATGCCACCGCTCTCACTTTCCTATCTGGCTTCATTTCTTAGGAATCTATTTCAGTGATTAGCTCAAATCCGCTTGTTTCAGCACAGTTAACCTCAGCCTCATCTTGAAATTAGTTTTTATGGGATGAGGTAAGGAAAAAGGACCAATTCATTGAAACATTCTGGGAGCCACAACCAACAGTTTTTACTTTGAGTAGCATTTTAAATTATGCCTACCAAAAAAGTAAATACCTAAGTATTTGAATTACTTTAGAGAATTAAGTTTAGATTTTTAATGAATTAAATAATAAATATGTCAAATTTATTTTAAATTAGGTATGATTTTACTCTTTTAAATCTGTCTATACATAGATCTCTGACTTTGGTATTATCAATATGTAGGAGCAAATCACACTTATGTATGTATTAGAATTCTTTTTTATTTTTTGATACAGGGTCTCACTCTGTAGTCCAACCTGGTGCTGAACTCACTACGTAGCCCAGGCTGGCCTCAAATACACAGGAGTCCTCCTGCTTCGGCCTCCTATATGCTGAGATTAGAGGCATGTACTTCCACCCCCAGCTTGGCATGCTGTGGAATGAAACCCAGTGCTTTAATAACTGACCAATGCTTCCATCTCTGTATTAGGTGTCTATTACTCTGTAACATGTCATCACAGATTTAGTAATAGCACAGATATAATAGAGTTTTGAATATTAAAACTTCAACACAGATCACAGCGGGCTAAATTCATGGTGGCAATGGTTTCATGTCACTGTCATGAGCCTCTGAGAAAGAATGCATCTCTTTGTCTTGCTGCTAGAGGCTGCCTAGTTGCCAGCCACATGGTCCCATTCTCTATCTTCAAAATGACAACTTTGCATTTTTCTCTCTTTCTCTTCACATCGCTCTTTGGCTAAATCTATTTTCTCTGTTTTAAATACTTATATTACTGAAATTCACTTCATTCATATAATCTAGGACAATGTTCCTATAATCTACTAGAGATATTAACTCTCAAATAATGTTAAATTGGTTTAGACACTAGTAGCCTTAATGAGTATCTACAATTTACCATACATCTACACTAAAATGTGCAAATACTTACACATTTTAAATCTAGTAATTAGTTACATTAAAAATGCTAAGTGGATTCCTTTTTCTATGCAACCTCACTGATACTACATTGCTGGTGGGACTATAAACTTGTATAACCACTAAGGGAAAGCAGTATGAAGATTCCTCAAAAGGCTGAAAATGAATAGTGCATTGAGAGAGCCATACCTTTTCTTGGAATCTTTCCAACAGAGTTAAAAGCAACGTATAACAGAGAAGTGTCTATACCCATCTTTATAGCAGCACACAAATAGCTAAATTATGGAAGATATCAAAAGATACATCAGCACACCAATGGTTACACAAAAGTCGGTAGGTGTACACAATAGAGTACTGCACTTCCGTAAACACACATTTGAGCCATTTGTAGGTAAATAGACAAAACTTAACACCACTTAACAATGTCCTGTTCAGTAGAATGAGTCAGACTCAGATTTTAAACGTATCATGGTGTCTGTAATATGAGAAACCCAAACTACAGATCATGAATAATATCAAATCGGTGAAATATTGGGAGTTGGGGGCCAGGGAAGCAGGAGAGTCAAAAAGGGGGAGGGAAAGAAAAGGAATTGTGTGTGTGTGTGTGTGTGTGTGTGTGTGTGTGTATGGAAAATGCAAATTGGTATATTTAAATGTCAGATGATCCAGGGTCACTTTGTATATTTTTGACTCAGTTCTTGAATATTCTGTATTCCAAAAAATTCCTCTTATTGATGTATGCTGATATTTTAAAATGATAACCTAGGTGCTATGGATACTCAAGTTCCTGGATATGCCATTGCTTATAAATCTCTTCTGTGAATGGGGATATCAGTGTTGGCGCACAAACATGTACACAAGTATAGAAATGGTGATCTTATACAAATATATATTTAATCTAAGCCTTTAATTCAAATAGAGAGCTACAATAGTTTTTTATTTTGTGGTGTTGGGTACCAAGCCCAAGTCCTCATGTATACTAGGCCACAGATATGTCACACAATTACAATTTTTTGACAATATATAACATCTCAGGAATTGTATCTGTACCTTCTTAGCTTCATATATATAGTCCTGGTTATCAGAAAGAGCAAAGATGAAAAAATTAGTATTATCCCATGTTACACCTTCAGTAGTTTCAAAATAACTAAATTAGAAAAGTTAATATGGCCATTTTAGATACTTTTAATTGCAGTTACCGAATACTCGATATCCACAATTCACGAGAGGAGAGATGGATTTTGATCCACAGTTTCAGTTGGTCTCACACAACCTGTTCATGGGGCAGCCAGCAACAGTGAAAGCATATGGCACAGACAGAGTCTGGAAAGCTGCTCAATGCATGGCAAACAGAGGCAAAGTGAAAGAAGGAGCAAGCCCGGATGTGGAAAGTTAGACAGGGCTATAGTTTTCCCAGAAAGAAGTTGGAGTATTGATCCTCTTCCTTCCTTTAATTCAGTTCAAGCTGCCAGTTGGGCACCTTCTCCATGGTGGGTACCCCTCCCTCATTTCCTAGCCCGCAAGTCAATAACAAACACCTGAAATCTCCACTCTAGCCACTGCCCCAACTCCAAAACGTTGACACAATCTTTCACGTCAAATCCCAAACATCTGCCCCTTCCAGTCAGGACTTACTCCCCAATCCCCACCCAATAACACAGCATTTCAAATATGTGAGGCTTTTGGGGAATGCTGAAGATCCAAACCATAGCAATGATGGATAAAATTATTAAAATATTTTAAACATTGTCATTTTTTCCCTATTGTTCATCCTTTAAAAAATAGCTGAATTGAATCTACATTGATTGTAGAACTACACTTAATATTTATTGATTCCCAAAATTATATTAATCTTGTCTTTGTTCTATTTTAACTATGTTTTTTCCCTTAAACTTAGTCTTCATTTTTGTGTCTCTTGTGTCATTGGGCTTATCTGGAGCTCTTCAGCAGATTCTTCAGTGGTCGCTCAAGGGACCAGTATTTCCAAGTTGTCTTACTCTCATAATGGCTGGTATCTTTAAAATTGAAAGTCAATTTTTCTATAAATAAAAGCTGGAGCACTCTGCTTTGTTCTGGAATAGTTACTACTGAAAACTGGGTGGTATTATGTGTCATAATAATTTTCATTTCCTAATAAAATTTTTCTTAAGTGTTCCAAAAATATTCTCTCTCCATCTCTGTCTCTCTCTCCTGCTCCCTCTCTCTTTTCTCTCCCTCTTCAGTTTTAAGGCTTTTTTGGAAAATATGTCTTACCGTTGATTTTTCTGAGTTAATTTTTTTTTTTTGGTATTTGGTATGTTTGTCCAATAGAGTTTTAATATTTTGTTCCTTTTGTAATCGCTCTGTTTTCTTGTTTTGGGTTATTCCTCAATGACTCTCATTATTTGTATGTTTGATAAACTTTGCCTATCCTCAATATTTGATACTTTTCCCATTGTATTAATACATATAAGTGCAAAATTTAAAGTTTACATTGATCTTGAGCATTTTGTGCACATACATATGTTGCCAAGCTTACAAGACCTTCCCCTCTCTCCTTTCAACCCTCTCCCTACCCATACCACACCCCCCCCCCCGAGTTCCCATTATTTTCCACATTATGTTCCATGAGATAATTGTGATCTGGGTCTCTCATGTCAGAGAGACCATTCGATATTTCACCTTCTGCTTCTGACTCACTTCACTAAAAATGATGGTCTCAAGTTGCCTCCATTTGCCTACAAAAGCCTCCAACCTATCTGTCTTTATAGATGCATAGTATTCCATTGTGTATAAATACCACAGTTTGTGTATCCATTGGTCTATTGATGGGTATTTTGATGTCTTCCACATTTTAGCTATTGTAACTTGTGCTACTATGAACATGGGTATACATGTATCTCTGTTATGTGTTGTTTTTAACTTTTTGGGGCATATTCCCAGGAGAGGTATTGCTGGATGGAAGGGGATATTTATTTCCAATCTTTTGAGAGACTTCCATACTGCTTTACATAGTGGTTGTACCAGTTTACACTCCCACGAGTGGTGCAGGAGGGTTTCTTTTTCCCCACAGTCTCACCAGCACTGATTGCTGTTTGAGTTCTTGATATAGGCCAATCTCTCTGGAGTTGGATGGTATCTTAGCAATGTTTTGATTTGCATTTCTCTTATGACTAGGGATGTTGAACATCTTTTCATGTATTCATTGGCCATTTGAACTTCTTCATCATTGAACTGCCTCTTCTTTTCATTTGCCCATTTTTCAATGGGGCTGTTGATTTTGGGGGGCATACATTTCTTCAGCTCCCTGTTTATTTGGGTTGTGAGCCTCCTATCTAAGGTGCTGGTGGTGAATATTAAAGTCAGCATCATTGTCTTACTTCTGTTGTAAATTTAAATATTTTATTGATGTCTAAATATATATTAAAGTTATGTTTTTCAGAAGTACCATTTCTGAAATTTTTATTTTAATGTTTTAGTTTCTTAAAGTACTTCAATCTCTATGTTGTTATTTAATGTCTAATATCATTTAGTAGATGTCTTTTCAGTTATTTTTAAATTGAATTTTAATGGATTTTTGAGCTCTATGAACACTATTTTGATTCTCACTCTATTCTGTTTTATATAAATTTATGCGAAGTTGTTGTCAGTGATATCCCATTGCTTATTCTTACATGAATTTGCATTTTATTACTATGAAATGGGGGTAGGATGCAGGATAGCTTATGGGACTCAATTTGATGAATATTTCTAACTTTATAGAGTTTATGTTTTGGTTGTTCTATTTTAAAAAATAAGTAATATCGACTCTGAGATTTCCTGACACTCTTCCCATTTCCCACTTTATGGACGTTATTTTTCTTTCAATTATATTCCTATCTTGCTCAATTTTTATTGCATACCTAGAGTGAGTGTCACGCAGTAGTGCCTTAGTTTGAGAAGTGGACTTGGGGAGTCATTTTTCAAAAGCTTATAACCTTACACTACTCTAGTCCTTTCAGTCATATATGCTGATCCCTTGAAATCATGCTTGGAGAATGGCAAGCCCTTCTTAATTGCTGTAGCTCTCCCACCATTGCTCGCTGTGCTTTCCTGTTTGTCATTCTCGTGTTTTCTGATCCATCAGTCACCCTAATCCTTCTCTCTGTTTTGTTCACAAGGAACTGTTGCGGCTGTTGGTAGCCTTTTCTTGAACACTTATCTTTTACATATTATGGGAATACCTTTTTACCCATTGCAAATATTGTTCGTAGGTCAGGGTTAGTCTCAGTAGTTGTTCTAGATGTTTTTAAAAGTGGACTCTGAAAGTTTCAAAACTGCCACCTCCATCATCATCCCAGAATCTTTTATTATACATTCTCTGTTCTCACAGAGAAAAATGATCTTGTTTTAAACTCACAACGACCTAAGGCTATAATATACCTATGTTTTGGGTGAGATAGGGGAGGCCAAGTTTAAGTGACAGAGATAATAACTGTGGTACTGAAGACTCACGTTAGGTTAGGTCTGTTAATGCAAACTCCATGCTTCAATATTAGTGTAAATGCGATGTAGTTTGGGATAGAGCTTAAAAACAAAAAATACAAGTTTCATTAATTAATTTTCCTTTTATCAAACCTGTAATGATCATTTACTATTATTGGGTGTTGAGATTATCCCCATGTATGCAAAGAAAAAATAACGGTGACATTCTTGTTACCAAAAAGCAACAGAAATTATAAAATAGTGATGTGGCATCGGTGCAGTAAATTGTACCAATATTCATTTGTGGAAATAACTAAACATTTTCCCAACTTTCCAGATATATTCGCAAAGGTGAATATACTGAGATAATGATGGTGAAATTTGTAGAAGCTTAGAAATAAGATTTTAAGTCTTGATTCTTGTTAATAAGTTTCACCATGGTCTTTATTAATAGTTCACTAATTTGTATTCTATAAAAAGTAATTGGAACGTATATTACGTTGCACTTTTATCATCAAGCTGAAATGAGAAAAATTAACTCATATTAACTTTTCCTTGCCTATGAGGGATGTGAACTATTTCAAATATTAGAGAAAAGTTGTTGTGACCACCATTATTTTTCGATTACCTTATTGCAAATGGAAAGTTGCAGGTTAAGTGAACATTGTGAATAATTTTAATATTATTAAATTATGAATTCTGCTAAAACTTACGTTGGATTTTTAGCTTTTATTTCCCATTTTCTTGAGAGTAAGAAGTTGAAAGATGAGAAATACCCCTATATTTGTATTACTGTGAAGTGCAAAATGTAGAGCAGAGGGAATTAGAAAAGAATAATTTAGCAGAACTTGAAAATCTGCTGAAAAGTATAAAAAATGCTTAGTCAGGCTGCTTTCAAAGAAATGTAAAGAAACGGGCCTCTTAAGAGCTTTTTTTCCCCGTGGCTGAAAAATAATTCTTCATTCTGGTAATTGACCAGACATCAATTATACTTATATTCATTATTAATGTCAAGAGTAAGATTTTTTCCTGCTGTGCTTGTTCAATAAACTTATTATCTACAGCATTTGGCCAATTATTATTAAATGCAATTTTTTTCTTGATGAAGTTGACAGAAATGTGCTATCTGTAACTACCTCTTTTTTATTTTTTTCTTTTTCTAGCTTTATTGAGGTGTGATTGACAAAATAGAATATATTTAAGATCTACAATACGATTTTTTATCCATATACATTATTCACTGATTATATATCACGCTAAGTATTATATCAATCACTTTTTACAATTATCTTTTTCCTGTGTTGTAGCAGCATGTGAGATATCCCTTTTCTGCAAATTCTGGCACAGCGTGTATTATCATAAATCATAGTCACTGTATTGTACACTAGGAATTTAGAATCTTCTCATCTTATAAGTAAAATGTATGCCCTTTGACCAACACCTCTCCGTTGCCTCTAACCTCCCACTGCCTTATAACCACAATCGCACAATTTGCTTCTCAGTTAAACTTTTTAGATTTCACACTACCAGCAACCTTGCAGCACTTCCCTGGGCTGGATTATTTCACTTAACAGAACACTCTTGATGCTCATTGGATGTGCCAGCAGCTCCAGAGGTTTGTGCTGTTTGCTCACGAGCAAGCAACCCTGCCTAAGGGACCTGCAGTTGGCATTGATCTTGGCACCACCTAGTCTTTTGTGTTTGCTAGCAAGAAAAAAGAGAGACAGTTGCCAGTGGTCATGGAAACTGAACAACCCCAAGCTATGCCACCTTCATTTACACCAAACGACTGATAGATTGCTGATGCTACTAAAAAAAATCAAGTTGCAATAATTCCAACCAACATGGTTTTTGATGAAAAATGCCTGGCTGAATGTAGATTTGATGACGCTATTGTCAAGTCTGATAGGAAGCAATGCTCTGTCATGGTAATGAACAATGCACACAAAGCAAAGATCCAAGTAAAATATGAAGGAGAAAAAAAAAACTTCTATTCTGAGGACATTTCCTCTGTGGTCCTAACAAAGGTGAAGAAAAACAGAAGAAATGTACCTTGGAAAGATTGTTAGCAGAGCTGTAGTCACAGTGCCAGTTACTTCAATAAGTTTCAGCGTCAGACAACCAAGATGCCAATGCTGGTCTCAGAGCACTTAAAATTATCAATGAACCATCTTCAGCTTTATTGCTAGTGGCTTAGAGAAAAATGTTGGAACTTAAAGAGATGTGCTGGCTTTTATTTAGAAGGTGAAACTTTTGATGTGCAAATCTGCAATATTTAGGAAGGAATCTTTGAGGTCAAATCTACTTCTGGAGTCACCTACATAGGTAGAGAGGACTTTGACAACTCAATGGTCAACCATTTTATTGCTGAATTTCAAGCACAAACTTAAGAAGGACATCGGTGAGAACAAGGGAGCTGTTTGCCATCTCCATACTACGTGTGCATAAGCTAAACAAACCTTTCTTTCCCAACACTCAGACTAGTATTGAGATTAACTCCTTCTATGAAGCAATAAGCTGTTATGTGTCCTTTACTTGTGCTTGATTTAAGGACTTGAGTGCCGACCTACTTAGTGACACACTAGAAACTTATGAAAAAGACCCTTCGCAATACCAAACCAGACAATTCACAGATTGATGACATTGTCCTAGGGGCTCCACCCACATCCCAAAGGGTCAGAAGCTTCTTTATGACTTTTAGAATGGAAAAAAACAGAATGAAAGCATCAACCCTGATGAGCTACAGCTTGTGGTACAGCTGTACAGGCAGCCATTCTGTCTGGAGATAAGTCTGAAAATATTCAAGCATTGCTGCTTCTGTATGTCCCTCGTTTCCCTTGGTATTGCAATTGCTGATGGCATCATGACTAGCTCCATCAGATGCAGTGCTACCACTTCTACCAGGTAGACAGAGACCCTCACAACCTATTCTGACCGCAGCCTGGTGTCCTCACTCAGATACGTGACGGTGGATGTGTCGTGGCCAGGCATAACAGCCCGGGTGCTCTGTTTGAACTCACAAGGCATACCTCCAGTACCCCCGGGGTTCCTCAGTTGAAAGTCGATTTTTATATTAATGTCAAAGACATCTTCAGTGTGTCTGCTGTAGATAAGAATACAGGAAAAGAGAACAGCATTTCCAACACGATGATAAGGGCAGTTTTAGTGAGGTGGACATAGAGTGTATGGTCCATGAAACAGAGACGTACAAGGCTGAAGGTGAGAAGTACAAGGACAAAGTATTAGCCAAGAGTTCACCAGCATCCTACGCATTCAGCATGACAGCAACTGTTGGGGGTTGGAGGGATGACTCAGCAGTTAAAGAGCTTGCCTAGGATGCACAGTGTCCAAGCACCAAATAGCCGAGTGTGATTCCCAGTACCACGTAAGATGGGTGGGGTGGTGCACATCTGTGATCCCAGCACTCAGGAGGCTGAGACAGGAGGACTACCCAGGCCAGCCTGGGTTCCATAGTGAGTTCAGGACCAGCCTGGACTGCAGAGCAAGACGCTGTCTCAAAAAACAAAACAAAACAAAACAAAACAAAACAAAAAACAAACAAACAAAAACAAAACAAATCCAAAAACCGCACTGTTAAAATCCAGACCGAGACCAATGATAAAGATTCTTCACAAATGTAATGAAATCAACCAGTTGGCTAAGCCTGAGTTCAGAGAAGGAAGAATGTGCCTGTCAACAGAAAGAGCTGTAGAAACCTCCAGATTACCAAACTGTAAGAGTGCCGATGGCACGCTCAGAGGAATGCTTGGGAGTTTCCCTGGCTGGGGAGTGCTTCCTTCTGGTGGTGCTTTTTCAGGGCCCACTGGTGAGGAGCCTAAGTCAGGCCAAGTATAGATGTAGCGTTTTTCCACAGAGTGAAATATTGAAGGACTCAAATTTGTAGCAAATTCTGTGGCAGTCTTTTACAGTTGAGTTGCTATAGTGAAATACTGAGTGTTCTCAATACTTCAATTGATGGAACATATGCTCTAGGAAAAGAAATAGCATTACCCTTTATAAGCACCATACTATAAGTGGAAAATGAAATGTCTTAAATAAAACTATTTAAATTGGCACTATAAAAAGAATACTTTCTATGTTCATTCATATTGTCACAGATGGCAGGATCCCCCTTTTTAAAATCTCAATATTTTATTAATATTCTGTTCATACCACACTTTTACCTACATTTTATTCACTTATCTAACAAAGGACACTTAGATTGATTATGTCTTTTAGCTTTTCTGAATAGGAAAACATTAAACATAGGCATATGGATAATTCTTTGATACAGTTTTTTTCATTTTTTGGGGGGCAGATAGCTAGTATTGTGATTGCTGTATCAAATGCTAATTCTATTTCAAGTTTTTGAGGAACTTCCTTACATTTTTCCCTAATGGATGACCTGTCTAACATTTCTATCAATGCTATGTTAAGAATTACTTTTTCTCTATATTCTTACTAATACTTATGTATTAGTCAGTTTTCACATCACTAGTACAAAAAAGTTAAAGGAGGAGAGATATGTTTTGGCTCATAGTTTTAGAGAATTCAGTCCGTGGCCACGTGGCTCCAGTGCAGAAACGGCATGATGGAAGACTATAGCAGAGCAGAACTTTCCAATCCTTGGCAGCCAGGAAGCAAAGAGAAAAGGGAGAAACCAAGGGCAAAAACATGCCATTCTAGATCACACAGCTAAGTGACCTGACTCTAACTAGGATCTACCTCATAGCAACCCATTAGCTACAAATCCACCAATAGATTAATCCATCCATGGGTATACTCATGATACTCATTTATGAGTACCTTCTGATTACTACTCATGATTTTTAAGAATATATGTTTTTCTTGAATTTGCTGATGTCGTCAGGAAGTGATGGTCTCTTCATGGATTTCTTGGCAGTGTCTTGAAACAATGAAGTTTTTTTTTCCTCCCAATCCTGTAGGCCGGTGTATTCATGTACTTTTGAGATGTCTGATATCCATGAAGTTGCAAAGGGCAGAAAACTTATGAGAGATGAGTTTTGACAATACCTCTATGGCCACTGGAAGAACTTGCCATCAAGGTGTTTTAATCAATTGGTGGGCAGCCCTCCTTATAAAGTCTGTGTAGCTGGTAGTGGAGTCTACAGCCCTTTTTTAGGTTTTGAGACCTTGTTTTCATGAGTCTCCATCTTTATTTCTTTGCTCCAAAGCCCCAAACCTCACCCAATGACAGAGCCACACCAGTGCCTTCTATACTCTGAATGGGTTGGTCAGGAACATGATGGCTGAGAAACCTGGGCACCGATCATTAAATTCTCATTTTACCAAAGGGAGCTACTGAGGAGCTTCAGCATCTCTTGAGCCAGAACTGTGCCACTGTGGAATAGGAGGGACATGGATAAGGTGCACTCTAATGCATCTATCCTGGAGATGTTTGCTCAAATGTTGTACTTGAACTTTTTCCCTGGAATTCCATATTCCCGTGACATAATTTCTGCTTGTGAATGACTTATAATATCAGTGCTTCTGGGGATATGTTGGTGGAAGAAACTGTTCTGCCACCTCACTAAAAATAGTCTTTTTTTTTTATTTGTCAATTTTTATTTAATTTATTAGGTTAAGTTTAACATCGATTTTACTCCTTGAAATTTGACTCAAAATAACTTTAATTGAAAAAAGAAACACGAACTCAATTGATTGAAAGGTGCAAAGCACTCAATTTTATATGAACTAAAATTTTAAGTCAGCTTTTATTTTTATCATAATTATTATTCTACTAGTACTTGTTTTAATACATAATATTTATATTCAACTTGGGGAAATAATGTGCATACATATTGCATCTTAATTGTTTTTACTTCCCATTTCTCCCCGCCTTCTCATCTTCAATCTTAAGATCTCCTTCACATCTCCATAAAATATTTTTTCTCTCTTTACTCTTTTATATTGCTCTACATGGTTTTTTTTTTTATTTTGAGACTCTCTTGTGATAGAAACCATGAAATATTTAACCTTCTATTTCTGTTTTATTTTGCCTACTATTATGATCTCAAAGTATGTCCATTTTTCTACAAGGAACTCAAATGTTTCCTTCTTATGACAGAGGTGTCATATGTACATATACATGATATACATATATTCGTTTCTTTATCAATTAACCTGCATATAAAATACTTTCAGGATTTCGATATTATGTGTTTATAGCAGCACAAATAAAAATAGCTAAACTGTGAAAGATACTGCAATATTTAACAAAAGACTGATGGATACAAAAATTGTGATATATGTACACGATGGAATACTATTCTTCCATAAAATTAAATAAATTTGTAGCTTTTGTAGTAAATGGATGCAACTTGAGACCATAATATTTAGGAGAGTCAGTCAAACTCAGAATTTTAAATGTCACGTAATTTCTTAGGAAGGATTAGGAGGGCCAAAAACGGGAAGAAAATAACTGTAATGTTGATGCAATATATATGTACACAAGATACCCAAACTCAGTGTACAGTGTAACCACTGTGCATCACACACACACATACACACACACACACACACACACACACACACTAAGAAAAACAGGTAAAACTCTTAAGAACATAGGTGAGAACTTTCTAAACATTACACCAGTTGCCCAATAAATAGCACCAAGAATCAACAAATGAAATTTTATCGAATTAAGATTTTGTAGAACAAATGTAACAATAAATGGAGCAAAAGGAAAAGCTACATAAAAGGAAAAATTTTGCCAGGCACATTAAGAGGAGTAATATCTATATTAGTTAAAAGCTTAAAAAATTAGACCTTAAAATAAATTTTAAAAGTTATATTTTAACTATTAAAGAGAAGTGCATAGTGAGAGAAAATGGTGCATAAAGACGTATAAGATATTTGTTTTATCCTGGGGATAATTCATTGTAAGGGAGTGTATATTTCATAATTGTAACATGTTTTTGATTGTAAGAAGTATTTATTATGTGCTTCAAGACTAACCATTTAAATTTATTTCCTAGTATTCTTTAAAAGTCTTTATTTACTTCTCTTTTCCACCACCCTTGTTCATGTATCATTTGTTCTGGAAAAAAAGTGTCCAACAGAGTTTAAATTAACAAATATTTTTTCTACACATTTAGGATGTATTTAAGGTACAGATTTTATGCACATCCTTATTTACTGTATATTAATACACCATTTACTCAAATTCTAAATTATAGGAGGAAGTGGCATGCGAGAACTTGAATATTTCCTCAGATACTTTTCACTCACTAAGTAGTTTTCCTTTTATCTCTTTATCAATAATTAATGTAATGCATAACAGTGGAATGTATATGTGTGTGCATGCATGTAGTTTTCATGTAGTTTTGTGAAATTACCAAATACATTGGTTAATTTGTCATATATAATCATAATAGCCAAAAGGTGAGAACTCAGACATTCATCAGCTGAGGAATGAAGAGGTAAAATGTATATATATATATATATATATATATATATATACACATCTTATACACATATACACATATATACACACACACACGTGTGTGTGTGTGTGTGTGTGTATAAACTGTGACTAACTTAGTCACTTTTTCATTGCTGTGACTCAATACCAATTACCACAACTAGAGGAAGGAAAAATTTATTTTAGCTCATAGTTTCAGAATGTCACAGTTCATTCATGGGTGGCTGTCAACAGTGGAAGCCCATGTCAAAGGCAAAAGTAGAGGCAGCTCCTCACAGAATTGGATACAAAAAGCCCAGTCAAGTCCTGAAAGGAAGGCAGGAAGCAGCATATATCCTTCATGTCTTGTCCCAGTGATCCACCCCTTCTGGGTCCAGCCTCAGTGTCCCACCCCTTCCAGGTTTAAGCCCCTACCACACACCTATAACCTATAATCTAATCCTCCTGCCTGTATTTTATGATCTGCCATATGCCTGTCTTTTGCACACCTATAATCCAGCAAACACCCATAATCCACCCCACAAGACAAGGCCCTCCTCTCCTAACAGCACATGGTTCCATAGATAATCTGTAATATCTAAATGCATGAGGCTTTGGGGGACACTCCAGATCCAAACCACAATAAACAGATACTAGTCATCCATAGAAAAGAACAAAGTAAATTTAAATTCTATGACATGGATGGACCTTAAAAACACTTCCCCAAACATTACACCAAAATTCAGTCATATGATTCCACGAAATATGTGATTTTTATATGAAATAACCAGAATATTGATAGTATGCATGTTCCTAATGCAGTACTAAAAATGCAATAGTTATATTGTAAATCTATGATTTAATTATATCAATAGCATGTTTCAGGAAGAAAATCATAAAACTTCAATTAGCTGATATCAGCAAGCACATTTTGGTTAATGCATTTTTCATCAAAAGAATTTCGTTATTGTATTTAGAGAAAATATTTGAAGTGTAATATTCCTTGCATAGAATATTTGCATCAACTACCAAAACACTTAGCTCCAGAATGTTGATAATTGTTTTCACTCTTAATTATTATTTTTGGAATACAACTGTGCTTCTCATGAAAGTTCGATCAGAGCCATATGTTTGGAAATAGCCCACATTAAAAATATTCAACATTGTTACTGCATGTTATATAAGCAGTGTAAACTTAGGAGAAAAAATAAAATATTTCCTTCATAATTCCTATGGTTTAAAATAACAGAGAGATTAGAGTTAAACATCAATTTATTCTGTGAGTACATCTGAGTCTCTGTCTTTTCTGGTAGAACCAGCAATGGTTTTATCCTTTAATTAAACACTATATAGTTAACACTTATTATGAATTCTAATTGAACTCTAATTTAAACTGTGTTGGACACTATTTTTCCAAAACAAATGATACATGAACAAGGGTGGTGGAAAGAGAGAAGTAAACAAAGACTTTTAAAGAATACTAGGAGATAAATTTCAATGGTTAGTCTTGAAACATAATAATTCTTACAATCAAAAATTTGTTAAAATTGCAAAAGATACTATCTCTTGCAATGAATTCTCACTAGAATATAATAAAATAAGATAAATATCTTATCCATCATATCTTCTACAATCCATCAACACATGTACAAAAACACTACTGATTCTTGAGCTTTTGAGCTTTGAACTAATACACATATTACTCCTCTTAATGTGCCTGGCAAAGTTTTCCTATTGTATCTGCCAGTAGACTAGGTATGTTCTTAACGTGTGTGTGTGTGTGTGTGTGTGTGTGTGTGTGTATACATACAACCACATATATATATGCATGTGTGTATATATATGCATATATGTATATATACACACACATATATATATATATATATATATATGCACACACACGTGTGTGTGATACCCAATATTTACATTGCACATTGGGTATTTGGGTATTTCGTGTACATATACATTGCATCAATGTTACAGTGACCCCTCCCCATTTTTGGCCCTTCTACTCCCTCCTTCACCTCCATTCCAACCATTACGCCTATTTGATTCTATACACATCAGCAGTGAGACCACAGTTAACCCAATTGGGCCTCACTTTTGTGCCTGATTAAAATCAAATAAGTATTTATTTATGTAATTAAAACCATCTATCTTCTATTAAAACTGGAAATGTTACATTGTTTCTCATTAAATTAGGTAACAAATGAATTCTAGGCTTATGCCTGAAGAACTTTTTTCTTCCATATATGTAACATTTTTTAAAAATGAGGCAACTGGTGGGAAAAATGTTCTGCTTTCTCATATAAGACGGTAATGATTATATATGTTTTGGGCTAGATTGCACATATACTGCACGTAAGTTACATTTCTTAATATAAATAATAAACATTCAGGTGTAAGTGTGGTTAGAATATTTTGCTTGATAATATTTTTCCTTTCTGTTCCTTTGTCCTTTATGGTGATGAAGATGGAAGGTCTTGTGCATATAAAGCAGGCTCTTTAATACTGACTTTCAGTTTCCACTTTGCTTGGTAATTTCCAATAGTCTACATTTAAGTTGAAGTCTTTTATTCTTCTGGATTTCCACTAATATCTTTATTTCTTTTCCACATACAGGTTTGTTAAGATGAACCCATTAGACTCGTTCTAATTAAGTATAATAAAATACATAGTGTGTAACATATATTTTATGTTCAGTTTCTATTTCACTTATCCATGTGTCATATTTCAAACTTTTTCCTAAATAATGTATTAAAGTTTCTCATGTATTTCTTAGTAGACTGTGTATTATTATTTATGAGCAACACAGACTATAGTAATGATCAAAAGTAAAGCGAATTGCCAAGGAAGTGTGTGAACATGTCCGCTGGAGATAAAAGGTGAACTTGGGAAAGCTCTGCCTAGTTCACTCTGCAGATCAGCCTTTGATGTTTAGATGGTGATAAGGGAAAAAGAACACACCCCCTCCCCAAGAACATAACAACAAGCAGAGTAATTCCATAAACAATTTATTTAGAACACTAATAATTTTAGAATAATGTAAAAACAGATCAATATTGCTGTGTTTTCTGAATAACCAGCAATATTTTTTTTCGAGACTATCTCACTCTGTAGTCCAGGGTAGTCCTGACATCATTACGTAGCCGACGGTGGCCACAAACTTACAGCAAACCTCCTGCCTCAGACTCCCAAGTGCTGGGATTACAGGCATGCACCACCACATCTGTCTTGTTTGGTGCTAGGGAAGCGAATTCAGTGCTTGCGCTTACCAAGCAAACACTCAACCTCTGCTATTCTTGCAATCCCCAAACAAATTTTAACGTGTTCCTTTTATGTAACTATATTTTAAATATCTAAATTTATTCTCATTGTTAATGCCCAGTTCTTGACCACATACAGACTGGCCCACAGGTGGTTCATACCCCATTCAGTCAGTCCTGGAGCTGGATTCTTGGTACATGTTCCCTGGACAAACACTAAAGCTGATTGGCATAGCCAGGCCTGATGGTGCATGCCTCTAATCCCAACACAGGGAGGCTGAGGCAGGAGAAAGGCAAATTCCAAATTAAAAATTAGATTGTGTTATGAAAAACTTTTCCACATCAACTTTTCTAGTTTTCAGATAGGAATGAACAAAATATTAAAATATAATTTTTTTGGTTATAATTATATAGTTCTCTTTGTGGTTAAGCTCTAAAATTTTTAACATCATATTCTGTGTTCTTGAAATTAAAAATTTTATAGAAATACATCATCCCAATGTTTAAATCTACTAATCAGCAATAAGATGGCTTAGAATAAGACTGACATTCAAAAAGCCTAGAGAATGATGAAAAGGTGAGCTTCTTAAAAAAACATAGTAAGGAAATAAATAGTACCATCACAGTGCTGAGAGCAGAGTGGAAGATTCTTTGATATTGGTTGATTAATTTTTGCCTTGGTATTTCATATATATTTTTAAATATATAGATATCAAAAATTCTTAAATATTGACTACAACCTTAATTTTCCCCAAGAATTATGTGATTGCAGTTTGCTTATGGGGTCTGATTGAAATGTGTGAGGAATGTTTACATGTTATAAAATGTATTACAGTGAAGGACATATTTCCATGAGTCATCCTTAAAATCCCCCCACTTTGAACACACGCATCTCATTATTTTTTGCCACTTTTGGAGCAATTCTGGAGCAGATAGAAGCAGTTTTGAAACAGTTCTCTGCCATGAGTCTGTTTAGTTACGTTGTCAGCACTGCTTCCATGTCTGGAATGGATTCAAAACATTTATATTTCATGGTCATCATGACTTCTGGGAAGAGTAAGAACCCTCATGATGCCAGATCCAGCCAATAAGGTTGACGAGACCATAGTGTAGTGTTTTCTTCAAGACTGCCTTCATGGCGGATGGCAAGAGTCAAGGTATTCACCATATTATACTTTTTGAAATCCCACCTCACGAAGACATGTAGAGAAGAGAACATCCAGAAATGCGTCCAAAAATGGCAGTGTCAGGAGGATCACAAGTTGGAACCTAGCCTTGGCAACACGGTCACTTAACAAGCTGTTCAAGATCAAATTAGAAGAAATAGTCTGGGGATGTAGCTCAGTGTGAAAACCCTGAGACTGATCCTCAATATCACAGACAGACAGACAGACACACACACACACACACACACACACACACACACACACACACACACATACACACACACACACACACACAAAATGACAAGAAAATTGGG
This sequence comes from Ctenodactylus gundi, assembly GCA_004027205.1. Taxonomy (NCBI): domain Eukaryota; kingdom Metazoa; phylum Chordata; class Mammalia; order Rodentia; family Ctenodactylidae; genus Ctenodactylus; species Ctenodactylus gundi. The sequence goes on from PVKB01000573.1 coordinate 124,843, forward strand.
ATAAGTGTGTTCAAAGCAAAGGGGTGTGTGATGATGAGAACCAATGGCTAGGTGTCTGTTCTGTAAACATAATTTTTTAAAAATTAAGACATTCATTGTATATTTTGACCCTTCCTTAGATTTTATCTTATGTCTTACATTGAGCATATGTACACCATAAAGATAGTGTGGTATTTCGTTTCATGTAATGATGTTTTATTGTACAGCTTATTCAGCACAGTATGATGACACTGCTTTTACCTTAAAAGACATTTTACTAGAGAAATTCCAGCTGTAATTATATGTACATTCCTTAAGCAGAAAATGAGAAATTAACCTTTATGTAGAATTGTTCTCCATTGTTTGTGCTTCTTTAGAATGTATGTTTTCTTCATAATTCTCTCATGCAAGAACATGGTTTTTTTCGGAAAATAATATGTAGACAGCATTATTTGTACATTCTTCATAAATACTTGAAATGAGGATTTTGAAAATGTTTTTCAAATGTAGCATTCTCCAAAGTATAAATTTCTACCAGTATTAGAACAGAGATGGGTTCAATTAATATTTTAATGAATTACTTATTGAAAACTAATTGTAATTAATACTTATTAAAATACAATTAGTGCTTTAATAAGTATCTTGCTTCATACCATCCTGGTCTAAGACTGAGGCATGGTGGTGCGTGCTTATAATTTTAACACTTTGGGAAACCGAGGCAGGAGAATCAGAATTTCAAGTTTGTTCTGGGCAAAGTAGGGAGAAACTGTCTCAAAAATATTTAAAAAGCTTGTTGTTCTCTTCAGAAATTAGACTCCCGGTGACTAAGTCATCAAGAGCTTTGACTATTTTATCTTTTAACAGATTCAGTGTTTCTGATTTGTTTTCTGTGTCTTTGGTCTGCTTTGATTTTAGTACATGGCAAAAGATAGGGATTCAGATTCATTCTTCTGCAGTTTTCCGAACACTGATACAAGACTGTTTTCTTTAGCGTGTGATTTTGGCTCTTTCAGGTGGCTGAAGGTGCCTAGGATTATTTCTGTACCCTTAAGTCTCTTTCACTGATCCTCCTGTATGTTTTTCAGCCAGTACCGCATGATTTTTATTACAACTGCTTTGTAGTACAACTTGGTGCCCTGGATGGTGATTTCTCCTACTTTGCTTTTGTCACTCAGGATATCTTTGCTCATTCTGGGTCACTTTTGGTTCATACGAATTTTAGAATTTTTTGGACTTCTGTAAAGAATGCTGTTGATATTTTAATAGAAATTGCATTGAGTCAATGTATTATATTTGGTATTATGTCCTTTTTGACAATAGTGGTTCTGCCTGTCCAGGGACAAGAGATGTCTTTCTATTTTTAACACCTTCAATATCTTTTTTCCACAATACTACAGATTTTGTTATAGAGCCTTTATTGATTAAGTCCTAAATAATATTTTTGAAGCTACAGCAATGGCATCAGTCTTCTGTTTCTTTCTCAAAAAGCCTGTTGTTGTGTCAGAATGCTATTAAATTGTGTACCTTAATTTAATATTCTGCTATTTCTCAAACTTTTTTCCTATTTCTAGAAGCCTTTAAATGGAATAACTGGGATCTTTACTATAAAGAATCATATTATTTGCAAATAAAAGCTTGACTTCTTTCATTTACATACATATTTCTTTATTTCTTTTTTCCTTATTCTTACAGCTAAGATTTTGGGTACTAAACTGAGCAGAATGAGTGAGAGTGCCTTCTTTTCTCTTTTTTTCCAATTTCGGGAAAAAAGTGTTTTGCTTTTTCATTTAGTATAAAATTAGTAGTGGCCTTATCATAAACGATGTAATGTCCTTTCTTACCTACTGTCCTGAGTTCTTTTGTTTTTATCAAGAGTAGATTTTGGATGTTGTCAAAAGATTTTTCTGTACCTATTGAAATGATCATTTGACTTTTTGTCCCGGTTGTGTTTATCTGGTGTATTATATTTACTAATTTATGTATGTTGAACCCTATTTGTATCCTTGGAATGAAGCCAACTTGGCCATTATATGTGATCTTTTTTAATGATTTGCTGCATTCTATTTGCAAGTATCTTGTTGAGGATTTCAGATATTCATTAAGAAAATTGGCCTTCAGTTTTTTTGGTTCTTTAATAAATTGTTGTGCAAGTTTTGAATGGTAGCTTCCAGGAATGGACTTGGCAACGCTTTGTTTTCATCATTTAATATCATGAGTAAATTAAGACGTGCTAGCATTAGATCTTTGTTGAAGTGCTGATAAAATGCCAAACAGAACATCAGTCACACAAGAGATACCAAGAAGTAGCAAATGGAATTGCTTGATTAAAAATTAGTTATATCAATTTATAATCATGCCTCTGTACATTGGTAAGTGTGATAGTTAACATTCAGTTACTGTAACACTAGAGATAGTCAACTGATTAGCTCACAAATTTTCACTGCTTTCCACTACCATGAAGTTGGGGGCTAAGTTTAACTGATATACTTTTGAGGGACATTCTAGGTAAAAAATATAGTAATATCTAATTGTGTCATGTAGTCAGGAAAAGATGTGAAGGTGTAAATACAGGTGTACTTTTCTGTGCTTGAAATAACTACACATTTCCTGTCTTTCAGTTCCATTACACCTTTGTTCATAACATTTCATAATATTACACGTGTAATATTATCCTAGAAACCCAGTGTGAGCAAACTAAAACTCCTGTCAATAGTCAGCCTTCTCAGAAAATATTAATGTTTGTTTCTCTTTAAAATTTTGTTTTATATTTTTACGTGTTCAAGTTTGGATAAGGCTAGATATGCAAAATAGAACTATTATTTTTATCTGGGTTATATTAATAATATTAATAGTATACTATAATAAGTCAATATTTGATTTAGTTAGATATATAGTGAGAGCATATTGCAACTATTAATGTTGTGGGTAGAATAGTTATAGTGTGAAATTAGCTACAAGATATGCCAGTGACTTGTTAATATTGAATAGTATTGTAAATGTAAACCTTTATTCAAAGTGTGGATGATAATATTTCTAAAGATCTTCATATCCAAGATATGCTAATGTTCTATGAACCATATATAGTTCTGTATCCTCTTTCTTTTGCACAAAAGAGTGGGGGAGATTAAGGTCTCAAAAAAAGTTAGACATTTAGAATGCCTTCAAAAATAATAGCTAAAAAAAGCAAAAGTAGTCAGAAAGTCTAAAACCTGAATGAATTCAAGGTAGCACTTAAAGAAAAATAGCCTATAAAAGAATCTCTAGAAAAGAGACAGAGCTTGTCAACAATACCTGAACTTCATTTTAATGCAAGAAAACCATCAGGAAACACATTTTTAAAAATCACAGAAAGACTTGGCTCCCCAGAAACTGATACCAGGGATCATGAAATAGAAGAAGCCAAAGGTAGCAAAGACAATAAAGATAATAATTTATGGGCCCCAAAACTCATAAAAGAAATAAAGAAGATGCTCAGGGAACTCAAAGTGGACCTATCTGCACTAACAGCAGCCACTGAAAAGAGTTAGAGGAACACAAAGAAGAAATAAACAGATAGTGAAGGCAATTCAGGAAATTAGGAAACAGCTTGGAAGAGATATAGAAACAATGAAAACTGAAATTCAAGATATCAGAAACACACAGGAAAAAATAAGTAATCAGCTTGAAATTTTTCAGGAAAGATTATCACACACGGAAAATAAAGTGGGTAATTTCAAACTTATGTTCAGTGAAAACAAAAAGAGAGACTGACGGCCTATGAGCTTATCGATGACTCAAAAAATCTACCTCAGAAATATGGGAGAGCATGAATAAATTGAGGGGAGAAGAACAGGCTTAAAGGACATGTTAAATTATGGAAGAAAATTTCCCCCAGGTAAAGAAAGAAATGAACATTGAACTTTTATAGACATATAGAACTCAAGAGAATTATGACCAGAAGTGAACATCCTCACAACATATCATACTTAAAATCCTAGAAACCTAATACAAAAAGAGAATATTAAAAGTTGTAAAAGAAAAACAGAAAGTGACTTATAAAGACAAGCCCATCAGGATAACTACAGATTTCTCAACATAAAACCTAAAGATCAGGAGATCATGAAACACTGTCATCCAAGTGCTAAGAAAGCATGAATTCAAACTCAGACTGATATATACAGCAAGACTATGTTTCAAAATGGAAGGAGAAGTTTAGTTTTGTTATGAGAAAGAAAACCTAAAGAAATTCATATCCACTACATGAGAATTGCAGAATATGCTCAAAGGATTATTAGACAAAGGGTGACCAATGACACCAAAGACCCCAGAGAAAAGGAAACAACAGAAAGAGGAGAATGAATGGTCAAGATAGTAAGTCAAGCTAATAACACTGAAGAACTGTAAAGATGGCAAGACAAACCAATTATCACCCTGAATGTGGATGGCCTTAACTCACCTATCAGAAGACACAGACTAAATTACAGGATGAAAAACAAACCTTGGCAATTTTTTGCCTATGGGATAAATTTTACCCATAAAGAAAAAAATAGGCTAAAAAAAAGGATGGAACTCAGTATTTCTTGCAATAGTACACAGGAAACAAGCAGTGGTATCTATACTAGTGTCAGACAAATCAGACTTTCCAAAAAAAAAAAAAAAGAAAGAAAACAAAACCCAACAGATCAGGAAAGACAAAGATGGCCACTATATACTGGTTAAGGGAACAATCCAACAGGAAGAAATCATAATCGTCAATACATATGCTCTCAACTCTGGAGCACCCAATTATGTAAAATAAAAAAAAATATTGGACCTGAAAAGCCGTGTACATCCCAATAAAATTATAGTAAGGGAAATTAATACTCCACTCTTTTAGATAGATCATCTAGACCAAAGAAATCCACAGAAAATACAACAGTTAAATGACACAATGGAAAACTTGGACAAATCATATGTCTACAGAGTACTTACTCCATGCAACATCAACAGAATACACTTTCTTCTCAGCAGGACATGGAACATTTTCTAAAATAGATCATATTATAGGCCATAAGATGCACTTAAATAATTGCAGGTATAGTTCCTTCTTTATCCCCAGATGATAGCAAAATCTGGAAATCAACAGCAAAACTAACAGCAGAAAATACACAGATATATAGAGACCAAATAATTTACTACTGAACAAACACTGGGTCATAGAAGAAACCAAAGAAGAAATCAAAATCTTTCTAGAGATAAGAGATGAATTAAGTATATCATATCAGAATCTAGGGGATACAGTGAAAGCAGTCCTTAGAGGGAAATTTTCAGCCGTAAGAGCACACATCAAAATAACAGAGCAATCTCAAAAAAGCAATCAAATGATGTACTTCAAGGTCCTAGAGAAACAAGAACAATCTAAATCAAAAAGTAGTAGAAGAAAAGAAATTATAATATCATAGCAGAAATTAATGAAATTGAAACTATAAATATATACACGAAGTCGACAAATCAAAGAGCTGCTTCTTTGAAGAATAAACAAGATTGAGCAACCTTTAGCTAAACTAACCAAAGGAAGGAAAAGAAGGAAAGAAAAAACACACATCAATGCAATTAGAAATGAAAAGTTAAAATTACAATGGAAACCACAGAAATTTAAAAATCATAAAAAATATTTACAACATTTATATTACAACAAATTAAAGAACTCGGAAGAAATAGATTACTCTCTAGACACATACAAAATACCAAAATTGAACCAAAAAGATACAAAAACCTTGAATGACCCCATAACGCACATGGAAATTGAGGCTGTAATAAAGTCTCTACACATAAAAAAGGCCAGGACCAGATAAATTCACAGCGGAATTTTTTTAGTCCTTCAGTGAAGAGCTGATTCTAATGCTTCTCAAACTGTATCATGAAGTTGGAAGAGAAGGAACACTACCAAACTCATTTTTGGAGGCTAGCATCACCCTAGTGCCAAAAGCAGACAAAGACTTAAGGAGAAAGTAAAATTATAAACCAATCTTCTTGATGAATACAGATGCAAAAATTCTCAGTAAGATTCTGGCAAATAAAATCCAGGAGGTAATCAGAAAGATCCAACTCCATGATCAAGCTTTATTACAGGGATGCAAGGCTGGTTCAACATACATAAATCAGTCAATGTAGCACACCACAGCCACAAAAGGAAGACCAAAAACCACATGATCATCTCAATGGATGCAGAAAAGGCCTTTGATAAAATCCACCATCATTTCATGATAAAATCCCTGAGGAAAATAGGTATATAAGGGCCTTTCCTTATAATTGATAGAAGCTATATATGCCAAACCTACTGCAAATATAATAGTAAATGGAGAGAAATTGAAAGTATTTCTTCTAAAACCAGAAAGACAACAAGACTTTCCACTTCCACCACTCCTATTCAGCACAGTCTTTGAAACCCTAGGAATAGCAATCAGGCAAGAAAGTAAAATGAAGGGAGTGTGTATCAGAAAGGAGGAAGTCAAACTGTTCTTAATTGCAGATGATATGACTATCTACGTAGAAGACCCCAAAACTCCACTTTAGAACTCTTCAAAATTATGAACAAATTTAGCCAAATTACTGGCTACAAAATCAGTACTAAAAAGTCAAAAGCATTCCTCTACAATAACAATGAAATTACTGAAAAAGAGCTCAGAAGAATAATTCCATTCTTAATAGCCCATGAAAAATTAAATACCTAGGAATAAACCTAACCAAGGAAGTGAAGGACCCATATAAAGAAAACTACACTACACTGAAGAAATTGAAGAATACATCAGAAAATGAGAAGACATCCCCTGTTCTTGGATAGGCAGAATTAATATTGTCTAAATGATTATACTGCCCAAAATGATTCATATATTTAATGCAATTTCTATAAGAATACCAACAATTTTTTTCACAGAATTTGGAAGAAACAACCCTTAAATTCAAATGGAACCAAAGAGACTTAAAATAACCGAAGCAATCCTGAGTCACAAGACAAAGGCAGGAGGCATTACAGTCAGAGGGATCAAGTTATGTTACAAAGCAATAATTATAAAAACTATATGGTTTGGCACAAAAATAAGTCAATGGAACAGAACTGAGGATGAAAAGACAAATTCAAATAGTCTCAACTACCTGATCTTTGATAAAGGAACAAAAAGCATATACTGGAAAAAAGACAGGCTCTTCAACAAATAGTACTGGGAAAATCATGCAAACCAAATGCAGGAGAATGAATCTAGACACACACTTGTCACTGTACACCAAAATCAAATCAACGCACATTAAAGACCTAGATATTAAAACTGAAACACAGAACCTTCTGGAGGACAAATTAGGATAAACCTAAAAGAAATAGATGTAAGCCGGGACCTTCTTAATATAACACACAAAGCAAAAGACATAGACCCCAGAATTAACAAATGGGATTACTTTAAGTTAAAAGGTTTCTCCACAGCAAAGGAAATTATCAACAGAGTAAAGAGAGAACCGACAGAATGGGAAAAATATTCACCACATATACCTCAGATAGGAGGCTCATAACTGTAATAGGCAAGGAACTGAAGAAAATAGGCTCCTTAAAAACAAAAATTTGGTTGAAAAATGGTCAACCAAAATGGATAGGCAGATCTCAGATGAAGAAGTTCAAATGGTAAGTAAATACATGAAAAAAATGTTCAACATCCTTAGCTATTAGAGAAATGCAAATCAAAACCTCACTAAGATACCATCTAATCCCAGAGAGAATGACGTATATTAAGAACATCAAGAACTCAAACAGCAATTAGTGCTGGCGAGGCTGTGGGGAAAAAGGAACCCTCTTACACTGTTGATGGGAATGTAAACTGGTACAACCACTGTGGACAGCACTATGGAAGTTTCTCAAAAGATTGGAAATAAATATCTCCTTCAATCCAGCGATACCTCTTCTGGGAATTTTCCCAAAAGAGTTAAAAACAATATATAACAGATACATGTATATCCATGTTCATAGCAGCACAACTAACAAGAACTAAAATGTGGAAGACACCAAAATACCCATCAACACACCAATGGATACACAAAATATGGTATTTGTACGCAGTGGAACACTACTTGTTTCTAAAGACCCATTGGTTTTAGGTTTTTTTAGGTAAATGGAGGCAACTTGAGACCATCATGCTCAGTGAAGTTAGTCAGATGCAGAAGGTTAAATATTGATTATTTTCTCTAATATGAGAAACCCAAATTATAGTCACTACATAGAACTAAATAGGGGAAACAATGGGAACTAGTTGGTAGAGGGAGGGTTGGGTGGATAACAAAGGAGAGAGGAAGGATCTATAATTTTGTCATGATACATATTTGCACAAAATACTCAAGTTCTGTGTAAACATAAATCACATATATACATATCAATAAATAGGATAAGAAAAGTTCAGAAGAAGGATATTTTTTCATATATAAAAATGATACTAAAGTCACATTTCCTGTTCATTAAGTTATACTGGACAACACTTGTTCTTTTATGTACTATCCATTACTGCCTCCATGCTATAACAGCATAATTAAGTGGTTCAAAGAGAAACCATGTGGCCCAGTGTATTTAGTTTCTGTGCCTTTACAGGTAAAAAAAAAAAAAAGGTCATTGTCCTCTTCTAATGGTCAACAATACTGGAAGAAAGGCAAGAGCAAAAGTATGAGTCCATTTACCCTCTACTCTAGGAACACCTGTTATCCATTGCTGAGAGAAAATTATGTGAGTCTAAAAAATGACATGAATGAAGCAAAGCAGTATAGGTAACTGAATTCCAATGAAATACCAAAGTGGAATTTTGTAAGGTCACTAGTTGCGATTTGGAGGAAGAAGAAATTTTCAGTTTTAGGCATTAAATTACTGTGAGCATGTTAATGGCTTCTGTGATTTCTGTGAACTACTCTGAGCATAGTTTTGATTAGTAGTGGTTTTTATGTCATATAGTGCATAAAGCGTGGATGGAAAGAGAACTTGAAATCTTATGATTCTATTCTAGTATTGGATTCTTTCTCTATAGCCTTCATAAAAAATGAAAGCTTTGTCCCCTTCGAGATCGGCATGGCTGGTACCTGGCAGCCTGCTCTCAGAGGAGAAGTAGATGCAGGGAGAAAACTGGCACTCAGGGGCCAAAAAGATTTATTTGGAAGATCATATGAGAAAACCGTATCCACTAAAATTTATATTTTTTCAGCCTTTACCTTTACTTTTATGAAAATATGGCAGTGGTAAGTATTTTATATGATTCCTGGGGATAAATATTTCTATATTGATGACTTTCTACTATACTGTTAACGAATATACTTCAGATTTCTTCCTTATACTAAAATCTTGTGTGTGTGTGTGTCTCTGTGTACATACATACACAGTACACAAACACAATAATACCTACATCGAAGTTGTGCTATTTGCATATTTTATTATGCATAGTGTGCCCAAATGCTATTGTCATTTCTGTAGCAACATGATATTTTTGGCATAATCTAATAAAATTTCACTTTGTTATTTCATTGGAATTCAATTATCAATAAGCTTGTTAATCTGTAATTGAAATTTCCTGAGTGGCATAAATAAATGCACACACAGTCTCTGAAATTGTAACTACTAACTCTACAGACTCTAAGTAATACAGAAATACAGATCTAAAACAAGTTGCACTAATTGCTTCTAAGCTAAAGGACGGGAAATATGCAAAATCAGATAAGTAGCCATAAGGGCAATGTGTATTATGGTCATGAAAGACTGAAATGCGAATCAAAAGTTAAGTCTATTATATCTTTTAGGGGGTACAGCAAGAGAAGCATGAAACTGACATCACACAGGTTCCCTTTCCATTCATTCATGAATATTAAATTTATTAATTATATTTATTGGTTATGCCATGCATGAAAGAACATTATAATAATCCATACACTTCTACAATGTAGCTGCGAAAATGTAGTTAAGTAGCTGACAGTCACATAAAGAAAACTAACGATCTAGAGGAAACTAATGTAACAGTCAATGTTTTAGCTAGCATATCGGATATAAGTTATTATTGTGAATGTGTTTATAATCGTTGCCTCTCATTGAACTGCAAAAAGATTATCCACATTTCCCACCATTTGAATTATTCATATTTAATATGATTTTTTGCTAAAACTTTATAATATTTTACCTTTGACTATGAGTCCTGACCATACTCTTTCTCCTTAAGTAAGTTCCTTAGTAGTTACACAGGCTTTCCCAATATCTAAATTTACTACCTCTACAGTGTTTTCTTATATATATATATATATATATATATATATATATATATATATATATATATATTTATGGCATGGTGTTTAGTGTAAAGCTCGCTGCACAGTCAGGATTTTCAAGTGCTTAGTAATTAATAGAAACAAAATATTAAAACTTCCTTAAAAATGACACGGTGTCGGAAGTCCTGAAAATAGGTTCAAAATTCTTTAGAGTTTATACATAGGTAGTATTCTACACTTCATGTTCTCCACGATATTGAGAGAAAGGATGATGGTAAATCCAAAAATTTTAAACTTATTTTGAAACATCTTACTTGTAAATTGGAGTCAGGTCTCAGGTTTATGTAAAAAAGGTTCCTCGTTGCTCTCAGTATTACTCTCCTTGTGCAAGCCACTGTTATCTCTCATCTGAGTTATTTCAATAGTTTGTGCAATAGTCTCCTTGCTCTCCCACTTGTTTTCTCACACTATTCTCAACATAAGAATACAGAAATTCTGTTTAGAGAAAGCCAGCTAAATTCTCTGGTCAAATCTCGAATGGTTTTCACTTCTATTTTAGGGTAAAATCCAAGGACCTTGCAATGAATTTCGTGGCCCTATAACATCTTTCCTGAAGTGTGCCAGTGTTGACAAACTTGCATTTAAGCTCTTCCTACCGTGCCCGTCACTTAAATTATGCTCTTTGATCTTCTCTATGCGCTGTCATTGAAGTTATGACCACATTTCCATTTTTAAATAATATGAAGCTGAAATATTCACCGATTACTTTCTGCTTAGTAGCACTCTGTGGATAGTTAATGTAGAAATCAACAGCTAGTAACAATGGTACAAAGAAGTCTACAAATAACCCCAGTGGCAAAACCAAGCTTTCTTCTCTAGACGGTTTTTGTTCTTAAACTACAAATTATACCAGGTTAGAATGTAGAATCAAGGAGTCATTATATATACCCTATGCACACTGTTGCTTTCATCTTATCCTTAGGAGAACCTAGCTTAGTTTGTTGGTAAAATGGGTGTCTGCTGCAGGAAAAGTTAGTAGCAAGAGCTGACCACAGGTGATATCGATGGCTCTCCCCAGTTGGAGAGCACTATCAAAACAAGTTTACTGACTAAAAAGTGCTTAAAGATTATATTCAAAATTTAGTTTGTCTTTTTTGAGTTTAGTTACTGTTATTTTCTACTCTTCACTAAATAAATTAATTGGTATTATTTTCTGTTCTTGAATTCTCCTCCCATTGCACTTAGCTGTTTTCTATCATAGTTCACTGGAAAATGGTAAGTCTCTATGGTCTCTACTTTACATTTGCGTAATCGAGTAAGATTGGTATGTCTCCCTTTCTAATTAAAACTGAAAATATGGGACATCAGCAGAAGTTGAAAGAAATCAGGCATTTTGATGGATCAGACTTTATGGAGCGATTATTCATTCTTATTTTTGTTATAATCTGTCCAAATTTACTATAAATGAGAGATTACAAGATGTATTGTTCTTTAGACTTACTGTCTAATACACTGTTAGGAATCTCCTTTGAAAGGGATGGATGAGAGAAAGTACATTTCAAAACTTCTCTTGCCTTTAGAAAACAAATGCTTATGAAAATAAGAAGATTCTGAGATTTGAAAATGATGCTTCATGAATATTTGATTCAATATAAATTTCTCACATTTTAAATCATATTTTCTGTTATTTTTAAAATTTTATTTTGACATTCCATGTAATGTTTCATGTCTGTAAATATTACATAAAGTTTAAACCAGCTTAAACATATCTCATCAAATGTTTATTTCTGAGAACGTTACAGGAAAACATTCAAAATGATTTCTTCTAGCTCCTTGAAATAAACAATAAATTATTATTACCTATAGTCAGCCTACTGTGCAATTGTGCAACAGAACGTTTTGCTCTTATCTAACTGGAAACTTAGTACCTATTGATTTTAAAGATAAATCTTCACTGATTTAGTTCAGAATATGTGTTTTGGACAATGTTATGGATTGGATTTAGAATGTCCCCCAAAATCCTCAAGTATTTGGATATTGGGGATCATCTATGGATTTTACATGCTGTAAGGTGGGGCTAGGTTTGGAAGGGTGGATCCCTGGGAGTGTGGCAGATCACTGGAAGTGTAATGGCTCACTGAGAGTGTGGCCTGAATGGATGTAGCCTTGCCCCAGCTTTCCCTCGCGTCCTGGTCTTTTCCCTTGTGATGCATGAGCAGCTCTTCCCTGCCAGACACCTTGTGCCATTGCCAGCCACCCATGAATAGACTGAAGCCTCATGAAAGTGTAAGCTGAAATCAATCTTTCTTACCTTAAGTTGTGAGTGTGAGATATCATGTCCCAGCAATGAAAAATTGACTAAGACAGAAATGGGTACTAGAAAAGTGGGATCTTTGCTGTGACTTTATAATTTGTTTTAGAAACCTTTGCAACGAGTTTTTCATAAAGATTTGGAGGTGCCTGCTTGAGAAGCCTTGAATGATTCTGAGTGGGGCTTGCTGGGAGATTCTCTTCAGTGCTAGCAGTCCAGAATGCTGATAGAAGTTGCGGGTTGGAAAGGATAGGCTCAAGAGGCTTTAGATGGAATGTAGGAATCTACCTTGATCAAGAAACCATGCTATGCTCTGACAAAGTATATCTGCATTTTGCTCCTATTCTGAGACTTTGCCTGAACTGAGATTAAGAAGGATATGGTAGATGAGTTAATCTGGTGGAGAAATTTGTAGGCAGCCCAATATTAAGGCCATTTGATGGATTCTTTCTTTCTTTCTTTCTTTCTTTCTTTTCTTTCTTTCTTTCTTTCTTTCTTTCTTTCTTTCTTTCTTTCTTTCTTTTTTTCCTGCTTTGAGCCAGCTCTACACTGCAAACCAAAAAATAATGCCAGAGCAAATGTGTGAGTAAAACGTTTTCAGTTTAGCTAGAATGAAACTGCAAAGTTGGGACAGAAGAGTGCATGGGTGCTGAAGAGATTAGCGTTTAAAAGAAGTTCAGTACACTGCATTGGAAAGGTAGAACCTATAGATCATTTCAGTAATTAGCAATGCACCACTTTTTGCAAGATCAAGCATGCAAATGCAAAGGAGTTTTCTCTGAGAAGAGTGCCCCAGAGTACACTGTAGTATCAAGCAGGGATGCTAGAGTACAGCTATCCAGACTTCAGTCACCCGAGTACTTGGAGGATGCTTCAGACATGACCCAAGAGGGTCAGACTACTGCTCACACCAGCAGCAGGACTTGACATCACCCACATGGTGCTGATTTCGTAGGAATACCGAACTCGAGAATTGTTGGGCTCAGAAACGCTTCCACCCAGATTTAAAAGGCCTTGGAGGTCAGCCAGTGTGCCCCTGGAAGGCAGTGCGTGATAGCGTGAAAAGGGAAGGTGAAAGATGCAGTGTACCCCAGAAATTTGGAGATGCTCCAACGAAGATTGCCTGCAGAGGAAGGCCACAGGCTATGAGCCAAACCTGCCCAAAAGAGAAGCCATGGAGATTGCAGCCAGAGACAATGCCATATGAATAGTGCCACCTAAGGCCCTTGGAACTAACGTAGTCCAAAAGAGTAGCCAAGGTGGTAGACAGGTTGCTACAGGATTTCACGGAGCTTCACAATTTAATGTTTGTCCTGATAGGTTTCAGGCTTGCTTTGGTCTGATTTTTCTATTATATTGCTTGGTTTTAGAATGGGAATGTTTACCTCATGCCATTGTATGCTGGAAGTGCTTAAATTTTCTTTGATTTTCAAAAGGGCTATAATGAAAAAGAGTTTGCCTTACATCTCAGAGAAGACTTTGAACTTGAACTTTTTAGCACAACAGAAGCTATTAATGCTTTGGCACCTCTTAGAGATGGGCTAAATGCAGTTTCATAAGGAGGTACACATGAGTTTTTTAGGGGGGTCAGGGGTGGAATACTATGGTTTGTGTCTAGAATGTTTCCCAAAAGCCTCATGTATTTAGATGTTGTAGATTATCTATGGATTTCGTATGCAGTGAGGTGGAACCTGGTCAGGAGAAGTGGATTACTGAGGGTGAAGTGGATTGATAAGTGTGTGATAATCACTGATGGTGTAGCAGAATAATGAGCGCGGCCCAAAAAGATAGGCACTTGACCCAGCTTCTCTTCAAACCCTAATACTACATCTTGCAATGCTGTGAGCAGCTATTCTCTGCCAAATCATTCCAAAAACATGCCAGCCATTCATGAGTGGATTAAGACTTCCTGAAACTGTAAGCTAAAATAAGCTTTTCCCTCCTTGAGTCATTGCATGTTGTGTCTCAGCAAGGAAAATGTGGCTAAGACACACGATTTAGGAAAATCACGATGAAAAGACACAAAGAACAAGAAGTGCATTTTAAACATCTAGTAGGGATATGATTGTACATATTCACTAGTTTTTATATCTAAATAGAGAATACTTATTTACTTGAATAATATTTTCTGAAAAAGCAGAGACTGTTTCTAAGGAATAGTGCATTTTGAAAATGACAGAAACATTTTCTCACTTGAAAGTTTTATAAAGTCACTATTATAATAAAATTATTGTCAAGCATTTTGAATATTTTAGAAACTACTGAATTTGCTATTGGTTATATCCAAAAGTGCAATAATTCTAAGACATAAAAAAGAAAAATAAACCATGCCCTATTAATGTAGGCATATAATGTCAGCACTCCAAGAGGTAGAAGCAGGAGGATCACAAGTTTGTGATCAGACTGGGTAAATTAGTTGTTAGCAAGACCCTGTCACACACACACACACCGAAATCAAACAAACCAACAAAAAACAGGGCAAAGGCTGAGATGTAGCCAAGTGTGCAGACATGGGATATAATCCTAACTAACACAAAAAAGAGAGAAATAATTCTATGTATTTTTAATTTGACCATTACTTCTTCAGAAAAGGACAAAATGACTTTACCTTCATTAAAATGCCACTTTTCAAAGCACATATCCTTATAGAAAATATCAAATTATCAAGCCTAATTACAATTATTTTATATAATCATCAAATTCTACTGTTCTGATCTATTCCATGGGGAAAAACACATTTGTATTTTGCTCTTGATATTTTCTTTTGTAATAATCCAATGCACACCATTACAACAATTTGATTATCCAATATCAAAATTTTGAAATCATAGCCCCAGATATTTTCTTCTTATATTTTCACATTAAATCCAGGTAGTGTGAGGTAAGGTGGTTTGAGAGTTATATCAAAGAAGGATAAATCATTTTATGGTCAATTTTTTGAAATTTATTGATTTTAATGCACCATGTTTGCATTTGATATTTTCAAAAGAATGAGCAAGTACTGTATATCCAGTGCTGCAGTTTAAAAAATAATGTCTGTACTGATTCTACTTATAGCCAGTTATGTTATTATCAATAAATAATAATAGTGCAATTCTAATACTAGTGAAGAATATGTGATTTTAAATTTTTGAAAATTCTATGACTTTTATAATTTCTTACTGTACATGTATCTATATGTGTATGTATATGCCTATTTTCTATTAGTCATATTCTATTGAAAAGCCATTTCCAAATACAAATAACTGAAGAAATATTTACTTCAGAGATATATACTTTTTAAGAGCATATTTCAGTAATTTCTAGTTTCTTATAATATTGTAAGTGACCCACAAATATTCTTT
Source organism: Ctenodactylus gundi (assembly GCA_004027205.1). Classification (NCBI taxonomy): domain Eukaryota; kingdom Metazoa; phylum Chordata; class Mammalia; order Rodentia; family Ctenodactylidae; genus Ctenodactylus; species Ctenodactylus gundi. The sequence continues at coordinate 140,710 of PVKB01000573.1, forward strand.
TCCTTGAATTGGCTATTTTATATTAATTATTTAAGAAAGATGGCCTACCTTTATTCTTTGAAGGATGATACTTGCTAATATATATGCAGTTTAAAAATGAGGGAGATGGAATATTTTTTAGAAATTAAATATTGCCTTTTTGTCACATCAACGTACAAGAATATTATCTCCCAGGAAAACAAATGATCTCTTTAATATAACTTACTTATTTTGGCTTCATTCCTGTTGAAGTTACATTTTGCCCACTAGCTGGTATTACTCAATTTTTCTTGTCAGTGTATGTAAGTTGTAATAAGGTGAAATGTCAAGGATAGGGATATAAATCATTCATTCTTTTAGATCTATGGACTATAAACCCCTGACAGGTTGTCAGGATTATTATCCCATGAGGCTAATCACTGGTAAAACATTTCAAGGTTTGTGGTTCATAATATATTTTCCAAAGTTGATACACTAATATTCTCTAGTTATTTTTCAGAGGACTAAGTGATCATTTCCTTCATACTTTCAAGGGCCATTGATCCACAGTAAAAGAAGGAAAACCGGGACCTAAGAAAGGAGATGATTTTAAGAAGAAAGATAACACCTGCACTGCTATAATTTATATGCAAAATCTCACTGAATAAAAATGAAGTTTCTAAAAATTGAGAATCACCAATTTACCTGTCAAAATGACATGTAATCTCTACAGAAGTTCAACAATATACAAATACTATAGAAATTTTTAATTCGTGTTTAAGTTGAGCTTCATTACAAATATCACAAACATAACCTTGAGGTTTAAAATAACAGCATCAGTCTATTAACCATAATCGAGCTCGTGCAGATGAACAATAGAGCTAATTTAAAAAAATTCACCTTGTTTATAATCTTGTACGCCTTAAATACCCAATAAACTATTTCTTCCATCTGTCAATTTAATGGAAATACATTATTGAAATTTCCATGGTTATAACCTAGGTACCTGGCAATGAATTTTAGTAAAATTCATTCAAAGTTCACTGAACATGGGAAGTGTGTAGTTTTTTTATGCCTCCTACTTGCATCAGTATTTGACTTTTTAAATTCTTATTTTTTAAACTAACAAGATAGAGTCAAAAATCAAAATCATTATAGAAACATGACAGAGTAATTCTAATGCTTCTGTCTGTAACAGTTTTCACTTATAGGAACTAAAGACTAAATGGAGATGAGTAGATATTGATTAGAGTTTATTTTTAGTTTGATTTGTTTTCCAGAATTATATTCGGTTTTAAATGCTTTGTAATCTTGACAATATCTACGTTTCCAGATAAGTAATAAACTCATATATGTGCATATTTAGTGGTCACACATACTAATCGAGAAGCTTACAAAAAGCTCTTAAAGTTCTTAATAGTGTATAAGTATTAGGAAACCTTTTATGCTAAATCAACACAAACTTTTGAAGCATAAAAATAACGTTAAATATGGAAGAATGCAACATTTTTGTATCTTAATTTTTACCCACTTCATTTTTTGTTTTAAAATGCTTTATTCTTTTTCTCTCTAAGTTCTGCAACTACTCATTCCCATGAAAGCACCTGTTCTGGAATTTTAAATCTTAAAATCTTAGATGTGATCCTTAACAACTACAGTCAAGTGTAAACTTATGAGTTGATGTTATTTAAGAGAACGTCTTTTAGTTTAATAGCCACTGCTACATTTTTTCTGGTTAATATAAGTACAACATAGCCAAAACTGGACACAAAATGAAGCAAATGAAAATTATTTACATGGAATACTGTACAAGAGATGTACCTACAATTCCATTGTCATGTGTTCTCACTTTTTTCATACACAGTATTTTTATCACTTAATTTCTGAAGGGAGAAAGCCATATTGGTCCTGTATTCATAACCAGCAATTACCAGAAAAGATAAGCTTTCAATTAAATCTTGATAAAACTGATAATAGTGTTTCTAAAATGACAATATAGACTGCTTTCTCTTTCCTTCTGCAGCAATAAATGAATTAGGCACAAATACAGATTTCAAGAAACTCACTCTGAGAGATAGAAAAATGACTTACATCTGGTAACTACCCTGAGGGAGATTATGATCAAATTATGGAAAAGAGAAATATAGGCAGATGATTATAATATAATCAAAAATTTTTTTTCATTAAAGAGATTAAGAGTCTGAGACACTGGAGCCCAGATGAAGGAAAGCTCTGTTCCTCTAGTCAGACATGTTTCAGTTACTTTTTTATTGCTGTGATTCAATACCTGACATCCACAAATTTAGGGGAGGAAAGGTTTATTTTAGCTCACATTTTCAGGAGGTCACAGGTCAGTGGCGGCTGGCAACAGTGGAAGGACGAGATGACAGAGGCAGAGGTGGAGGCAGCTTCTCAAGATGTCATAAAGAGGAAGCCAAATTATGTGGCTCTCTCTCTCTCTCTCTCTCTCTCTCTCTCTCTCTCTCTCTCTCGTATGCACTGATAAACATAGAGAATATGATTGTTTATGATTGTTTTGAATGAAAAGTATGAAACAGGGTTTTTAGAGGTAAGTTTAAAACATTAGGCTTGGGTCTTAGATGCCAGGTAAAAGACCTCAGTTGACATTTCTAATTTTATGATCAATCAGAACTACAATTTAGAAAGTTTTGTTTGTTTTGTTTTCCTTTTTTTTAGGGTAACCAATAAAATATATCTCTAATGCACAATTTTTTGTTTTTACCCACTGCTCCTAAAGTTATACTGGCCGTTGTGTGCTGGAGCTGACAAGTATGTATTTGTGAGAGCTAATTATGTGTACCTCATTCCAAGAATATTCAGTGCCCTCATGCTGTCATGTGGAAATAGAGAACAGAAGGAGTACTTACACCAAGGTAATTGACCAATAGGATGTTTTCCTGCTCTGAGAACAAGCCATTTAATTTTTGCCAGTATACCAATGGATGGATACTAGTATGTGTTAATCTACACCAATAATTTTTAAATGTGCAGACTTTAATTCTCATAAGACTTTCAAATAGGTAACAGATTTTTGTGAGAAAATAGTGATAGTGATATTGTTATTGTTTCCTTATTATAAAAAAAAAATGAGTGGCTGGAGGAATAGCTCAGCGGTTAAAGCATTTGCCTAGCAAGCGCTGAGTACCTCAATTGCATTCCCCAGCACCACATAATACAGGGCATGTTGCCACATGCGTGTGATCCTAGCATTCAGTTTGAAGGCTCAGGCAGAAGGATTGCTGTGAGTTCAAGGCCAGTCTGGGGTACACAGTGAGCTCAGAACCAGCCTTGGCTACAGAGTGAGAGCCTGTCTCAAATAAAACAAACAAACAAATAATAAATAAATAGGAAATGATAATCTGCCATACACAAGAATATAATTTAATCTTTGAAGAACTAAATCCTTTCAGAAATTTAAATTTTGAACACGATCATTTTCTGGGAGAAATTTAATCTTTAAAACTTTGTTATATTCCTTGGAAATGTATTAGTTTTTTCTCTTTTTTGTTTAGATATTCTGTGTGAGCTTTCCCAAACATAAGAAGCATTACAGGCATGTCTTGGGAAATAAGGAATATTTTTCTGAGATGTTCAATGAATAAATCAATGTGCATTATTTTTAAAAGGCAAATACTTTATCAAATCAATTTGTTGAAAATAGATTTTTTAAATTTTATGGAAACCTAAAAGTATTGGAAATACAGATTTTTTTCTTTGTTGATCCGGGACTGTTCTCAATATATCTACTTTAAATATATGTTTCTATGAGACCATTCATTGTTACCCATCACAAAATATACATATTTCCCTCTGTTCATGGAAAATTAAATAAAGGTAAAGAAATAACATGGAAAAATTAAATATCCATGTTCACATAACATGAACAGATACAAAACAAAATTCAAAGTGGGGAAAAAAGTAAAAAGGTATCTTTCTTCCTCATTATAATATCATCTCAATATTAGTAAGATGCCTCTGTAATTATAAAATGCATTTTGATAATTTTAAGCACACAATCTCATTTATATAATACTCCTCTGTTATAAACTATAAGAATATGGAAGTATACTAAAATTATTATTGTAATAACACTGCATAATTTATATTTGGTAATATTTTACCTTATGTCTTACCTTTCTCTACATTTCATAAACAATAATGTGAGACACTCTGAAATTTTCATCTGTTTCTTCTGTGGATATAAACTACAAGAGATATGATTTTGTCATTTGCTTTATGCATGAATTGATCTTGTTTTGGTGTCACGGCCTGAGTCACAACTGGGCCAGTGGATGGATAGAGCCTCCAGTTCTTTTGGTTAACAACACATTTTAAATGATACTTCCTGTGTACTCTTTTTCCCACCATTTTATTGATATGTATTAGTGCAAAATTTAAGGTTTACAATGGAATTGAGCATTTTGTGCACAAACGTATCTTGTCAAGGTGACAAGGACTTTCCCACTCTCTTTTTGTCCCTCTCCCTACCCTCCCCTCCTCCCTCCCCACCCTACCCTCCTGGTTCACTTTGTTTTTCATTTTAAGTTCTATAAGAGTTGTGATACTCTTAACTATGGCTATTAGCAGTGTATCCATTTTGTCTGGGTGTGATGCTTTTGTGCTCCCTATTGAAGGCTGATTTTTGGTACACTGAAACCTAAACCCAGTGTATTTATGGTTTAAATGTGTGGGTTTTGTATAGAGGAGTGAACACTATTTTCTTTTTTTATTGTTCTTTCTAAGGAGTCAGAGTAAATCTCATCCTTCGGACAGAAATTTTAAATCTACCATAGTAGGAATAACAGGGCGACAGTGTTTTGAAAGTCTAACTTAAGAAGACATACGCGATGCATTTTCAAGCACTGAGATAAGAAAGTTGTAACATTTCCGGAAAAAAAAACAAGCATTATCCAGCTCAATGAATTATCAAAATCCAAGTTTCTGTCTGCACAGGAGTCACATATTGGGCTACCCATTCATTTTGTGGATGAGCCTGAAGTGCAGGATGGAGGGATCTGTGGGAGAGAAAATAAAATTGTATTCAGTTGTACGGGAGGGAAAGGAATAGGCGCTGACAAATTGTTTTCAAGTCAGGTTAAAGTATGTCATTTTTATCAACGGAAAAATAAGAGTTTTACTTTGTGTATGGCATGCTTTAAACATCGTAAAATGCAGGATTTAATAGTTAAGAGATGAGTGATAATGCTCTAAGAACACATTATTTCAAAATATAAGTGATTATCTATTTGACAAGTGGCACGAAACTTTTATTTTTTTTTGAATAAGTGCTTTTCTTTTCCAACAGCTGCTTCCTCACTTTCATTTTTTCTGGGTGTATTTTCTCTCAAATACTCATTCCTTAAAATGCTGATGTAAAGTACTTGCATTTTATTACATGCAGCTCACAGTAAATGAAAAAAGAAAGCTCTTTCACAGAGAGTAAGATATCCAGTTTCCATAAATTGATACAAAGCACCCAAAATAAAGGCCAAGTAATTACTAAGCGTTTTGAAACTTACTTAAATTAATGAAAAAATGCTGTGATTTTTACATATTTATACAAATGAGCATCATGTAGAAAAACATGAATTTTACCAGAAATATCATTATATTAAATAAGATACATCATTAGTTAAAAGTACTATGTGAAAATATCTAAAAATAAGTATATTTATTCTGTGGCATTGGAAGTTCATTATTTCAAGTATAGTTTTAAAAGATCTCCTATAAAAGTTAAGATTACCAGAACTGGGTTTTTAAAAAATTTAGTGTGATTCAACTTATCTTTTTGGGAATAAATATTATGTTTACACATGAAATTTAAATAAAACTGTCAGTGTTTATAATTTTAAAAATATCATTAATTTTCCATACTTATGAAATGATTGCTCCTTAGTGTAGTATTTTTCATAATTTTGTACAAAATAAGGTGTATCTTAGCACTGATGACTATTAGTGTGATTCGATTTCAGAGTTTATAGAGATTTCTCTTAAGTTGTGGGATGAAGGCTGACATCACTGTGTTAGCCCCGTTTTATCTCTCTGTACTTCTGACTTTCCTCACATAAGGACGAGGCATTCATGTTACCATCTTGGAGTCAAAACTCCTTGACCTATAAGGGCCTTGATGTTGGGCTTCCCAGCCTCCAAACCTTCCAGCTAGTAAACTTCTTTTCATTTTTATGAACACAAATTTTATCTTAGACATAAAGATAAGATTGATATATGCATGCTACATTTGGATGACCCAGAAACACATACTTCTAATTTTTCTCTTTTTTTAATCACTGGTATCTTAAATATTGTCATTACAAAAATTATCTCTTAGGAAAGATAGCATTCATACTTCTAAAAACATATTTTAGAGCAACATGCAATTAATATAAATTGAAGATTTTTTATTTCATCTTATTAGCATAAATATGAAAGAAGGTAGAATGATTTTCTATATAAAATGTAGAGTTTACTGGAAGCATATTCTTAAGTTTTGTTCATGTATTCAGTATTAACTTTAGAATACACTGTACACATTTATGTATTCAATATTCACTCTAGAGTGCACTAGGTAAACAGCAAAATTTTTAGGCGAATGGGTAGGGAAGCAGAATGTGTGAATGTATACTCATGCTTCTTTCCACTTTTTATCTGTGTGACGAAGAACAAGTCAATAATCACTTTGTGCCTCAATTTCCTCCCCTTTGCAATAGGCATTAGTTGTAGAGATTATCAAGTGGGAAGATTAGTTACTGGAAAAAGTAGATTGTAAATTCCTCATAAAAATATATCATGTGATAATGAAGGAAGGGTAGAACAGAAAATATTTTTTTCCGGTCTAGTGGTTGGAATTAGATGGGTAGTATCATTTCCCAAATATATTTCACATAAAGCCATAAATTTCACATAAATCCATTTTAATGTTCTTTTATACATTTACATATCCCTGCATTTATCCATCCTTTAACTTGCGAGTTTCCTGTATGAAATTTGTGGAATGGTAGTTGTTATACTGTTGAAATTTTATCACATGATATATTTTCTGTACTAAAATCTCTCTTATTTGTAATTTTCCAGCATTGATTTATGATTATCATTGTACATTTTTATCTACTGTGTTCATGATTCTATTTTTCCATTGAAATTCTGCTTTATTATTTGAAAGTCATAATTTGAGTAACATTGAGTATGGAGAAGGCAGCAATAACTTAAAAGCATACAAATCAAAATTTATACTTCTTTACTACTAGAAATTGGATAATTAAAGTTGCTTCTGAACCTTTAATGTTACAAGCATTAGTACTTTAAAAAAAGTCTGTTGGTGGCATAAGAGATGATTCAGCCATGATTTGAAATAGTGCATGCACTAAATTTCAAGCTGGTGGAAATGCATTTATATGTTAATCTGATTTTTATTGCTTATGGCCGGAACAATATTATTACTATTATAAAATATACACATTGACATTCCATTAGCCACATGGGAAGATGTGAGTATATAAAGTTTAGTAAACAACATTGTGCAAGATTGCTTGCAACAAAAACTCAAGGAATCAGATGGATATTAGGGTAAGAGTCCCAAAATCTGAGGTGTATTCAGTTTTGGTAAAGTATTAGAAAAATCTGGGTAAATAATTGCAAGCATTCACGTTTATAACGAACTGATAGTGCTGATGGTTGTACAGTTAATGTACTAAAAACTAATAATTTATCTATATGAAACATGAGCCTTATGGAGCATGAATTTCTTAAAAATGTTAAATATCTGTAAAAGCAATATCGAAGTGTAGATGCCATTCTCAGTTCTTACAATTGTCATACAATAAGTTTTCCATAGTCTCTGTCCAGCTCCAATAAAAGTCACCTTCTGCAAACTGAGGCATAAGAAAGACACAGAACACTGTTTCCATTTTTCTCACCATCTGCTCCTCAAATCCTTTTTATTTTCTTAGTAACATGGAGATTTGGAATGAATCTCCCATCCTCCATTTCATTAGTAAACCTGCATGTTTAGCTAGTACGGCCAATCCATGGTTTGGAATTTAGATGATTGATGATTAAATAAATAATAGTAGGCATAAATATTTTTCAAAACCATTGACTATTGTGGGAAAAATGACACTTTATAAGGGTGCTAGTTTTTTAATTACCTTTTTTATGTAAGTGGGTTTAGTTAGAAAAACTGATGCTAAGTCACTGAAATGATTTGTTTTCAAAAACATCAATAAATTGCTGATTGTCAAATCTGAATTGATGTCCTTATTCTTTTTACGTATTGTGAAATACGGAATAACAAAATCATGGTGAATATATCTTTGCTTAGAGAAAGCTATTAAAAACAATACCATGTGTGCAACCAACTCACAATTCTCAAATTCATTCTTTCTGTTACTTCTGTGTTCCTATTGGCACAAACTAGCAACTAAAGTTACAGGTACATGCATTCCACAAAAATGTAATCAAAGTGGTAGGTCTGCACTTTCCTATAATTTATTTAATTAATGTTTTTCCTTTTTATCCACAGTAAATATTCTGCATTACAATTTGTTTTGGATATATGCTGCATACTTGTGTTATACAAAAATGCATTAATATTTAAATTTTATTAAAAGAAAATGCATTATTTTCCCTAAAATTTGTAGGTTTTCTTCTCTGTTTCCTGAAGTAAAATCCAAACTTCATAATGTAAGGATATTTTATTGTTTACTATCTTTTGTGTTTTACTCAAAGCCAAAAATAAAATTTACAAGCAAGATATTATATTTTTTGGATATAGACACAATTCTTATTGTGAAGTAACATCTGTAAATATTTAGTTTATTAGCAAATAGTCACAGAATGTTAAATATATTTTTATTCACAGAAGTTGTCATTTGACATGTACTGATTTTCTTATGGTATTACTCACTCATTTACATACTTAAGTTGGCGTCCGAATTAAGACATTTTTTAGACCCTACTTTATTTTAATTTAGGTTTTTTCAGATCTCCTGAGTTTGCTTTATTGCATTAGTACAAGATAATTTATATTTCATTGGCATATGAATACATAATTTAGGTATTTCATGAGACACAGGGCCATAAACCATATTATAGCAGCCTGATAATAAAGCTCAAGTTGTCAAACTATTTAGTTTTGAAAAGAGGTATAAAGTATAAAATTCAAGATTTTGCATTTCCTTTTTTTTTCTTGAGACAGGGTCTTTCTCTCTCACGGTACCCAGGCTCATCCTGAATTCACTCTGTAGCCCAGGATGGCTTTGAACACATGGCAATCATCCATCCTGAGCCTCCCAAATGCTGAGGCTGCAGGAGTGTGCCACCGCTGACTGGCAGCTTATGTGCTGCTGGGCAATGGAACTGAGGCTATAAACTAAACTGGTAAATGTGCCTGAATAAAGTTGAAATTAGGTTCTTTTCACTTTGATTTTTAATACTACTTTATAATATCAGATTACAGGACTCTGGTTATTTTTTTCTTATAGAAAAAAGCGAGATAACCATACAATTTCAATTAATTTATAATTTTATTTGTAAGCACAAAGTCATTAAATAAAACAACATTGGACACTGAGAACGGGTTGCAATTAGAAAATGTTTGAATGGGGAAGACATAAAGTGTTCGATTGAAGCTTTCTACTTGAAGCTTTAGTAAATATTATGTTATTTTTGGCAGATATATATTCTGTCCTGTGTATTTTAGTTTATATAAGAGTCTTGTTAATAGTTATTTAAATTCTTATGATATTTGTGCATTAAGATTTAACCTTAAAATATGTATCATTAAATTTTGGAAACTTGAAAAATTTTTATTCCTACATGTTAAGTTTATTAAAGTTTTGTATTTTTTATTATAAAGAAAACACATAGAGTCAATACTGTTCATGTGGAAAAACAGTTTGATTGCTTTGTGTTTACAAAGATAACATAATTTATATTTGCTTCCATATGCGCTCATGTTGTTATACTATATTTATAACATACTTCTGGAGCCTCAGGGCTAGAGGAAATAGTCACATGGACGGAAGTATGAAAATTAGCTAAGATGTTTGCCTTTTTATTTTATTAGTGCAATTAATGTCTAAAATAGAAAGAGTTGGTGGTATGATATGGCACGAACCTCAGACACAATTGCTGGTGTGTGTACAGTAAACCTGCCCATAGGACCAATAAAGGTTTTCAAATTCTTTGAGAAAAATCACATATACAGCAAGTCATATGTGCCTGTATTTGCTCCATTCTCAAGCTTTGTGTCATTAATTTCTGTATATAGTATAACTACAACTCATAATATTCACATGATAACTACAGTGAAATTGTCATGTGCATCCGAAACATAATAAATTGGTATTAATATATTTCATAATTCAAATGCACTAACACATGTTTTCTATTTATGAGTGATGACAGAATTCAGATTAACAGTGAAAACAGCCCATAGTTAAGTGAAACATTCAGATTCAAAATTCTGACCTTTACTTAAATGCTTTTTTTCCTTGGATTTATAATCTTCTGAAATTATGGGGGTAATTAACTTTAATGTTGTAATTCAAGGTGCACGTATTCCTCTCAGTCTTAATGATTTGCATTGAGCATTAATTTTGGTAGGCTGCTTGAGGGATGAGGAAATATATATCTTGCCAAGGAGATCCCAAATTAAAATACAAAGTGTTGATTTAGATTTTGAATCTAAGTCAAACAAAGTTAGTGACATACTTGCTGTAGAGCTTTTTATAACAATGAAACTGCTAGTTGTCTGTGTCTGTTTGAAATGAAACTGCTAGTTGTCTGTGTCTGTTTGACCACATGAAATGTTTGTATTAATTATATGCTTAATAGCAAAATGACTGGATTCACGTTCCAAATAATATTTTTTTCTTTTTCTTATATATCTTTTTCTTGGAGACAGGCTCTCGCTCTGTAGCCCAGACTGGTCCTGCACTCACTAGTGTAGCCCAAGCTAGCCTTGGATTTAGGATAATCTGCCTGCCTCAGTCTTCTGAGTACTGGGATTACAGGCTTGCACCACCACGCCCAGCTTTATATGGTTCTGGGATATTGAACTCAGGGCAAGGAAATGCTTTAGCTGCTGTGCCATTCCTCCAGTCCCTACAAATAATATTTAAACATAGTAAAATGCTATACAAACTTTTGACAATATTTTTTCCACCAGAAAAAATTATAATGATTGGGGCGGGGGCATGGCACAGCAGTTAAAGTGCTTGCATAGCAAACTCAAGGCCCTCACTTGATTCCTCATCACTGCATAAAGCCTGAAGGCATGGTGGCGCATGCCTGTAATCCTGACACTCAGGAGTCCAAGGCCAGCCTGGCTCCATAGTGAATTCAGGGCCAGCCTGGGATCCAGAGTGAGACCCTGTCTCAAAAAAAGTATATATATATATATAATGATCATGCTACTGCATATTTTGTAGGGCTTTCAGTGTGTTACATTATGTGTTCCTCATAACCATGAGTTAGGTAAAGCAGAATTTGCTAATTTTTATTGAAAGATGAGAAATTAATTTCAAGGAGGAATTTGACTGTAGAATGTAAATTTAGGTCTACTGATATTTTCAGAGTACCATATAGGTTCTGAATACTTTCAATTTTATTTTCATCTAACCACGAATACTGAATAATTGTGAAAACCCTGCAGTCTTACAGTATATGTATGTATATGAAAGTTCAATATTGACAAAATGCTTGCATATATTGAATGAATTCAGAACCAAAGAAATTCTAGCCAGTAAGAGATCTACCTTGGTTCTTCATCTAATTTCAACATATTTAAATTATGTAAATATTACATTTGGAAAAAAATCTGTTTCATACCTGGACAAAAAAAAGAATGTCAAATCAATTTTTATGATGGAAAACAAAGCAGAATATTTGATCCTTGGATTATAATACTGTAATTCAAATACTCACTATTACAAATTTTAGGTCACTGCAGTACTGTACTGAGGACAGCTACTGCTAAGCCTTTCTGGTTACATATTTCATAGTATTAAGTAATCAATTGCTCATTTTTTATATATATATATATATATATATATATATATATATATATATATATATAGCTAAGGCTACATGTATCTGTTATGCTTTCAAATGCAGTACAATGAATACAATTTAAATACACATTTTCCTTAATTTAATTAAACTCTTCTGTTTTTTTCGTAAGTCCAGATTGATAGAATTGCTTATGTTGCATGTGTGACCAAAGTTTGCCTCTAAAAACAAGAGTTAACTATCTCAAGATAATTTCATCCATAATCTCATTAACTCAATTTTAAAATCACAATGAAATAATTTTAACCAAGATGCTTTTTATATGTTGCTATATGTGTCATAAAATAAAATAATTCTGTATAAAACAGGGCAATTTCTCTAAGTTTCAGATGACCCTATAATTTCATGATTATTTTTGTCACAAACTTTTCATACAGCTTACAATCATGTACTCTATTTTTGATCCTTTAAAAATTAAAATTTCATTCAGATATAAATCACATACAATAAAATTTGCCAGTTTTAGTTCTACAGTTTATGATGTTCTGGACAAGTATGCACCCATACTCGCTTTCACCACCACAATCAAGGTTTGGTCTATTTCCACCACACCAGATCATTTTTCCATGTAACTTTGTGGTCAGTTTTTTTTTTCTCTTGCTTGTGTCATGCAACTACTGATTTGCTTCTGCCATTATCAATTAATGTTGCCTGTTTGACATTTCAAATAAACAGTTATTACAACTTGTTAGTTGTTAATTAAATCATAATATCTATGAAAGCAAATTACTACCAGGCAGTAATGATGTGAAATTTTAGTAGACAAGTCTGTTTCACATTATAAATTGAATTTTTAGATATTTTCTGGAATCCTAGTGCTAAAACCTCATAACAGAAATGAGATGTCATGCAAAGTATATGTCTCTTCTTTATTCCAACTTCTTTTTCTCCCCATTTTATTGATATGTATAAGGGCAAAATTTAAGGTTTACAATGAAATTGAGCATTTTGTGCACATAAGTATGGTGTCAAGGTGACAAGGACTTTCCCACTATCCTTTTGCCCTTCCCCCTACCCACCCTCCCTCCCAGCCCACCCAACCTCCCTGGTTCACTTTGTTTTTCATTTTAAGTTCCATGAGATAGTTATGATCTGGGTTTCTCATAACAGAGAGACCATTCGATGTTTCGCCTTCTGCTTCTGATTCACTTCACTAAGCATGATGTTCTCAAGTTTCTTCCATTTGCCTGCAAAAGCCTCCACACTGTTGGACTTTATAGATGCATAGTATTCCATTGTGTATAAATACCAGTTTGTGTATCCATTAAACTGGGGAATATTTCAGTTCAGTTTTTATGTAGAAAACTTTTAGTGTATAAGAATATAATTGTAAACTCCAGTGGACCTTCAAGGTGCTAAAGCATAAAAATTATTTTATACGTTCCATACCTGTTAATAAGCATACTTACTAAAATTAAAATATTATGTGTTGAAAGAACATTTTTGATATGTTTTGCTGGGTCAGTTATATTTCTGAATAACATATAAAAACAAGTTTAATACATAATTTCATTATTCCTCATATTCATTTTTATAAAAATAGTTATAATCTTAAACTTGTGGTAATTGAAAACATGGGAGAAAACTAATTAACATGTAGTTTCTCAAAAAATTAAGTTTGGCTGAAGTAATAGTAAATTGTAGATATTCTCAGAATCCATGGAATAAACTCTTTCTATTCCACTAAATACAGTACAGATATCCTTACTGATTAAAAATGTTTCATACATTTGTGCTTGGAAAATAAAGATAGTCCATATACAAAAACATCCTTTTCCTGATATTCAGTGAACACCTTGGGTTTTTTGACTTTAAAATAAAAAACTGTGAGGTATTTTGTTTTCTGTTGTTACACTGCACTTGTTATTTTAGTTAAAAAATACGGTTATTCAACCCAGCTAACTGAACCTTACCTTTGTCTTGGTTACTTATTCTTTGTGTTGACAAAATACTCAACATCCACCCATTAAGGAAGGAAATATTTGTTTTAGCTCACAGTTTCAGACGGTCTCCTGCTGTGCGTTCTTGGGGCCTCTGACAACATAACAATGCGCATAATGGAGACTGAGAGAAGCTAAGTGAAGGCTTAGCATACAGAAGTCAAGTAAAGCAGCCACCAGTCAGTGTCTGGAGACTCAGGCAAAGCCAGAACTTTTCCAGGAAGAAGCTGTAACAGTTTCCTCTTCCTTGCTTTATTTACTTCCAGCTCTGACTTGGGCCCCCAAACCTAGGGTAGATAGGCCTCCCTCACTTCCTGGCTCACAGGTCAACCTGTGAGCTCTGCCTTGGAAACCGCCAATCTCAATTTGAAATGGACACTGCAGTCAAAAGCTAAAGATCCACGTTGCAGCCAAGCCCTACCTCCGGACAGCACAAAGCTCCACAGTTAGACCAATACATTGAAACACGAGGCTTTGGGGGACACTACAGATCCAAAGCAGAGCATGTTCGTAGGGCAAATTGCTGTAAATATTTAAAAGGAAATTATTGAAAAATTTGTCTCTTTTTGCTTAACTTTTCATTTCTTAAATTTTAGAGTGCAGGATAATATTACATGATGATGGGGTTTATTTTGGAAACTTAGTACATACATTTAGCACATTATTAATCATCTTCAGTCCAATAATCACGTCCCCATGTACACACTATCCTCCCTTCTCCAGTTTGTCTCTATTCATGTCTTCAGAAGTCTACTTTATCATTTTCTGTCCTCTCTATTTTATTTTTTTATTATCGTGTTCTGAGAGGAAGCATGTGACATTTAACTTTCTGAGCCTGGCTTATATCACTTACCATGATAGTTTCTCAGTTCACTCTTTTTCCTGGAAATGATTTCATTCTCTTTATTTTTCAGTAACAGTCCATTCTCTATGTATACTACATTTTCTTCATTCAGTCATCTGTTGGAAGACATTTAGGCTCTTTCCACAATGTAGATGCTATTATTTGTGCTACTATGAGTATGCACGCAAGCAGTTTTCACTTCTTTAAGGAGTATTCTTAAGAGTGGTATAGCAGGTCAAATGATAGTTCTATGGTTAAGACTTTGAGGGATTTTTATTCTGATTACTGCGTGCTTGTACTAGCTGGCATTCCCACCCACAAGATGGAGAGCTCTTTTACCCCATCCTTGCTAGAACTTATTATATATAGTAGTGGTCTTGATGACAACCATTCTAACTCAAGTGAAATGAGATCTCAGTGTAGATTGAATTTACATTTTTATAATGTGGGAAGTATTGATTCTTTAATACATTTTTAACACTTGAACTGTTTCTTATAACTGTTCAATTCATTTGCTCACTTTATTGGGATAAAAGTTTTATGGGTGTTAAAATTTAAAGTTCTACATGAATTTTAGACAGACAAGTAACTAGCAAAGATTTTATTTCATTTAGTGGCTTTTCTCTTCATTCTGCTGTTTCTTTTGCCGTGGGGGACTTCAATTTAGCCTGGTCTCATTTGTTCTTTTGTTGATTCCTAACATTATTTCCTGTGCTTTTAGAGTCTGGCTCAGGAAGTCTTCACATGGGACTGTGGCTTCAACTGTTTCCCATATGTTACATGTGTGCAGTTGCAATGTGTCTGGTTTTACATTTAGCTCCTGGGCCCATTTTTATTTTCATTTAGTACAGGAGAGAGTGGTTAAGATAGGGACTACTTTCAGTAGTCTATATGCTGGTTTACAGTTTGTAAGTTCGGAAGGCCCCATATTTTTAAACAGGCTTTTTATCAGAATATGCTTTTGGCCACTTGGCTAAAAATAAGTTAGATATTAGAGTTTGTTTCTATGTCTTCTATTCCCTTGACATACATTTCTGGTTTTGTGGCAGTATGACCTTTTTTTTTTTTTTTTTTTTTTTTAAGACAGGATCTTGCTTTGCAGCCAAGGGTGGCCTTGAACTCTCAGCAATTCTTCTACCGCAGCCTCCTAAGTGCTGTAATTACAGGTGGGAACCACCACACTGGGCTTATGTGATGCTGGGGAATTGAGCTCAGGGCTTTGTGTTTTCTAGGCAAGTTCTCTAACTGCTGTGCTGTTCCTCCAGCACAGCTTTTCCTTAACAACGGCTTTAGCGTGTAGCCTGAAGGGGTTCAGTAGAGTGATGTCTTTAGCCTTGTTGTATTTGCTCAGGGTTGCTTTGGATCTTCTCTGATTCCAAATGACATTTGGTGTTGTTTTGTCTACTTCTGTGAAAAAATTTGTTGAAATCGTGATAGAAACTGTATTAAATCTATGCATCACTTTTGGTAATATAGTCACTAGAATAATATTAATTCTGACAATCTGATAACAAGAGTAGTTATTTCATTTTTAAAGTCATCTTCACTTTATTTTTCAGAGTCCTGTAGTTTTTATTATTAAGTTCTTTTACCTCCTTTGTCAGATAGGTTCCTTAGGTGTTTAGTTCTTTCTGAAAATTCATGAGTTAAGTTGATTTTCTGATTTTTTTCTGTTGGCTTCAGTTGATATTGTATATTGACTTTGCATCTTGCAAGTTTACTGAACTTGTTTATCAGATCTAAAAGTCTTCTAGTAGTATTTTGGAATCTTTTATATAAAGAACCGTGTCATCTACAAATGAAAATAATTTGAATTCTTCCCTTTTTATTCATTTCCCATTCATTTGTTTCTCTTGCCTGACTGTTCTAACATACAGTATGAGGATTGCATTGGATGGACATGGTAAAAGTGGATACCTTTGTCTTTTTCCTGGACTTTGTACAAGAATTCTTTCATTTTTTCTATTTAGCATATTTGCTGTAGATTGGTTATATATAGCTTTTATCATTTGAGGGTAAGGTTTTTCTATCCATAATTTTCAAAAGAGATTTAGATACCAATGAGTATTATATTTTGTCAAAGTCTTTTTTAAAGCATCTAATAAAATAATCGTGTGGTTTTTGTCTTAAATTCTATTCATGTACTGTATTACATGTATTGATCTATGTATATTGAACCATTTTTGTCCCTTTGATAAAAATGAGCATGGTTATTATGTGTAATCTTTTGCTTATGCTGGCGAATTTTGTTAGTGAGGATTGTATTGAGGGTTTTTATATCCATGTTCACCAAGAATAATGGTCTGTAGTCTTTCTATTTTTGCTGTACCTTTATCTTGTTTTGGTATTAGGGTAATGCTAGTTTCATTGCATGAATTTGGGAGAATATCTTTTCTTTCTATTATATAGACAAGTATGAGGAGCAATAATTGATATACTTGAGTTGCTTTGATTTTCTAATGGAGATGCTCATAGATACACATTTTTGTCACAAAACTTTTTTCATTCTGTTCTATAGATTCTGATATGTCATATATCAATATCATTCTACTCTAGGAATATTTGAAATTTCTCCCATGATTTATGTAGACCAACTGATCATTTAGGAAACTATTATCTATTCTCCTTGTATTATTAGTTTAATTTCTGAGATTTATTTTGCTATTTATTTTAATTTTGTTGTGATCTGTTAGGATGCATGTAATTGTTTCTGTTTTTCTAATTTATTGGTACATATTTTATGCCTAAATTGTGTTGTAATTTGGACGTGGTTCCATGAGGTTATGAAAAGAGTGTGTTCTACTGGTGTTGCTTTGAACAATCTACAGATTTTGTTTGAGTACATTTGTTCTGTAGTGTATTTTTTTAAAATCTTTTTTATATGGAATGGAATTTTTTGTCTAGTTGACCTATTTACTTCTGATAGTAGCGTGCTGAAGTCTCCCACTATGATTGTATTGATATCCATTTGTTCTCTTATGTCAAATTATATGTGTATTTTAAAATGGAAGAAGCCGACATTCAGTACATACATACTTACAATTATTATCTCTTCTGGGGAAATTCTCTGTTCTAATATATATTGCATTTTTTTCTCTTCTGAATATTTTTTGCTTGTTGGATATGAGTGCAGCTATTCCTACTTTCTTTCAGACACCATCTGCTTGGAGTATGATTTTCCATCCTTTAACTTTTAGTCTGTGTGTCTTTACAAAAGAGGCGTATAAGGGGGTCTTGATTACTTGATACATTCTGCTTATCTGTATCTTTTAATTAAAAAACTAAAACCATTTATATTTTTTGTAATTGAAAGGTATATACTGACTACTGTCATTTTGTTGGTATTCTCATATTTGATTCTTTTGTTTACTCTTCTTTATTCACCTATCTTCCCTCCAAGTGAGCTTTACTCTTTCCCTTTGGTCTCGGAGTTGTTGTCTTATTGATCAGTGTGAGTGACTTGACTCTTCTAACAACTTTTAGCACTGTTTTAGTACTGTTTCCTTGTTCTGGAGTTCTGGCATTTCAAGTAGTAGAGTGTGTCCTGAGAGGCTTTTTTTGGTGGGGGGTGTGCAGAGTGAGGAGTTCTAAGTAACTCCTTTACCCTTTACTTGGGTTTTCCTTTTATTCCCCAGCTTTGGATAAATTTCTGCTACAGTTTTAGTGACTAGATTTTTTAAAAGCCATTAGCTTGTATTCCAGCATCTTCCTCTTAGTTGAAGTTTGTCCTCAACCTGTGATGTTCAGGAACTTTGAATATTTTCAGGGTCAGTGGCAGGGCATTTCATGTACTCGTTCAGGTGATCCTTGCCCAGAATTCTCAGCCATCTAAGCTTCTGGGATGCTCCAACTTTCATTCTTTCTCTGTGTTGGGCACTCTTAGCTTCCTTGTGTCAGCTTGCCCAAATCCCTCTGATTTCGGTGATGTGCCAGGTTATGGAAAGCATTTTCTCAACTACCTTAAGCTGTTTCTCTCCTCCAGTAGTGAACACAGCCCCCAGATACTCCAGATTTCTGAGTTTTTCTTTCTAACTTGATTCCCCCTTATGTGCAGTACCAAGGCAGCAAATACCCAAGCCAAGATTTTCTGAGTGTAGCTCACTGCTTCTGGAAGTTACTCATTGCCTAAGAATGTGTTGGTTTCTGGATCTAGCTTAATAACAGAGTCTGTGAATGGGAAAACACTTCCTTATTATTATGATAAACTCTGTGCCACATCCCACTGGGGAGACTGGGTGGTTTGGTCAATGGTGTTACAGACAGTGGCACTGCAGACAATGGTGTCAAAAGTGAGTGTTCATCTGTTGCTCCACCCCCAGTCCAGTCCTTTCCTCCTAAGAGCTTTTTGGACACTATTCAGGGAAGACTGATCTCTAGAGAGTCTAGCCTCATCTCTGTGGAGGAAAGTATATATTTTCAGGTTCTGTAGGCAATCGCGTCTATAGAGAGGTCTGAGCTGCCCTTGTCCCTCTCGCTATTTTCCCCGAAAGTTTTGTGCAATTCCAAGACCTGTGCTGGGAGCGGCATCCAGCTTGGGCATGGTGCTTTTGCTTTTTATTCTAACTTTTTCTCGGTTTGTACTTCTCCTCTTCATTATCCATTCAGGTTGTACTACAGTAATTGGTCAGCACTACTTCCTCTGTGTCATCACGATGTTTCTTATTTGTTCAGTGGATCTTAGTATTGATTTCACAATATGATTATCTGGATAGCTTTTAGAAACTGTTGATTCTCAGCACTTAAAGCCAAATATTCTGATATTTGAACCTGATTTGGACCTACCCATTAGTACTCTGTATTCCTCTTAGATAATTAAGATGTGAAACTAGAGTTAAAAACCAAAGAACAAGATCTTTATATACCTTAAAACTCTGTGGTCCTGTTTTTATCTTCTGTTACATGTGGAAAAGTCTTATATTTTCAATTGTGATTAATGCACAATATATGTATATATTTGTGAAGTACAACGTGAAGTTTTGACTTATATATATATATACACATTGAGCAGTGATCAGTATAACTTCCCCAGCTTCGAATTAATTTTTTGCAGTCGTTCTCTGAAGTAATTCTTAATTTAGCCAATGTTTATTGGTTTAATCGCAACATATTCTCTTAAATTTTATCATTTCTTTACGGTGATTATAGTTAAATTTCTCTCTTCTATTTAGAAATATAGAATGCATTATTACTAATTATATTTATTCTTCAATGCCACACAACACTAGAACTTACGCCTGCTTTGTGACTATAACATAGTCATGGGCCAATACCTCCTTTTCTCTCCGTCTTTACTCTTCTTACTAACTACCCTCTATGTCTATTATAGGATCAACATTTTTAAATCCCACCTAAAAGTAACATCTTGTCTTTCTGTGCTTGACTTATTTCATTTAGCATAATTTCCTCTAGATCCACCTGTATACCCACAGATGACAGAATTTTGTGCTTTTCAGGGACAAGAGCCTGTACTTGTGACTTTCCTTCACGATCCCATTTCCTTTGTATTTATAGTGACAATCCAGAATTGTAGTGGCACAGTGGATTTTTTAGGTATTTTCCGGATGAGTTCTAGGACATTCTAATATGTAGCCGCAGCTGAGAATGTTGGATGTATATACTAAAACAAGCCCCAAAGATCTTTCTCTGGCCATTTTTGTAGTTTTAGGGTACTATTCAGGAAAAACAATTTCTCTCATTGTTTAGGTCTCTATTGTTAAATGTACTAGTCATACTTCTTATTACTGGGACAAAAAAACCCCAACAACGTCTGCAAATTTATAAAGGAGAGGTTTAGTTTGCTGCACAGTTTAATTGATTTCAGTCCATAGTTATCTGGCTCAAACACAGAAACCACGTGGTTAAAGGGCATGGCAGAATAAACTGCTCATATCATGACCAAAAAACAGAGAAAGAGGACAAGACTATAACATTCCAGGTCATTCCTCAGTGACCCTATCCCACCTGTAAGCATGAGACTTTTGAGAGGTAGTTTAGATCTAAACCATAACACTGTAACATTATGGAAATGTAATAGACAAATTCAGAGGACTAATATCCATTTGAGATTTGAACATTAATTTAATCTTTCTGAAAATCAATTTCTGAGATTTTAGTATGAGAAAGAGTAAATGATTGATGTAACAGAAAATCTAAATTTATAAAATAATAAAGTATTTGGTATCACTTATCAGGTTATATTTCAGACTAAATTTGAAAATATTTAAAAGGAATAAGCCATGCTAATGTGGATCATGTTGTTTCCAAATAGTAAATATTGATTCCTGACAAGTGTTTTGGTTCTAATCCTGGCTTCACTTACCTTATCCCTGACACACTCAACAAGTAAAAATTTCTGTTTTGAGGGTTAAAGTAATAATCTAGTCAGTTTTCTTCAAGAATTTTCTTTCTCAACATTGCAGTTCATTATGAATGAGAAAGTAAAATCCCATATATATATATATATATATATTTTAATGTTATCTAAAAATTTGCACATTCTTGAACCATTTTCTCCGCTTTTTCTATTGAGAAGATACTATATGAATGTTTACTTTTAAAACAGTCTTATCTTATCATTGCATATAATAAACTCAATTTTATAAAGGGTGCATTTAATTTAGTATGCACCTGCATTGAAAAAGTATAATCAGTTCTTAGAAAAGTACATTGGACTCAGTATCCATGCTCTCTCATAATATGTCTGGCACATGTTCACATACACAAGTGCATTAATCTTGCATCACCTGTGAATTCTACTATAATTACAGATATTTTGAAAATAGAACATGGCTAAGTTGGGTAAAACATGATGTTCTGTTTTATTCTTACTTTATTTTACCATTTGTCTTTTCAGTTTCCACCAATTGTATTAGAAATATGGATTAAGAAATGTCTGTCTTATTCATAACATAGAAACAAGTTCAAAGAATGATATTACAGATGTATCTTCAAGAAGAGTATCTCCATCTTTATTATCACAGTGAACAATCGTGTACCATGTTATCACTCTTATCTTTGAAAGATATTTGAAATATTTTTTCGAGCTTGTACTTAAGTTTCACAAAGGCCTAAGTTGAAGTAATGTAATCACCATCCATCTTATTTCTTCAGGCCAGTGGACCTCAAACATTTAGTGTTCAAAAACTGATCTGAGACTTTTATAGAATGCTTATTTCAAGACGTCACAGCCAAAAATGGTAGATTGATAGATCAGAATTTATATTCAAGAAACTGTAGTACAACCAAGTATCTCACTACCTTTGAAAGCAAGTGACCTTTGGACTCAGTGTTGAGAGTCATGGACTTACGTTTATGACTATCCTGAGTATATACTTTGTGTGCAATTTTTACTTAAAACATCATACTCACTTTGATGGCATATTGGTGTAATAATGTTGAATTGAAACAAAATGACAGAATACCTTCACAAAGTAACTCAAACAAGATAAGTTTGTAATAATTTAACAAAAAATAATTAAACAACTTTAAATTTCTCTGGAGTGTTTTAGTTATCCTAGACTTAAATGGAGTTTCTCTTTTGGGTTGATTTTGCTTTTTCATAATATTATTCTTCATCTACCACTGCGGTGAATTTTTAAAAGCGAAGTTATAAATAAAATTTTTATCTGACTCAATCCTCACAAAATTTTAATGAGGATAACTATCATTTTCTAATGTCACAATTTGGGAAACAGAACTTTGTTATGATCAATTTTCCCAACATATCTATTTAGTAAATACAAATTTGTTTCTTCACATATATCAGCTTTGAACCATGACTGTCTTTCATTTAGTAGGGACTGTGTACAGGCCCCGCAAGGACCGTAGCCAGAGGCTGGGGGAAGGAGCGAATGAATTCTTTTTTTAATATAACACATTATTCTGAAAAAGAGGAAATATTAAGATTTTTGTGGAATTAATTCATTTGGAATGCATGCTTGCATCATCTTTGTGGCAGCAATTACTTTTCTGAGTGTATAAAAAGATATTCATAAAATATAAAGAGGAAAGAAGTCTGTGTAAAAAATATGCTAGCCTTGAACCCAAAGATTGTTTCAATGAGAGCAAAATTATGGCCTCTAAAATGGTTATGAATCATTTTTCTTGAATTTTTTTACTAACATTTGGAATATCTCTGAGGAAAAACCATGAAAGACAACATCAATTTCACCTGTCATGATTAAGTAAAATGTACTAAAAATAAAAGATCATATTTGGTTCATTGTAGCAATAAGCCAATGTTTATCACTCAGAAAATGAAACAAAAGACTGAGATAAAATTTGTTCAGAAATGATTCCAGTAATATCTGTAATCAAATAAGGCTTTATTCTGTTAGATTTTTACTGAGATCAAACTTCAAATACAATCTGGAATAGATGTATTCAAATGGTTAGAAGAGCATTGGTATTATGACAACAGAATTGTACCAAAAGAAACGGACATTACTGATCAGTCAAAATGTTTTTTTTTTTTTTTGTAATATTGAGGGTTGAGGGTGCTGGATAAAATTGGATAACTGTCCATCATGGAGAAAGTGGAAATACTTAAGTTTTATGTAATTACTCTTCTTTTATTTTTTTCTTTAGACATGAAGGGACATTTTCCAAAAGTCTCTCATGAGGAGGGTCAGCCATTATGAACAGGAAATAACAGGCAGGCTAACAAATAAGACACATGATACAATGACATCAAATCAGAGAGCACTTTTAGCTGTCCTCTGTAATTTGTTAACTTTGAGGCCCAGCATCAGTTATCAGCCTGGGGAAACTTCTCAACAAACATTGAAAGGGCTCAATGAATTCCTCATACCAGCGGCCTGCTGGGAGCTGGATTAAATTATGATCTCCCCTGGGTTGCCTACTTGTAACTGAAAACACTGGGCTCCAATCCTAGTAACTGCAACCACAAGATTTAACCCAGGCAGCACCCTGAGATTGGAAGAGGAAAACTTACTACCTGCAGGGAGAAATTGCTTTCCAATCAGATGCCTTGTTTGAACAAAGGGTAAATATCTTACCTGCAATGCCTGAATATGTATTAATGTGTGGAGAATACACTGGAGTAGGCGCAATCCTAAGGAAGGAAACATGGAAGGAAGGAATGCCTGTGGTTAAGGCTGGTCTACATTGTAGTGTGGGGGAAGAGTTCCCTGGTGTGCTGGTCTCTGTGTGTGCTAACAGTTTCTCTGTCTGGTGGCACTCCGGGAGGCTGAAGCAGCCCAGGCAATTTAGCAACTTACTGTGACAGTGTCTCAAAATAAAAATAAAGAAATGGGTTGAGGATGTATTTCAGCCCAGTTTTCCTACCCAGTACAGGAAAAACCAAACAAAACAAAACAAAACAAGGAGGTATTTTTTAATTTGAGAAAGAATGGTTCATGAAGCAAGTGGCACTGTTTGCCAGAAGAGATTCCGAATGATCCACTCAGCAGCCTGAGCAGAAATTTCTCACAGGCTAAACACAGCAGCAAAGGGCAGAAATAACCTCAGCATAGTGTGATCATTTGGTTGTCCGTGATTGACTGAGGTTCAGCTGCTTGAGTTTGGTTGAAATTTGACTGTTTCTTTCAAAATATACACCTAAATTAGGTTTGGGCTGTTTATAAAACAAGTTAGATTCTGGCTTGTTACATTGAAACTCAAAATATGCAGATTGCCTTAGGGCAATTGCCTCCTGCTTATTTAACTTAACAAAATTAACCTTTAACTGGGTCATGTAGATTCCACTTACGGCTCCTCTCCTGTATGCCTTTTTTGCACTAGAAATCCATTCTGGGAAAGTCTTTCCTAACTTGGTTTTCAAGAAAATCTACCTACATTCAAGGGCTGCTTGTGTTATTTTACACTGGAATTGTGGCTTTACTTCAACGTAGGTACTCAACTAATGCTGAAACTTTTACAACCCCCCCTCTCAGATTACAGAAGTAAAAATAAAAGCTCCAAGAAATTCTACCGTCTGGCATTTTGAGACTTTAACAAGTAAAGAAAGAATGTTATGTTGTCAGAAAATATTCCCTTCTCCCAAATAACACCTATTCAAGGAAGAAAGAAAAACAGAAATAAAACAGATTTGGCATTTCATGGGCTTGACTCAATTACAAATTTCACAGGTAAAATTTTAATTCAGGGCTATTACATTCTGCATTACGCAGTGCAGGAGCTAGTAACTGTGCAAGGCTGTGCAGCATGAGACACAAGGCTACCCTTTATTGAAACATGCTGCAAATATAAGGTACATACCAAATTTTGATCAGCTAACAGGGATAAAAGAATCATTGAATATTTTATATTGATTTCATATTAAAATAAGAGTATTTTAGATTTCTTCAGTTAGACTATGTTGTTACAATTAATTTCACCTGTTTTTCCTTTCTTCTTGGTGTTTTTCTCTGGCTACCAGAAATGGTTGCATTACGTTATCTTGTCTCCATTTTTTTTAATGCCTTTCTTCTGTAGGAGAAGGAAAACTGAAGGTTCTCTTTGAAGATTGCCTGACTGATGGATTGAAAACATATTTTACTTTCCCATATCTAAGAGGATAGTTGATTTAAAATATGATATAAAGGCATGTACCACTTATGGATTATAATTTTATCTATAACACTTATTTTTTCCCAATTTATCAATGTTTCTATGCAACACATAATATTTACATTAAACTTAAGTATTTTGTACACATATATGTCATCGCAAAGTTACAAACCCATTCCCTCTCCCTTTTTGACCCTCCCATGCCCTCCTACTAAATATTAATATGAAATTCATATATGAATCACATACACATTAGGTTTGCTTTAACAGTCCAAAAATTTGAACTTCAGCTAGAGATTGGAACTGTCTCAACTACATCTTCACTGTAGGATTATTCTTTGGGCCAGAGAAATGATGATAACAGCCTAATTGATCCAGCTAATGAAATGTTAATCTACTGATGTTCAAAAAATTATCTAAGCATCAAGGAGTAAATTAATTGGACAGCAAAAGTCATGTAAAGAAACAATGCTAAATGAAGAATAAAGAATCAAAAATTAAAAGCTTTGAAGTTTATGTTTTTTTGCATTAATGGATATACTTTATACCCTTGTATTTTTATATTCTTTTGATCTCAGAAACACAAAACTATTTAAATATTTCTGAATTACGAAAAGAGCAACACACAGAATTTCTTGATTGGAATTCATTCAGTATATTATATGATCAGCAGATTTGTACATGGGTCATATCTACAAACATCGATGATAATCATTTTAAATTATTTGTTGAATTTCTCCATTATCGTTCAATGCTGAAAGTATTACCAAGCCAGCTAAAACAGAAATTCATTGTATATCATGTTTGGTCTCATTTTACCCTTCAAGAAAGTATCTTAATTTGACAAGATCCCATTTGTTCATAATGGGGATAATTTCTTTTGCTCTTGGTGTCTTGTCAAGGAAGTCTTTGCCTACCCCTATGTCTTTTAAATATTTGCCTAATTTGTCTTCTAGGAGGTTCACTGTTTCACTTTTAATGTCTAGGTCTTTGATCCACTTTGATTTGATTTTGGTGCATGGTGATTGGTGTGTGGCTAGATTCCTTCTTCTGCATGTTGATGACCAGTTTTCCCAGCACCATTTGTTGAACAGGCTGTCCTTTTTCCATTGTATGCACTTGGCCCCTTTGTCAAAGATTAAGTAATTGAGTGCATTTGGGTTTGTCTCTGAATCTTCAATTGTAAGAACATCATGCTGAGTGAAGTGAGTCAGAAGCAGAAAGTGAAACATCGAATGGTCTCTCTGATATGAGAGTCCCAGACCACAACTATCTCATGGAACTTAAAACAAAAAACAAAGTGAAACAGAAGGGTAGGGTGGGGAGGGGGGGAGAGGCGGGTAGGGGGAGAGACAAAAGGAGAGTGGGAAAGTCCTTGTCACCTTGACAAGATATGTATGTGCACAAAATGCTCAACTTCATTGTAAACCTTAAAGTTAGCGCTTATACATATCAATAAAATGGGGGGAAAAAGAAAGGCATCTTAAATTGAAAATAATAATTTATACTGGATTATTAATGGACATTATAGAAAGTTGATTTTAACAAGTTTGAGTCTTTTAGTTAATAAGTATTTTAATTGCATAATAAGAACTTGATCACTTGCCTTATCTCAAAATCTCAATTATTTGGAGTGTGAAACATTCGATGTGACTAGATCCTAGGCAGTTTGAAATTATCACAAGCATATTTAATAGAATTATATAAGAATAGTATATTACGATAAAACACTTTGTTCAAAATGAAGAGGCTAAATAGATTTAATGAACGTATTTAGCAATAACAATTTAAGCATGTACAATTGTCAAAACATTTTCTTTGTGTGTGTGTGTGTGTGTGTGTGTGTGTGGGCATGTGTGTTTGGACGTATGGGAACAGAGTTCAGGGTCTTCACGCTGAACTACATTCTCATCCTATTTTTTTCCTTTGGTTTTCAAAAATGGCCCTCCTGTGTTTGCTGAATTTCCAAAGTTGGGCTCAATCTTGGGATTCTCCCATTTCAACTTCCCATAGTGCTGGGATTATAGAACTGCATCACTGGGCCTGGCTAACGTATTTTTTTCTTGAATATTCTTCTGAACTGTCTTAACATTTGTAATAGCTTGTCTTCATTTTATTAAAAAATAATAAATTGTAATAATAATTAAATCATTGCTTTCAATCCAGTATTAGATATTCCTTCTTTAAATAATTTTTATTTTAATATTTTAATACAGATTATGGAAAGTTATTAAGAACTTGTCAGCACATCTCATTTGGTTCTCCTTTTAAATAGGTGAAAATAGGTTGCAAGAAAAGAATGTTATTTTGCTTATTATAATTTATAAATAATGTTTTAAAGATCAAGAGTTTTAATTTATTAATAATGTAGTATTTTAGGAGCCACCATAGAGCTTGGAAATATAGATTCAAGTCAGAATATGCCAAAAAAGATAGACAGTAGCTATCCGAATTTCTTTCTATGGCATGAGTGTCAAATTTCTCCACAAATTTCGTTATCATTGAATTATTCAATTTTTATTGAATAAAAATCCATTATTGGCCTGTCTTTTCCTTCACTACCTAAGGATAATTTGGCTTTTGGGATGCCCATGTTTTCTGGAGATTTTTGTAGTGTTCCACAAAATACTATCATCTGAAAGATAACATATTCATATTCATGTATTCCTCTTGTAAACTTTATATTCTTACATGTATTTCCCCCAAAGAACTTGCAAAACAAAACAAAAACATCATAGAAAGTATTTTCCTCAAGAGAAAAATAAAAAATCAAATAGTTCTGGGCATGAGAAAACATAAGTACATCTGTGGTTGATTTTTAGTATTAACTCTTCAAAAAAATTTAAGACACGTGCACTAAGGTTAAAACTTGTGTTCGTAAGAAACAGAAATCCATCAACTTTCTAGCTTTACATTGTGAAATTCACAAGACAATTCTAAGGTGAAATTTATCTACGCAATGCTGTAATATAGACAAAAATAAAGTGCTTTAATTATTATTATGTCATCCATTCATTAAAACTGTGGATGTGTAATCCTACTGAATATTGAACAAATTAAATATTACATTTTAATTTGATTTTGAAACAACCTAATTTGAGGATATATTAAATGTTCACCCTTATGAGCTTATAGAATTATATGACATCAATGCCATTTTTTAAAAATAAGGGTTATCATACTTTCTAAAACTTAGTTTTTCAAAGACATATGAAATAAAAGTGCACATTCTACATTCCATTAGGGAAATGGGACCATAACAACCCTTAGAAGCTCCTTTTCCTATTTAGAGATACCTGACTTAGCAGGTGATTTAGGATTTCATTAAACAAACTGAATGAATTCTCAGAGACTGACTCAATGTTTTAACATCTTGCAATGAATATTTGCTAAGTTGCTCCCAGCTCTCCTCAAGATCAGCATCCTTATTCACTGAAATTATATTGCCAATTCATTTACAGTCTCTATTTTGAACCACATTTTGAAAGAATGTATTGTGATTGCGAGGCAATTTGACTTTTATGCCATTGCTAAAGTGGACAAGTCAGTCAGATAAGAAAATGAAGCCTGGACATTCAGGTTTTATGTAAGTCATAGACCATGGAAATTTCAGGCTATGTCATTGCACTTATAAGGAGTTACATATAGAGTTGATTACTCTCAATATAACTTAGATCCATTAGTACCTTTTTGTTTTAAGTATGATAGACCAATGATAACAAAAGTATTCAGAGTTCTAAAGAATGGCAATATTTGTAATAACGGCGGTATGAGAGAAATTCCTTGCAAAATTGGTTCCCAATCGTCTTAGGGTTACGTGATTGAAGTCTATCCTCTTCAGCAATGTAAATAAATTCTGCCATTTATAAACACCTGAGAAAATTCCCACAATGCTTTGTCAATATTCCAATCTTAGCTTCAATTGCAATTGCTTTGATTCAAAAATAATAGAGCAAAGAGATACAGACACAAATGTTAGTAAGAGTAAATACTGAAAAAGTTACACGAGGAGTCAGACAAGAAAATGGAGGTCTGCATTCAGTTTATAAAAATTAGCATTTTTAAGAAATGGAGACAAGGTCGCCTTCTTACCTCTTTAGATACATAGGTGCACAAAATGCAAAACTTCATTGTAAACGTTAAATTTTGCACTTATACATATCAATAAAATGGGAGAAAAAGAAATGTAGACAGACTTAAGATAGATGAGAATACTGAGGTAGGAAATACCTAACAAGATTTTTTGTTTTGTTTTGTTTTTGCTAATGCATTTCAATTAACAGGGAAAACTATAATAGTTGTGCTAACAATAATTCCTGATTCCTGAGATACAGTTAAGGAATAGATAAAGCATAAACAGAGGATGTGGCCAAACAATTGGAGATCTGGCAATTGTAATATCAAACTCTTATGTGCATGATTTTTGAAGGTTGACATTTATAAGAGCAGTTCATTGGGTATTACAAACAGAGTTCTGCTTTCTTGTTTTTCTTTCGTTGGCATAGTAAGCATTGTAACTGAAGTTGTGCCAAATGGACACATATACTACTTCGTTAATTTTGTCACATGTCATTAAAAACAAGTCTGGTTCTTCTGAAGTACATAATTTGTGAAACTTTCCGATTGTGTCGCATTAATCAGCACTTGAATATATTGTTCTCATATTAATGTAAGAAGTATGATTTAGTGAGTATTTTCTTTCTTTTCTTTTATATGGTTGTCGATCAAGTAATTCAGGGATTTCTAGAGGTTACAAAAGGAAGTCGTTTTAGAAGATTGTTGTTATTATCCCCACTACAATGGTAGCAGAAGGCTGTGAAGTGCATCCTTGCGACTCTTTGTATATTTCATTTATATTTCTAGATTATGCCTTTGGGATGAATTTACCTTCACATTTTTGTCTTCTATGTTGTCATATATGTCTGTCTGCATTTTTCAATAATACATGCAATTATTCTCCATCTAGTAAGGTTGATATGGTAATATAACCGTCCAAATGTTTGTAGGCGAAAATAAAAAAAAAATACAGTTTATATGCTTAGCATTTGACAAGCTAGTACACTGCGGGCTAATGGATTTAGTAGCAATTTTGTGTATGTGGAGAAATGCAGCTATTTATGGGCAACAGGTTTTCATGGGCACATACTGAACAGTGGAAAGAGGAATCCATATTAGAATGTATTTTGATATGTAGATACCATTTATTACTTTTCTTTCCATATAATTTGCACATTTAAAATTAGATAACCATGACAGCAGAAAGAAATCATTGCTGAGAGTTTTATGTACAGTTTGAAATAAAGAAGGAATTTATTGCTGTATTAGTCTATGCAGGATTATGTTTAATAGTGCGTGAGGGTTCTTAGAAAAAAAAACGAAAAAAAAACTTATAGATATGTGAGGTCAGTTTCCAGACTCGGAACTGAAGTGTGCACTTTAAACCATGTGCAAGATCCGGAAAGGGAGTCCAAAATGGCTGCCTGCGTGTGGGAGAGCTGAGAAGATGGAAGGCACGGAGTGCAGAATGAGCAGGTCAGGTGCAGAACACTGATCCAAGAAGGATTCAGAAGAGCAGGAAGAGAGAACATTGCATAGCATTTCATGATGCAGATCACAAAGCGGAGGATTGAAGAATGAATATCGATGGAAGGTTGACGGTCTAGAAGCCCGTGGTAGAAGACCTGGTGCAAATCTGTGCTGCACATGGACGTCCACAGGCGACGTGGAGGACCAGCTCTTCCAGTAGAAGTGAACCCTCTCTCCTTCCTTTTCATTTGGTTCAAGCTGATAGTCTACTGGTTGGTGCTGCCCACATGCAGGATGGATTTTCTCTCTTAGCTTGTGGCCTATGTGTCAGTCATCCACAGACACACCCAAAACTTGGTACTAGTGATCAGTTGAATGTTCCCTAATGCATTTAAGTTGACAGCCAGATTAACAGTCACAAATGAATCAATCATTTCACACATGGCCAAGAAAGTTCCATAGTGGGAGTAACAATTCTACCAGTACGTTCCTTGTCGAGACGGACTTCTTCTGGTAAGGACTAAATCGGGACCAGCTTCTCATGTAATTCCATACCTAATTAGTTTCCTCTTTAGACTGACTCGTCAAGGAAGACTCAGCGCGTTTGTGGGCAACCCTTCAGGAATGTATGCGTATAGATTACAGTAACGTTAGAAAATTAGTCATAGATTTGCCAATGAAACTGGTATGTGTCTAGCGGAAGAGAAAGGAGGCATAAGACATTCTCAGGTTCGCTTTTTTTAGTGGCTCAATCTTCCACTCTATTAGCATTTGCAGGATGAATAGACATTAGTATGTGAGACTTTAAACCTTTCAAAGTCATTTGGTCCAGGATATTAAATTTTATACATTTCTCATTTAGTTAGCTTATTACCTGGTAGAAATAATTAAATACATATTTGCTTAAATCTATAGCTTCCTTTTTGTTTAAACATAAATTATATAAATATTTTATTCATACATAATGTTTCATTGCTTTTTACCTGTGTTTTGCTATTCACATGTGCTTAGTGTGGTTGGCTAACATCCCACATACGTTGTTTTAAAAAACAGACAAAAATTGAAAATAGAATTTAATTAAACCATTGCTTTAAAAATATTTGAATCTAAAATAACTCTAGATAAATTAATCATCATTATGTAATTTATTTCTAGGAGATATTTAAAATAAAATTTTGATTTTTGCCCATGATCTCCTGCTACATTCTTTTTTCCCTTACGGTATACAGGCTATGACATGTAGCCTATTATAGCTCGTGGATTTCTTTCTACTTGAAGGGATACACAAAAGACATCTCATACTGTCAGACAATCTGAGACCTGTGCTGCATTTTCTAACTGCTTTATTACCTCCTGTAATAGGCTATCTACCAACCAGAGGAACACACTTTCCAATTTTCTAAGCTCCTATATTCTTAGTATGCACAACTAGTTGATTTTGTCAAAATAATTCACCGCAGCGAGATGCTGTGTCCTCCTGAATCACCTTTTTTATGTGCTATGAGAATATTCAGAAATAAGTAACATATTAAACTTTTCAATCTAAAGGTAAAACACTATTAAAGTGTTTCCTTCTTTTAATTTAAATGTTTACATTGTACCCTCTCCATATTATTAGTATTTAAATCACTTAAATGAAGATATTCAACCTGAGTGAAACCTTTTCAATGCAGTACCCATGGTAACATTTTCAATGTCTTTTAATGAAGAACTTCACGTGAAATCAATGATGATTTCATTTGATGAAAATACACAGCAAAATGTTAAGTCTGTCTTTTCTGCCCCTTAACCTACAATCTCTCATAACAGTCTAATTTTTGCCACAAGTCTATATTGCCATCAATTGTTTAATAAATGTTAATCCATTTTATCTTTTATTGTGCTCTACCTTTCAGGCCTCACCTGCATCTCATACCCTTTCTTTACTTGTCATTTTTCTCTTTCTCTGGGTACTTCTGTAATGGATTCCTATTCCTGAGTATGGCTTTATTTTTCAGGAGCATTCTTATTTTCTTCAGAAATGCCCAGGTTTTTTGTTGAGAACTACTTCTGAATAATTGATTACTTTTCATGTGTATTTAATAGAATAAACATATTTCTAACACTACTACAGAATATCTCAAAGAAACAATTGAATTTTACGGTCACATTGTACTTTTATTTTTCCAGTCAAAATAGGTTTCTTTCTAAGTTGACATTGCTGCCACCCTAAGCTTAGTACTTTCAAATATTAAAATGATTAAGAAATCCTAACCAATAGATTACTTGTGTAATCCTAACCAATAGATTAGTCCTTATGTTTAAGTTTGAAATTAAAATGACATAAAAAGATCTGCGATTTAAACCTCATGTCACAATCAGTAAAAATGACTTTGTGTTTTATAACAATTAAATTTGTACACACAGTAAAATTTCTTATAAATTATGACAAGCCAGAAGTCTTCACACTGGAAAATCTTTCATTGTCCTGGAAAACTCAAACAGATGTTCTTTAATTGGCAACATAGTCAAATTAGAATTACTTTTTTTTCAACTGGTTGGACAAAGAGACTCTTTGAACATTTTAAGCAGATGATTCTATATAGTGTTTTAAGGAAAAACTTAAAGTGTTCTACATTTCTTGGTAAGTTCTTCAAAACAATATTACAATTAAAAAGATTATATAATCCAATTGCATATACATGAAAGATGACATCTATGACATTTTTCCTCACATATATATTTAAAGGAAAATAAGGTAGAATTGAAATATTTAATATCTTCCATGCTGCAAGTCATTGGCTAGAAGTTCAATATTCATTCAAATTCATGGCACATAGGTGTCGCCTTCTGTACTCACAAACTGAAGACATGGAAATCCATTCTGAATAACACGTAAAATCCCCCTTCATTTTAAAGATATTTAGAACACATGCACAATTTTATCCACTTTCTTTCTTAGAGATCATACATCAGAGGACTGATTGAACATCTGAGTTTATACACAGTTTGGAATGTCCTAAGTGTGTGATGTATGTGTGCATGCATTTGCACACATACATAAGCACTATACATGATATATATGGTATATACATGATATATATGAATTACATAAACTGTATTAAATTATACGTATGTCCCTTAGATAAATTTCTGGAAAATACTGAAATTGAAATGGAAATGAATCTAATGGATCAATGAAACACTTATCAATTTCCATTTAAAACCTCAAAGTGAGTAAGATGAGATATATACATTTTAAAAATTCCTAAGGCAAATGTAATTTTTATGTTAATAAAATGTTTAAAAACAAGATGTTCTTGCACATTTCAGTTAATAACTTATTTCTGTTTCTCATCAATTTGTTTATTTTCCTCTCAGTTTATGAAGCAAAATTGAAAAAGTCCTCAGAGAAGAAATAAGAAAATTAAGTCCTTCCGTTGCACATACCCTCATTGCCAAAACATTTTTTATTTACTTTTTTTCCCTAAGAGTCTATGTCTCTAATGATAATATTTATGCAGGCATAAAATTCATTATCAGAATTAATACACACATCTATAGATTATGATTTAATAGCTAAAGTTAGTCATATAGAAATTCATAGAATTCTAAGATATACATCTTCATTTGAGCTATGTGTGTGGTATTTGTACATGTATGCACACATATAACTGCATAAAGCCAACTCTAAAGCATGGATGTTTAGGAAAAATAACGTCACAGATGATGATTCACTGATCCCAAGCATTTATTATTTTCCCTCTTGCACCAGTATTCTCTGGCCTACACTGATCAAGGTAGCCAGAGCTACAGTGTCTATTAGAGATTATCTGATCGTAAATCAACATGGAAGCAGATTAAGTTGGAAAATGTGAATAATAATAATTAGACACTAATAATGTGTTCCTACAGTAAGATGTTACCAAGGAAAACAACTGAGAAACAACACAACTTCATAGTACTATATTTTATTAAGTATTACAAAATCATATTAAATTAGCAGATGGTTGTCCATTTAAACCAAAAGTCTATGTTGAAAAATCACATTTGAATTTACTCATCATTTCTTCTTCACTAGGCTAACTAGCTAGAATTTCATGTATGGTTAATACAAAGGCACGATTCTTACAATTTTCTTAGTGCTAGAAATCCACTGATTTGGCTGTGCTTGTCTAGCGAAGCGTCAAATGCCCACTTTAATTCCACTTAAATTTCATCGTTTTAAATATATATGGATCAATGTTTTTCTTTACATATAGTATCAGACCATATTGGTTATATTAATGCATGTTTACAAAGTTTGGACTTGTAATCCGTATCTATTTTACAAAAACCCACTAAAATCTCTTCTGTCTTCATCATTTTGGGGGGTTTCTTGCCATCACTGTCAGAAATTTTCTTTTCCAACTTGGCTTAGAGATTGTATTCTCTTGATATTAATTCCTTGAGTGCAGCTGTTTGGAAAGTTATTCTGAAAGTATTTGTTTGGAAATGAATCCAATTAAGAAATATAAATGACATTTCTTTACAGCTTGGTGACAACTGTGAGAAAAAATATTGCACAATTTTATTGGTGTGTCTTCTTTTCAATATGCTTTCTTCAAGTTTCAAGGCATTGCATGCTGAAGAGCCTTAAATATCAAAGTTCCAGCAAGTTGTGAGCCAGGTGTTATCAATTTCACCTCATATGTTGAAGTGTGTTAATTATTTTAACCTTCTGAATGAAACTTCCACAAAGCGAGTAACCTTAACCTCTATGAATCTCTGTCATTGCTTGAAGCTTTTTCTTCCCTTCTTGAATTCTGTTCATATTCTACCTGGAGTAACAGGGAAGTGTAGACAGCAGCCCCGTTTGGACTCATAAAATGCAGTCAACATATGCTTTGAGTAAATTAAAAGCGAGTGTCTTGAGAGCAGAGGCAGAAGCTAAACTCAAAACTCAAAATTTTAGTCCATTGCTATGCATTTTTCTCCAATTCGGTGAAAACCTCCTCGTTTTTATACTCTAAAAATTGTTTACAAACTTGTATTCCTTTCTAAAGTCATCAAAACCAATTTTAATGTGCAATATGGTATGTTAAGTGGAAACTGTCTTCTTGAATAATTTATCTGAAATCTACTCAGTTTCAAATAGCCAAGGAAAGATGATAGCTGTGTTCAACAGCTTAAGTCAAATTCTAGTCAAAGAAAAGAGGATAGTAAAAAAAAAAATACACCATATTAACAGGACTAGCATTTGCAGCACTTTATTTTTCTGTTTTAATATTTTTAAGTTTATTTTAGTTGATTTTGATTAGATGTGTTTTCAAATTATTCAAGAATCGAAACCATATTAACAACACATACAAAAGCCTTATGTCCACGCTTGTCCCCTACCACTACCGCTCCCTACGTAGATAATTATGTTCTTGTATATGCTTCTGCTTTTTTTTTGGGGGGGGGATAGGTAAAAGCAATACTCACAGGATGTGTCATAGTTCATAACTACAATCCCTGATAGATAGGTAGATACTGAGATTTATTTTCAATTTTACCATGCGGAAGAGTGCAGTCACAAACACCTTGAGCACTAGAAATGTGACTGCTGAATCAAATAAAATTTAAAATCAATTCTTATTGTAGCTAAATGTTCCTACTCTTGCTAACATCAAACCAAATTAAATATTGTCTTAGGAAGAATGATAAGCCTTTTAATACTGAATATTTCTAACTAAGATAACATCATTTTTTATTGTTGGTCCATTATATACCCACCTGAAAATATCTGAAAATATTTTCTGCAATTGCACATGTCTGACTGTTGTAGCGCAGATTAACACACGGGACTCACAGGCAGGGGTGATCAAGAGTTTACTGTCCAGACAGACCAGTATGCTGGGACCTGACCACCAAAGGAGCCGGGACCCCAACAACTTGGGTCACGGGGTTTTATACTCACAGTCTAGGGAAGCAAGAAGGGGGATTTTTAGCACAACAGAAGGGGGGTTCTGACAGAACAAAAGAGGAATGGGGAATACATTGTTTCTACATCTGGAAGTTGATGCGTCTGTCTAACATACAGTCTATCGATCATGGAGGCTGCTGGATACAGAGAAACTTGCAGTCTATGAGCCATGGCAACCTCTGATACACAGAAGCATATTGTGGTTGTTCCTGGCACAGGTGCTGGGTTAGGGCCAAAAGTTGATTTTCTCATGAGCTCAGGGAGAGGGGAGGGGTGAGCGGGAGGGGGTGATGAGCAGAAATAACTCCATTTTGATTTTGTCTCTTTCACTGTGCTTATTTATAGAAATTTTAGCTATTACTTGTTGCCATTGAAAAGATTCTTTCAGTATTAGCAATATAATTACTGTAACTAAAATAAATATTATGACACTGAACAAAACTGTAAGTAGGACATAATATATTTTTATCAAATTTGAGCTAACCCAAATACTTTGTGTTAATATTTAATGAGTAATTAACTCTCTTACTAAGTTATGATGTTGAGTATGGAACCTAGCATTGCTCAAATATTTACTGATTAATATATTGTCATAACATTTTCTTTTTAACATATTATTTTTAGCAGTGTATGTGGTACAAAGTAATTATATTCAACTTGGAAATTTGTGCGTGTACACATTACATCATAACCATTTATATTTTCCGCTTCCCACTCCAGTCTCCTGCTGCCATCCCTAGATCCCTTTTTCATCTCCACAAAGTCTGTTATTCTGTGTCCTCTCGTTGGTCTTTTATTATGTTATTTAATTATTTCTAGTCTCGGTTTGTCAGATAACAGAACTCACACAACATTTAACCTTCAGCTTCTGATGTATTTTATTTAGCATCATGACATATAGTGCATCCATTTTCCTACAGGTGGCTCAAGCTTTCCCCATCTTTTATGTTTGAGTAGTACTCCATTACGTATACATGCTACATTTTTTGTGTGCATTCATCTGTGAATGGCTATATAGGCTGCTTCCAAGAATTCGCTATTATGAATTGTGCTGCTTTAATGTGCGTATACATGTGTCACTGCAATTTTTTATCTTTAGCTTATTTAGAAAGGCAGCCACAGGAGATATAGCTGGATTGAAAGGAATTTCATTTTCTTGAAGAATCTCCATATTTATTTCCATAGTGACAGTCCTACTTTACAGTCCCACCAATGATATATGAGGTTTTCCTTTTCCCACGTCCTCACAGTTATTTTTTTAAATTCTTGATTACAGTCATTCTTAGTGAAATAAGGTGCAATATCATTCTTGTACTCATTGCCTTTCTGTAATAGTTGAAAAATTTGAATATATTTTGTATACTTTTTAGTGATTTGTGTTTCTTCTTTTGCAAAATGTCTAACAAGTGCAATTGTCTGTTTCTGGATTGCATCGTTTAGTTTTGGAGTCTGATTTTTCTTAAATTATTTTATATTCTAGGTAGTAGTCTTCTGTATGAGGAATAATTAGCAAATTTTTCCCATTACATAGGCAGTCTTGTCCCTCCATTCTTTGCTCCCTTCACTCTGGTGAGTGTTTGCAAATATGTTATAATCCTATTTATTATACGTGTGTGTGTGTGTGTGTGTGTGTGTGTGTGTGCGCGCGCATGTGCACGTGCTTGCTCGATTGGTATTCTGTTCAGAAAGCCCTTGTCTATATGTCGTCATTTTTTACCTATTTTACATCCTAGAAGATTTATGGTTTCTGTTTGAATATTTAAAAAGAAGCATTTTATTAGTATTTTATTTCTTTAAAATTCAAATCCTGAATTAGCTCCATAGTTAACAAGATATCTCTTATATTTTCTAAGCTCTTCTCTAGGATTTAGCTGTTTGACATCCTTTGATGTTAATAGGATCCTTTGAGTAAATCTCCATGAGCAGCTTGGAAATTTAATGTGGCAGTAATGTCACAGCTGCTATATTTTCTAATCTTTTGCATTCATTTCTTTTTTCTCAAATATATATATATATATATATATATATATATATATATATATATCCACATAATCATATAATAATATTAAGCAATTCTTGTCTTTAAATACGTTTGGAAAGTTAATTCATGAAGTCTATCTTGTTTATAAAGATTGTAAGTATTTTTGACCTCATACTGAGGTCAAGTAATTCAAAAAATTAAAATAAGAGGTGGATATTTTAAATTCACTCCTGTTACATAGCAAGAAATGAGATCTTGAGGCAAAAAGATAATAGAAAAACTTTGCAATGTATCATATTCTAAATGTATAGATGCTAGCCCACAGGATTCCCTAAGTCCCCTAGTAATTGTTGTAATTACCTTACCATTATTTCCTACTTCTTGTAGACAATTTAGACCCTTTATCATTGAATGGGTGCTGTAAAATCTAACGACATTTTGAAAAAGAATGTCATTTCATGTATTCAATATTATATGTTATAATTTAGGTTTGTTTCAGTTCTTACCAACCCTTGTTCTTCAAGCAAAAGTAATCTTTAATAATGTAATTTTTGTTGCAGAATAGAGAGGATGAATGTCATATTAGATATTGAAAGGCAATGCATAAAGGTAATATGAATTGGGACTGGAAGAATAGCTCAGTGGCTAAACCATGTGCCTAGAAAGCTCAAGGCCTGAGTTTGATTATCGAGCACCACATAAACCAGGTAAGGTGGCTCAAACTTGAAATCCCAGTACAGAGAAGACTGAGGCAGGTCAATTACCATGTTTACAAGGCTAGTCTGGGGTACATAATAAATTCAAGACCAGCTCTGGATAACACAGTGAGACCTTGCCTCAAATAAAGTAGTATGAATTACTTAAGTCTTATATTTAAATAGATAGGTAAATAGATTTGATAGGTACACAGTACTTGAGCCACCAACTAGTACCAACCATATGCCTAAGAAATTATGAGTAAATTTATCAGTATCATCTGATACTTTAAAAATATCTTTGTATAAAAAGAATATCAGCAAAGGAAAAGTATAATTTCTGATATTAGATAGCAGAGAATTTTATTGTGCCCAAAGTGAAAAGTACATGAACATGGACTTTTTTAATGAACATGTCTTATATATTATTTAGCTTACAAGCATTGCATATTACAAGATACATCTTTGAAAATACATCTGGTTCAAAATACAGATTTAATCAGTATATCTACATTAATACCAAAGACA
Source organism: Ctenodactylus gundi (assembly GCA_004027205.1). Classification (NCBI taxonomy): domain Eukaryota; kingdom Metazoa; phylum Chordata; class Mammalia; order Rodentia; family Ctenodactylidae; genus Ctenodactylus; species Ctenodactylus gundi. Next base: position 180,728 of record PVKB01000573.1, read on the forward strand.
ATATGTGATTATTTTAACACAATTTTCCGTTACAATACTGAAATGGCAAGCGACTGGCAAGTTTATTCAGCCACTTTGGATTTATAATTTTATTTCCAAGATTCCCTATATTTGTAATACTCTGTTACTTAAATCAGCATGTATGTATTTTGAAAATTCAGCAGGAAAAATGAAGTTCTAAAAACTTACAAAATCATGAAACAGTACCATCCTGGTAGGAAGATGGATAGAACTAGAGACCATTATGCCTAGTGAAGCGAATCAGAAGATTAAATGTTGCATGGTTTCTCCCCTGTGAGAAATACAGAGTATAAGTATTACAGTCAAAGCATGAGGTGCTGGAATGCTGGGGGCTGCGAAGGAAGGAAGGAGAGGGCAAGAAGAGAATGTGCGGCTGATGTAGTACGTATGTGCACAAAATCCTCAAGTTCAATGTAACCATTGAGCATTGCAAGTGCATACAATAAAAGGAGAAGAATGATCTGAAATTGTTTTCATCTGTATTTTACTTTCCAAACTTTAATGTGATAAAAAGTTTTCTTCAATCTATATTATGGTTCATAATAAAAGTGTCCCGCAAAAGTCTGTGTTTGAGAGGTAGTTGAATTAAGTGGGCTCTGTACTAATCAGTGATGAGTATGCTGTTGAGAAGTTAGGCTTGATTAGGAACCGGTCGCTGAGAGCGTGCGCTGACAGGTGCATTCTTGTGTTTGGCTCCTGTCTTCTCTGTCTGCTTGCTGGCCTCCATACACTGAACAGCTTGTCACTGTCATACTTCTCTGTTCAGTTTTCTTACTTGAAACCAGTCAATTATAAAATAAAACTGCTGAAATTTTGAGCAAAAACAAACATCCCATGCTTTATGTTGCACCTGTCATGCGTTTTTTTTTTTTTTTTTTTCCTGGAAATTGGAAAGTAACTGATACAGATATTAGTTAAGGGAGTAGAGTAACAGCTGTGAGTGTATGACGATACTGTCCAGAAGTAATGTAGAAAAATTTGGAGATGCTAGCTAGAGAAGCCATAGAAGGCTGTAAGCAGAGTAAGCAGAGATTGATAGAAGATTATGGTCAGATGTCAGAAAAGCAGAAAACCAAATGAAATTTAGGCAGTAAAGGCCGGTGGTAGGGTTTGGATGTGGAATTTCCCCCCAGATCGTCATGTATTTGGATATTGTGGAAAAGCTATGGAGCAATGTGCTGTTAAGAGATGGGGCCTGGTCAGAAGGGGGGAAGCACTGGGGCTTGACCTGGAGGGGGCAGATCACCGGAGATGACATGGAGGGATATGTGGTAGCTCCACTCTTCGTTATTGATTTGGCTTCCTATAAGTCTTGTCATGAGCAGATCTTCCTCCAGCTACACCTCTGCCCTGTGCTTCTGGCCAGAAAAATATCTGTTGCAATCATCACAATAGGAAACAGAATCAGGGGCTCCCATAACAAGCTGGAGTAGGAGCATATATCCTTTCAGGCCACACATCTGTAATCCAATTTACCACACACCTCTTTTCCATCACAAACCTGTAGTCCACACCACTTGAGAGCACATGGAATCTATATGTATATCACACCACCAAAATATAGAAGGCTTTGGTGGGACATTCCTGATCCAAACCACAATAGACATCTAAGGAAGTAGATCCCAGCGTTCAGCAATCCAGGCAGTAAATAGCTGTTGCAGCCATTGTAGAAAAGGACCCAGCTACTGCTCAAGCTGATGTCAGCCTTGACATCAGCCGCGCAATGCTTGATTTTTAAACTTGCTGAATACAAGAGTTACGGTATCACCATGGCTTCCATCCCGATTTCAGATGAGCATCTGTAGGAGCAGACAAAAATGTGTGATAGAGTTGTAATCCCTGAAAATACCCAAATAGAGGGCAACGCATAAAGATGCGAAAGTGACGCCAAAGGTGCAGTGTAGAAACCAGAAAGTGAAGAGATGCAGGACATAAGCTGTCTGCTGAGGACAGCGCTAAGCAGTTACTGTAGCCCAAGGAAGAGAGAGGCTATACGGGATGCAACTGGTAATGCCAGAGGGGTAATGCCATAACGGCGATGCCATTCCAGCCCCTTGGAGTTCACATCTCAGCACAACATGCAGCCCAGAGCATACAGCTATCCAATTTAATGTTCAGTCCGCTGAGTTGTGTTTCCTATGTGATGTGGTGTGTTGGAAGTGTTTAACTTTTCTTTGATTTTTACGTGGATTCACAAATTAAATTTGGACTTTACAATGTTTCTGAAACTGTTAAGATTTGCTAACTCTTAGAGGTGGACTAAATGCATTGTCTCTAATGAGATAGAAATAAATCTTTAGGCGGGGACTGGGGGTAGAATGTCACAGTTTGAGTCTAAAATGCCCCACAAATATTTCTTATATTTATAAGGCGATTAGATTGTGGGAGTGTGATGCAGATAAGTGGATTTATTCCTTTATGAAATCAGTTGCTATTGGAAGGTGAGTTTTGGGTGATTATGGGTGACACAGAGCCACGACCTGAAAGAGTATATTCTTATCTTTGGCTCCTCTTTCTGATTGTAGCATATGTTTGGTGAAAGTGGTTAATGTCAGTGATAGATTATTTTCATCTTAAACAGATTTTACTGCTGAACTTTGCTGCACAAGTAGTACCAATGGCAGTGTTTATGTTTAACTGATACCCTCGAACTATTTTGAGATCCTAAGTATCCAACAAAAATCCCTGAGTATATGTAGGTTAGGTGTAGAGGATGTAGAGACCTTCTCCCTCAGCCACAATATATTGCTCTGCTTTGGATACTGTGGCTTTACTTCTGAAAAATTTCAATTTAAAAGGTGAGGGTATCTGCTACAAAGCTGAAGCTGTTTACATTTTTGAAAATCACTCCCCAAATAGAGACCGAAATTATCCGAAATCCTCCAAGACTTAGTCATATGTTTTGCTTCTTCTACCTGTATGCAAACATTTTGTTTCATTTATTTTTTTCTTGAACATAATGGAAATATACCTTATGGCCTTCCTGTCTCCACTTTTGCACGTATTCACACCCTTAATCCCAGACTCTCTTGTTTCCTACAAACTAACCTACAACATGTCACCTCTTTAAGTTTCAAAGTTAAAGTTGCGTGTTGTGGTTTGGATCTGGAGTTTCCTCGAAAAAGCCTCATGTTCTTATGAATACTCTATAGGATTGGGAGGAGGGGCCTGCCTGGAGGGGGCTGATGCTGTGGGCTTGACCTGAAGGGGCCTGTGCTGGTTCCGCACATCCTCCCAAACATCTCTGTTCCACCATGCTGTGAGAATCTCTGCCTCCCAGAGCACTGGCTCCAGTATGGTTCTAGCTGCGCACCCCTCTCCCCCGTATGATTCTACCATTTCCAGCTGCCTACCCATGAATGGACTGAGAGCTTGTGAAACTGTAAGCTGTAATAAATCTTTCCTCCCTAGGGTGTGGACGTCGGGTGTTACATCACAGTGATGAAAAAGTAACTATGACATACCCCAATGTAATCTTTTAAATCATAATAACTGGGAAAATATCTATCAAATTCCAACATAAATTATCATCCATTCTTAAGGGTACATTCTGTCATAGTTATCTCTGAAGACTGTATCAAAATTACCTTACTTAGTCACTGAGTAAATACATATTCATTGTCAGATTTAAAAAAACAATTGTGTGCATGTGTGATAAGTTTTGCAAGAATAATAAAGTTAAGTTTTATTGTTTTCTAGATTGAAGCAAAAAGAAACAAAAAAGTAGAGATTAACAAAGAGAGATTTCTACTCAATCGTATCCTCTCTCATGTAATGTAATTATAGGGGTCTGTAGGCTGTGTCCTTATGCTCCCTGATTCAAGTTTCTCACAATTATTTTTGCTTCTAAATTTAAACTTTAAACATGGTACTTTGTAGCAGTCTGTTGTAATAATTATAGATCATTTTTAATTTGTCCAACACTTAGGTTTTTACACTTAGCAAGATGCCCTTGAAATATATTTTTAATATTTGAGATTTTGAGTCTACCTGGGATTAATCATTTAGAGTATAAATCTGGCATTTACATATCATTCTGAAGGTATATTTTTCTTATAGACTGAAACATTTGTCTTAGCTAAAAGCTAATTTTTACTTTTAAAATTGACTCATAATATCATATAATTTAAATTATTAAATTCAATGGAGACTCAAAAAAAGCTTTTTCTGTCATCTTTTTTGATTATCTGATTTAATCATTACAACTAAAGCAACTATGAAAGCCAGAACCAATATTACTATATTAATATTAATGCAGTTGTAGGCAGATGGAGAAATCTCCAAGAAAAGCACGTTCTTAGAAAAACATCCTGTTTTTTTTTCAATCATCACACTTAATTTATAAATATAAATATTAGTGTTTGGAATGTGTGTTGTATGCAAGGTATTCCAAAAGGTTACTTTATTTAGGACATCGTTTGGGAAATCCTGCACATTGAATTTATTGGCTGCATATGTTTCATAGTATGAATTTTACTTCAAATATCATGACAAACTAATCAGAAGAAAAAGCATATTTATGTTATTTTTAAAAATCATACTTTTATATATGAGACACTTTTAGGACCCTGTGCTCCACAGAATTTTATGCTGAGCTTTGGGAAATCTGAATAAGGATTAGGTATTTATTTGTCTTTGGGCAAACCTCTTCCCTTTCTTGTATCTGAAATTGACCGCAAAATGAGAGCATAGTACCTCGTGATCTCTGAGATATTCATTCTGTTCAATCAATATATATCTTTATTTTTATTAATATATAATATATGTACAGTTTCTGGGGTGCAATGTGATAAATGCCTATCATTTAACGATTAGCAGGAGGAAAATAAGCTCAAAAAAGTAATACAAAACATGCCTACAAATTTCCTAAACAATAGATACAAATAGACCTGTTTATATTTGTGGAAGTTCTTCTATGAAATTCAGTGTCTTATTTTTTTCATATAATTCTTGGTAAAGATGATATGTCAAATTTTTGTTAAATAATAAAGACAGAGTTAATTTAAAACATAAAAGTTTATTTCTGTGGCAGTTACGCTTCTCCCATGCATCAAATAATGGAAGAAAAATGCGTCAGAATTACATCTTAAGAAAAAATATATTCAGTTTCATGGGAAAGATTTAATCCCTGGTCCCTTCAATGTGGTGCTCTAATTTATACATCAAAGTAAGAGCAAGCATGCTGTAGCATAAGGCCAGAGAAAACAACTCAAGGTTTCCTTCAAAATGTAGTTCAGCATGTACGCAGTCCATGAAATGCTCATTAACTAGCTGAGGCAGTATGCGCTGCGTGTGCAGGCCCACCTTTGCATATTAATGAGCAACGTGTAGCAACATTTATGGCTCTTGCTTTTCCACATGCAGAGAACACTGAAATTATAGCTAGGTTATAAAAGTGTTAAATGAATTTATAGTCATGCATGCTGCTGTTTTAAAACAGTCGTCTCTTTATAGCTGCAAATGTCCTATTTATATGCAGGCAGTTGGCACCTACCTTATTTCTTGAGCCACAGATTAGTTTTGCTACAAATTTCAAAACTACAGCACAGGTCTACCACCAACAGTTTTATGAAGCCATATGCCCTTTAGAAATAATGAAATTTTGGGTTTTATGCCATAATAGTGTGCATTATCCTAATGTTTCATAAAAATTTTTTCTTTTAAAAATGGAAAGCTAAGATGTCAGGAAAAAAGTACAGTTAACATGTAAGTAAACAAGACTCTAAGGGCTAGAATTAAAATATGGTTTCTGCATTACTAGCAGCATGGTATCTCGTTAACATAAAATCTCCAAACCCACAGAAGGAAGAAGGTAGAATATGCACATTTATTCATTGATTCCAAAGCATCCCTAAAGACTTTAAGACCAGAAAACAACATCAATATGTCAGCTATCTCCTCTATTTTTAGAAAATCTTGTCTCACCAACGCATTCTTATAGCTCTTTGCCATGTGTGCTTGGATTATGAATTATGCATATATCTTTTTAAATTAGTAGCTCTATAAATAGTTTCAATTTTTTATTTAAATATTTATTGGATTTTAATGTGTATTGTGCATGCATATGTACTTATTTAGTTGTGATTGGTGCTTCAGATAATGTAGTGAATCATTATGAAAATAAAAGTGACATGGCAGAACCAGACATTACGAGTAGAATTAAACTTTTATGGAATAACATTTTGGGTTATAATGTTAATTAAATATATTGATATTACCCAAAAATATTTTATTAAAATAGATACACGGTTTGAAAATGGAGATGAAATTAGAAGAGGCCTTGTGCAATTCAGGTGTTTTTAAAAACAAAGTTATTAAGTAGGAGAAGCTATTTATTCCTTATTTCCATTTAATATTTTATTTCCCCCAAGTAAATCCTTTTATATAATACATGTATTCAAGCTAGGCTAAAGAGAGAAGACAATTAGATTGTATTTGGAGGTTGATTACCTGAGGTAGATTTATGTATTTTTTTTTTATTTTATACATTTTTGTGATCTGTGAGGCAAACCACATTTTATTTTTTGAAAAAATCAAAAAAATGTTTTACAAGGTGGTATTTTTTTACATTTGTATTTTTTAAGAGAAGAAATAGCTTTCTGGTTTGAAATATATTACCAAGTATCTTAATAGGATATAATATAAAGGTTTGAAAACAAGTGCCAGAATAGAGTAAAATAAAAAGAGGTAGAAAGGACATGCTATAGTATTTTGCAAATAGTACCAAGTCATCTGTATACTACCCACTGTACAATCATTGTAAAGATGATGCTTGTAAAATAGTACTATATTCTAACTTTAGTGAGATTTTTGTATAAATGAAGAGATAACAATAGGTAAAATAAAGGTTAAAAATAGGTAGAGGCTAGGAGTGTAGCTCAGTTGTTAAAGCAATTGCCTAGCAATCTCAAGGCCCTGAGTCCAATTCTCTAGCACCACACAAACCATGAAGCCTGGTGCATGCCTGTAGTCCCAGGACTCAGAAAGCTTGGGTAGGAGGATTGCCTTGAGTTTAAGGTCAGTCTGGGTTACATAGCAAGTTCAAGACCAGCCTGAAATATAGAGCAAGATCCTATTTCAAAAAAAAAAAAAAAAAAAAGAATAGGTAGAATTCCATTTTTCATACAGTGACTTAATGGCAATTGTGACTTCTTTGTTTATGAGCCTTACATTTCTAATTTTAATATTCAATGGAAAGATTGATATTTTAGAGTCCTGGCAATAATACATAAGGTTCAAATTAGCATTTTTTACAGAGTGTCAAATATGATACAACTATGAGGATAAGTAAAATTAAAACTTAACATAATCTAGTAACTAAAGTATAAATTAATGAGGCTGAATAAAATTAAGAAAAATAGAGTTTTTCATAAAAACATGTTATGTACACACAATAGATTTGGACACGGTTTGATCAAATGAAAGTAAAAGGGAAAGAACACAGTTAAATTAAAGAACTTATCAAAAACAACAACCCTGAAAGTCTATAATCCTAGCACTCAGGAGGCTGATGCAGGAGGATTGCACCACCACACTTCGCTTATGTGGGGCTGGGAAATTAATCTCAGGACCTTGTGCCTTCTACTCAAACTCTTTGATTACTTAGCTACATTCACAACCTCTACTTCATTTTCTTGAAAGCATAAGCATGTAATATGGATCTATAAAAATCATTTATTAGTTTATGATAACTAGTTTTTACACATTTAAAATATATTAACATAATCCTTATTGTCAAACACAGCTGTTGAGAAACTTTTTTATTTATCCCTGAAACTCCCATTGTAAATGATACAATGTTTCACTTATCTCTCTTGGAATTCTTGAGGAGACAATACACAGTTGAGACAAATAGTTCTCGTAAGCAAAATAGGATAACATCAATTTTTAAACATTTATTAATTTTATTTTTTGCTCTAGTTTGTCTTGAAATTTCTCGCAATAAAAGAAAGCTCAACATTAGCTTTTTACCCATGCAGATAAGTATTAGAGGAAATAATATTTTGCCAGTTTGTTTGTAGTGATATATTTACTATTTTAATTAAAAGCTACAAAAATATGTAGCACAAATTTTAATAATCTGTGACCTTTCTGTATTAGTTTGGGTTCTTAAAAAAGGCAGAATTTACAGAAATTATAACAAAAAGGATCTATTTGGAAGATATACAAGACTGAGGACAGAGGTAGTTCAAAATGGCAGCCTTCACATGTGAGAGCTGGAGTGTCCGATACCTGCTTAACCGCAACGTTGAACACCCATGCGGACTGCAGGACAGCTGGTGAGATTCTGCTGTGGATCTCAGTTGTTCAAAGATCAGTGGCGAAGACCAGAGATTGAAGATCAGATTCATGATTGAAGATCAGCATTGGGCAGACAGGAGCAAGTGGAGACTAGAGGGAAATTGTGATGAATACCTGTGGTAGCAAGTAGGCATCCATTGACAATTGTGGAGGCAAAAGCTTTCCCAGAGGAAAAAGCTGTAACAATCTTTAATCTTCCTTCCTTTTACACAGTTCCAGTTCCCAGTTGGGCCTCCCACATCTGGGTGGGTGCTCTTCCCTCATTTGCTGGCCCCCAATAACTCACACTCTAATCCAGGCTGGTTCCTAGTTACCTAGTCTCAGCATGGTTCCTAAACCCTAGTCCAGGTGTGGTTCCTGATTGCCTCAAATTAACATAGTCTCTCCAATGGTCACACTTTCCTTTTCACAAGAAATCAGGATTAGAAAATTAAGAAGCAACAGACAACAAAATTTAAAGGACAATTTTTGTAATGAACATACATGCAAAGACACTAGCAAGCAGAATGTGAATAATTATGTTAAAAAGTCATACACTATGACCAAGTTGGCTTCATAACAGGGACACAAAGATAGTTCAATACACATAAATCAATAAACAGACTACATTGTATAAACAAAAGAAACCTGTACAGCTGGAGTTCAGTGCTTGCTACTATCTGCATTTTCCCTAAGATTTTTTGTGTTATCTCTCCTTCATTGCTAAGCTTGTACATCAGATAGCCTCCTTTATGTCTTTATCTAAACTGGCACAAGTCATAGATATCTTAAATATTAAGGGTCTTGCTACTGCATCAAACCCAATTTCTTTTTTATTTTTATCTCGATAAATGCTACAAACATCTATCTTGTTTGTCTTTATTTTCTCTATCACAGCCTCTATTAGTCGCTTTACCAAACACTACTCTTTTTCCTTAATAGTTCACTGATACCATCCTAAACCACTCCTTTCTCATCCCCCAGAGACTATTGTAACAGTTTCAGTGTCCCCAACTTCAACCCTTTCATTTTTCTGACTACATTCTTTTCAGAACTAGAGTAATAATGCTAAACATCTATCAGATTTTAACAGCTTGCCAATGTGTTTAGAATAAAATTCAGACATTTACTACGGCTTTCAATATCCTACATGACTATTGTCATGTCATTAACTGTATTTCATTCTACTTTTCACTCACCATGTATTGCAGGCACACTGTCTCCATTTTTAAATTTATATTAAATGTGAAACAGCTTTCCTGCCCCAGTGTTTTTGTCCTTGCTATGTTTTGTGCCTAACATGATGCTGTACTTCCTGTCTTTCCCATTCAGGTTTCGGCTTTAAAGTAATTTCCTCAGATGTGCTCTTCAAATACTCTTGGGGAGATCCCATTGAATTAGTACTCTTCCTTTCCTCTCTTGAATAGTGCACTTGCTATAATTAATATGTAATTGTGTGGTTTTAAGTTAAGGTACCAAAAGGTTCAGGATGGTAATTTTGTTATGCCCAGATTTCGGGGAGCCCTAGATAACCAGCAGACCAGTCAGGCATGAAAGAACAAAGACCTTTTATTTGGACTTAAGCATAGGCTCTCAGATGTCACAAACGCTGTGGATCTGTCCGGAGGGCCCAGAACAAAGGCTGAGCAGGATTTTTATGAGATAGTGGACAGGGTGGTTACAGGAAATGTAACATAGGTACGTCATCATTTTTGTCTTTTGAAAGTGACCAGTAGTAAACCATGTTTTAATGATCTAAGTGGGGTTAGGAAAGGCATCCAGTGATTGGTGGGTCGTAGCTAGGCAACTATCTGTAGTTTTCTGACTCTGCTTCAGACCTCAGGAATGTCAGATTTGTTTTTAACCCTTTCTGATTGGCTTTAAATAGGTAACCAACTGGCCCAAGGCTATTCTGGCCTTGGGCATTGTTTTACTATTTCTGGAAGCCAAGCAGAAACTTAGTAACTTTTAGGGTAAGTTTGAAGTCTGTCATGGAGTCTGTTTAGGTTGGACTCTTCAAATTTAACAGGTAAAATGGGCCTGGCCAAAAAAAAAAAAAAGTGAGATATGTTAAGGACTGGAAATGATACTAGAAAAGGAATAGACAATAATATTATTTCAAAAGTACTTGTGCACATAGCCCTAATATTGGAAGTACATCAAACATTTTTAAAGTTGTGAATGACAACTTAACTTGTTGAAATCTTTCTCATTGTGGCAACAGTTATAATTGTGTATTAGTTTGGGTTCCTTTCAAAAGACAGAATTTATAGGTCTTACCACAAAGGGGCTATTAGAAAGGCTTACAAGTCCAATGATAGAGGTGGTCCAAGATGGCTGCTCAGCCAAGCAGTAGATCTCAGGTGAAGATCGTAGAATCTGCTGTAGATCTCAGGTGAAGATCAGTGACTGAAGGGCAGCAACAGACAGACAGGCACAAGTCGAGACAGGAACAAATTTGTGCTGAGGATCTGTGGCGTCTGTAGACAATCGCGAAGGAGAGCGCTTTCCCAGAGGAAGAGCCCGGAGATTGTCCCTTTTCCTCCCTTTTACACCGTTGGAGTTCCAGTTGGCCCTCCCACATCTGGGTGGGTGCTCCTCTCTCATTGGCCAGCCCACAAATGACTCACACTCCAATCCCAACAAGTTCTTAAGCCCCAGTCTAGGGTGGTTAATAAATCCCAATACCAGCGGAGGTGTGGGTCTTACTTTCATCAAGTTGACATGATCAACAGACACAAATTGTCACCATCTTAAATAGTTTTTGTGAAATGAATTAAAATATGATCAATGTAATGACAGATGTTTACTCTTTACAAAAAATATTAAACTAATGTTTAGAAGATATTTACTAGCTGTTTTGAAGTTAACTTTATTAAGAGTGAACTTTCAGATCTATTAAAAAAGGTAACAAAATAATTTCTAACAATCAAAGAATACTTAGTCCACAAGAACCCATCTTCTAAAATAGTCTTCATCTTTGTATAAGAACAACAAATTATGAATCCATCACTAGATTAATCCATTCATGATGTCAGAGCTTTCATGATCCACTTATCTTTCAGAAACCCACCTCTGAAAATTGCTACTTTGGTAGCCAAGCTTCTATTACATAAACCTTGACAAGGGCATTCAAATAAACCAGAGCAGTGTGTATATGTGCATGTTTGCTGTGACTGTATATAGAAGTTTGGTTCTTGGAAGAAAAACAAATGACGTTCAGAGACTCTAGCTTAAAAAGGAATACATTAAAGTTGATCTTCTCGAAGTAAATATTTAGACTTTTATTTTCTTCATAATGATGTCACTATTGTAACTGACAAAAGATGAATTGACAGGTAGCAAGATTTCTATTTATTTTTTATATACATGAATTCCAAATTCTTTAACACACTAGAAGCATATGGTTTAGGAAAACAGTGACCACCTACAGCAATTTGGGCCTGTTTCTCCCTCTTTCTTGCCCTTGCTCAATGCTTTCCTCCCCCCCCCACCCCCCATTTTAAGAGATTGATCCCTTTCCTGACAGTCCATTGCCATTCTTTCTACCCTGCCTCCCATGTGTGGCCCTTTTATGACATTTTTGGGGGTAATTTCCTAACAGAGACACCTGTCTTTAGTAAATCTTTTGTGATTGGTATCTTTCACTGACGATTATTGACTCAGGGCAGCCCCACTTTGGTTCAGATGCTTCATATCTGTCTTTCTTTAGGGCTACATAGTATTCCACTATGTACTCTTTATCTGTTTCTTTATCAATGGGCAAGGAGGTTGTTTCTAGGATTTAGTTACTATGAATTGTGCTACTACAAACGTGGATATGCACGTGTCTTTATGGTATGCTGACTTTATTTCTTTTGGGAACATGCCCAGTAGAACAATAGCTGGATCAAATTGGATGTCTGTTCTCAGCCTCCTAAGTGATCCCCAGACTGTTTTCCATAATGGCTGAATCAGATTGCAGTCCCACCTACAGTGAAGAAGTGGTCATTTTTTTCCGCAGTCTTGCCAACAATTGTTTTTTTTTTTTTTAATTTGTAATGTAGGCCATTCGGAGTAGAGTGAAGTGAAACCTCAACATTGTTTACGTTTGCATTGCTCTGATGGCCACTGATGAAAAATACTTTTCCATGTGCTTGTTGGCCATTTTTATTTTTCTGAAAAGCTTCTTTTCATTTCAGCTGCCTGGTATAGGATGGGGTCATCTATTTCAGGGAATTTTATGATTTGAGTTTTTTATATATTTTAGATATTAATCCTCTGCCTGAAGTATTGCTGGTAAAGATCTTCTCCCACTCTCTGGATTGTCTCTTTGTCTTATTGACTGTTTCCTCTGTTGTGCAGAACTCTTTAGTTTAATGTCGTCCCATTTATTGATTCTGCCCCTGATGTACTGTGCAGCTGGTGATATGCTCAGAATAGCATGGCTTTTATTAAATACAGCATTTGATTGAGTTCCAATCCAAGATTTTTCTTATGTTTTGATATTAACCTTATGTAATAAATACAATGGGTGCATAAATGTTTATAATTATTTAAATATTAAAGCTATATAGATAATTTTAAGTATGTTATTAAAAAGTAAGATATTTCAGTGTAATTATCATGAGCAGTAAATAAAAATGTTTAGCTGGTGTATTCTTCTCCAAATCCCTATCTATGTTATTAAAATGTATAGTTACTAAATAAGTTTTTTTTTCCAAGCTGTAGAACAACAGGTCAAGTGGGTTGTCTCCAAGAATAGTTTCTAAATATTAACAAATACCCATAATATTTTTTATTTATTGGTGTTTTTCTTCTTTTCTAATATAGAGGTTGATGTTGAATAACTTACGTAAAATGTAAGAAATTTTGAATTCCCACGTATTATATTAATTTGATTTTTGCCCTACTTCAGAAGCAAACATATACTCCTCCCCCTTTTTAAGAATCAGATGTAAAATATCAAGTTAATACACAGCCACTTATTTATATGTGGAGATACTGAAGAATGAATTTGAGAAGAGCTTTTGTTTTTTGTTATAATTTTTGAGGTAAAGTAGATTCACAAAAAATGGGGTTGTTTACTAGAAAAGAATAACAGCTGAGCATGGTGATACTTACTTTTTTAGTCACTCACTTTATAGTGTCTCACTCAGAAGACTGAGGAAAAAGAATCACTTTACCCCAGAAGGTTAAGTTCAGGCAGGGCAATAGAACACGAGGTCTGTCTCAATAAAAAGAGTAAATAATCAATATATTAAGTTTGCATTGATGGAGGATGTACTGATCAGACTGGTTCTCTACATCATATAATAAAGTTGTGATACTTAAAATTTTTACTCTTCAAAATCTTCCACTCATACATCTACCAAGTCAGGTGCTAACAATGAATTCAAATGAAATTAAAAACAATTTGAGACACTATTATACAATTGCAAAATACTTGGGTGAGAATATGAACTAAGTAGTAATAATTGAAAGAGAACAGAAATGATTTTTCTGGCAACAATTTATTCTACTTGAGGATCAGTCAGAAATATACTTGGTCAAAAAACTATTGTCTTTGAATTGTGCCTTTGATAGAGAATGAATGCACAGCTAATTTACTTACAGTGTCTCAATGCTCGCTCTGTAAAATCATTCCTCATTAATCAGAAATTATTTTTTTCATAAATTAAACAAATAATTGCACAGAAGGCAGACTGTATCCAAATTAATTCATTTCATACTTTCTAATACAATCATTTGCTATTAATACGATGAACTTTTACAGGTGATGTAGTTGGTATTAAAGGAACACAATGCCCTGAGCATATTTATCTAAAAGTTTGAAACAGACACAGTCTATTATAAATTTTCTAGTTATCATTGTTAAATTGAACGTTTGCCATATATGAGAAGTGTGATCAACAATGTGATTAATATTGGAAAAATTAAAATATTACAATAGAAAGTATGTTGTCGTTAATCTACCTAAAATATTTCCTGTACCCTAAACATACTGATCCCATTATTATATTTATTTTCTGAAGCAGTTCTAGAAGTCTTATTTTCTGAATGTCTGTAGTTCCATGCACTGTCTTGGCTCCCTAGATGTCCTGAGCTGATTTAAAACCTTAACCTCTCATGGTCATTATGACTCTAGAGAAGAGAAGGAAGACAGATTCTGCTAAATCCAGCAAATAGATGGAAGAGGGCACCAATTCTTGATTTTAGGAGCCTGTATTCCTTTTAGATGTTGCTTAGGAATAACATTACTCAGATTTTTTTTTAAATCATACCTTATCCTCATGAAAGAGGACATCGAGAATTTCTTTGGGAAGTGTCAAGAATTGTGACAAACACGATTGCAGAGCAGGGAAGCACAGAAATGTGTCTTTTGCTCTAATAATTTTTTATTAAACATTTACTGTATTGATCATCTGATATATGCAGACATTAAGAAGAGAAATTCAAAATTAAATAGAACCAGAAGAGTCAGAAGAGACCCAGGATAGCCAAAGCGATCCGATTTGAATGAAAAGTGCGAGGCTTCGCAATCCTTAGAAACCATGTTATATTACAAAGCAACAATGGGAAGAAAAAAAACATGATATTGGGACAAAACCAACAGGAGGGCCGGTGAAACAGAATTGAGGATGCAGAGACAACCCCAGCATCTACTTCCATCCGGTCCCTGGCAAAAACATACAATGGAGTAAAAATAATCCCTTTAACAAATGGTGCCCGGAAAAACTGGTTATCAACATGCAGAGAATAAATCTAGACCCACATCTTTCACTATATACTAAAATAAAATTGAAATAGATCGATGGCCTAGATATGAAAACAGAAACACTGAACCTGCTAGAATATAAAACAGGCAAAAGTCTCAAAGAAAATAGGCATAGGCAAAGGCTTACTCAACAGAATACCTAGTAAACAAGACATAATGCTGAGAATAAAAACATGAAATTATTTTAAATTAGACATCTTTTGCATAGCAAAAGAACAGAGTCAAGACAGAATCAAAGAAGTGAGGAAAATATTGCCACCTACTCCTTGGACAGAGGGCTAAAACCAGAAATACAAGATAGTGAAAAAAAAAAAACCCCATAAGCTCCAGCGCCCCCCCCCCCAAAAAAAAGCAAAATATACACTTGAAATGCATAGAGAGTTTTCAGAAGCACAAATGATAAATAAATGCATGAGAAAATGTTCGATTGCTTAGGCCCTTAGAGACATGCAAATCAAAAACAACACTGATACTTAGTCTAGGAGGAATAGTTATCAAGAACTACAAAAGTAACAAATGCTTCAAGTTTGTGGGACAGGGGACCCTTGTGTAATGTCACAGTGACACCAAAGGGTTAATGGCACTTTAAACTGGTGCCACTGCTCTGGCAGCAGCATGCAGATTTCTCAAAAACCTGAAAATAAATGTTCCATTTGACCCAGCTATAATTTTTCTGCTTAACATTTCGAAAGAGTTAAAGCTATCACAGATCAAGGATACATGGATATTTATATTAATAACATACTTATATTTTTAGGTCATAATAAGTTCATAATAACTAAATCGTGGAATCAGCCACTATACCTTAATCAATAGACAGGTAAGATAACATGGTATAACAAGAGAACGCTACTCTGCCATGACGATTAACTTAACACCACAGTAGGAAAATGGATTACTCTGAGACAATTATGCTTGGCAAAAGGAACCAGACACAGAAGATGAATATTTCATGGTTTTTCTAATAGGAAACATGCAAAGTATAAATGAATAAAAAAGCAAAATACAAAAGTGATGGGAGGAAACTGGAAGATAGATTTGTGTGGAAAGGGAAAGGAAGTCTGGCGAGGGGGATGTCAGATGGTGGGAGAGGGAAAGAGAGGGAAAAATGATGTGACATATATGTGTGCCCATTCCTCAAGCTGAATGTAATTATTATGTATCTCAAATATATACCAGTACCAATTTTAAATGATGAATTATTAGAAATAATTCAGTTTTGATGTAGAGCTATATACATTAATTAGTGCATATTCCCACTTCATTCTTTTCGAACATTTGTTCGTTTTACCACTCGGCAGGAAATGCTGCGGGCTGCTGTTCGCTTTTTATCATAGTTTTCTTTTCTTCTCTTTATTTCTTCTCTACATCCCAGTTAAAGAACAGACCTGGTGGCATCAGGATGTCAACAATGGATATTTTGTGTCTTTTTTTTTTTTTTGTAATTTTTCTCCTAATGTTTGTTGCTGACTGGGTAAGAAACCTGTCCTTCAGAAGAACTCAGCCCTCATGTGAGTGAGGGCGAGTCATAGTATGCGTTTGCATCGTCTCTTTAGCTTTTCATTGTACATTCTGTATGATTTTCATCTGGGCCCTGATTGTGTCCAGTGTAGCATGATTTGCCAGTTTGACTTCACTTGCCTTTAACCTTACTAGAGTACAAGTTATAAAAATACCTAGAACTCTGCATATCATCGGTGTTATTGTAATCCCTTTGATAAGGGTTAAAAGGAACAGCGTCAGGCTCTAAATGGTATCTATAAAGTGTGTAGTTGATCAAACTACCATCTCATCACTGTAGTTACCGGAGATCTTTTTAAAAATTTGTAAGTGATTGTCTCAAAGTGACATCAATGTTTTTCCAAAACTTTTAAAAAGAAGATACCAGAAAGCTTCACTGTGTTTCTGAGAATCATTGAAAACACTTCCCAAATCCTGTTTGATTTGCTTTTAAGGCCTTCATGAGTTCTTACTGCTCTAAGTTCTCCTTATAGCTCCTGAAGAAATTACATGCAAAATGACAGGGGTATAATATTTGCTGAGGGCCTCAAATTAGAAAGAGAAGATCGCTTTTTTTTTAAAAAAAAATCTGAGTTTCTGAACATTAATGCTATCCTTTCAGTTAAAAGGTGGCTCAAGAAATAAAGTTACTCAAATTCATAGGTTCCATCTTATGCCCGAATGCCATTGCACCTAGATTTACCTTACATCGGGAATATTAGACAAAATTATCCTGTAAGTTAGCAAAGAAATCTTGCACACATATACCTCCAACAATTTATTCGCCTTATCTAACAAAATTGCTACTATATTCAATGAAAAAGAACATCGCATCGCCATAGAGAAAGTGTCTCCTTTTAATAAATAGGTAGAAGAACATAAAAGTTGTTGTTCATTGCCCACCTATAGAATGAGGGTTTGGTTTAGACAGAACCTCACACTCACGTCCCGGACTGGCTGCTCTTTGCTTACTGACCTCTGTACTCTCCTCTGTTTTTCTGCCTTTCAACAAAGGAGTTCTAACTAAAGTATAATCACAGAGTGAGTCTGAGAGATGAGTCAATAAGACCAAATAAAGATTGCTTCAAAAAAGTTTCTCTTCTTAGTAAAAGAAAACACTCAGGTAAGAGGTGCATAAAGGCAACCCTCTTTTACATGTGTGAACTAGGGGTCAAGCTTAGCGGCCACCAGCATGGCCCAGCCCCTGGATTGGTCAGTCGTCACTTACCGACCTTTGCATTCTTGGCCATTTTGTGACATTTGACTCTGATGTCCCCCATCAGATGTAGTAGTTTATACTTTGCCAATTTCTGTATAGAAGAAACTCTGCAGTCATTTCTCAAAGTATAAACTGTTTCAAATTACTTAATATATACTGAAAATCACAGCAGTCTTAGATTTTGCTGCTACAAAAAAAAAAAACCAGACATAATCAATACTCTATACAGGAGAAAGAGCAGTCTCAATATATAGAATTATCATGGTGAAGTTAGCAGAGCAATTAACAGTGTGCCATTTTTGATTAAAAGCCATGTAACTTTCAAAACTGGAAGAGACAGCAAAAAAAATGTGAAGACCTAGCTCTGTCACTGGTCATCACCAATACTATACAAGCGTAGTGAGGAAAAACACACACGCCCCTTTCCCCCAACACACACATAAAGAAGGAAAGCTTCACGAACACAGGAGCTTGAAATACCTATCATACTGAAAAAAATTATGCAAGAAGGCTTACATGTGTGAGAATAATTTTAAACTCATAGATATTTAAAACACAAGGAAAATAAAAGCTAAATGTCTTATCCTGAAAGAGAGTGGGACCATGGAGGATACGTATCTTACCGCTCCCTGAATCGGTGATCAAAGTCACAGCTAGAACAAAATGTCGCGGAGGAGTAGAGTCCGAAGTAGCAAAGAAACAGCGCCGCCCCTTGCTTTCCTCAGTTCTGTGCCAGTGAGGAAAGCATTTAGCCAAGACGCATAAATGCAACTGCAGAAAGATAGGTAGAATTTATATATAGTAGATTAAGAGAGAGTTACATTATCAAGTGAAAAGTTGGGCATTGCCATGAGGGCATCTTGCACCATGTGTGGATTTGGGTAACTTTTTACCTACACAAAAATTATTCTTGAGGTCCAGGAATCTAGGGTGACTATCGTTGTTTACGGAACTTGTTTTTAGGGGTTGTTTTGAAATGTTAGTGTTTTAAATGTGTTTTCTTTGTTCTTCAGGTGGTCAGTGTTCATTAAAGGAGCTTAATTATATAAGAATCAAAATCAAGCCCCAGCTCACGTAGGGAGGGTCTTAGCAAAATATTCTGCGTTTTGATATTATTGAATGTAGACCATCGCACCTAGGAGTGCTCAATGCCATATTTTGAAAATATTTGGCATGGCGACTAGCTGTCAAAATGAATGGTAACAGTGTATAATCCTAGAATGTCACTGTGTTAAGCTGTATCACATTGAATCACACCTAACAAAAGACTACACCTATATTGTGGATTTGATCTCTCTCTCTTTCTCTCTATAACTCTCTCTCTTTCTCTGAGTCTCTGACTGCTTCCATGTGTCTTTTTAAAATTTATGTATAAATGAATGTATGCTTTTTTGGGCCATTCTTCCCTTTTAGTCCCTCAGGCACACTAATATCTAGGTGCCTACCTGGCTCCGTGGATGCTTGAAAGGTTTATTTATGCACGGAAATATGTAAAATAAATAGACACATCTGATGCTTTGTAAGCCGAACACTGAAATGCATTCCCTTCCTACTTTACGGTAAATAGACTTCCTTGTTCATAAGCAGATTAAGACAGAGACGATCACTAGTTTGTTTAACTAAATATTTGAGGACAAACAGAGTGCCTGCTACATGATACTTTTCCTGAAGATTTCTTGCAGTGTTGCTTTCAGTAAGATTTGGGCTAATTAATTTTAACTTCAAAAGTATAGATGTTGTATACATCAAATAGCAAGAAATTGTTGGACAGAGAAGCTGTTATTTTGTATTTAGAGCTAAAATAACTACAGTGTTTAAATGTGAATTTTAGAATATTTTTCTGGGAAATTTTTGTTTATAGAACCAGAATACATTAACACTTAAGGGAATGTTCTCATAACATTAAAAAACCCACTAAATTATATTATGTATTTGAATTTGCCTCACTGAGTTATTACCTGAAACAGACCATTTTCTAATACCTTAAGTTATACCTTTTAAGAACTGAGTAGCATCTCTATTCTATTTCTTTCATTAAGTTGTGATTCACGTTGTTGAGTTTAAATATACTTCCAGTGTTAATTTTACTTTTCAAAGTCTTGAGGTCAATCTACTTGTTTTCGATTTGAATGCTATATCAAGAAACAGAAAAAATAATTAAAGGTTAAGGAAGATTTACTTGAGAATAAAAGGAATTTCTTCTTTAATTTAATGAGAAAAAAATCCCACTGTGACATGCAATAATTTTTATTTGTTGAATATTCAGCTTTTTTCATGGTTTGTTCAAATTTAAAGAAATAACAGAAAAAGAAGATTTTTGAAAAAGTCACATATTTTATACTCTTGATGTAATCTATTTAATTTTACTCTAAATTCATGAAACAACAGCTTTATTACAGTGTATAGTGGAAATGTGTTATAGGACTTGCAGGCAATAGATATCGATCCAGTGATATCTCTTCTGAGTATGTCTCCAGAAGTGTTAAAAGCAACATGGAGCATAGATGCATGTTCTTCCATGGTTATAGCAGCACAGCTAATAATAGCTGAGTCTTGGAAGCTGCTGAAATATCCATCTGCAGATTGATGGGTGCAAAATCGTGGCAAATGCACACAATGGAGTACTATTCTTCCATAAGGACAGATTGGAGACTTTTGTAGGTTAATGGGCACAACCTGACACCATCATACTTAGTGAAGTGAGTCAGTCTCAGAAGGTGAAATATCTCATGGTTTCTCTAGTATGAGAAACCCAGAACACAGGCATTTTATAAACTCAAGTGCGTGTGATCATGGGCACGGGGAAAAAGGGACAGGATGGTCCAGGAAGGCCGAAAATGGGTAGGGGAAAGGATTATGATGTTGACACATACAGGGTATTGTAAAGTTGTAAACACTGCGAGTTAGGCTGGATGTTTTATACAATCAAGTGCTCAGTATTTTCTGGGTCAAATGCAGAGACAGGAATTCAATGAGTGTACTCTAATAACTGAAATAAAAAAGTACAAATAGGTTATCTAAGAAATTCAGATTTTAGCACTTAAAACATTGGGTCATAAGCTACTTATAAATTACACATGCACTCACACACATTTTGAAAATATTTTATCCATTCTACAAATCCAAATAATTTATTTTGGGGGATTTCATACCAAGAAACATCTTAAGTGCATCTTAATTTTGATTTTGAGTCAGCGTCACATTCAGTTACTAATTTGCTCAGGCTGGGCTAGAATTTGCAATTCTCCTGTTTCAGTGTCCTAGAGTACTGGGAGTACAGGTCTGTATTACTGGTACTGGAATAAATAATTTTCGTTTCTTTTTCTGAAAAGAATTTCTGAATCCTGCAAGATATAACTGCACCTTACTTCCTTAATTTTGACAAAATTATACAATGTAGGTCCAATATGTGTATGTGTTGTGTGTGTGTGTATGTGTGTGTGTAGTGGCAGAAATTGAACCCAAAGTTTTATGCATGATAAGCATGCCCTTTTACCACTGAGTTATAACCCCAGCTGCTTCTAGTCTTTATTACAATATTTAATCTTAAATTATATTTGTGTGCATTTGTATATACACACATATATACACATACCCAACACTTAATGTAGATAAAATTGTATATGCAAATTCAAAATGCTATGCTATTTATTTTTCTCCCCTAATACCTCTGTCTTCCTTTTTCTTGCATTTTCTCCTCCAACTCCCAACCGCTTGACAAAACATGACATACCATTATCAAACTGGGCCTAATTTACCTACTGCACATTATACTAATAATTCAAACAATGGATTTGGCAAAAGGGAATTTATTCACAAAGCTAGAAAACATGAAGTAGGGAGAACCAAGTTGCAAATTCACCTCCCCAAAAATCTTACCTGAGGTTATTGAAGGAGTAAAGAAAAAGGGTGACTTAATGGTGAAAGGTGACAAGAGGTGGTGTAATCAGTGGACTATGTAGGCACAGCCAGTCTCAGTAACTGTTCATGTAAAGGCAGTATTAGGAGAGTCTGAAATTGGAGCTTTTGACCTCCTAAAGTGTACCTGTTATAAACCTGAAGAGCCCAAGAAAAGTGTCAGGGCTTTGGCCAGAGTTTTTCCTTTACTTGAAAAGTAACATAAGCTACCACTATCATTTTTAATGACTCAGCAGAGTCACTATCTTCATTAAAGTTAGTAGGAGTCCAGTAACATGTATAGTACAGCTGCATGACCTCCAGAATCCAGAATCAGTGTTTTTTTTTTTTTTTTTTTTTTTTTTTGAGGCAAGGTTCTCACTTAGTAGCCCAGGCTGGTCCTGAAGTCACTATGGCACCCAGGCTGGCCTTGGACTCCTCCTGTCTCAGCCTCCCGAGTGCTAGGACTACAGGCTGTGCCACCACACTGGGCCTATGTGGTGCTGAAGAATCGAACTCGAACTCAGGTTCTTAGCGCTTGACACATAGCGCTTGCTAGGCAAGCACTTTAACCGCTGAGTCATTCCTCCAGCTCCCCCACTCCCTTATTTATTTATTTATTTATTTATTTATTTATTTATTTTAGAATCATTAATGTTTAAGTCAACTAAAAACAAATGAAGTTGCAGGGTTTATTCAGGTTTTTTCTTGGCTTCAGTATGAATGTTAAAATTATTTAAAATCTTACATGTCACATATTGAATTTATGGTATAATGGTGTACTTTAAGAATGTTACTGATTATTTCAAAAGATGTACAGAAATTATATTATTATGTGAGCTATGGTTTGGATCTGGAGCAACCCCCAAATTACTTGGGTGTTTAGAGGTGGGGCCTGGCTGGAGGGGCCCCGCGGACACTGGGGCTTGATCCACAAGGCATGGATCACTGCAGTAGGACGTGAAAGGACAGGTCTGCCCTTCCTCTAGGATTTGGCCTCTTGCATGCCATGCCATGAATGACGTCCTCCAGCTAGGCCAGTGCCATGTGCTTTTGCCATTTCTAGCTGCCACTGAATGGACTGAGACCTGAAAAAACTGTGAGCTAAATAAATCTTTCCTCTCTTATGCTGTGGATGTTAGATATTCCGTTACAGCAACGAGAAAGTTCCTAAAACAATGTCTCTCTGTAGGTTTTTTTTTTACATGAGCAGACTCATTTACATATATTTAAAAACTACTTCAACAACAAAACTTCCAGTATAATAAGAACTTTTAAATAATTATTTTGAACAAAGAAGAAAGTCCAATTAGCACCTGTACAGAATTTTTTAAAATCAAAATATTGATTGCTACGTGAGGTCACACTGATCTTAAGGTGCAAATTACATACTGACAATGAGAACAATTTATTTTCATGAATATTCCTATTAAGTTTGTAGGTTTTTATTCTGACTGTAGAGTTTTAACAATGAATTTTTGAATTCTAACAGCTATCAATACAAAAGGCTGTTTCTGTTGCCATTTTTCTTGAGAAAGAAAACATTTTTTTCTAGAATTTTATTTCTCTATGTAAAGCCAATAGATTTTGAGTTTCTCCAGAAAAAAATGTTCTTTGTAACATAATTCTGACTATCACCCTGATATAATAACAGAAGTCTTACAGTAATATTCTGTTTTTTGAAATATCAGGTAAAAAGATACTACTGCTTGTATAAATTCATTTAATTTGATAATATTGGTTGTAAAAGTATATTTTTTCTAGCATAGGAAACATCAAGCCTTAGAAATGTGAAGATGCTCTTTAATTATTAATATAATCTTTACACACACACACACACACACACACACACACACATATATATATATTGTGTATTTTCCAGATGTTTATGTCAACAAGGAATCTACAGAGAAATTGCGATTTTAGATTTTAATCCTCCTGCTTCAGTCTCCTGAATGCTGGGATGGCAGCTGGGTATGGCATCACCATACCCAGCTAATCTTTATGAGATGTTAGGGATTCAAACTCATGGCTTTGTCCATGCTAGGCAAGTGATTTACCACTGAGCTAAGCTCCCAGTTCTGAGCCTCATTTTAAAAAGAAAATACTAACAAAATGAGGGAATTCCAGAGTTGAAATGATTATTTGTGATTATTGTGTTAAATTTCTATTGGTGCATAAATCTTTACTACAAGTTTCTCATCATGCTAATACCCATTGTGATCTTTTCATGTATGCCATTAAGCAAAAATTTCAGCGGTTCTATGAGTTCAACTAAACATTTAAGCTGTTTTGTACAACTAAACATGGTAACTTAGATCCATAAAATGACATCTCAACCAGAATAGATGTTAAAAATTCTTTTCCTATCTTTTTGTCAGTTCAGAACCAGAAGTCCACAGAAGGCATGATCATTTTTTCAGTGATAAAGTAACTTAGCGTGAGTCAAATTGTTCCAAGAAGTCCAATTAGTCAAAAGAAGTAGTTGTAGCATGTGCATTTCACAGGGCTCATTTCAATAAACACTGTTTCTCCTTTAATTTACATTCAAATTAATATGTTGTCCTTTAAAATAAGAATTGTATTTGGCTACTAATTTTCTCTAATTATTTGGCACTTTTGGTCTTTTGCATTTTTGGAATGAATCTCTCAAGATCCATATTTGCTGCCCTCCTTTAATTCAATTCTGGATCAGCCATCATATTATCAATAATACACAGTTTTCATAGAATTGTATAGCTTATCTTTGTTTTTTCTTTACTTTTTTGCATGAAATCGGTGAATAAAGAAAGAATAACATTTATGTGATTAGAAAATTAAGCATTGATTACATTCTACACATGACTGTGGCCGAATGATTTTAGCAGCACAGTTTTGAGCTGGACCTACAAAAAAATCATTTCTTGCATATTCGAAATCTAAATGGCACCGTATTATTAGATGACATATAGCAGTCTCTGGAGAGGTGCCACACTGTGTTGTCATTGTACTATACATACATTCTTCTGCATACTATTGACCGATCTATTTTAATAGCTTAATCTATGAAACCATGGCATAATCACCATACTGTCAGTTTGGGCAACTGGCTTGGCTGTCGAATGACCATAACCTGTTGGACAGTGAGATTATTGTGCAAAGTAAATAAGCTGATTGTATTTAACTCAAGTAAGTATACAATGGCTACTATTTTTTATTCATTGCACGTGAACAAAGAGAATCCTAAAAAATGAGGACAGTCGTAAAAGTCATGGACATATCAGAGCAGTGTTGCTATAGCGTTTTTTAAAAAAATGTTGCAGCAACAGAAACCATAAAACATAATTTAGGCTTCCTGGAAAGCCCTTGACAAATGCCTATAAGCATAAATTTTCTCAGAATTTAAAAAATATTTGCTGAAGCTTTTATATCAAATAAGATGTCTTCAAAAATAGTATATGCAGAATATGGCTGTGTTACAATGTTTTTATAAGGTCTTATTATAGTAAAAAGTGTATTTTCCTTAGAGATGTCAGATTGAAATTCTTTTTCAATACTGTCTGTTGTAACATTACTGACAAAATATTAGTGTCCATTAATGCCCAACATATGCCAACATTCAAACTTTATAAATAAGTATATGTATGAAATAATTCTAGTTAAATTAAATTACTATTATGAAATACGCTAATTTTTCTGAGAAATAAAACTTGAATGTTAGATTTAATTTTGTACTAGTCCAGATTCACCCACCCCATTAGACCTTTGAGTATACTTCATGATGACTTAGTAATGATTTTTAACAGATTCATAGTCTTTTAAAAATGTTTCAGTTCCACATGTTATGAAGCTACTTTTAAAGAGAAATGTTGTTATTTCAGAGTTTTTAAAAGATTTATAACATGTCAATTTGGAGAATGCAAAAACATTAAATTATTGCATTTCCCCTAATCTAGCTCCTTGCATGTATGTTTTGAATATAAGATATAAAACTGGATATTTTTATCAAAATTATAAGACCTAGGAGACTGTCTATGAGACTGCTATAAATAATAACTTTTTTCATAAACTTTATATCTACTGGTTGTTTTAGCACACTAACTTTTTTTACTCTACCTATTACAAAATAAACATTGGCCAATAAAAACTGAACTATTATTTGGAAATATAGTTTTGACAATTGGCAATCCTTCAAGACTTTCCGGTCAGGTACAGTGATCTTTGCTTTCCCCGGGAGTCAAGCTAGAACTCTGTTGAATTTTCAAGTGGTGGTGGATGGGTGGTGGATGGGTGACTACCAGTGCCCCTCTGTCTGTTCACCTTGCTCTTTGACCAACAGGCACAATGCTTCTAAAAAGAACATGGGACTCTATTTTTTTTCTTCTGGCACTTATGTCTTCTATGGATACATTTTTCTTTTATCTATAAAATATAAAGTGTTAACAGGTGGACATTTAAGATTTCAGCACTACAAAATTTTTCTGGCAGCCTGGTGGTTCTTTATGCCTAAGTATATATAGTCTTCACATTGCAAAAGGAAGTCTTATGATGTCTATATGTGACACATAATACTTGAGATTTTCAAAATTTGGAAGTTTAAAAGGTAGTAATACATTTTAATACAAAAAATTACAAATACAAGATAATTCAGCATGTGGGGAACTTTGCTTTTCCTTAGAATAAATTTCATATCTATAGGGCGAGAAATACATGTAAATTTTTCTCATATAAAAAGGTGGAAAATAGAAAACATCGCTCAGTAGAGACTTTCCTCTTATTTTACCTTTGATAAGCAAAAAACTGGAGGCTGAAATGATTAATTATCGAAACCATCAGGAGAAACAAAATTAGGAATGTGACTACTGAACAGTGTTGGACCCACGGCAGTTACTTATCTTCTAAATGAAGGTACACTTGAGAGAATCCAATGTCTTTTTTGATTTGCAATCTCTAATTCTAACCTTCTGTCAACATATGTATAGACTCATTGAGTGATTTCATGTCTGGTGTTCAAATTGCTTTGATAATTTACTTCGTGTTTCATTTTGAATTGAGATATGCAGTAAATGTAAAATTCACAGTGATTATCAAAGTTTTAATAAAGATGGATAAAGAAATAGTTAAAGAAAATTCTCAGGGGCCATCTCACCAAAGCCCACTCTTAGGTACATTTGAAAGCAAGACTGTCACCAATCTGTGCCAGAGAAATTTGACAGTCTACCAAAACATAATTAAAGATCTGGGAAAAAGAAAAAACAAAACTTTACTTGCAAATGTCACTATTGTTTGTTCAATTGTCAGGGTGTTCTCAGATCTTTCTTATATCCAGCAGAGAACTTGATTGCAAGTTAACAGCTTCTAACAATAAATACGTTATTATTTTGAAGCACGTGTGTGTACAAAGAAAGAAATTACCAGATTGGTCAAAGGCAAGTGGACAATTTTGAATCAGAACATTACAAAAGTGTCTGATTTGTTACTAAGCACAATGGCTCTATTTTTTTTACCCTTACATACAGAAATAAAAAGTAAACATTTTAATTTTTGCCACAGTCAAGAAATTTAGACAATTTTAAAGAAAAGCAAATCCAGTTTTCTTAAGTGCATGCTTTAAAAAATGGTGGTCCTATGATTCTTTCTACTAATTCTAAGCTTTGTGTCTATTGCTTTCTTTTGCAACTAACATTTTCTAGTAGAACTTAGCTGCAGAGTAAATGCACTAATAAACGTCAGTATGTTTGGGACAGGAAAGGATTTTATTAAGCCTGTTGCTCATTAGATGTGTTATTTTTTCTAAGATTTTATGAAATACCATCTTCTGACTATTTTTCTTTTTTCTCATAGTTATTACTCTTTCCTTAATTTATGATTACAAAATATAATAAGTAAACTGACCTTAAGCCTTGTTACTTCTCCCTCCCTTTCCTGACCTCCTACATCCCTAATCTCCATGCCTTTTTTCCCATTTCCTCAAAGTCTACCTTACCTTTCCTGACATTTATCTTAGATTTTCTTTTAAAGTTATTTATATTTTGAGTTTGTCAAATCCGCGCCATTATAGGATACTTAACTTTCCGTGTTTGATTAATTTCTGCTAGCATTATATCAACATCCATCCATGTTCCTATAAATATCTCAAATTTATGCTTCTGAGTAATATTCTATTGTGCACATATATCACATTTTCTTTATCCATCTTTTCTAAGTCTTTGATAATCATTGTGCATTTTAAGTTTTTTTGCACATCTCAATTTAGAATCACTGGTTACACATTGTTATTGAGCATTCAAGGTCATGGTAGTCTGCATTTGGATGTACCCGAACTTTAAAATACATACTGAAGAAACTAAAATACACATGAAGTATTAAGAACAGTATCACAATGTAAAATATTTCAATAATTTTAAAGTTGATCACATCTAAGTAGTATTTCATGTAACCTAGACTAAATGAAAATATTGTAATTCTACTTGTTTTATCTTTACTTTGTATACATGACTATTAAAATTTTAAATTGCAAATATAGCTTGCAGTTGAGGTTTACTTTATTTCTGTTAGACAATGAAAGCAAAGTGCCTTTCTCTAAGGTGCTTCTTCGCTTTTTTTCTGGAAACAGAACCCAGCACTCACAAGTTATAGGAAAAGATTTACTTTAGCTAACAATTAGAGTCATCACTCCATGCATGGCCGGAGAGCAATGGAAGGCTCAGCAATTGTGGAAGGGCAGAAGAGCTCCTGGGCAAAAAAAAAAAAAAAAAAAAAAAAAGCTACTCAACCCATGGCAAACAGAAAACAGAGAGAAGGAGCCAGTGATAAGAACATACCCTTCCCGATCAGGCCTCCAGTGATCCATCCCTCCAGCCAGGCTCCTCTTGCTACCAACACATCAACTCAGCAGTGAATTCATTCACTGGTGAATATAGAACCCTTTATGATCCAATCACTTTCCAAATACATAAGACTTTTAGATTTAATAACATTGTTTAAATGTTAATAATAAACATTTAGACTTAATGATATTTCAAAAAGTGACCACCTTATTATGCAAAATATACTTAATCCGTTTCTAAGAGTCGATCTAGTCTTCGTTCCACCTCTGCTAAAATGCCCAAGTCTCCTCTGAGACTCAAAAAAGCTTTTAACTGTGAGATTCTAAAAAAAGAAAGAAAGAAAGAAAGAAAATTAAATGCTTCCAATCTGTAGTGGCACAGAGTAAACATTCCCATTCAAACAAGGTCAAATAGGGAGATAAAAAACATCAAAACTCAGCAGAACAATTGTTAAATACTTCAGTTCCATTTTTAATACATGGAAAAATTGTGGTGAGACATTAGCCGAATGGTGTGGACTGCCTTGTTGCTAAGCCATTGTCAGCCATTCCCTCTTCTCACCTCCCTTGAAGCGGCTACCCTCATGGCCTGTGTCCTTCCTCAGCAGACAATCCTTGCTCTCGATGTCTCCAAATTCTTGAGGTCTCCACAGCATTTTCATCTCCACTCTCAGTCTCACAAACTCTCCTCTCAACTGCTTGGCCTACCAAGCCTTCTTAAATCTGCGTGGGATCTGCTCTGATTCCATGTTTCTTATATTATGGTTCAGATCTAGAATATGCAGCAAGTTCCAGGTATTTGGTTCTGTGCCTTACCTATGGACTTGGAGTGCTCTTAGGATGCAGAGCCTGGTAGGGTGGGGCAGATCACTGGGCATGTCTCAAATTACGGGACGTGTGACAAATGACTGGGGTACCCAAGCCTTTTGGAGCTCACTCCCCCCAGAGTTTACACTGGGTACTGGACATGGAGCTGATGAATTCGGTGTTTGCTCTGTTGTTTCTCAGTTCTGCTTTGGTCTAATTGCTTTCTATCCTCATATCCCTCTCTTTTGGAATGGAAATGTTTACCTTATGCCACTGTATGTTGGAAGTATATAACTTTCCTTAGATTTTTACAGAAGCTCATAGCTAAGAGTTTGCTTTGAGTCTCGAAGGTGACTCTGGACTTGAACTTTTAGGAACTGCTGGGACTTTGGCAACTCTTAAGAGATGATGTAAACGCGTCTTGCTTCAGGTGGAGTCTTTTGAGGGCCAGAGTCATCTGGATCTGGAATGTCACCTAAAAGCCTCATTTAGATTTTGTGGATTATCTATGAATTTCAAGTGTTGGGAGGTGAGGCCTGGTGGGATGTGCTGGATTTCTGGGCGAGTGGTAAATCCCTGGGCATGTGGGAAGTCACAGAGCACGTGGTCTGCGAGGTTATAGTCTCACCCCGAATTCTTCTCTGCCCTGATTCTTTCCTCCAGCGATGCTGCAAGCAGCTGTTTTCTGCCAAATCTTTCTGCCATTATCCGTTTACCAAGAAACAGACTAGGACCACTGAGCTGTCAGATAAACCTTTCCTCCCTTATGTTGTGAATGTCAAATACTGTGTTCCACATGTCTAAGGCATGTCGCATTCTCCGTGCCTATACAAGGGACACCTCCTGTACTGTGCTAAATTGTGCTGCCAATTCAAACAGTAGTTTGTCCCATTTCAACCATGAGCCTGTGAAAGGTGGGAGCTTATTGATTCCTGAAATGGTTTCAAGGCATTTTTTCTATTGTTCTAATGCAAAACATTTGGCTTAATTTTAATGTTAATCTTCTCAGCAGCAAAGCTCTAGTGGCTCCAATTCTGCAAGCGCTTCTTTTTTGTTGAAACTACAAACATTTTACATCTTTTAGCTCTAATATTTGCCACTGATTTTTACTTTAAAGCTGGGTAAAAGTAGTCAATAGAACCCATGTCACTGCCTTGAAAAATTGTCTAGAAAATTAATTAGCAAGCAGCTCCTAATCTTAGCCTCAGACAAAGCCACAAGACATGAGTAAATGCAGGCATACATTTTTTTTCCAGAGTGTAGCACACATGTCTTCTAGTCTAATTGCCAGTAAAGTCCCCCTTCCCATCCAAATCTTCTTGATCTGTATTCCTTCACCATCTGCATTTTTATAATCATTCTGGTGTTCTGAGCTCCATCCAGAATCTCCCATCAATCTTGGTTGAAAGAATTTAGAGCTTGTCTTGCTGGCACCTCAAAACATTTTCTAGCTATTCCATAAAACAGTTCCACAGATTTCTAAAACCACATGGTCTTGTATAATCATGACCCCAGGTCTCTGGTACCAATTTCTGTTTCGGTCACTTCTTGTCACTGGACACAACACCTGACACCTGCAACTGAAATAAGCAGAAGTTTATTTTAACTCTTGCTTTCAGTTGTTGTAGCCTCCGCATGGGTGGCGTGTAGTGCTGGAAACAGCAGAGGTGGAAGGGCATGGCAGAGGGCCTGCATCAAAGAAAGCTGCTTAACTCACAGCAGCCAGGAAACAAAAGAGTAGAAAGGAGCCACAGACAAGAATGCACCTTGCTATGCCAAAGCCTTAAAGATCCTCTCTTCAGCTAGGTCTCACTTCCTAACAGCACATGAACTCATTATAGATTAACACACTGAAAAGTGTAGTTACCTTATGACTTGTTAATCACTAGAGGCTTTTGGAGAGCATTTTAGATTTTCACCATAGCATAATCTGAACATTAAAACATTTTAATGAAGTGCAGAGTAATAAGACAATCTTAAATTTCAGGAAAACCTTTTATGTGCTTTATAAATTATAAAATGTAAATTGAGTATAAACAGTGCAAAACAATATATGAAAATACCGTAAAAACTGACGAGCAGAAATGGAGACAGTAGGGCCTCATGGCTTGGGATACTGGTAATATCATTGCCCTAACCAAACATTTATCTCCAAAAGGAAATTTAGGGAAATGGTGATTAGAAATATGAAAATAAGAACGTCAATTGGCTTTAATAATTCTTGATTTAAAGTCTAAAGAGCTGCTATGACAAGGCCACATAAATACCCAATTGGAACAATTTTCTCAGTATTATATGATTTGAATTTGACATTTTAAAAGTTTAGAACCATTCATTTTTTGATTTTTGGAATATAGGCTGAGTTGCACTAAGAGTAATTATGAAGTTTCATTGATTTTGTTAAAGGAAATATTTAAATAATAACAACGATACTAATATTTATACCTTGCTTTAAAAATGGCTCGTTCCCATAAAATAAACTATTAATATTTATTTTTTCTCTTGTCATATATTCACACTACAATTTACACTATTTCTTATTAAAACGTAGGAATAATACCGATGATAAAATACAATAAATAGAACTGACTACTTATGAAAGCTAGTATAGGTATATGCACATTTGCATGAGACACACATTAAAATTATTTTCGTTCCAATATGTGCTTGTGTGAAAACTAAAATTTAGAAACTTGCCTTGGATAAAATGACATAAAATTGAGAATATGCTTATAGTGAAAAGATTGATCTCTTGAAAATCATTACTATTGCAGGCTTTGTGTATATATCATACTCTATTTTTTAAGAATTTGTTGTAAAAAAATTTGAGGAATTATCTAGAAGTACAAAGCATTGTTCTGGATTTCCCAGGTACATTACAGCAAATGTTGATTTTTTTCTGACTACATATTTTGTGTGATTTATATTTTTATGCCACTATATGTATGAAATAAAAACAATGCAATTAATTAAATGCTTTCTTCAACTTTACTATTCTGGAACCAAATGTAAATATATATTGTAAAGTATAAATTCTAAAACTGTGGCACTGAAATCACCTGGCAAAGAGCTTGGGTATCTTTCTCGCCATTCCTAATTTTGCCATGGGTAACTGAGCTTAAGTTTATTTTATTTTTATTTTTCAATTTATCAGTTTATGAACATTTGTGTTGCATTCTTTTCATTTACTGCTATGAATAATTTATGATACAAGAATTTATGTAAATATTTTGGTGCAAATGTGTGCCTCTTTCCCTTTGAGGGAAAATATGCAAAGATGGAATGGCTGGATCATATGATAGGCATGCATGTGACTACCTGGAACACTGGAAAATATTTCCACAGTGATGTGCCATTTTGCATTGTTTCCCTAGTATACTGAGTTCCAATTATATCACATGCTCACAAGCATTTAGTATGTCTGGCTTTTTAAAAAATTATAGCCATTCTACTGACTTACAGTGCCATCACTCCCATGATGCTAGGCAGCAGGAGCAAGTGCTGGCCCCCCATCTGCAGCATAATCATAAGCATGCACAGCTGATGCTACACTGTAGTGTTTTAATACCTGTCGTATTGAGAAGATTAGGAGTGTTAAGGACTTTTTTGATTCGTGATATCAAATTGTGATGGGTTTATCACATAACAATATGTTGAGTAAATGATCATATGCATACTTCCATGTATTTAGGTCTTATTTAATTTCTCTAGGCAATATTTTGTAGTTTTTAGTATAAAAATATTAGCCAAATTTATCATGTTTATTTTTTTCTCACTGACTGATTTAAAATGTATTCAACAAATTAGATCAATATTATATGCCAGAAACTGTCTCAAAGTATAGGAATAAATTGAACAAAATGTAGTTCCTGCCTTCCTAAAGCTTACGTTTTATTTTCCCCCAAAATTATTAATTTTGTTAATATGAGCTTCCAATACACAATAATTGTGTTAAACTTAAGAAATTGGCACACATGCACATCGCATCAATTGTACCCTCACTTTGCCTTCCCACGCCTTGTGCCTCCCACTCCTTTTCCACAGATCTATCTTCCTGCCTCCTACCGTATCTCTTATCTGACTCTATTATGTATGTATACTTTTAGGTTCTTACATTAATAAAACCATATGATATTAGTATTCTGGCTCTGATTCACTTTGCTGTGTTTAATATCCTCAGAGTGTATCTATTTTCCTACAAATGACTCAAATTTATCTTTTTTATAGAAGAATAGGCCTCTATTGTGTATATATCCCACGTTTTCTTTATCTATTCATCTGTTGGTGGGCATTTCAGTGTCTTATGTCATTTGGCTATTATGAGTTGTACTGTTATAAACAGGCATGAATACATCGTTGCTATATGAAACTTTTAAACCTTTTGGAAAGATACCCAAAATAGGCATACCTTAGTTACTTTCTAATTGCTGGGACGGTATACATGATATCCACAACTTTAGGAAGGAAACATTTATTTTAGCTCACAGTTTCAGAAGGTCACAGTCCATTCACAGCCAGGCAGCTGGAAATGGTGGAACAACATTGAGCAGGGCTGGAGCCAGAGAAGGAGCTCCTCAGGGCATGGCAGAACACAGGCCAATCAGAGAGGAAGGGAAAGTTAGCACACATCCTTCCATATCAAGCCCCAAGCACCTGCCCCTTCCAGCCAGATCCCACCTCCCAACAGTGCATAATATCCATAGGTACATGAGTCTTTTGGGGGACACTCCAGAGTTAAATGACATCAAGGTATGTCAAGGACAAATGGAATATCTATTTTCAGTTTTCTGAAGACTCTCATCATGGTTTTTATAAAATTGTAGCAGTTTACAGTTTCGCCATCCTCACAGTTGCTACATCCTCACCAATACCTATTGTTTCTTGAGTTTTTGATAACATCAGGGTAAGATGAAACATCAGGAGTGGGGAACGTAGCTCAGCAAAGGGCTTGACTAGCAAGTACAAAGCCCTGGATACAGTTCCCCGGCACCACATGATCTGGAAAAAATGGCCCATGCCTGTAATCCTAGGACTTGGGAGGTTGAGTCAGTAAGATTGCTAGTGTGGTGAAGTAAGGCTGGCTTACTTACTGACTTTAGGACCAGCCTGGAGATAGCTGAACTACAGAGAAGACCTTGTCAAAAAAAAAAAAAAAATCCTTGTTTTGATTTGTATTTCTCTAGTGGGTGTAAATGCTGTCTATTCATATCAGTTTCCCATTTTTAACTGTTTTTTATTTTAAGGCGTTTAATTTTTTTCAATTATTTCTTTGGACATTCTTGGTTTTAGTTCTGTATGCAAGAATTGGGTTGCAAAAGTCCTTGTATTATTTGTTCTCTCTTCACTCTGTTGATTGTTTTTTCCTGTGCACAAGCTTTTTAATTTGATACAGCCTCCTCAGTCATTAACTCTTAATGGTATTTTTTGTGCAGCAGTCATTCTGTTGAGAAAGTTATAGCCTATGTCCGTTTCTTCTATTTTTTTTTCAAGAGTCATACCTACTTTGATCTGTACCAGATTTAGTGTTTCCATTCAAAATCCAGGTCACAGATATGTTTCCATTCAACTTTAGTTTAGGGTGATACGTATAGGTCTAGACTCAATATTTTGAATGTGTGCAACCATTTCTCCCAGCTCCATTTTGCTCCTGCATGTTTTTGGCTCCTTTGTGGCTCCAGGTGGTTGAGGGTGCTCAAGGAAGTCTCTGTTTCCTTCATTCTGTTCCATCGGTCCGAATGTCTGTTTCTGTGGCAATACCAATTTTTTTAAAACCTCTGTTACTTAGTAATATAACTTGGATATCCAGAATTGTGATGCTATCTGATTTTCTCTTGTTACATGGGGTTACTTTGGCTATTCTAGGTCACTTCTGGTTCCGTGTGAATTTTAGCATTTTCTTTTCTTTTTTCTTTTCCTCTTTATTTTTTTGTAGTGAGAAAAAATGCTGTTGGTATCTTGATAGGAGTTGCATTTAATCTAGACACTATATTTGGTAGTGTGAACATTTTGACAATATTAGTTCTGCCAATCCAGGAACAGGAGATGTCTTTTCATTTTCTGAAATCCTCATTGATTTCTTATTTTAGTGTAATATAATTTTCATTGTAGAGGTCTTTCACTTCCTTGTTTAAATGTATTCAATTTTGGAGGGTTTATGGGATTGTTTTAGCATCGCTTTCTCAGTGATTTGTTTTTGGTTTATGCAAATGGTAGTGATGTTATGTTAATATTATATCCTATAACTTGGCTAACCTTGTTAACTACGACTAAAATTATTCTGGAAGAGTTGGAGGTTTTCTAGGAAAAGGCCATGTTATCTGCAAATAAGATGGGTTAATTTCTTCCTTTCCCATTGTATTCCCTTTATGTAATTCTTCTGTCTGATTCGTCTGGCTGGAGTTTCAAGTACTGCATTGATTAAAAGTGGTGAGAGTGAATCCCTTGTCTTATTCTTGAGTTGATGGGAAATGCATTCGTTCAGTTTTTTCACACTTTGTATACTGGCGGGAGCAGGTTTGGTGTGAATGAATTTTATGACTTAAGGTAAAGTCTGTTTCTACCTATCTTCATCAGACTTTTTATCCGAATGAATATTGGATTTTGTCAAGAGCTTTTCCTGCATCTATTGAGATGATCGTGTGATTTATTTTTATTCTTGTTTTTAATGTGGTATGTTACATAATTGATTTCTATATGTTCAGTTGTCCTTGCATCCTTGGGATGAAGTTGAATGGGCCACGGTGTATAATCTTCTTGATAATTTGTTGCATGTTTTCCACAAGCTTATTGCTGAGGATTTTTGCATCTATGATCATTAAGAATATTGACGTTATTTTCTGTTTTTATTAAGTCTTTCTCAGAGTTTAGTATCAGAGTAATGTTAGTTTCCCAAAAGGAGTTTGGCAGTGTTTCTTATCTTTCACTTTCCTAAAAAAGGGTAGGAAGTTGACATTAATTCTTGCCAAGTAAAAATCTTTATAAAATGAATTATATTGCCACTATTAAGAATATTCTAGGATTTAACTTGTAAGAATAGTGATTTCAAATTTTAACTTATTCTTATGGTGAAAATACTTTTGACTTATAATTATCATTTGATTTATAATTTCTCTGCAGTAATATCTCCATTTTGGTCAAAATTAGAAATGAGATGTCTGGTCATCTACCCCTTCCTTGAGATATATTAATATGAAACTGCATTTTGCTGTTATTGCTATTATTTGATTTTTGCTTTGGATTACTATGCACAAGGGCTGGGTTATAGTCTGAGCATGTCAGAAAATTAGAATTTAAGCTCGCATAAAGAGAGTTATATAAAAATATTGTTAATGAGAAATGTACAACCATGTGATAATTATTATTGTGGAGTCTCTAGGATATCTATTTTTACTGGTTTGCATTTCTACTTTGAATTATATCATATTTGTTACTTTCTTTGAAATTGTTTGAAATGTACCAGAAAACACACTTATCTATGAATGATCTTGAATAAAATGCTTGAAGGGAAGTGTGAGCTTATACAAAAAAGCAATAAAATGTGTACAAAATTTAAAACAAAGACAATTGCTTAAGTAAATATTACATAGTTCAGCACAATAAATCCTTGAGTAAAACCAAATGGTGGCATTTTTTTACCTAAGACATAGTAACTCTCTGAACATAAGCAACATAAAAAGTAAAATTAACTTAATAAAAAGTAATTAATAATCTTAAGATATAAAAAATTAATATAACGAAGATCATTCCTAAAATGTATGGAATGCAAAGAGAGTCTTACTAAAGCCACATTGTTAATATTTTTATCTTACAGGTGCACTATTAAACTGAAACCTCTATATATATTTCAAAAAGAAAACATACGTTGTGATCACAGTCTAGTTGTGTATTTGATTGATATCATTGATAATGTGCATGGACCACTTCAATAGCTGTAATACTCTTGTATTCTCACTTCATCTTGCCTTTGGGACCTTGATGTCTGTGTACATCATCCATCATTGCAAAACCTTTTTTCTTTACTCTATTACACACGTAATGCCCTACTTAAACAGAATTAGGTAGCACAGTGAAAGAGTTTCAGTTCAAGAGGCTACGCTGTAAAGCGCCATGATTATATACGACCTTATATTACTTTTGATGTTCTGTAATTAAGGGCAATGATACATATTATTGATTTTAAAGCAATTCCAAACTGGTCCATGTTCAGATTTGAGTACCGAGTGTGCTGTAATTGCTTTTGTAATGTGTCTGTGATATATTTAAATGCTTAGAGGTAGCTTTCCAGCTAATGAAAAATCGTTGCTTATGTTTTTCCATTTCGACTACTTCCTGCTTTAAATGTGTTTGCCGTAATAGGAATAATTTATATGAAATTGCTTAAAGTATTATGTGATTGTTACTAGAAACAGACGTTTGCAAGGGGAATTCAGTCACAAAAGTAAAACTGATAAAGATATTATTTGCGTTACATAAAGTCTTGAATGGTCAATACAAGCTAAAAAGCATTTACTTTGTTCTTGGAGTTTGTGTATTGACTTCTGAAAGTTAGTCTTCAATAATGCATGTCTTGTTAAATATGATGTGTGATATTAATATTTAAATATAATGTATTTCTAGATTTTGTATATCATCTATTTTTCATTAAAGTTCTGAAGCTACCCACTGTATGAAAGAGAAAAAGATTCTCATAACTAGGAACTAGCATGTTTAAGACTTTTTTCAGAAAATACGTTTTTTACTTGTTTGTTAATCCAATATTTATATCAAACTACTGTAATTTTGTGTTCTTAAAATGACACTTTTACATTGCAGTGTTATTTTTGAAGTGTAATATTTTTGAGTAGATATTGTAATTACTATGTCTTTTAATAATTTCTTATATTATAAACC
Organism: Ctenodactylus gundi; assembly: GCA_004027205.1. NCBI lineage: Eukaryota > Metazoa > Chordata > Mammalia > Rodentia > Ctenodactylidae > Ctenodactylus > Ctenodactylus gundi. The sequence goes on from PVKB01000573.1 coordinate 218,906, forward strand.
CCTTATTTTTAGCTTGAGATTTACAGAGACTTATTGTCATATGCCTCCTATAATATTAATATTTTACATAGAAATCTTGCAGATAATGCTCATTTTAATCATCTAACTAATATTTGTATACCAAAACTAATTATCTAGGCAGAAGCTTTTATATAGTTGTATGTTTTTGAGGCTACATAGAATTTCCTGCAGCATTTCTGTTACAAGAAATTCATCCTGACAAAAGACACAATTAGTTCTCTGGGTGCCAACAGGAAGTGTCACCCATGACTTCCAACTGATCATTCTAGGCATTATTACATTGGCAACCATCCTTATTATAAACAATAAGATGATTGATTTCTTTGCATTTAAACCTGTTCCCACATTTTCCTTTTCTGAAAAACACAACCTCAGTTGCATGTTACAGGTTTTTCTTGCTAATTTTTCTTCTTTTACTTCACTCAGTATGAAGTGCTGTGTTTATCTTTAAAGTATGCATTTAAAGATTTTTTTCTAAAAAACTATAACACTGGAAGTGACATCATGTTCAGAAAATATTCTCTAACGGTATTTTTTCTTTAGAAAAATTCACACAAACCCCAAAACACACACACATATATTTTTGTTATAGATGAGTTTTACTCTAAAAAATAACCAAACTAGGGCCTATCAAACCATAGAATCATTAAAAGAAATTATTATTTCAATTGAAAATAGAAATGTAACTGTAATTCCTTTATTAGAAGATTTTCGTATAATTGTCCATCCCATGGACATGTGTCTAATCATTCAATTTTCAAGAATCGAATGCAGTGGAAGAAAATGAACATCAAATTTTCTTGTGCTAATTTTTTCCTCTTATTTATGTTTTTTGTTTCTGTATCTATGAAGTTTTCATGCTATCTTGGGGTGAAATAATGTCAGAGGATATGCTTAGAGCTGGTTCATTACCTTTGCTTGGCAAATTGCTTTATCCATCTAGGTAAACTACTGGATAGATTTTACGACTTGCTTGTTATTTTGTGGTTTCTTACCCAAAACACAAGTCATATATTTCCCTCTTGTTCCCACCTGGGCAATTTGGAAAACAGTGTCAGTGTATCGTTTCAGTCTACTTCGTAAACGTGTGTCGAAATAACATTATTTGTTTTGTAGCAAAATATGTATGAGAACATATCTGTGAGGAGTCCCATTTGACATTTTAAAGAAAAAAATAGGGCTGCTCATATGAAAAATTTTCAAAAAACGTAAAGTGCCAAATAATTTCTTAAGGTATATAAACACCAAAATGTCATAAAATTAATGAATTGTCATATGAGTGTGCCTTTTCTTTGTGATTACAGGTCAAATAATAATTTTCCCATTGCTTATCATTAAATTATTGAGTGGTACTATTGAAATTCATTTTAGATATCATACCTCCAATAATTTTCCTTTAAAGATGAAAAAATTAGATACAGAGAGACGAAGTGACTTTTCCCAAGTGACTTGGTTATGAGCAGAGTAGCAGCAGGATCACAGTTCTACAAGATTTGGCATGTCAATATTTCTGGCCATCATGAGGTTCACTAACATTGGTGGTAAGAAAAATTTCCAAATTTGGAAATAGGGTCCTGTGAAGGCCTTGGGTTCAATCCTCAGTATCTCCACACACATGCACACACACAAACACACAAACGCACATGCGTGCACGTCAGCTGGGTTTGTTTAAACCAACTTTTAAGGTTACAGGTAATTAGAACATACACTGACAAAATTGAAAAAGACGGTTGTGAGAAATATCAATTTCAGTTAAGGATTGTAACTGTTAAGTGAGTAAAATAAAATCTTCATTTTTTAGAGCCCCCTCGTGCTTCTTTTTTTCAATTTTATGCAACACAGTGTTGGTGTAGCTAGGAATGAATTTGAGAGATTTCCTTAGTCTTCTGAACATTTACATCCACCATCACGCTCTCAACAGATGGAGACTGAAACACATTAGAATTCAGGCTTATAGAGAAAGCATGCTCTCTCAGATTATATGCTTTAATTCATTTGCTAACTATTTTATATGGATCCCCATCTCTGTCTATTTTTGGCAACGATCATCCATTCTCTAGAATTAGCTTAGCCAATTTCATGAATAAAGGACTGGATAATTTCTTAGTGTAACCTCCTTCCCACATTTTGCATTATTGAAGCGATGAATAAATTATCTTTCGTCCTCCTTCAAAAAATTTCACTCTTGTCAGGTAGATAAACATTTACATATAATTACTATTAATTGGAGTAGTCGTGTTTTATAGCATCAGGATATCACCAGAGAGCAGTGGAGACCCAAAGGTAGTTATAATTAAGGGTGGTTGAAAATATTCATACAAAGTAAATTCCAGTCTAACCATTCTATTACTAACATTGAATTCCTTAAGGTGAAATCTATTTTACTTAAAATATGGACATAGAAATAAAATTAAAATAATTTAATATGTATTTTATCAGCATGAACCTATAAACTACTTCAATTTTTAATTGAAAGTTGTAGTTATAATTGTCTCAATATACTCAGGCCTAAGATGCATAAACTATTTCTTTATTTTCTCTTATCTAATATTTAAAATAAACTCAAAGCAAATATTAACTTTATGAATATTTTATGATTCTGCCCAAATAGAATTACATATTTAAAATATATGCATGTGAACATGCATCTACAGAGGTTTAGTGTTGTTGTTGAAGAATAGAAAGTCATTGCTACTGCCCAAATAAAATTGAAGATAAGTAAGAAAGCACAGTGTCCTTCCTGAAGCAACCATTTCTTTCTCAAACCCCTTTCCAGATACGGACAAATGCAGACTTCAATCATGTAGGAAAGTTGAAGAACTTATTATGAACACTCATATATTGAGCTCTTTAATTCTACCAGTAACATTTTGCTTTATACTTTTGTGAGGTCACACTTCTGATCTAATTTTTAACATTTAGGGCAAAGATTTTGTATGATTATTTACCAAATAAGAAAAATGACTTGGGGCCGACCAGAGTAACTTAGAAACTTGGCTTATCACTGTCTAAAATGAAAAATAAATATGGTTGAAGATATAGGTCAGCCATTTGGCTCTATCTATCTCTATGATACACACATTCACACACACACACACACACACACACACAAGATAAGGAAACGGGAAGTGAGATTTGCACTTAGTAATCAAGTCTGCAGAACACTTCGTTCACGAGCATTGTTTTATATCCTGTATCTTGTAGCTGGTGAGTCTCCGTAAGGTTTAAAAATGTGAATACCAGTGATTTTGATGAAATTGGTCTGGGAAACTCTCCATGTGCTGAGATTATTTTTATAAAGCTCCCTGTGTTTTTCTAATGTTCGCTCAACATTGCAAACTCTTTCTGGGCGTTCAAAAATGGATCACAAATAAAAATTTTTGAAGTTTCTATTTCAATTAGTTTTATTAAAATAAAATCACATACCAGAAAATTACTAGTCTACATTTTACAATTATGGCACATAAACAAGACAGACAGCACTCCAATCAACTTTAGAATATTTCCATTGCCCTAAGGTACTTAGCTAATCCCTACTTTCTCAAAATGGGGGATTCCATCCCTGTAGAATTGTATTTTAGATATTTAATTTTTAAAATGTGAACAAATGATAACTAACTTTGGGACTGAAATTTGATCCCAGCATTGGCAATTTAGCAATTCAGTGACACCCTGTGACTGAAAAAAAAAAAGTTTCTGGGTTGTAGCTCAGTGGACAGCTGCAACTTCGCTACGAAATCGATTAGTTAATTAATTAATTCTTTAATTTAGGGATCATCCAAGTTCTTGCACTTACATTCTAGTACTTACTTTTTATGGAAAAATAATATTCCATTATATGGATATATCACATTTTCCTATCCCTTCGTCAGTTGATCAGCATTTGGATTATTTGCACATTTTGACTCTTACAATCTCTTTTCCTGACATTCAATTGTGTATGTATTCTTGTATGGACATATGTTTTCAATTATCTAGGAATAAAAATGATGGGGTTGTATAATATAACAACTCTTTAACCATTTGAGAAAAACTATTCTAAAGAAACTGCACAGTTTTACAATCACAACAGCATGAGCAAAAATTCCAATTTTCCTATATCTTCCATGACACTTGTAATTATCTTCCCCTTTTCTCTGCAGCCATCTCAAGTGGTGTAAAGTGGAATCTCATTGCGATTTTAATTTGCATTTGCATGAATTTTAATTATGTTCAATATCATTTCATGAACATTTTGGTCATTTGCATAACTTCTCTGAAAAAAATTTGTATTCACATTCAGAGCCCAAAATATCCAGATTATTCAATCTTTTTTATTAACCTGTAGGAGATTTAATAATCTATAAAAGGCTAAAGTCCTATATATTGGTTTTTCACCAGATATATGATTTCTAAGTATTACTGCTCATTCTGTGAGTGATACGATATTGTTGGGATCAGGTGAAGCTCTGAAGCTCATACTCTTTCATTTTAATGAGGTCAATTTTATTTCATTCTTGTCATCTGTGCTTTCAGTGTTGCCTAACTAAAGAACATGACCCTTTAATGCTGTATTTTCTTATCAATGTTCTTATCTTTGTGTATATATTTGTAGCTATTTTAGAATAATTTTATTGAATGATAGTAAAGACTCTAACAACATTTTGTGTATATGTGCATATCCAGTTTTTCTGCCACCATTGAGTGTAACCATTATTAGTCTTTCCCCATTGAACAGACTTGAAGACTTTGTCAAAAAAGTGACTACAAATATTCTCATTTTTAAAATCTTAGTTATAAGCAATGCATTGCTCTGTGTTTATCTCTGGATTTCTCAGTACCATACTCTCTTGAGAGTCTTGCTTTACAATAAATTTTCCCCTATTTTATTAGTGTAATATGTGTGTGTGTGTGTGTGAGAGAGAGAGAGATACACAGTGATTACATTGACTTTGAGAATTTCATGCACATATGTATCGCATGGAGTTCACAGTCCCTTCTCCTGTTCCCTTTTCTCCTTCCTGATGCTTCCTTCATGCCCCCTAACTCCCCCTAACTCCCCATATCTCACCCACTTGACTTTATTTTTTATTTGTCTTCTGGTTTCTCATATTAGAGAAACCACGTGAAATTTCACCTGAGTTTGACTCAGTTCACTGAGCATGATGGTCTCAAGTTGTGTCCATTTACCTAAAAATGAAACAAATCTGTCTTTATGAAAGAACAGTAGTCCATTGTGTACATATGCCATAATTTTGTATCTATTGGTTTGTTATTGGATATTTCCATGTGTTTCACAACTTAGCTATTGTTAGTTGTTCTGTAATAAACATGAGTATACATGCATTTCAGTTATGCATTCCTTTTAACTCTTTCGGAAAAATACCAAGAAGAGGTACTGCTGGATCAAATGGAATATTTATTTTTACCCTTTTGAGGAATCTTCATGCCACTTTCCATAGTGGTTGTACCAGTATATTGGTCTCAAAAGCAATATAAAAATGTTCCTTTTCCCCAGCAACTGCTTAGGCGCCTTTCTCACTGAGATAAACATGAGATGTCTTGATTTGCATTTCTCTAGTGGCTAGCCAAGTTGACCATCTTTTCATGTATTTTCTGGCCATTCAAACTTCCTCATCTGAGAACAGCCTATTCATTTCCATTGCCTTACAGTAAGTTTTGAACGTCAGTTCCCTGATTTTCTTTTCAAAGTTGCTCTTATTATTTTGATTATATTACATTTTCATTTACATTTTAAGATCAATTTGTCAATTTCTCTCAGAAAAAGAGTGCATTTAAAACTTCAAGATTTTGATGAGTCTGTAAACCAGTCTTAATAATTGTATTATCATATTTCTTTATGGAGTAATTTTTATTGCCATTTAACAATAATGAGTTTTCTGATCTGTGAACATGGGATTTTTCCGTTTATTTTTTGATTCTGTAAATTACTTTGACAGTGTGTTTAATTTGAAGCGTAGAAGTTTTGCTCATGTTTTATTAAATTTATTCCTAGTGATTTTATCCTTTTAGATGCTGTTATAAATGAGATTGCTTTTCCCCACTTCATTTTAGATTGGTCATTTCTACTAAAATTCAGTTAATATTTTTATATAAAATATCCTATTGCTTATTTATTTATTTTGAGACAGAGTCTGTCTCTGTATTCAGGCTGGTTCTGAGCTCACTATGTAGCCCAGACTGGCCTTGAACTCACAGCAGTCCTCCTTCCTCACTCTCCCCAGTGCTAGCATTGTAGGCATGCGCCACCACACCTGGTGCTGGGGAATCAATCTAGGGTACTAGCACTTGCTAGGCAAGCTCTTTAATGCTGAGCTATTCCTCTAATCTCTGACATTTTAAAGTACAGATAGTTTATTGCTTCCTACCCCATATGGATGTTATTTATTTTCTTTAGTTGCTTGTCTTTGACTTGTTCCTAATCTTCATAATGAGTTGTTTAGTCTTTCACTCTCAAATATATTGTTACCTGTGCTTATTTTATAGATATCCTTTATCAACTTGAGGACATTTCATGATATTCTTTTTTACCTATACCATCAAGTTCTGTTGGCTTACGTTTATGGTTTAACAACTAAATATATGTTAAACTGTTACTGAAACTGTATAATCCATCACTAAAGTTTCTGAAGGACAGAGCAAAACAAAGCAGAACAAAATGAAAGTTATGCAGAGAATTCTTAATTTATGCACATAACAGCTCATAGTTGTTACTAGTTAAATGCAGAACATTGATCTGGCTGGTGGATAGACCTCAAAGAAATTGAGTACTTAGAGCCTGAGATCATTCTTTTTAAAAAACACAACTTTTTTCATGGTTAAATCTGTGAGCCTTATCATTGTATTTATGGAAATGACAAACACATTGGACATGCTAAGATTATTTTAGAATATTTAAGAAAATTACCCTTACAACTATAATAATCAAAACCATTCTAAGATTATTTTCAGTAAATCCCTAAATAATTGACACATTTATGTTTCAATTAACCAGAAAATCATCTTGGTTAGGTCAAATTTAAACATTCTACATGTTAATTAAAAAAAAAATTGTCCACAGTATGATGAAAACAAATTGATTCATTGTCTTAGTTTTTCAAGACCAGAATATTTTAAATTATATTTCCTGCCATTAGGTTGTCACTGAAAATTTACTTATCTAAATAATGCCAGGAAAAAGCATTTGTCTTTTATTTCAGGTGTCCTACAGCATTAAGAAATGACATTCACATTGATTCAATAGCTTCTCAATTCAGTGTAGGTCTCATCGCAGGTAAATATTTCAGTATACCAGTGCAAAAGGCTGGCTCCACTATCAATTAATCCCTGCTGTTTTTTCTAGAACAAATGGATGAAAAGAAGTACTTTTTTGATTGCTATTACCTGAGGCGATCATTGTTTTAAATTTTTGCATGCAGTTTCTGAGTTTGTTAGAAGTGGATAACAATATGATCTGACAAGGAAATGATACTATGCAGAACTTCTTTGTTTTTAAGCAGACAGGTTTGATATAGTCACATATAATTTATCACCTAGTGAAAATATCAGAGTGATAAGGAATGTCGAGCCCCTACTATTCCACTTAATGGGCATGAGTGATTTTTCTTTTTTCCTGGGGAACACTGATCTTAAATTCTTTGATCTCTAAATATATTTGTAATTATATTTTTAAATGTAATGAGAAACAGATATGACAACAGATTGTTCATATAAACAAAAGATTTTTTGCTAACATTGCAATAAAATCAAAGTAGACCCATTAGAGGAAAAAGATCGGCCAATAGTTCCACAGAGGCTTGGAGAAAATCAAATAGAAGAAGGTGCTACGAGCCTTTTTGTTTTATTGTCAAAGATGATCATCAGTTCAAGAGACAATAGACACGAACATATATGAAGATGATAAAATGTTACAGTCCATGAGCAAACAGGCAAATAAGGCTATGTGAGCCAAGACAAAAGAGTTGCTGTTTGGTATGGAGGAGAATGCTGTCAGGTTGCTGTACTCTTTTTTTTTTTTTTTTATTCTCCCAGGTTTTGTTGTTGTTTTTGAGACAAATTCTTGTTCTGTAGCCCAGGCTGGACCTGAACTCAATCTGTAGCCCCAGCTGGCTTCAGTTCAGTGACACTCCTCCTGCTTCGGCCTACTGAGTGCTGAGATTTCTGGTGTGTGCCACTGTGCCTATCTATTTCACTGAACTCTTTTCCATCATTGAGTTGACACTCTGCACGTTGAAGCTGCCAGTGTGACATATTTAATGACTGCATTGGTCTTACTAATCCTGATGGTTACGGGAAAACAAAGGCTGTCTGAGCATCTGAGAGACCAAGATATGTTTTTATTAGGGAATGCGTATCAATAACAGACGCACATTAGAATCAGAAAGGTTTTCCAGTCGAAGATTATATACAGAGCTAAACTATAACTGGGATTATAGAGGGGAGGAGATTGCAAATTGAAACCAAAACAATATTTATAAAATAAATGAGATCTGCTTGTATAAAAATCTCAGCTTTGGTTCATCTTCCAAAAGTGTACATCTTCATACCATCTCTCACCTAAATTTCTAAGGTCTCTAGCAAAAACATTGTTAAAATATTCAAATTAAATATGCTTACTTTATGTTAAATTCTGGAGATTCAAGGTATTTTTGTTTCACTGATCATACAAAATTATAGCTGTTTAATTTCTTGTTTTTCATAACAAAAGTTTGTATTATTTTGTGTCATCATATATTTAAGGAATAGGCAATGTTAAAAATACACACGTGCACAAAATGCTCAAATTCATTGTAAACCTTAAATTTTTGCACTTATACATATCAATAAAATGGGAAAAATGAATCCCTTGCTCTTATCAAGCCAGTTTTGACCCAAATTCTATTTACAGGTAATACTGTTATAAGAATATGAAAAGTATTTGGGGATCCTGACAGAACATCTTATACTACCTCTAACCTAAGCTTTTTCTACCATTTAACTGTAGAAGCAATCATCAAAGTAAATAGTGTTTCTGTGTACACTGTTAATTTCCAAATTTTTAATGTCCCTTGACCTAACTCTAGCCTTGGTAGAAGTAGATTGTTTTTTGTTTGGACTACTTTCTTCAGTTGTTTTGTTGACCTCGTTCTCTCTCTCTCTCTCTCTCTCTCTCTCTCTCTCTCTCTCTCTCTCTCTCTCGATTGTTCAATCTCAAGCCATTCTTTTCCAGTCTCCTTTGAATCTTCCTCATTTTTCTACTTTCATTGAGGCATTCCAGGGTTCATTCTTCAAACCACTTTTCTTTTGTAGCTAGTATTGTGTTCTGCATAGGCTGACAGTTTCACGGCTTTATATATCACCTATAAACTGTGACTTCCAAATTTATATCCTTCTCTCACACCTTTCAACAAACTCTAGGGACTCTATCGGGGTTTCTTAAAAGCACTGCAGTGACTTTAAGATCCTTTTTTATCCCCCTGTCTTGTCTATACTACACACCCAATCCTTCCACAAGTCTTGCAGGCTTTGCCACACAGTTTTTATTACCTCTACTCTTATTTTTATTATTTTCATTCACATAGCATTCAAAGAAATTCTTTAAGAATTCATACCAAATCATGTAACGCTTCTGTTCAAAAATTTTCCATGTCCTATTGCATCACTCATAGTAAATATTAACTGATTCTAATGATCAGAAAGACCTTATGTGATCTAAAAATCTTACTTCATCTTTGACCTCATATTCATCTATACTCCTCAATGCTTTTCCTCTCGTGTGGTAGCTTCCTTTCAAGTCAGTATGCCCACCAAGCATGACCACTTATCAAGAATTTTGCTTTTGATTCTCAGTTTACCACAGGTTCCCTTTCCCATGTGTCCCTGTGGCATTTCTTTTTTCTTTTTTTAACTTCTTCAAATTTCTTCTAAATGTAAGCTAATACGGACACCCTATAAATGTTATAATGTCTTCACTGGGTAAAATGGCAACCGCACTTTTTATAAAGTCAATTCCTCTAATTTATCTTTATTTATTTTCTGTCACATTGGCCACTACACAATAGATTATGTATTTAGTGCATTAGGTATTTTTCCTGTTATGGCTTCTGTAGATTATTGTCTGCATGAGTGAAGAGTTTTTCTAGACGTCTTCATAGCTGTGCCCCAGAATGTGGAGTGAGTTGCAAAGTGTTTATTTGAAGTGTGTTGGTCTTTTGTGTCCCACACAATTCACTGACCATCTACTCTCCATATACTTGGGAGGGTAGTTAAAGATGTAAACAGTGCGAAATTTACTGAATCTTCTCAAATCTTAACATGTCCTCGATCATCACTAGCCAGTTTTATGAAGATAATGGTTGTCATTAAAATACTTGGTGTCTAATCTATTTACTTACATATTTCAGAATATTAGTGGTTTCAACCTAACTGAACTTTCAATAAGTATATTACTGTGTAAATAATACTGATATAATATACATCACACATCTAATGACTTAAAGCAATCAAAACTTATCTTACCATCTAGGAGTCAAAAGTCCAAAGTAGAACTGATTGTTAGTGGTGACTTACAGGCCATTATTACTTTTTTTTGGTTCATTCTCTCATAGCATGCCCAAATCTAAAGAGACAACTTGTTGTGGTAAATAGTGGGGAAAGTTTACTCAAAGCCAGCTGTAGGGGAGATGGCAGGAAGAAATCACCCACATCGCTCGTATCTCCAAGGTGCCTCAGTGTGTCAGTTTTCTAGGATGTGTCAGGCAAAAGAGAGAATTGCAAGTTTTAGTTTTACAGAACAAATTTTCTCATCTACTGTTGGATAGCAAGTTTTCTGGTTGTCCACATTTGCATGGCTTTGCATGTGGGATGCTTTTGTTAAAGGAGTAGTTTTCCCTCTGGGCTCCTGTTCTTATATCTGCATATCTGGTGGTTTTTGCTTTAGTGTCTCCTCTCTCAAGGTCCATATGCTGCTTTCAAGAAAAGGAAGTGGATGCAGCAACTCTGAGGAAAAAAGTGCTCTCCTTTTGGTGGTGTTATAGAAGAAAAGCAAGGTATTAGGAAGACTGCGGTCCTTCTGGGGACTCTTGAAGCAAATCTATTTTCTTGTCTTTTACAGTTTATTGAGACCATACACATTTGTTGGATCATATTTATACCAAATCCTGTTTTTCTCTGCACATTATCTCCGGCACTCCTTTCTCCCATTTTCCCTTACAAAGACATGTGTGAATACATTGGATCTATCAAAACAATTCTAACATACTCTTAAGGCATCAAGATTAATTAATTATGTCTGCAAAGTACCTTGTGCTGTGAAATTTAATATATTTGCAAGTTCGGTAATTAAGATTTCTATTGGGTTTTCTTGGAGACTATTTTTCAGTTTACTAAAGAGAGTTAAATTTTTAATGGGATGAATTTAGACTGATAATAAGAAACTATCAAAACTGAGCAAATAAGAAATTAATTTTCAAAGTAATATATATGTGCGCACACACACACTGTTTACTTTCTTCCAGTGTTACTAGTCTCTTATGACCATAATGTTAAGTTCATTTGTTCACGACTGACCACCAAATCAATCTCAAAGAAGCACTGATATTGGTAAAAACTACCACAAATTTATTCAAAACTAGCTCTGAGAATACACAGAGACCTATATGTCTCAAATCACCATTTTACTACATGCACATGTGCAAGGGTTTTTATAGAAAGAAACACTCAAATTCAAATATTATATTCAGCCTCTGGCTCTCAAAAGATTCATATCCACCTGCCTATGCAAAGTGCATAGAGTCCGGCTCTAAGAATTGCCAAAATCTTCAGTTTCAGCCCTGTTATAAAGTCCAAGCATAAAATTTTCTCTGAGACTTGAGGCAGACTCTTAGATGTGAGCTCCTGCTAATATCAAAAAAAGTTAACACTTCTAACATACAGTGGCACAAGGTAAACAGTCCCATTAGTTATAAATGAAACTTATATGTGGGAACTGTTTGTATAAATTTCCTATAACGCCCAGGAGTTAAATGTCTAATTACGACAATTAGCCCCTTCTTTCCAGGGTGAGGCTTACGCCCTAATTTACTTGTTAAAGAGAGTCAAAATTCCTATGAACTGCATGGTAGATGTCAAGAAACCTGGGCTGGGTACCATAAACAGAGCAATCAGGAAAAGGATCAGGCAACATTGTGAGGAGCTTTTGTCTAGGTTTCCTTCTTTGTTTTGGGCTCTTCCCTCACCAATCTTCCCCATCTGATTATTATTTTTATTGTTATTCCATTGGGTAAATGCATTAGATCTCTGAAGGTATAATTTAGCCAGAGGGGAGTTAGCATGCCCAAAGATTGATGGTTGAGGATACATTAAACAAATAACACCATTACTCATTGAAAAAAATCTTGACAAAACCAAGATTTAGGAAGATGTTTTTTTTCTGATTATTAACAGATAATGGAAGCACCTTGACCTGCTGAGAAGAAAGATATCTAGAGGGGCCGTTTTTGTTAGGGGGATTATGGGACAGCCATTCACGAAATGACTGACATGTTTAGAAAAATATCACTAAGAAAATAAAGCGTATTTCAATAAAAGAAGGTATTGTCTATTAGTTCTTTCCTTCCTTTCATTCCTTTTTTTATATTTGGCAATAAGAGTATGGAGAAGGTGAAACTGAAAAGAATTTTGTGAATCTTAAAATTCACAAAAATGAAGTGAAACATTTTTGTAAGTCTCTAAATTTTTGAACAATAGGACAGAATTGCTTGTGTTTATACACAAGTGATTTCAAAGGCTATACCAAAATATTGGTGATGACATTACAAGGGAGAAATCTGAGTGTATTTTATGCATTCATGTATATTTTAAACCGAATCAAAGACTTTTTTGAGACAGGATCTCACTCTGTGGCCCAGGCTGGTCCAGAACTCACTATGGAGCCTAGTCTGGCCTTGGAGTCAAGGCAATCCTCCTGTCTCAGTCTCCAAAGTGCTGGGAGTACAGGCATGACCATGGCACCCAGTTTATGTGGTGCTAGGGAATAGAACTCGGGTACTTAGTGCTTGACTTAGCACTTGCTAGGCAAGTGCTTTAAACACTGAGCCATTCCTCCAGTCCCCCAATTAGAGATTTTTGTGACTTTTATTTTGTTCACATGTAAGTGAATTTAATATAGTCAAATTTGACTGACATGAAATGATAAACATAAGAAAAATTTATCTTAGTGATATGACTGATATTCTAAAACCTTTAGTCACTCTTAAAAGCAGTGATTATGCATTAAATCACCTTAATACTCCAAGAATACATAATTAACCTTAAAGCTCTATCAAAATAATATTGGGGAACAAGAACATTTATAGTTTAAGTGAAAAATTAAAGTTTCATTTCTTATTTTTACAAATACATATACACAGGTGACTGCTAAGTGTTATCTGTATATTGCCTTTCCATAATTCTGAAAAAAGTCTTCCACTGATGAGCAAATGCCCCTTTCTTTTTCATGTAAAACATATTTCATAAAGTATATATTAGTAGACATTTTGGATGGCTTTTATACTAGTATATCATTTGATAGTTCCATTTTGCCTGATTTTTGAGGTTTTCGTGCTTTTTAATAAAGGATCCTCTCCAAGCTACTTGTTTATTTGCAACTCTATTTTAATACTTATTAATGAATGTTTGTAATACAGAATGATGAGGTTTGTCTTGAGAAATGGATACATGCATTTAATGCACCTTGATCTATCTTTTTTGTGACAGGGTCTTGCTCTGTGGTCCAGGCTGGTCCTGAACTCACTTCGGAGCCCAGGCTGGCCTTGGACTCACGGCAATCCTCCTGTCTCAGCTTCCCGAGTGCTGGGATTGCAAGCGTGCAATCTACCTTTATGTTAGGAGTACACAGGAAAATGGACCCCAGGCTTTCACAGTGATCTCCATGTCTAACCTTTTCTTTTTTTTTTGAGGTTGTTCTTGGTTTTCTTGAGGCATAATCACACTAAATTATTGAATTGTTTGGGATCTTCCTGTTTCAGCTCTTTTTACTCCCTTTGTTATCACTTTTCCTCCCCCACTGACTGCAACCCTTGTTTCCAAGTCTACCTCATACTTTCCTTCATAGTTGATTGATTTTGTTTTTTGGTTTGTCTACTTGTAGGTTTTTCATATAAGAGAAAGCATGTAATATTTAATTCACTGTGTCTGGATACTTTTAGCTTAGAAATGGCCCCTGTTTCCTTTCAATATCTTTTTGCAAATGACATATTTTTATTATTCTTTGTAGCTTAATAATATTCTGCTAGGTAGGTATACATTATATAGCTAAGCTAACAAAGAATTTTCCTATCCAATTAGTTGTGTCTTCTCCCTATTTTATTGTGCAGAAGCTTTTTGATTTGATATAATCCAATTTATTCACTCCTGATATTATTTCCTGTGCTTCTAGAGTCCCATTCGGGAAGTCCTTGCTTGTCCCTGTGTCTTCACATGTTTTCCCTACATAACCTAGCAGTTTCAAAGCTTTTGCCTTTATGTCTATGCCTTTGGCTGATTGTGATTTGATTCGCCACAAGGTGAGTTATAAGGATGTAATTTCAATCTTCAGAGTATAGGTTACAATTACAATTTTTTCCAGTGCAACCTCTTTAAAAAGCTGTCTTTTCACCAGTGTATATTTTTGTTGACTTTGTTAGAAAATAAAAAGAGGCTCCAAGTCTCTGGGATTGTTTCTGTGTCCTTTTTTCCATTTTGTTGGCCTACATTTCTCTTTTAGTGGAAGAATCATTGAGCTTTTGTTACTATGGCTGCATTAGGGTTCTGTAGAAAAACAGAGCTAATACAAAATGTACATGTGAAATTGACCAAGAAACATACTAAGTAGATTTATAAATCAGAGTTAAGAGTCCCAAATAGCCATCTGGGAGATTAGAATGGAGAATACAAAATGACCATCTGGCACGTGAGAAGGAAAGGGTCCAATAGCCGCTCAGGTAAGAAGACAGAAACTGCAGAACAAAACAATCAAAGATTCAACACCAATCCAAGATGAAGACCTCAGGAAAAGACCATCAATAATGTAACACATGTCCAAGGTTGAGTCTGGAGGTTAGCCAGTGGGAGACTGCACCAAATTAGCCAGTGGGAGACTCCACCAAAGGTTAACATCCAGAGGCCATGCCGAGGACTAGAGCTCTTCCGGAAGAAGCAAACTCCTCTCCCTTCTTCCCCTTTTAATTCTATCCAGTCTACAAGTCTCTGGCTAGAGTCGCCCACATGCAGGATGGGTCTCCTTTTCCCAGTTTGCCGGATTATCTGTCAGTCACCCACAGACTCATCCAAAACTCATGCCTTACTAATTGACTAGACATTTCCTAATCCATTCAAGTTGGCAAAGTGAAATTAAAAGTCATGATAGCATTTGTAGTATAGCTTAAAATTTGCTGATGCGATACACTCAGCATTATTCTTTTTGCTCAGGATTTCTTTTGGTTATTCTTTTCTGATTTAGTATGAAATATTATGAAGGTGTGAAGAAGTATGTGATTATTTTGATATGGGTTACATTAAATTTGTAGATTACTTTTGATAATATGAGCATTTTCACACTCTTGACTTTTCTGATCCATGAACAGGAAAGTCTTTTCATTTGCTAATACCTTTCTCAATTAGTTTCTAATGTCCATTGTAGAGGTTTTCACCATTTTGATTAGGCTGATTCCTATGTATTTAACCTTTTAAAGACATTTTGATCAGTATTGATTTCCAGGTTTTGGGGAACCTACATTGGGTTCATAATTGATGTACAAAAGATACCGTTAAGTTTTTGAGTGCTTACTTTGTATTCTGCCACTTTTATGCTTATTAGAGTTAAACCCAGCACTCAGGAGGCTGAGGCAAGAGGATTGCCTTGAGTTTGAGGCTATCCTGGGCTACATACTTAGTTCAGAGCTACCCTGAAGTACAGGGTGTGAAACTGTCTCCCCCCCCACCCCGAAAAATTAAAAAGTCTTCTATGAAAAGATTCATATAATCTGCAAATAAAGATAATTTTGACTACTTTCTATTTGTGTCCTTTTAATTTTTTCTCTTGTATGAAACTTCAACTGCCATATGAAACAGGACTGGTAAGCGTAGACTTCCATTTCTCATTTATTATTTTAGAGGAAATGCTTTCAGTTGTTTTTTTCCATTGACTAGAATGTTGGCTAAGAATTTGTGGTATGTAGCTTTTACCTGTTTGAGGTAAGATTTAGCTCTACCTATTTTCATCAAAATTTTTATTATGAAGGTATATTAGATATTGTGAAAGATTTTTTCTATATCTTTAATAATTATTATATAATTCTATCATTCATTTTACTTATGTAATGTATTACTTTTATTGATTGATATATATTGAAACAACCTTGCGTCATTGGAATGAAACTGAATTTGTCTGATATATAATCTTTTCAATCTTGTATTTTGTTTACAAAGATCTTAGGAGAATTTTCACATTTATGCCTATTAAAGATACTGGTTTTTTTTGTTGTTGTTGTTGTTGAGTTCATATTTGATTTTGTTATCAGGATAATGATGGAATCATAGGTTGAATATGAAAATGTTCCTTTCCATTTTATTACACAGAGATATATGAGGTTCAATTTTGTCAGTTCTTCTATAAGGGATTGATAAAAAGTTAGTAGTAAATGTATTAGGTGTTGAATTTTTATCCATTAATGCAGTTTTAATTACTGCACCAATCTCATGCATGTCTTCAGTCTATTTATATTTATTATCTTTTCTTGGTTTCATTTAAGTTTCTCCTATGTTACTAAAATTCATTCATTTCATCTACAATGTGGGTCTTTTGATTTTTGAAATATAACTTTTTAAAATAATTTGTGGTAATTTTCTAGATTTCAAAGGTAGCTATTGTGATTTAACATTTTTGTCTCTATTTTTCTTAATTTGATTCATCTTTTTATTTTACTAAATTTGGATCTCATCTTTATTATTTCTTTTCATTCACATTTTATTTTTGGTTTTGTTTGTTCTTCTTTTCTGGAACCTTGAGATCCACTACTGGGTTATTCATTTGAAATAACTGTTCTCCTTTATAGGAGCTGGAAGAGACAAAGATTGTCATTATATATGGGTAAAAGAAACTAATTCGACAAAAATAGACAATATAAATATATGTACACCTAACACTGATGTGATGTACTCAAATTTATAAGCCAAAATATATTGAATATGATAAGAATGAGCCCAAAACAGTAACAGTAGGAAACTTCAATATTCCACTCTAACAAAGAAACAGGTCAATCAGAAAAAAGTAAACAAGGAAATATGACAGTTAAATCAAACCTCAAACAAATAGACTCAATTAATATGTATACTTAACAGCAACAAAATATGCCTTTTTTCTCAGTGATACATAATTTTTTTCAATAATACAACATTAGAGCACATTAGGCTTAGCTACAGAAATAATCTCCTGCATAACATCACATCATAGCAGAATGAAACTAGACACAGACAGCAAAAAATAACCTACAGAAACTTCACAAAGACATTAATATTAATAATGCATTACTGAACAATCAGTGGATCAAAGATGAAATATGAGAACTAATTAAGAGATACCTAGTTCTCATGACAATAGAAGCACAATATATTCCAGAATCTATGGGATACAAGAAAGAGCAGTACTTGTAAGGAAAGTTCATTGCTATAAATGCACACATCAACAAGTAGACCAATTCCAAATAATCAACTGATTACTACCAAGTTCCTAGAAAAACAAGAATTCTAATCCAAAAGCAATAGAAAGAAAGAAATTATAGAGATTAAAATGGAGGCTAAAAGATACAAGCGATCAATGAATCACAGTTATCTCAGAAATTGATAGCAGGAGCTTTAAGTTATTATTTCTTAAGCTTTGTTCTTCACCTAAGCCTTATTTGATTAAATAATATGTAAAATAGAAGATTTTAAAGAATCTAAGAACATTAGTATTTTCTTAAATTTAGGACCTATAGATGATACTGTGTCTTTTTTAATTTGTTAGGTTATTTTTAAATAAATAAGTATATAGAAAAATAAAAATTCAAACACACAGGCTTTGGGGCATACACTTTAAAGGTCATTTATGCAAGCTAGATTTTTCTAATATTTTCATGTCATATTTCAGACAGCTCATATTTTCTTCCAACTAATTCTATATTTTATCTTTCTATCCTTACTTATTTGTAGTTACCCTTTAGTCCTTTTGTCATAACTTAGCTAATCAAAATATGTTGCAGATCAGTACCGGTTAAAATATTTTCTTGAGATTTCCAAAAAGACCTCTTAAGAAATTGGAAATAGATTCCTTGAGGGATGCCTAGGAATTTTAATAGATATGTCAATATTCTACAAAGGGCTTTAATATGATTACAATATAAGTTTTGTAGAGTTTTCAAAATTAAATTAAACTTCCAATATGTTTTTAGCTGTAAAAATTATCTGAGGCTGGGTCATTACTGGGTTATTGTTATCAAATGAAATTATTTATGTTTAGCAAGCAATATTAATGGGTGCTTTTGAAACACTGTATTAATAGGATTTGTTTTGGGCTGAAAGTAATTGTAATTAATACCAATGTGTAAATACATGGATCAGTTTTAATTTTTTTATTATTGAAGTAATATTTACAAAGATAAGTTCTCATGGTAACAATGAGAGACGCTTTTTGCAACATCTCTGCTGTTAAACATAACAAATCAATATTCATAGAATCTTTGAAGAGCTTGAATAACTTTGAAAAACAAACTGTTTCAGAATAATCTTCCTGTGAACCTGGAATGTATCAGGATTATATTTATCAGATCTCAAACAAAAGTTTTAACATATATTTTGTTCATATTGAGATGAATATAAGAAAACTTTATATTAGGTCTATGTTCTCATTCTCTATTTAAGATAGGTATTGTCATCTGATATCCAAATTATGACATGTAAAAGTACATACATATTACACAATTATAATTCATATTTGTTTTAGTATGTTTAACATTGAGAATAATAATTGTACATGCTAGCATGTAATAAAAAGGGGAAAAGTTTATGTCCTAATCATAAAGAAGACTTTCTGCAAGCAAGACTATAGACTGATATTAGTGACAGACGTTTTAGTGCATGTGTTCTAGTGAATGGTAGCATTATTACATCCTTAGGTGGGTTGTGGTAGTGGTGGCGATGGTGGTGGAAGTATTGATGAATAATTTTAGTTCTATTGATATACAGCAGATTTTTCCATAATGGTATGCATTTCCATTTAGCAGACAACCTCTCTCTCTCTCTCTCTCTCTCTCTCTCTCTCTCTCTCTATATATATATATATATTTTTTTTTTAGTTAGAATGATGTCGTTAACAAAAACTAATATTATTATATCATGATTTTCATTATATAGGGTAGTTGAATCTTTAGAAAGTGTACTTCATTTATAGCATATTTTTATTATTTTAATAAATAGTAGACACATTGTATTTTTTAGTAACTAGAGTTACTTTACTTTTTTAGGATAAATTTCACCAAACTATTGTTCTATATTTCTTCCAAATTTCAATATAACATGTTTATGATATTACATTCCAAGTTAAAAAGTGCTATAAAATATAAGAAATTATTATGTTTATTCATTAGAGGTTTATGCTTGAAAATATTTTCAAGTAAATGATAGAATTTTAAGTATGAAATAAATGAATAAATATAATTAAAATAGAACTTTACATAAAGTTATCACATAAAATGATACTGAATAAGCAGTTGATTTCACTAAACTTTTCTCAATTAATTCCTACCAGTAAACAGTATTATAAAGGGATGAATTAACATTACTGTTCACCTTCCAGTAATAATTTATAAAGTCTTTGGCAATGTACAGGTGTTGTTCTTTTTGAAATATAAATCATGAGAATGATTGATGCATTCACAGCCAGCTACAAAGAATTAGAACATTTTCACGAGGGTAGCCCAAATGCTCTTCTTACAGTATATTTTTGTAAATTTATGGTAACAGTGTAATAGTGAATTTCTTGGTGCTGGGATAATATATCCAACATTCACAACTTAGTGGCCAAGAAGGGTTTTTGTTTTGTTTTGTTTTTGACTTTCAGTTTCAGCCCCTGGTTGGCTGGTGTTAAGGCCATTGCATGGCTGAACAGCATGGTGGAGGGAGCTGTTCAGTAGAGAGTAGGGAGGAGCAGGAAACAAGAATACACTTTTCTTAGACGTGTCTCTAGAGACCTTTTATTCTGGCCAATCCAGCGAGTCTTCGAGGGGATATTTCATCCTGATCCTGGCATTCAAGAGGCTCATGTCCATCTCATTACGCTAAATGAATTTAGTCCATCTCCAAGTGTCACCAAAGTGTGAAGAGTTCTGGGGCTTTTAAAAAGTTCAAGTACAAAGCTTTCTCTGAAATTCAAGGTAAACTGTTAACCATGTGCTCCTGTATAAATTCTTTAAAGTTAAGTACTTTCAACTTACCATCACACCAGGTCAATATTCCCATTTAAAAATGGAGGAATGAAGGATAGAAAATAATGGAGCAAAAACAAGATTGAAAACTAGCAGAGCAAACATTAAATCCTGTAACTTTAGTCTAACACTCAGGGTAGGTTGTGATATGATTTGAGCTCTGAAAAGGCTTGGACATCCCCACCCATATGGCCTTGTTTGTATAGTTTATGTTACCGCCCTTTTGAGATTTCTCAGCTCACTTCCTGTGGCCTTTCTCATTCCTGGCATCTCCTGCTTTTGCGGGTCTTCAGTGAACCTTCTGCTTAACTCTCACAGCTCATGAAGCGTCCTTCCTGGGACTTCTGGCAGAGTCTGTGACCTTGTGAAAACTTTTTGCTGGGTCTAATAGGCCTTTTTCTCAAATCTGTGTGGAAGCTTCTATTCCCCCCATAGTGTTTGCATCGTGTAGGCCTAAAAAATTGCTTTACATGGATGGTGCCAAGGTCTGCTAGGATCTCAAGCAGTGGTTAGGTTTTCTTGCTTCATGGCCGCAGAGGTACCTGAGTACCTGAATGATTGAACATGAGGAAATACTTTCCTGTGCAGCTCCAAATTAGGAGAGCTCCTTGAAGCTCTGATCTCAAATAATAATAATTTCACAGTTTTGTGTTATTGGGTGGATTTTTAAAAAATCTATAGCCTACATCTCTAAGATTTCTCAAATTTCTTAAATCAATTCTAAAATATTCTGTTTCACACTCTCATGCACAGTCATTACAACAACCCAAATTATTCTGTTGAAATTTGTATTAGTTACTTTCACATCATTTGGACAAAATATTTGATACCCACAGATGAGAGATTTTGGCTGGTAGTTTCAGTCCACTGGCTAGCTTCCGGACAGAAATAGCATGGTGGATGAGCATGGTTAAGCAAAATGTTCAGCCCGTGGAACCCAGAAAGCAAAACCAGAAGGAAAGACCAGAGGTTGAGAATGAAGCAGGCCAATATGTGACCCAAAGGACGTGACTGTCACCTAGCCCCGCCTCCAAACATTGGAATTTTAGGGCATATTTTAAATATAAGCCACAACAAATAACAATGCCAAAAATAATTTCATTAAAAATAGGCACATAAAATGCAGTCATTTTATTTGGGCTTATCTCTTTAGAAAATATCTGGAGGTGCGTAGTTTGAAATATATGTCTACACTGAGGAGTAATTTTGAGCCACTTTAAGAAATGATGTAATGAATAAGAAACAAATTATTATTATTTTAAGATATGGGACATATTGATAACTTACAGGTTTTTAAAATAAATTTTGATATTTAAAACAAAAATGTTTAAATGATCTATTTATAATGAGCTAGTAAATGTAACTCATTTATTGGTAACTCAGTACTCTTTCACTATTTGAAGCCTGTAAATTAATGTGGTTTCATTTTTATAGCACAAGTCTTAATCTTTAGAATGATTATTAAATTATGGAATTGCACTCAGAATTTCAGTTTGTGTGTCACTTTTTCATTTGTGTGGGTGTTAATAAAATTGTGAATATTTAAGCTTAGCAAACTTACATTATTAAAAATAGACAAGTATTTTCTTTTAAAAATAAAATTAACAAGAAAAAAGTAAGTATAAATTACCTGAAGAATAAATATGATTTTTAGTAGTGTCTATGATTGCATCAATCTCTCCCAAGTGTCCTTTGTCAGGCCACCATATTCATATTACTGTTTGTTTCTATCTAAATTCGGAGGCTTGTCAGGCCAAGGCTCTTCAAATAAATATTAAAGAGTTTTCGAAAGGGAACATTTAACATGTCCAGATAATCTGTGTAAAAGAAATCATCGTTGTGTTATGATGTTATGGATGACCTCTTTGAGCAAAATGATAGCTTTATCCTTTTCCACATCATTATGTTTGCTAGGGAAAAATCCTGCTCTGCTACATCATAATAACATGTAATCTTCCTTTTAGTTTAGCTGAGATTTAAGAAAACGCTCTCATAGAAGCTCTTCTTTAAAACCTGGTGCATGGTTTTGCGGAATCACCCTAGCGGAAGAGCAGGAGGCTTTATGAGAGAAATAAGACCGTTAAAACTCTTAAGTGAAGATTAGTTTCAAGTTTTACAATCCAGTATCAAACCACATGGCAAATCTCATGTCATGTTTTGTTAAACCTTTGAAATTGCTGGGTGTTAATTCCTGCTCCTACAATAACATTCCTCCCTCTTTCACTCTCTCTGTCTTTTTCTCTTTCTGTGGGCACACACACACACACGTTACTGATTAAGGTAAAATATCTAATTAATTTCTCCAAGTCTGTTGATTTTTCTACCTGGCAATTTGATCTCTTAAAAAAACTTCAAAATAGCTGTTTGCTTTTTGTAACCAGCTTGGAATCCTAATAGATGAATGCATATTCCTTCTGAATTACTATGGTCTTTTTGTTACATTTCCCTTGGTTTTGACCACATTCAGAGGGAAGATGTATATTTTTGGCATGCTGAACAATTTCAGAGAGACTGTGATGTTTGGAAAATGTTGGACAAGCCTACATAATAATCCAACATTTTTCTCCTTAATACGTTGTCATTGTAGCTTTGGTGATGGCAGTTATCCCAGAAAAAATGTTTGACTTAAAATAAATTTTAGTTTACATCAATTTTAATTTTAGTTTATATTAAATAGGTGTTACATCATTTTTTCACATTCCATCTATATATATTAACTTATATATTTTTTTAGAAATTCATATCTCAACAGTGATTTGCAAGTAAGAAAGCAAGACAAAACAAAACCACGGAAACCAAAAATAAAGTTTGTTATTGTGTATAAGTGTTCCAGATTCACAAAGTTCTTTCTATTCCAAACTGTGGATAAATGTGTTTGCATGTTACTTTACTTTTGATAAATGTGATTCAATTACTCTGTGAACATAAAACTTTAGCAAATTATTGTTGTCTTCTCTGATCTCATATTCAAAAATTATGGTAAAAATTCAGAGTTTTTTGAGGCTATATGTGAATATGTTATACATACTCTGTAGTTTATTATGAAAGCTTACAGTTGGCATTTTAAATCCACTAATCCGTGGTGTATTATTAACAAGCTATTTTAAGATTAATTAAAAACTTAGGTTGTATACAAATATTAAAGTGCTCGTATAACCAAATTAATCCATTTCTGCCTTACTTGCTTCCACTCAAAACGTTCCTTGATTTCAAGTAAATTTAACTGTTTTTTATAACATTTAAGAAGATCAGTATATTTTAAACTTTCAACATTCAATTTAACTTTAATTTTTTTTATTTCTCTTTATTCTGAGTATTCAGAAATGTTAGTCACATTGGCTTTCAGAAGTTTCAGCAATTGGTCAGTTGTTTGGACTTTAGCCAAATTTACAACTTGAAAATTGCAAAGTGATATTGAATGTCATCAACACAAATAAATGGTAAATATTTAAGGTACAAATATGCTAATTACCTCAACTGTATACCCAGAGAACACATACATGTATAAAAACTTTATGTGATTGTACATGAACATTTACAGTTATTACGTATCAATTATAGATAAAACTTCAATTGGGAGAAGTTATAATAGAGGCATCTTCTAAATAGAGTTTATGCAATAAAAAGAAAAAGTAAAAAATAATTAATGTATGCTTTCTCCATTCTAGCTTCCCTCATCACATTATTATGGTATACATTTTAGCAGCTGTACAGTTTTATTTTTCTAATACAAAAAGAACAGTGTAACTAGTTATAATTTCTGTCATCGCAGGTTTTATGTGCTATGGAGTACCTTAATAATGATAACTGAAGCTCATTTGTGAATGCGAATAGAAGAGCAGGTAGCCGAAACATCATCCATCAGAGGCAGAGCTGCTTCCTTTTCTATTAAAATGATAGCTTCATTTATAAAGAAGGAGGACGAGTGCTCTGGATAGCTTTTGCTTCATGTTGTTAGGGAAGACATAATCATAATATTGCAATTCAAGAGGATAATCATAAAATGCCAAACATTTCATTATAATAACTTTGAATCACACAATGATTTTATGAGGCTCATATTATTATACTAATTTTATAGATGATAAAAATGAGAATTAGGTAGCTTGATAAAACTCATAAAAGTCGTAGAGTGTAGAATCAGAAGCAGATTCTAAAAGCTCTGGCTTTTGCATAGTTGCACTATATTGTTGAGTAAGTTTTAATTATTTCAATTATTTTTTGGCTCCTTAAATATTGTCTACCTGCTCATCCAAAAATAGACAGAACAGCATTTCAGGAGGACTTTCTAAAAAGTAAGAAGAATCAGAGTTAACTATGAGTTTCTTGTTTTGGAAAATTTCGGAAATATGTTCACAGAAATTGTAAAAGTTACCTTGTAACATAAAAATTTATAAGATTTGGGGTTTTATGATTTGGATCTGAAATGTTCCTCAGAGCCCTCACGTATTTGGCTATTGTGGATTATTATGAGGGTGTGACCTGGAAGGATATATATATTTTCCCCTAACTTCTCCTGAAAGCCCTGATCCTTTCTCTTGTGATGCTTTGAGCAGCTGTTCTCTGCCAGCCCCTTCCCACTATTTCTGCTTACCCATAAATGGACTGAAACCTCCTGAAACTGTGAGGTAAAATAAACCTTCTTAAATGCTAGATATTGTGTCCTAGCAATGGAAAGGTCACTAAGAAATACCTTGTTCCCAGATACCGGTGCCATCTCTGTTACTTTACCTTTCTATGTGATTTGGAAGTCTTTGGACCTGGTTTGTGGGAGAGGTTTGGAAATGTTTGGCGATACTATCTAAATAAGTCTTTTGACAGTGTGAAGTGTGTTTGATAGGAGACTCTGGTAGGATCTCAGATGACCAGAATGGTGTTACATACACACATCAGAAAGGCTGGATTTCAGATGGGAAGGATACCTTTAGTGGCAATTGGTCTAGAAGATATGTGTGCTGCATTTTAGTACAGAGTGTATGGACATTTTACCCATGTCCTGAAACTTTGCCTAAAACTCAGATTATTGAAAGCTCTCACATTCTACTTGCCTGTGAAACCAGCACCATTAGATGATGCCAAATTCTGTTACCTATCATAAACTGTCCTGCGTCCATAGAGGTTTTGATTTCTTAGATGGCTTTACTCCTTTCAGATTCCCTTTCCCAGGTTGCCCTGCAGGATGCCCTTGGCACTATTTTCAAAGCAAAGTCTTTTCCCTTTCTACCCTTGCGTGGGTAAAGGATGAGGTCTTGCTGATTCCTGAGATGTGCTCAATATTTCCTATAGTTCTGTTACAGAGGACTTAACTTCAGCTTTATGGTAATCTCTTCATCAATCAATCACTCCTTTGTCACGGGTTTGCAGGTACTTTATTTTTGTAAAAGAAAGATTTTTTTTTTACATCTTTTCACTTTGCCATTTCCCTTCCTAAAATCTGTAAGCAGTACCCATGTGACAGGCTGAACACTAAACTGTCTGGAGACTTCTTCCACCAGATTAAATAGTCCACTTTCAATAATCTGAGAATTGTCCCAGTATACATAGACTAAGACGTCTGAAAATATGAACTCAAACTTCTTCTTTTCTAAGCTGTGAATGTAAGATGCTGTGCCCAGTGATGAGAAAATGGCTACGATCACACCAGTTTGAGAGATTTGGGGTCAATGTTTTGATTATAAAGGACCATGTGGTCTAGAAACCTTTGGAGCTAGTTGTGACAAGAATTGGAGAAGTTTTGGAGGTGCCAGCATAAGAAGCCATAGAATATACTGTAATCCATGTTTGGTGGGAGACTCTGGTGAGAGCTCAGAAGACTAGAATGCTTCTAGGAACAAGAATCACAAAAGCTATGCCCAAGAGATTTCAGATCAGATGGAGGGCTCTATTAGAGAGCGCCATGCTGGGTAGTAGACTAACCCAAATTTGATTTCATATGATGCTAGTATATGGGGCCTGATTGGATGGGGGCATGACCTGGGATGATGGCTTTCCTCCTCGCTCTTTTCTTCCTGGCTGTCAGACAGTGTAAAGCTTTCCCCTCCATGCCAGGCTCTTCTGCCATTGGAACTGACCACCATGCTGGACTCTGAAATATGAGTTAAAATAAGCCTTTCCTTTGTTTAAATTGTGAAAACTCGGTATCGTGATGAGATATGAGACAGTGACTAACACGTATATCGCTGTGCATACATAATTGTGCTAGGACTTACAGAAAATGTTGGAGAATGTATTTTTCATCACCTATCATAACCTGTCAAACATATGACAATAGTATAACAATAATCTTTGAGGTAAAAATCAATGCATATATTTGGTATCTTAAATAAAATGGCAATTGTGACAATTTAAAATGTCACATCTCTCTAAAGTCTGAGATTCCTGGGGTGTAAATGAGAGCACACTTAATTATCTAGTAGAAAACCTGCCACATTTTAGAGAGAAAAGCAATTCCTCAATACAAGGAAGATTTTGTTGATTTTTTTTTGCTAAATTTTAAAGAATAGTGCAATCTTGAGACTGTAATCAGAAGTATCAGTATTTTATTCTGTGTTTTTTTTTTACCATTATGTTTTTGTGGCACTTACATTTTCAAGTGGGGGAAAAAAAAGTTGCGTTTCACATTTCTCCTTTAAACATTTTCAGAATTATATACCAAGTAGCTTTCAGGTTTCTCAAGTTAAGGAATGCAGTTTACGAGTCAAGTCATTAAAGCTCTGTTTTGAATAGATATCATGAGTAAAACAATTAATTGAGAACTGAAAAAATGGCCTTCAATCTTTAGGAGGCTTAATCAAATTACTTTGTCGTATAAACTCTAAACAGGTCACTGGGGTGCGACATTGAAGGGCATATTTCCTTTCCAGGCTACTCCCTTCACTTCCTATAAAGCAGTTGTATTATGAGCAATTAATTTTACTATTTGAGGTCACTCATACCAATTTTTTAAATTACTTTTCTGAAAGACTAAGTCTTTTGAAAGCTGGCAGTATTTTCCCATTTATCACAAAAACTCTATCACTGTATATATGGTGGTGAATATATTTTATATTTCTATAAATAGAAATTTGGCTTAAAATTTCCTTCCTTCTTGCTTCAGGTAACAAATAGGGGGAGTTTTAGTAGGATTTTTGAACATTTACTCTGAATCACTGTTCATTATGTATCAGTCTCTTTTCACTTTCTCAATAAACAAAATTCACAAAATTATAGAAAATTCACAAATCTTAAAACTTCCATATTGTGAGGGCAGTAGGATTGGCACAGGGTTTAATACACTTGCCTTGCAAGTGCAAAGCCGTGAGTTTGATTCCCCAATACCATATAAACTGGCTGTGGTGGCGCATGCCTCTAATCCCCGCACTCAGGAGGCTGAGACAAGAGGATCGCCATGAGTGCCAGGCTAGAACGGGGTACACAGTGAGTTCACTAGCAGCCTAGGTTACAGTCGAGATTCTGTCTAAAAAAAAAAAAAACTTCAGTATCTTGAAAAGTGAAGCAGCATAAATGAACACTTTTTCTTTTATGTGTGTCTATCTATTTAGGCCAACAGGGCATCACTGGTGAGACAAGTTCCTTCTCAAAAGACTTAATGCAATTTTAAACACCATCAAATTCCTTACTAATGTCTAAACTATAAACTAGTAATTTCTCATTCAGGAATAATAATAAGATCCAATATCTATTCATCTTTCTTTTTGAAGTATTATGTGTATTATTAGCAATAATGCTAGTGACACTTCGAAACTCTTAAGATCACTGCTAAATCTCATGTCTTCCTTTTTGACACTGAGCACTGTCTTAATATAAACAGGATTAAAATGAGCTAAATCCACAAAGGCAGTAGTTATTATAAAGTCCTTTTTTCTTGACAACTTGACACCTCGTTCTATAAAAGGGAAGATATGTTTGAGTCACTTCCTGGTACATATAAAGAAACAGAAATGCAGATTAGCATTGTATTTCTCTCTTGTCACTCGTTAGCCATGTTTCATTTTCTTAAAATATCAAGCATGTATGGATTTGACCCCTGCCATTTCTGCAACATCAATTTCTCTCATTTGTTTGATAATGAATCCTCAAAAATTCTGTAGATTGGGGCCATTCTTTTCAATGTTTCCCAGCACTTCTTAAACTGAACAACGGTGGTTATTTTGGTATACAATAAATTTTAGTAACCTTTTTTTCTAATAGTTGAAACTTTAATCATATTATATAATAGACATTCTAATTGCCAGGTTTTATGAACACATTATATTTGTGTAATTTTTAGATTTTTAACTACCTAAATTACTACTCCTACTTAATCCAATAAATACTTAATGGAAACGTTATTTATCTGCAGCCTGGATAGACATTAAACTGCTCACAGTTAAAAGAGAATATTTAAATTGGATGCTTAAAATATCAAACATCCAATTTAAACATATGAAACACAACACAAAGAAACTCAAAAGTTAAGTGTAAATTTTGAGCAGAGGTCTGCTGAGAACCTGGGTAAACAGCAAGTTTTCAATCATGTTGAATCTTTGTACTTTGCTTCCTACAGAAGTATAAGCACCAGAGTTCAAGCCCATCTGTATCACGTAACTAGTGATTGTGTATTTACCTTACCATTCTCCTATCTCTCTTCGGCGTTTCAGTCATCCTCAACACATCCGAAGTCTCTTTGGCAAGGACACTATTGCTGTTTCTCTTCAAAATAAAATGAACAACAGCAACAAGAACAATGCAACAACAGCAACCTTAACCTCTCTTTCTGCTTCTGAAATCTATCTGGCTTTATTTATTTCAAACAATTGACCACTAGCCATAGTTTTGCTTTGTCTTTGCAGACGAAGAAGGCAAGGTATAAAGAATACACTTGATTAGGAGAAGTAAGAAGGGGCATGGGAGTGGGTACAGCTTCTGCCAGTCAGAAGGAGACGCGGAAGGGAGCATCACCCCATTAATCATAGCTACGGATTTTTGCCTGTTTCAGAGATCTGTAGTTTTCTTTTTCTTTGAAGGGACAGAAATGGTGATTTGTACAACCATAATTAAAACTAGCAAAAATTATTTATGAAATTCAAATAACAGTAATGGAACACAATTTTGAAGCAATATGGTTCAACCAGTGGGGTAAAGAGAATTTGGTATCATCTCTGAAAAAATTTTCTAATGAAAATGGGGACACCAAATTTTCATATCAATCCATGAGCATGTGATTTATTTTAGCATATTTTGGCATCTCTTTGAAGGCATTTAAAATTACTTTGTCTTCTTGAATTTGTTACTGAACATATGATTACATTAAGTATTAATTATTTCCAGTTAAAGTTAGGCAACCTTCTTGTTTTTTTTTTCATTGTCACAACTCATTTAAAATCTGGGTGTGGACAGGTACTTTGCTTCTTTTTTAGCATTTGACAGCACTTGAGTGTAGAAAGCAACTTGATATAACTTATGACTCAAAAAATCATTAGTTGTAAAGTCACTGTACTGAAGTATAAGTTTCAAAGAAGTGTTATATCGCCTTTAAACTCTTCAAAGATACAGAAAATAATCTTAATCTTTATTCCCATCTGTTCCCAAGGTCATAGACTTGCCTGCTGACACTTGCCTGTGAAATTAGGCTGATTTATTGAGACACAAATTCTGCAGAAAATGTTTCTAAAGTCATTCAATGTTTGGTAATAGTAGTCAAGTGTACTTCACATTCTGTAAAATTACACAATTGACCTCAAGCTCAAGATACCTCCATAAAACTATTATTTTTAAGCCATTCGGCCTCTTTGGTAGGGCAAGTCAATTTGTAATTTTGACAAAATCTTACAGAATGACAATGACTCCTGCACAAGAATGAATAAAGTTCAGTATTGATCACACTGGGTCAATACTACATGACAGAATAAAATATTTTCTACAAAGCATCTCTTGATGTATGTAATGCAACAAATCACCACATAGACTTTGAAAACCATTTTTTCTTTTGCACTTCTGGGGATTGAATGCCAGGACTTTTCACTGAGCTACATTCATATTTCTTTATTTATTGTTAATTTTTTAAGGCAGGATCTTGCTAGTTCATTAAGTTGCCCTTCTGAAATTGAACTTGTGACCCTCCTGCCTCAGCCTTCCTGAGTGCTAGGATTACAGACGTGTGCCACCATAGCCACCTAAAACTTTAAACTTATACATTTTTTTTGTTAAGCTAAATTCCTTTCTTCCTCATATATATATTATCAGATATCATTCAAGCACTTCTTAGACGATCCCACTTTAGGTTTTACTGAATTGATGCTTTCTCAATTTCTCTGGAAATATTTTTTCCTGTTTTTATATTTGACGTGAACTACTTACTGTGGCTTGTTCTTTAATCACTTCACATTTGGCATGGTTTTCTCAGATAAGCAACAACGGGATCATTGTTGGTTACATATATTACTCATGAAGAAACAAGGAAATGCATTCTAAGTCATTTGCCCTTGTTTTTATAATTCAAATTTATTGATAAATTCTATCAATGTCGCCAACTTTTTCAGTAACTGCACTTGCCAGAGCAATTTATCTATTTTTATTTTATTTTATTTTTATTTGTGGTACTGGGATTGAACCCAGAGCCTTCACACTAAGCTACCTCTCCCGCTAATGTTTAGTTGTGTTTTAAGACAGAATCTCACTAAGTTGCAAAACTGCCCATTTGGGGATCCAATTTGTGATCCTCCTGCCTCAGCCTTCCAGAGTGCTGGGATCACAGGTTTATGTCACCAGGCCCAGCTCATTAAAACATTTCTTAATTCCATTTAGTTAATTTGGACTGAAATCCTTTCTAAATGAAATTTGATTGATTTAAATATTTAAAAGTATCTCCACAACTTTGTTCATATCTTCACCAGAAGACTTAAATACTAGGATATAACTTTACCAGAAAAGATATTTCTCTTCTTCTTCTTCTTCTTCTTTTTTTTAACCTTTTTCTTATTTCTGGAGCCTGTAATCATCTCTGGCATATTGTAAGCCTCAATAAAGTGTTAGATGAATAGATAAGCCATAATGTTTAGAAAGAAAAGGAGTATCTATCTGAAGTTCTTCTGACTGAAGAAGGTATTTCCAAAGATACACGATTATTTTACACTGTCTTCGTAAAGTCTCTTGAATGTGATGCTTACGTGAAATGCACTGTTTTGTTTACTTTTAACAAACTGCTTCAAAGTGTTTTATTTATTTTTGTCCCTTTCTAAAGCCATTGAAGGAGGTGGTGCGATCTCATACTCCCATCAAAGAGCCAACAGGTGTAGAGATCTGGACCCATCCTCAATCACAGGTATGAAAGAACAGTATCTTTTTTCTTCCCTAACCCTTTTATGAGGAAATTCAGACTTTCCCTCTGAAGATTCAATATTTGCACCTGATTAAATAAACTTAGAGTAGACAGATTAGCACAGAAAACGCAAACAAATCTATGCTCGTGGGTATTGGAATCAAATAAAATATGAAAATTAATGTTTGAGGTTTAAGTGCTGTGCTCATAGGGCAGAGATAGGTAAGCGGGGAAGTGCACACCATTTTGGAGGGGTAGTAAATGACTTCTAGGAGATACACAGGTGTCCCTGGAACAGACAGCAGCCTGTTGCTAAGCTCCTATGGGATCAGGGGAGCGTGGGCAAGTTAGAGAAAGGTGAAGGAGAGACTACGCAAGAAACACATAGTCTATCACCTACCCAGACTCAGAAAAATAGACTACCTATTTAGTGTAAATAGGGACAGACTTTTCCGTCTTTTCTATGAGCCAATCTTTCCTGGTTAAAGAAATTTTAGGGAAGGATCCCTAATTTTAGGGCTATCCCTTCCCTTAGCTTAGCAGGAAAGAAATCAGGGAAGTTTACAAAACCAGACATTAAAGTAGTATCTATAGCATACCAGCTTCCTGGGATTCCAAGTGCTCCATCCATTAGGGTATAGTTCTCTAAGCCACGATATAGTTAAATCACTTTATGAAAACATATAATGTATTCTTAAATAATAATTCTAACTCTATGGTCCATTAGAGTTTTGTCAGGTTTTTCTGTGCCAGAATCTAGTACTGAAAATACACCAGTAAATTTGTATTTATTTGTGATGTCTTTTGATGCTAATAGTGAAGTTAGTTTATTTATTGTTTTAAGTTGAAGCTTTCATCTAAAAGTGTTTTCTGAATGATTGCCTACTCATGTGTAAGTCTAGTTACAGGACCAATAATGGAAAAATTAACAACTGCTGTATCACGGTCTGACTTAAAATTAAGGCTTGGCACAGATACATCCAAACTGCCACCCATAGTTTTTTCCCTTGATGTTTTAGTGTTATAATGAAAAAATTCAAAAGGAAGTTTTGTATTATGTATTTTATATGTCATCAGAAGTGTTTCCTTTTTGCTCAAAAATAAAAGGGCAAAAATGAATTAATTTTAAAAAATAAATAAATGGAAAGCTCCAACTTGGGCATGCCTGGTTTAACATAATATAGAAAAACTTGGTTTCATGTCTATCAGAGAAATGTCAGTGAAACCTAAAGCAAGTTGGTCCAGGGGAAAATCACTTGAATCTTTTTAGTTAGCCTGTGAAGTATTTTAAAGAAATCACCCTTACATATTTTTCACCAGGGCAGCTCAAAATACAAATAACTCATCCATTCAAATGTCGTTTTTTAGTAGAGAATTTAAAAATATTTCTAAAAAAAAACAGAGTAAGGAGAACAATACCTAGATATTTTTGGTCATTTGGTATTCTGCGTTGGTTAATTTACCATTGTTAGCGAGATAAAGGGCCTCAATCTGATCCCTTGGATGCCAAACTAATAACTATAAATTGTATTCTACCTAGCTATTTTCAAATGTCTTATTTGAAAACTCTGAAGAAGATATTCAGTACTTATTTGAGGAGTTTTGTAAGCAACTTTCTGAAAATAGAAATGACTGGAACTAGAGTGCAATATGACATTTAAATTGTTTTTATTTCTCCATGGAAAACTTAAAATTCTTTGAAAATGCCCTGCTCAACCATTCAGATGTCAACTAATTGGAATAAATTAGAATTAGAAATAAATTCAGAAAATATAGATAAAGATCTACACTGTTAGGTAAACAACCAAAATAGGATGGAGGGAAAATGATATTTGTTTATTTATTATTTAATGTGTGCTTTTAAAATTCATGAAAGCTATGTGTTCTGTAATAATAACATTGTTTTTATATAGTTAATTTATGCTTTTTGGGAGAGTTACAAAATCATTTATGCAATGGAGAAAATGATTATTTTATAAAGTTAAATAAATTTTAAGTTACTCATGGCTGAATCATTTGTTTTGCTAAATTAAGAACTATGACGAATTTGAAGTCTTGAACCTGTGATTCAGTCCCAAGGAAAACTATGGAAATAGAGAATACAAGATGAAGATAATATATAAATAACTCTCCTAAACGTATATCCTAGAAGCTTCACATAATTTTACTTTCATTTTATTAGATCGTTTATTAGAAAACAACTATAGTCTTCAGAATAAAAGTTTTGAGGGAAAAATATGCTTTTGTTTATGTATGTTGGAGTTTTACACATGCTGGTCAATTGTTCCGCCACAGGGAAAATTCCTGCTCCATATAGTATTAAAATATATACCTTAAGATACAGACATTTTATCTAGTCTGACACGAAACATATTTTCTGGGCTAAGTAGTTACACGGAAGCGAAACTGAGCATTGTTAAGTGGCCTATGTACGCCAGGAATAGGAAAACGCTTAATTGGCAATATTTTGTGAAGTCAAGGAGATACAGCTGTTTTTATTCTACTAAATAGGTGTCATATACTTCACAGATTTCTCACTAGTTACCAGCTCTTTAATTTGAGAACAAAATTAACTATTTTTAGAGAAAAGTATTTCCTTACCCAGTGGGTCTTTTTGCTTGAGCCTTTATTATTAGGTAAATCTTTTAAGTATCTGACGACCTTAATTTTTCAACAGCCTGTGGCTGCAATTTTAGATATATGACACTATTTAAAATAATAAACACAAAGATATACCATAAAATATGTTATACTATATATCTGCTATTACTATGAGCAGGCTACAGATAGGGAATATTCAAGCTTTCTTTTTTTTTTTTTTGAGATGAGGCCTCTCTCTGTAGTCCAGGCTGGTCCTGAATTGACTGTGTAGCCTAGGCTGGTCTTGGACTCACAGCAGTCCTACTACCTCAGCCTCTCAAGTGTTGGGGTTACAGGTATGCACCACCCCTCCCAGTTTATGTGATGTTGGGGAGTGGAGCTCAGGGCCTGGCATTGGCAAGCTAATCCTTTAACTGCAGTGCCATCCCTCCAACCCCTCAAAGTTGTTTCTGATAAACATGATGTTTCTAAAATTTTTAAAATATAGAAGATATTTGTTAATATTCTTTTATGCTTCCTTATGAAATAACTCTATTTGAAGAAGATATTCAGTACTCATTTGAGGAGTTTTGTAAGCAACTTTCTGAAAATAGAAGCTACTGGAACTAGAGTGCAATATGACATTTAAATTGTTTTATTTCTCCATGGAAAACTTAAAATTCTTTGAAAATGCCCTCTTCAACCACTCAGATGTCAACTAATTAGAATCCTTGACACAGATAATAAGTTTGATTTTTTAAATGAGCAAGTGTTACAGTGGTATCTTATAAATTATGATGATTCCTGGCTGTAAAAGTCACCTAATCAACTAATTAAAGTAATATGTCAACCATGAAATGAAATTGTTCATTTTCTTATAAGAAAAAAATTAGCTTTGTGTTAAAATCTTTAGAAAAATTTTACAGAACTACAATAAATTCATGACTGGGATTATAAGTTTATTGCAGCAAACCTTATGTACAGAACATAAGGAAAGCGGGAACTATTCTAAAATGGTTATTGATCAGATTTGGATATGCTGAGTGTGTGTCAGTTTGTCTGAAAGATTTATTATTTTAAATGTCCCTAAATATCTTCTCTTCTGCTGATTAGGTTTTATTCTCAATGAGCTAGTAAGTAATAAACCTGAATAATACTCTGTCAAAAAGTTGGTACAAAACACTGGTGTATTTTTTTGGACTTTTTGCTTTCCTATGACTTCCAATGGCAACTTACTCATGAGAAATTTTCCATTAAGATTGAGTTCTGAATATGAATATAGCAGGAAGCAGCAGTACTTGGCTACCACTGTACGCCAACAAGTATGGACACTTCGTAACCTTGTATTCCTTAATAGACAGGTGGTTTGGAACAATACTACTACATAGCTGTTGTAGGTCATATGACTTCTGTACAATCTACTGTTTTATTTCAGCTCTCCAAATCTTAATGACCACTGCACAAAAATTAAATAAAACAGTGCAATCACTATAAAGTGATCCAAGAGAAATAAGGGAAGTGGGAGTGACTGCATTAGAGACGTGACAGAAGGCAGTCAGATAGAGCGAGTGGATTATTGACACGCACTCAGCAGATAGCTATTAAATTCTTTTTTTATTTTTGAGACAGGGTCTTGCTCTGTAGCCCAGGCTGATCCTGCACTCACTAGAGAGCCTAAGCTGACCTTGGACTCATGGCAATTCTCCTGCCTCAGCCTTCGGAGTGCTGGGATTCCAGATGTGCGCCACCATGCCTGGCTTATGTGGTGCTGGGGAATCGAAGTTGGGTACTTTGCTCTTGCTAGGCAAGTGCGTTAACTGCTGAGCCATTCCTTTGGCCCTGATAAATTCTTTTACTTACAAAAAAATACATATTGCAAACAATGCAGTCTTCTAAACAAAGTATTAACTCGTTTAATCCTTGTTACAAACCTATTACAATTGCTAAATCTGTCATTATCATTTTCTGTAAAATATTACAGATGAAGTTGCTAGTAAATACCAAAGACAGAGTATATACTTTCGGGGGCTGGTCTCAAAACTCATCTTCTTAAAATATTGTGAAATAATTTTTCATCATAACTGAACAGCAAGGCTGGAGAGATCGTTGGGGATGAAAAGTATTTTAAGAGGAAGCTTTTTCGGTTGTTAAAGTAATATGTCTCTTCAGCTACAAGTACAGTTGAATATATTTGGATATGACAAATTAAGATTACTCCTTTAAAACGTTGTGGCAAAAACACAGTAGAATGAAACACATATATCATAACATATATGGTATGGTAATGATCACTCAAATTCAGTTTCTAGAAATACTGTATCTATTGGAATAATCTTCCAAGGATATCATTCTATAGGGCAAGAAAGGCTAACAGTGACAGAATATGAGAATTCCCAGTTTCAAAAGCTTATCAAATAATCTTGAAATTCTGACTAACTGGATGACTGATTCAACATGTTAACAGAAAATTTATTTGAAGAGTGGTTACTACACAAATCTTTTACTTTACCACGACATAGTTTAAGAAATCCACAAGAGTTTGGTTGATTAGTTTCCAAAACTAACGTAAACCCTTGAAGTTCTTTCATGTTCTAGATAATCTCCAGTTGCTGACAGAATTAATGATAAAAATTTTGAGGCTTTGTTTTGTTTAAAAATGCTCCACCCTAAATGGAAGTTTAAATGCTCAAGATAAAAGCCGATATTATTCCCTCATTTCTCGAAGGGAAGTAAAATAAAACAAAAATAACACCCAAAGAACTTAAAAAAATCACTTTCTTACACTATGCATGATTAAGTTATCAGATGCTGTACTACTTATGTCATGTGGATTTCAATATAAGTCTACCGGGGGCCACATGCACTGTTTTTTGTCATTAGCGGCATGAGTATCTAGAAATAAATCCATTGAGTTTCTGAAAGCACACATTTTCCAAACTGCGTATACCATTAACTTTAGTTGTTTGCCAGTCACAGTTTCAAATGCTTTTAAGATTATGCATTTGTTTAAAATGAAAGAATTTTGAAGCACATATTTTATGCCCATGTTTTCCTCAAAGGCCGAGTACTTATCTTTTGGCTAGCAATCAACTTTGTTTTTGTCTCAATTTCTCTATGTTATAGGGAAAAGTATATTTTATGAGCAAGTAAGTTAACTCTTTATCATGGAAGGATTTGAGATCAGAATTTTTCCAAAACTTAATTTGGGAACTTTTGATAATTATTTTCACTTTTAAGAGCTGTGTTACAGAAGGCCTTCTGTGACAAGAGAAGTAGATGTAACTTTTACACAAGGAGAAGTATAATTTAAATAAAAACTTAACATGCTCTGGTGTGGTGTGACAACATTAATTATAAAGGAAATGTTTACTTTTAAGCATATGGAAAATTTTCAACATTGCTCTCTAACCAGAGTCCTAATACTTGTGTCATTCTCCTTAGCTTTTATCAGTGTATTTTAATTATCAGTCGACTTTAGATTTAAGTGATTTTTGAAGGCATCATGCCAAATATTCTACAGTAATTATTTCCCTTTACCCATATTCCATATCATGTCTTCTCAGTGTACATATATCCCAGGTATAACCTGACATCCCCAAGTCCCATGCCATGTTAACCTCAGCGGCATAGCAGATGAATACCATGGACACAAATGACAGGCGTGTGAGCATCCTCAGAGGTAGAATACAGATTTCAACAGGGGGTGACCACTCTTCTGTAGCTCTGAGACCACAAAATATTGAAGACAAAATTTGTAAAAAAATAAAGTTGCTAACTGCAGAATTCATATCTAACAGTTACTAGGCTGTGGAAAATAAATGTAGAATTTAAAAACCATTTAGAAGAATAATGATTCAAATGAATACTGTATAACGCCTCAGTTTTAAAATGTAGGAAAGCAATCACGAATAGCATACTTACATGGGTCATCTATTTACATAATGTTTTGTATTATAATTGACTGCCTGGGTACAGACCTTTTGACACTATGTAACAGCAAGACCAAATGTACTGTTTTGTAATCACAAAGAGAACCTTGGTGATTGCAAATCATTTTGTTGAAATCTGTTCAATTCATTTATTATGTGGGATCAGGAGAAAAGGAAGAGCGAATGAAATATAGACCCTATAAAAAGAAATGGATATCAGTAACCCAAGTGCAGAGGTCATTGGGGAGAAAGCTTGATCCTGCAGAGAGAGTGGCCAAGAGCACACATTAGAACATTAAAAGGGAATATGATAAATTGAATAAATTAAGACTAGTTTTTAGAAGCCAACCATTCTAACTTGTGGAAATGATTCCATAGAAAAAAATGTAAGCACTGCCAATACTCATGTTCACGCAACTATATTATTTGATTGTCCTTGTAAATAAGACTCAAAAAGCCAATGGCTTCCCTGTTAGGAAGGAGTCTGGGACAAGTGATGCATTTTTATGTTTGTTTCCACATCTGTGACATGGAGATACATATATATCATATTGTACATTATGAAACCTAGCACAATAAATACTGTAAAGTTTGCATATATTAAATATTCCACAAGGTATCCAATTGTTCTCTAAATGCATTTTAAAATTGCAAGTATAACAGGAAGCAGGGAAACATCTCTAGCTTATAATAGAAAACTTAAAATGGTTTAGTGAACATGGGTGTTGAGGTATTAGTGCTGGCAGAGTCTCATTCTTAGGTACCAAATCCAGGCATCTACAATACATCCTAGCTCAGGGCAAAGTTGTTTTTCACCTTCCACAATGGAGCTAGCTGAGAATATTTAGGAATATCTACAGCCAGAAACTAGAAAGTACCAGACACATCATGTGTCCTTACCTCTTTGGTAGCATTGCAGGAATTATTCCAAAGAGAAAAAAGTTTAGTTTATGTAAGTTTATATGAAGGACAAAACATTGTATGCTGAAAACCCCTCATTTTAGTAAATTTCGAATTATACAGGTCAATTGGAAGATTCTCCTTGAGGAAACAACAATGTTTTTTTTTTTTTCTCAAACCTGTAATAGCAAATATGCAGATATCTAATTACTTTGATATATCTGCTAATGTAATCTAGAGGTGTGCAAAAAAGTAATAAAACAGAAGCTTTCATAATCTCATCTAATGATCTAGTAATCAGGTAATTTGTTCATTCCACCATAACTATAGAGCATAGCATTATCACCAAAATATTTTTTCTTTAGGAGTAGACAAGGGCAGAGAGCTCCTTAGTGTGATGTGAAATTGTTTTTATTTAATTTTAAAATAATATTTTCGTTTCATTTTATCTTTCTCCATTTTTAGTGTGTTTATGTCCTACACGATGGTTACATTGAGCTTGAGAATTGTGCACACATATATTTTGCGATAACTTCACATGCCTCCCCCGCTCCTTTCCCTCCTGCCCGCTCCCTCATTCCACCTGATTTCCAGCAGTCCACCCCTTTGACTGTTGTTGTTTTACTGAGTTTCTCGTATTATAGAAACCATGTGATATTTAACATTCTGAGTCCAACTCACTTCACTAAACATAATGATTTTAGGTTGTATCCACTTGCCCACAAATGACTCAAATCTGCCTGTCTTTATGGTAGAATAGTACTCCATGTGTACATATACCACATTTTTGTATCCCTTTGCCTAATAAGGGATGTTTTGGCATCTTACATAGTTTAGTTATTGTTGGTTGTGCTGCTATAAGCATGGGTATACACGTATCTCCGTTATACGTTGGTTTAAAATCTTTTGAAAAGAAACTCAACAGAGGTATTACTGGGGCAAAGGAAATATCTCTTTTTGTTTTTTGAGGAATCTCCATACTGCTTCCCAAAGTGGTTGTGCCAGTTTGTGGTCCCATCAGCAATGTAAGAGATTTCCTGTTTACCCTCAACTTCATCAGCATCTATTACTATTTGAATTCTTGGTATATGCCATTCTCACTAGGGTAAGATGGCATCTCAGTGTCATTTTGCTCTGCATTTCTCTAATGGCTGAGGATGTTGGACAATTTTCAGGCATTTCTTAGCTATTTGTGCTTCTTCTTGAATCTAGATCCCCACCAATGATTATGCACTAAAACGAAATTGAAGTGGATCAAAGACCTAGGTATTAAAATGAAAAGACTCTATGTCCTGAAGGACAATAGGGAAAAAACTTGAATATGTAGGCATGGGAAAAGACTTTCTCAATAGAACATTTGATGCAAAACTCCCAGAATCAACAAATGAGACTATATCAAGTTATAAAGCTCCTGAATGGCCAAGGAAACTATTAACAGAGTGAAGAGAAAACTAACAGAACTGAGAAAAAATTATCACCTATACCTCAAACAGGAGGCTAAAAATTGACGAAATATAAACTGCTCAAAAATCAAAGACCCAATTGAAAAATGGACAATTGAAATGAATAGACCGTTCTCAGATGTAGAAACACTTTACCCCTTGATTTTGGTTGAATGTTTTATCTGAATGTTTAATCTGCCTCACCGGGACTTCTTTCTTCATAAAATCATTCATGTTACACAGCAAAAAAATGTTAAAAGGCTCAATATAATTGCAGGGTTCAAATTTCAGAGAAGAATGCTGAGAACAATTTAGCAAGTTGAATGCTTGAGAGATTCTAAGGATTTTTGTGTTTTTTTTATTTTCTACATTCTTTGACTTTGCAGTGCATAGTTCTTCTCTCCTGCTGATAGTTCCTGTTAGGGAGCATAGCAGGGCATCCTGATCTCTCTGCAGTTGTCAGCCCTTTTGTATGATACAGAACTCTTTCTTTTTAGTTAACTGAAGTCATTGAAAATACAATAGGACAAGTGAAGACTTTCTTCCCATATTGATAGTCTCACCAGCTTTTTGCACAGACTAACTTTGATCCGGTTTAACTTACCTTAGAATGGATTCAAAAGAATGAGTGACTAAATTCCTTTCCTCTAAGTATTCTTTGTGTGTGTGTGTGTGTGTGTGTGTGTGTGTGAAAGAGAGAGAGAGAGAGAGAGAGAGAGAGAGAGAGAGAGAGAGAGAGTGTATGTGTGATGGAGTCTTAGTCTGTAGTCCAGGCTGGACTTGAAATCACTATGTAGCCCAGGCTGACCTCAAACTCACTGCAATATCCTCGCAAGTGCTGGGATTACAATTGTGCACCACCAGGCCCACCTTATCAGGGTTTTTTCTTGCTGATCTGTGCCCCGAGTCCATCTGCATAATCTTTAGAGGAAGCCTGCAGAGCACATCAGCTTAACTATTGCTGTCGGACACCAAATATTCCCTGCGGGAGATTTCTTAGAGTCACTTCTCAAGTCACTAACATATTTTTCAATTGGCATTCCTAACTCTGAATTATCCTAGAAACGTCTCCAGCTGTTACCCATTCCCTGTTGGTTAAGTTACATTAAAAAACAGCTATGTAATTTGACCTATGACTTATTCTGGGCTTATCATTTATTAATTTTTAATTCGTATTTATTTTTCACACAAACTGAATTGTTTACTTTCTCTTTAATTTTCTTTATCTTTGTGCAATTATTTTGCATACGTTTCTCCCTTTCTGACCATTCTCTCAGTCGATTTCTACGTGTGCTTTCTCACAGAGAGCTTCATACTCATCCTTTAAGGCCCCCAGATGGCTACACACTCTCCATTCCTTCAGATTCTCTAACACTGTATCGGGGCCCTTGGGGTTTATCACTTGCTGACTTACATTCAGAGTATCTGTGCTCACATCTCATTCCCCTACAAAATTATAGTGTTTAACTCATGCCTCCATACCTGGCATAGTATCTTACACTTACTAGCTATTTTTCATCAAGGGTAAAACATTCTTCTCTCACCCAAGCACTGGTGCCAACCTATATATTTTATAAGAAGGCAATATATGATATTGGATAAGTCTTGGATTATAGAGTCAACTAATTCTGTGCTTATGTACCTAAATGATTTTCACCAGACTATTTAATAGCTCTTAGTTTTATTTTTGTCATTTGTAATGACAACAATAATTACACCTACTCCATC
The DNA here is from genome assembly GCA_004027205.1 of Ctenodactylus gundi. Taxonomy (NCBI): domain Eukaryota; kingdom Metazoa; phylum Chordata; class Mammalia; order Rodentia; family Ctenodactylidae; genus Ctenodactylus; species Ctenodactylus gundi. The sequence goes on from PVKB01000573.1 coordinate 261,282, forward strand.
AAGAATTGATGTGCATTATATTACATAACCTATATAAACCAACCAGCACGATGTTTGACAAATAACCATTTTGGCTTAATGAGCTCTATGCCACAAATGAACATTTAATAATTTTTTCTTATCCATCAGTTCACAAAAAAGTTCAAGGTGTCCTGGCTTTACGTCTATGTCGTCTTACATGAAAGTTTCTCTCTTTATTTTAGAGTATCTAAGGAAAGAATTTACTTAGCCTCCACACCCATTAGTTTGTTAAACCCTTGCCTACTTTAAAAAGGGAAAATAGTCAGACTTGATAGAAAAAGAGAGAGACTCTTGGCCCAGTGTGGACTGTGCGACTTTCAATTTGTCATCACTGCTGTACTATTGAATTTATTGAGTGCTCTTTAGCCCATGCGGGTTAAATTTTAAGCATAATCAATTAAAGCCCAGTGCATGAAGAGCTCAATAATTGACATGCTAATTAAAATTACATTACAAAAATCAACCATAACTAATTTGTTCAAGTGACCTTTTAAAAAACAATTCTGGAGGTTGGTTGATTATTTCTAAAGATTTGTTACTATGTGAGCTACCTTCATACTTCGAATATTTATGTAAAACTAAACCTGCTTGTAGGACAACCATACTAAAGCCGAAAAAATAGGCTGTTTATTGGTCTTGATCTGCCTTAGTTCTTTAATACACAGAGGTGTAGATGAGGACTAACATTGAGAAGCTCTTCATCTATTTGTCTTTCTAGAAGAAAGTGTTTCCTATAAGACTCTCATAAGTGTTCTGACCCAATCACAAATTCAGAATGTCTCCAATGGGACACCTCAAGTATTTGCTTAAGGTACCTTGACGGTTAAGGCAAGATGAGTTTTCAGTCGCATGTCTGTGTTGACTCTTCTTTGAGATAGTGGTGCTTGTTTTCACAAATGCTGCCGGAGGCAACAATGAGGTCATTTTGCTGGCATCACATTGGTCCTCCTGTGACACTCCGAGGAGCTTCTAGTAAAAAATCTGTATGGAACAAGCATGTTTTAAAAAACTGCACACGTGTTCCTTGAAAAAATAAATGAACAAATTGTAGCACCTTCTTAAAATTCACAAACACTGAAACATATTGAACTTTTGTGGACTTTTTTTCCTATCGCAACACCTCTTGAATGCTTTTTTTTTGTAAGTTTAAAGGTGAGCTTCACGTGTCAAATGAAAAATTTCCTCTTCATATTCTAATACAAATATCTTTAAGAGTTATATCTTCTGAGGCATTGAAATTTTTGTATGTAGAAAGACATTTCGCTATAAAAAGGTAAGTAACATATTTGTGCCATATGCCCCACTTGCTGGGCTTAGTGTGTTTTAGATAAAATTGCTTGTAGTATTTCTTTCTTGTTTTATTGTTACACAGTAATTCAAAACAAATACTAATTGATGGCATAATTTGCATTAAAACCTATGAAGAACATCAGAACTGTGAACCTGAGAAAGAAAAGAAAAAACACAAGCCCTGTTTTTCAGTTACTCACAAGTTAGTAAACATATAGTATTGTTGCAATGACCAATTATAAAGTATTTAATAGGCACTAAGTGTTTGAAAATTAATATGCTGTGACTATGAAAAATAAACAATTATGTTTGACTGAAAGTGGAAAAGATTTCTTGTTGGTAAATGGCATTGAAAGAATTCAAAAGTAAGAATGGTAAGGAGGGGTTAGGATCAATTATGTAACATTTCAAGCAATTTTTGATCACATACTACTTTGTATTTTACAGACTCTCAATCAGTGATAATGTTTATTATCACAGTCATGTGTAGGTAGCTGCAGTGGAAACAAGGTCTTCAATTTCACTTGGAAATTATCTTTACCCAACAGTTATTTTTCTTCTTAAAGAAAGTTTGTCCTGATTAACTAAATGGTATAAATACCTATAAGAAGTCTTAAATTGAACTTGGTCAGTTTTAGATTGACTTGGGTCATGTGGAGAACTTTCATTTTAAGGAACAAGTACAAAAAAGAAAGAGATTAAGGATCAAAAATGCGTTGTAATTGTCACACATTTTATTTCATGAATTTTATTTAAATTATTTTAACTGATATGTTAAACTGATATGTTGAAAATGTGAAATTATGTATATTCATGTGGTATCATGTGATTTTATACATGTATACTGTGTGTGATACTTAAATTGGTTTTTATATATCTGTCTTCTAGAACATTTATCATGTTTTTATCGTGAACATGTTCAAAATGTTTCCTTCTAGCATTCTGACATACGCAGTACATAATTGCTATCTACGGCCACCCTACTGTGTAATAGCGCACAGAGGTCTGTGTTCCTAACTGACTGGAACTGAGTACCTACTCATCAGTTTAAAACTATTCTTTCTTCCTTCCTTCAGCCTCCTTCGCCAGAGTTCTAATAACTATAATTTTACTCTCAGTGCCTGTGGGTCAGCGTTTTTAGATTCCATCTGACTAATATAATGTGGTACTTGACTTTCTGTTTCTCTTATTTCTACAGTCTCACTTGCACTTGTGTTTTGTCTTTCTGATGCTCAAGATTCTTCCTGGAGTGAGGTGATATTTTATCTTACATTATCTTGCTAAGCATTTCACTGGTGGTTAGTGGTAGTGAACAGTTTTTTCTATACCTGTTGACCATTTGTTCTGGTTAAGATCTGGTGTGTCTTCCAAAAGCCTCATGTATTTAGATCTAGTCAGAGCCATGGGCTGTTGGGAAGTGGGGCCTACCTGGGAGGGGAGGATGCTTGGAGGTTTACCTGGAAGTGTAGCCCTACCCTTCCTCTCTTATTTGGCTCTGGTCTACCATGCCTGTGAGAGTTCTTTCTCCAGCTGTCCTCACCATAAGGTTCTGCCATTTCTAGCTGCCTGCCTGTGAATATAGTGCGACCATCTGAAACTGTTAGCTAAAATAAATCTTTCCTCACTAAAATTGTGGATGTCGGGGATACACTCCCAAAACAAGAAGGTAACTAAACACCAACTGTATCTCTTCCTTGATAACTGTCTATTACCCATTCTTAATTTATTAGGTAATTTCCTTTGTTTTATTTCAATTTCTTATGTTTTTGGCTATTAATCCATTGTCTGATATACACTTTGCATATTTTTTGCTCCCGGTGTAGGTACTTTCTTTACATGGTTGATTATTTTCTTAGAGAGCAAAACATTTTAATGTGACGCAATTCATTTTTCTATTTTCATTCTGTTTTCTGTGTTTGTGGGATTTTGTCCAAAAATTGCTTTCCCACTTCAATGTCCTGAAGTGTTTATAGATTAAACAGATTTTTGTGGTTTTTTCTCCTTTATTCTTCTTTACTCCAAAAATTATCATTTTCATCAATATGTATTAAAGATCGGTAACTGAAGTTCCCAGGAAACAGCCTCCTTCACAAGGAGTCTCTTACAGATTGGCTAATTGGATTACCAAGGACTTGGGAGAGATTGGGATGTTTCCATAGCCATATTATCAGATCCTTTCCATGGCCACATCCATAGTCCTTCCCCCTCCGCTCTGCATCTGTCTTAGCATCCTGTGATAAATCCTTCCACACTCCTGAGATTCCTAATCTTTTTAAAAATGTAAAAGGAAAACTTGTAGCTTTCCACCAAACTGAGAGCTAAGAATGTCCTTAGATACCATCTGAGGCCTACTGAAGACATTTCCCTTCGTCAGGGTCGGGGTGACCTGCCTTCCAATGTCTTCATAATGTGCTTTGATTTATGACTTTCTTCTGTTTTGTAACTATAAGTACCGGATGTAACTGCTGCTTATTGGACCGTGCTATTTGGGAAAACTCTAGTTCACGTTCCTGGGCCTTGGTCAATCATATTTGGCTTCAGAATAAACTATCATCTCTAAACTCGTTAAGGCAAAAGTAACATTTTGTGTCAACAAAGATCAAAAATCATACTTGATTATCCAGTATTTAAAAAGTTATTTAAACATAAAATTAAGAACAATCCAAGTTAATCTTTTGGGAATATTAAAATACACACAAATTTATATTTTTCACAATATCTTGATTTTGAGCTTTTATCTTAAATTAGCATGAAATGTTTTACAGATAAAGAGGCCAAGCAAATGAGTTCTCAAGTGGTGTGCTTTGCTTGTTTTTAATTTATAAGAAATTTTTATAGCAGGTAAGAAAATATTGCCATTCAATCTACTCTATAAATGCAATTTCAGGGCACATTTAGTTTTAATAATGAATACATAAAGCATACATTCAGAAAGTTTGAGTGATTGTACAGATTATTTCTTGTCACTTGCATGCATTGATCCACTTATAATATCAACTTACCTTCAAAACTCTAAAGAAGTAACAACCTACAGGAAAAAGTCCAAAAACCATTATAATTTATAAAACTAAAAAAGCATATCCCTTTCACAATAACTTGTAGAATACTGTTCTATCAAAAATAAAAAGTAGATGTACATATTTGATCAAAAAGCTTGTATCTGAAAGTGAAATATGTAATGAGAAGTTACCGCAAGATAGTTACGATTATGCCATAATAAAGTAGAAAATGATTAAGAAAGACAAAAAATACTATTACACCTGCTACTGAAAGACCATCAGTTCACTTATGTTTCCATTTTTGTATTCAAAATGATTAAGGACATATTGCCAAATCATATATTTCTAGGTCTTTCCTTCCTGATGTTTACCAGTCAATTGAACACTGAAAATTGAGTGTATAAATCCAACAGATTGCATTCCACAGTCTATCATATTTAGCAATAAAAGTATGTTCTGTGATTAAATGAAAAGAAAAAAAAAGCATTTGAAGAGGTGGGAGTAGCGATCGGATTATATGGACAACATACAACAGACATCAGGTTTTTCTCTCATTTGCCAAGGTCTTACTTTAGTTCTTGGACTGTTTTCAAGGAAGGCTATGTGGTGAGATTGCTTGGCACAAAAAGTTAAAGCTTCAAGTTTGTTTTTTTCCCTGCTCAGTGACTCTGGAATATAAATGCTAGCACCTAGAGAGAGCTGTGCTTCTGGCTTACTGTGTGACTCCATAAAAATCAATTAGAAATGTCAGAATGAAGAAGAGGGAAACTCCAGACTTGAAATGTTCATGGCAATGCCTGAAGTTGTTGGTCAATATCAAAGGAGTGGCAGAGTAGGCATGAGTATTCTGGGTATACTTACATTGTGATCACTGTGATTTTATATCAAATGATAGGTATTCAGGCTATCAACAAGCTAAACTAAGATTTATTCTATATAAATTGAAATAAAAGCAAAGAACAAACATGCAAAGAAAGAAGTTAACTCGTTTATGACTTACTTTACTTTGCAGTTTAGGCCCTGATATTGTAAGTGAGAGGAATTAAGTGCTTTTGGTTTATAATCTCACTACATTAGAAAATATTTTTCTGGCCACCGTTAGCAACAGTTTCCAATAAGCCAGTGTCTGCTTAGATTCCATTTAGAAAACCTTATAAAATGATTTAAAATCATTTTTATGTTTAAAAACTCAGATATGCTGATGACTTCACTGCTCCAAACAAATGTTCTGTGAGTTAGACTGGATACTTAAATTTAAAGAATACTCAATACAAATTCAGATAAACTTCAGCTGAAATCATATCTTGCCTTTGTAGGGCAAAAAATCTCATCATATTTTGAAATATATGTATTCAAAGTATTTGAAAGTGTAAGGATACTTGTATTAGGAGAATATCATTGCAAAGAAAACATAAACTGATTTTGTTCATTTACTCCGCACACCAAATGAAGTGAAAACATTATTGTCAAACAGTTTGAACATGCAAATTTACAGTGTCAATATGTCAATTTTTTTCTCATTTTCTTATTGTTCATATAGTTACCTTTTATGTTAATGATTTTTGTGAATGTCTATGATCAAACATACATTACTTCTGTTGAAAGGCAAATTCCTTTGCCGGCTGCATATGACTTTTGCTATGACAATTAATGGAGTTGCTGTCTGAGGACTAGTTCCTTACTTTTCATTATTGAAATGACAACAGGAAGAGGTTACCATATAACTTTTCAAAGCTGTTGATAAATGATTCCTTATAGACAATCAATAATCCCAGAGAATCCATATGGTACAGAAAGGTTCCAACTTGGTTTCTCATTGATAGACGTGCCACTGGAAAATCCGGCAGTACACAAACACCAGGAAGGGCACCACTCTCTCACTATCGGTGCGTTCTTATTTTCAACCTGCCACAGCCACAGAGTATAGTGTAGAAGCGGAGACAGTGCCAACTAAATTAGCAGTAAAATCACTGTAACTTTTCCATAATTTCTGCAAGTATGAAGAGTGGAGACAGTACCTTTAGGCAATTTTCAATAGATTCATCACTTTCTAGTAGAGAATTTTTTATGTATCGCAAATAACTTCGTCAAGATAAAAAAAGAACAATTGAAATTCTTTTCACTTAGACTGTTTTATAACACAATATTGTTTAATTCATTTCCAAAATGTACCTAATTCAGGCAACAGAAGAGAATTAAAAATAAATCTATTTGTTTAGTTTGTGTGTGCATGTGTGTGTGTGCGTGTGTGTAATACTGGGAACAGAACCCAATGACTTGCACTGAGCTACATCTTGAGCCCTTATACTTATTAATTGATCGATTGATTTTCATGTTGAGACAGGATCTTGCTAAGTCACTAAATTGTTTATACTGGACTCAAAATTACAACCTTCTCGTCTCCGTGTCCCAGAGTGTTTGGATTACAAGCATGTATCACTATGCTTAATCTATTTTTCATTATTTACTAATATAAAAAATAAGATAATGGAGAAAAAAACTTTGGACACTTAAAACTTTGTAATGTTTGTGTTTAAGATTAGGTATTTGATAGTTGAGGATGTAAGAGTGAAGTTGCCAGATTATTAAGAAAAACACCATCTCTGTTAATTTCCATCTCCGTTGTTTTAAACAGGTATTATGATGGCAGTAAAAGTGTTAGTAGGAAGCTAAGTAGACATGCTGGGGAAGTTCCTTTTCAGGATACCTTCAAAAGAGATCAAGATCCCAAAAGGTCATTATTTGTACTATCCATTGGATCAAAAGTGTGCTTATACTTGCCTTTTGTATCTCTGTAGAGATATAATGATATTCTGTTACAGTTAAATATGTGGGTTTGGGTTTTCAATGATTAGCAATTATTCAAAGAAGAACACTACAAATGAAAAGGATAACATAGTGTGGGAACAAGTATATAAAATAGGATATAGTCAGGCTTATGTCAATTTTATATTCTTATGGACATAATCTAATAAGGTACATTTCTTCCCAAAGAAGTTGTTTGGCCGAGAGATGTTTCAGTTCACAATGCTATATTAGGCAAAGAATCATGAGGGAATAATTGATAATCACTTGAATACACCTTTGAGCTGAAAAGAAGAGTGAAGATTTATTTCAGTTTATTGTGACTATGTGGTCATTTCCAACCTCAGGACTTGGAAAACCGTTGAACTATCTAGAGGGCAAGGGTTCATGTATTCCAGCAACTTTGAGAATTAATATATTTAGATAGAGGATTGTACTTGAGTTTTTCCATATATATATATATATATATATATATATATATATATATATATATATATAAACTTTTCTCTATTTCTCAATAAGCAATGGCCTACAACAAATTCATGCCGTTATATATTAGAAAAGTCACTGCATCTGCTCATTTATCCTCAAAAGAATAAAATAGAGTGTTTAGTAGGAACAGATACTCAAAGAAGGCATAAGACTGCAAATAGACACTAATAAAAACATAAAATAAGAACCCTGTGCAGATTAAGACTATAATATCATGTGTTAAACGGAACCACTAGATGGTGCACTCTCCAACTCTGATGACTCCTATTTTCTCAATTTTTGAAAAATACCCTCAAATAATTTACATATACAAACTATATGTTCTTTTAGAACTACTGGAAATGTGTAATATCTTACTAGCAACTCCCTACAAACAAGTGCACATATCTCTACTGAGCACTTAATATAATTGTATCGCATCTGTTGAGATTACCTTTGTGCATGCATGTTTTTTAGATTACATAGATATTGGCAACAAAAGAAAAAGTGAATATGTAACTCAGAGTTTTTAAACTAGCAGAAAGGTGCTAGCTCCATCTTCAGCCATGGCCTAAATATAACTTAGTAAAATTTAATTCTAGCCCAACTGCCTAGCTGTCCTTGCTTGCTGTACCGGCCAATTCTCTGCATCCTGTACGCCACTTGATGGCAATAAGGATGTCATTCAACACTGCTTTCTTAGGTAATAATTAATATTGTCTGCTTTCTCTACTGATAATATTATACCACAGAAATAACTCATGATCTCATTAATTATGTTTATTTTCCTCCAAATTTTTGTACTAGTGAAACACAGTTCTTCCCATTTTATTTCAAAGTATCAAAAGTAGTAAATAACAGTTCGTAATATTTCATGTGCAACTTCTCAAGCTTTTCACAAAATTATAGCACAATACTAACAGGTGATTTTCTTTGGGCTTCTATTTTCATGCAGGATCAGAGTCATATTCATCTCTTAATTATAAAATTAAACTATCTACGAATTATGATAGCATCTATGCATTAATTCTTGCTGTTTAATGTTATTATTTTTACTTAATTTTATCCAATATATATGGAACTTTTAGTACAATACTTATTGAAATGATTTTTGGAACTAAAAATAGCAAGTGAGGTATTTCAGCTCACAGAAGAAATTATTTTGTCTATTTCTTTATAGCAGACGGAGTGGCTCAGCAGTTAAAGTGCTTGCCTAGCATACACAAGGCCCTAGGTTCAAATCCTCAGCAACACATAAGCTAGATGTGGTAGTACAAACCTGTAATCCCACTGCTCAGGAGGCTGAGGCAGGAGGATTGCTGGGAGTTAGAGGCCAGCCTAGGCTAGACAGGGAATTCAGGACTAGTCTGGACTAAAGAGTGAGACCCTTTCTCAAAAATATATATTTATTTAAAATGACATAATGCAGAATATACAGTAAGCTTTAGATATTCTTCAAAGAGTAATTAAACCATTTTCAAGAATTTAAAATGTGTTTGAAACTTAACTTGTAATGGCTACTATGCAGTCTTTTTGTTGTAAGAATAATTATGCTTCTGTTATATTTTTCCCATTTTATTGATATGTATAAGTGAAAAGTTTAAGATTTACATTGATTTTGAGCATTTTGTGCACATACATATTTTCCCCTTGTATTGATATGTATAAGTGCAAAATTTAAGATTTACAAGGAAGTTGAGCATTTTGTGCACATACTTATCTTGTCAAGGTGACAAGGACTTTCCCACTCTCCTTTTGTCCCTCTCGCTACCCACCACTCCCTCCCTCCCCGTCCTACCCCCCTGGTTCACTTTTTTTTTGTTTTAAGTTCCATGAGATAGTAGTGTTCTGGGTCTCTCATATCAGAGAGACCATTCGATGTTTCATCTTCTGCTTCTGACTCACTTGACTAAGCATGATGTTCTCAAGTTTCTTCCATTTGCCAGCAAAAGCCTCCACGCTGTTGGACTTTACAGATGCATAGTATTCCATTGTGTATAAATACCAGTTTGTGTATGCATTCATAGCAGCACAACTAACAATAGCTAAAATATGGAAGTCGTCAAAATACCCATCAACAGACCAGTGGTGCACATACATATTTTGCCAAGGTGAAAAGGCCTTCCCCGCTCTGTTTTCAACCCCTCCCCTACCCACCGACCCCCCACCCCATTTCCTTTATTTTTCACTTTAAGTTCCATCTTTAATGTATGTGTGTATATATATATATATATATATATATATATATATATATATATATATAGAGAGAGAGAGAGAGAGAGAGAGAGAGAGAGATTTGTGGCATATTTACAGTGTACTTCATTCATATTGTTATATTTATAGATTTGAAAATAGTGGTTCTTCCATAATAATTGTACTAAAAGTTTATAGCTATATGAAGAATGGCATTTGAACTCTCTGCAGTAATCCTGATATGATATTAGCAGCTTTATTTTCACAGAATAACGCAATATCTCCAGACTGAATGTTCAAAAGTACTGTCACGGAGTTAAGGCCGTTTTGAGATAATTCGATAGTATTGTTACAGTCGATGTCTAAGATGGGAAAAGTGCTTGCTACATTTCCAGGAGATGATATTCTTTTAAGTTACATATTCTGTTTTTAATTAATATAAACTCTACTGCATGGAAGAATATGATCTTTATCTTGGCTTACTTATGACAAGTCGCTAGTGATAACACTAAAAGTTGCCTGTGAGGCGAAGACTGGCTAATTAGAGCGTGCAGAAACGTGATAATTGTAGCGGTAGCTTCAATAGGAAGGTCTGGGGAAGCAGTTGACAAGGTGGTAAATGAAAGGTCTGTGACTACTATATCAGGAAGGACACGGAGGGCGATTTTTCCAGGCAGCCTTACACATTATTAAGGTAAGACTGTGTGTACTCAATGCAATCTGTAAATCAGATTAGATAAGATACAACATATAATATGGTACATCTTGATACCAGAATTCAACAAACTCATTGGAGTTTTTAGTTTTGGACCTTTGTTTTCAAACATACGTGTACACACACACACACACACACACACACACACACACACGTGTATAAATCTACAGCACCTTAAAAGAAAGCTCACAGCTCAGAGTAAACAGAATATTGTACTGTTGGATTTATGTGAAAAAAGCATATTATATAAAATTATTGCACGTGTAGCTTCAAAGCATTTCTGTTTCCTTTTATTTTAATATTTGACCTTTATATTTGGGAACTTTTATAATTTTCTCATGTGAGTCATAAATAAGACTGCATTGTTTCATATTTTCAGAGGGAAAATTTGTATCATCCTTGAAGTCATATATTTATTAAGATGTTCTACATTAAAAGATAAAAAAGAATGTTTTTGCATGTTGGTTAATTATAAAGAAAAAATGCTTTATAAATTATATGTCCAAAATGTATTTTAACATATATTTAAGGGAAAGGGCTACAGGAAGATTGAATTCCTTTAATTTTTATCTTATTTTATTTTATTTGAGATAGGGTCTCCCTCTGTAGCCTATGCTGGATGTGACCTCACTACATACTCTGAGCTAGTCTTGAATTCACAGCAATCTTCTGCCTCAGACTCCCAACTGCTGTGATTACAGGCATGTGCCATAAGTTTTAAAATTTATATGAATACAAGAATTTCAAAAAGCACAGGATAATGAAACTGATTTTGGAGAAGAAACCTTCAAAAAGATGGACTATTTTAAACTTGAAACTTCATATCAGTATAATCAAAGGAGAAATACACTCATAAAATATTTTCCTTTTTTAAAATAGCTACAGTAAAATCTATGAAACTAGTAGCCTACTGATAAAGATTATTCTCTGTCAAATCTTAGAATTTAAAAAGTAGCCCAGAGATTCCCTAAGGCTTTATATTATTAGATCTTATTACATTTTAGCTCTCAGGTCTGATTTTGATTTCAGTAACAAGACTAGTCTTTAGCAATTATGAAAGCATTTTTGTGAAATAGGGCTTCTTAATCTCAATACAAATGTTTCCTGCTAAAGGTGATATAATAGAAATAATAATAGGAAACCAAACAATAAAATCAAAAACATGTTCTTTCTTTTAACACAAGTATTCTCTTGCTTATTATAGCTGGTGTAATAGCTCAGTTTCCTGCAGATAGACTTTTTATTACTGTAGGAAATGGCGACATTGTTTTGCAACTCTAGAGTTTTGGTGAGGTCTGGAGAGCAACGTTACACTATTTAAAGCTGTCTTTATGTTTCCTTCTCTCAGACGAGGGAAGAAAAAGACTAATGGAACAACTCTTTTAAAGAATCAATTCAGAAGTGTATGCAGTGAGAGCATGTTGAATGGAATTCAGCTTTGAATTGCTTGACCTTCAACTGCAAAGCAAATGATTACTCACCAAACAGTGGCTGACAGTGCACCTCAGAATGGGCTGTCACTTGTTGCGAACAATCATAAATGAGATTTTGGGTTTCTTCATCTAAAAACTTGTCCAATCGAGAAGAAATTGAGGCTTTCTTATGAAATCCAGATTAATATTGGCTTAGGTAACCTAATTAAGTTCCACCACAAAGCTACATATGATGATTTTTGATAATATGATTAGGATAAAAATATGACTATATTTTAGATATTAAGAAGGTAACAGGTACTTCATTGTAAACCTTAAATTTTGCACTGATACATATCAATAAAATGAGGAAAAAAAGAAGGTAACAGGACAGGGGATGAACTGAGTGGTAGAGGGTTCCTCAGCACGTGTGCATATGTGTGCGCATGCACACACACACACACACACACGCGCACGCACACACACAGAAAGTTGAAAGAAAGACAAATAACCTGTACAAAGAAATTTGACACTTTGGCCAGCCAAGTAGTTGTTTTGTAGATTACTCGGTCACATAATACTCATAAACAAGATCAAATATTTGGAGCAGATAAAACAGTTATTTTTTTATGACAAACAAGCTTGAAAATAACCTGAATTTTTGTTATTATTATGAGAGATCAAGTAAGTAACAAAAACATCAATCTTAACCATTTTGTGTATTTTTAACAGTGATTTTAAATCTAGAAAAATAACCTTTCTCTTAGACTCCACCCAGTTCCTCTCATGACTCATTAGTATACTTTACTATTTCTAAAATTTCATCTGATTACCCTTATATTACTATAAGAATGATCAAAGTATGATTTAATGATAAAAATATACAAGATGAAAAAGTAATATGTAAATTTTTCAAAAGCTAAACCTCACTTTTTAAAGAATTGCGTAGTAAGAATCAAGCCAGGAGACAAGAGAACCCTGGCAGGTATTGGGAAGACAACACAGATGACTCCAGATGTGGTAACTTGTTAAGTTATTGCACATTACAGTCTAGAAACTATATTTTGTATTTATTTTGGAAACACAAAAATAAATAATCCGGTTCAAATATCCACCTACTTAACAAAAATTCCATAAAATAGTCTAATTAAAAATTCTTCACAAGAGGTGGGAGCTCAAAGTGCTTATGTAGAAAGTGCAAGACCCCAGGTTATATTCCCCAGCACCACATAACAATGACCTGGTCATAGTGTCACATGCCTGCAATCCCAGTACTGGGAGGTGGATGCAGGAGGATTGCCATGAGTTTGGGCCAGCTTCGGCCACATAGTGAGCTCACAACCATCAGAGCAAGACTTTATCTCAAAAAAATTCCATTATGCACAAATGAGATACCTATTTAAGTAGTTTAATGTTCACTGGAGTTGACAGTGAAGGAGTGTATTTTTTTCTCCTTCTTTGATGAATATTTTTCTGGGGAAAAAAAAAACTTTTTAAAAAAATTTAACAAAAGGTTAATCCTAACTTGGACTGTGTGTTTTCATTTCTTAAGTTGTAAAACAAATAAAACTATCATAATTTATCTGCTAAATAATAAGCTATATAAAAAGAAAAGTCTGTTCATCTTCGACTGATCTAAATAGTTTGACTTTCATATGTAGAGATCAGTTAATAATCTACTGTTCCGTTTTACTTCTGTCAGTGGAAATAACTTTTACACAGTATATTACTTTATTTTACTTAACATTAGTGATTATTTCACTCAAAATGAGTTTTGCTGTTAATTTGAGGTTAGAATTTCTTTACAGAAGATCGTACAGTTTAAAAGACTCTTACAGAACTATGATTTAAACAATAGAATAATTTAACCCTCAATATTTTAAAAATCTATGTAATGAAGTGTTTTTTAGTTTCAATTTTATAAAATTACAATACTCCATCCTTTATTTCTCTATTTTTCCAAATTTTCATATTTTAAATTTTTTCTTCTACATTTTATTCTATATATATTTATGCTTCATAGTTATTTCAAAAGTGACATTCTTTTTTTATTGTTTTAGTATACACATAAGTAGGCTTGTCATCTTTATCCACAACTCTCACCCAAGTCTGTGACTGGACCTCTGATTTCTTCTTGGAGGACTGAACTACTTGGGGATTCACCTTCCTAGGTTGCCCTGCAGGATGCCTGGGGGCCTTTTTTCAAAGCAAAGTATTTAGCATTTCCATCCTTTAAGTGGTGAAGGATGGAGTGTTGCTGATTTCTGAGACATCCTCAAGGTATCTTTTTTTTTTAAATTTTGATTTGAAGTACTTGGTTTCTTTTTTAATGCTGAACTTTTTAGCAACCAAGTGTTCATTTACCTCACCTTTGAAGTCCTTTTCAGTTTCACAAAACTGTACATATTTTACATCTTTTTCACTGCCATTTTTTTCTTGCTTTTCAGTGTACAGCTGGCTAAAAAACACAAAAAGTTTTAACTATGTTTTATTGTAGCAATTCGCTTATTAGGTCACAAATGAAAATTTATCCTAAGGAAACTGATTGATGTAAAGATAACCCTGTGAATGTACAAGTATGCACCTTCCAATATTCAGCTAAGACATTGGAAATTTAATTTTTTTTCTTCTACTTTCCCAAATTTACTAGTCTTTTGAACTACATGCTTGTAGTTATTTTCTAATGTGAGCTGGTGGGTAAGGCCAGGTTTAAGGATAGCAACAAAGATATAGCAAAATATAGAAAAAACCCTTTTGTTTAATATCCCAATAAAGGGATTGGTTGGATTCAGAGAAGAGGCATCAAGATTTAACTACAGCGAACCCATTCAAGGAATAGGAAGCTGGGGTAGAGTGGTGACTTAAGTGAAATGATTTAGATGTGGAAGATTAATATGTTAAGTACTGTATAGTCTCCCTGACTTGGAAAACCCAGAGCACAGACATTCTTTGGAACCATATGAAGTGATAGCCAGAGTTGGGGGAAGGGAGTGGGAGGAGGAGGGAGGGTCAAAAATGAGAAGGGATTGTAAAGTTGATATGATACATAGGTGTACGAAACACCCAAATTCATTGTAAATACTGTGTATTACATTTGTATATTAATAAAAAATAGTGGGGGAGAAAAGAATAAAGTTGTTACAAACACTAAAAAAAAACCCACAAAAACTTCACTTGTGACACACCCTGACTATCAGACTGCCGTGAAATTTCCAGTCAGATTAAGTAATCCGAGGCCCTTAATCTCAGTTTCAGGCAAAGTCTTGAGAAAGGGGCAAAATGCTCATACAGTTTTTGCCAGACCATAGCATGTTTTTTTTTTTTTTTAGACTAATTGTCAATAAACTCTTCTTTCCAATTTGAAATATCTTGAGCTTGGCCTTTCCCATCCACACTGTGTTAACATTCTGATCTTCCAAGCTCTGAGGAGAATCTCCTATCAAGTTTAGCTTATAGCATCCTAAGGCCTTTGTAGCCACCGTCTTCAAACATTTCTAAACAGCTCCCATAAAACAATCCCAAAGGCTCCTAAACCACGTTGTTGGGTAAAGTCACAGCAGCCGCCGCACTTCTCTGGTACCAATTTCTATCTTAATTACTTTTTGGTGGTTGGGATACAACACCCTACATCCCCAGTTTAAGGGAAAAATATTTAAATTCAAAGTTTCAGAAGGTCTTCCTCCATTCGTGCATGGCTGGCAATGACGGTAGCTCACGACAGTAGCTGAGCCAGAGGAACACCACGCAGTATACACGAAGCCGAGTCAGCAAGGAAGGATGGAGATAGAATGCATACTTCCATGTCATGTCCCCGGATCTGCCCCTTCAAGGTCAAGTCCTAGTGTTCCCCCCTTTCTGACCAAACCCCATCTCTTAGTGGCAGGTGGTTTCATAGGTACTCCTCAACATCCAAATAAATGAGGTTTTGGGACATTCGAAATTCATACCATAACAATGAGATTTCTAAACAAGAAGTATTTACTCCTTAAAAGGTATACTTCTAAAATTGGTTAATATAGGAGAATGTATTTTATTATTTACCTGAAATATATAATTAGATTTCAATATATGCAAATGAAGGCTTGCCAGAATCTTTAACTTTATTAGTAATTTTATCAGTACAGCAGAATTTGAAATCAGATAGATTTGGATTGAAATTCTACCTACACCAAATTTGGCCCTATCACTGAAAACAAGTTATTCATTCTCTGTTATGGTTTGGATCTTGAGTGTCCCCCCAAATCCTCATGTATTCAGAACTCTGTGTTACTGGAAGGTAGAGCCTGGCTGAAAGGAGCAGGTGTTTAATGCTTGCCCTGGAAAGATTGGGTCAATTTTTTGAAATTGTGGATAGCCTAAGACAGAGATTTCACATGTTTTTTATTGATTTGTGGGCCAGAGAGGGACCCCCCCCCCCTCAGAGGGGGAGGGGCCCAACTGGCAGCTTGAAGTAATTAAAGAAAGAAAGAAGAAACATCTTTTCAGCTTCTTCCTGGAGAGCTCATCAGCTTGCTCCTTGTTCCCGTGGCTTCACTTTGCAGTGGAATAAGCAACTCTCAGGCCTCCGCTATGTGCCTGCACCATTGCTGGCTGCCCCATCACTGGACTGTGTGTGAGACAGACCTAAAACCATGAGCTAAATAAATCTTTCCTTCCTTAAGTTGTGGATTTGCTGTCTAATCACCAAACTCAGTATGCTTTTGTTAACTCGTTTCTAAAACACAATAATAACATTTCCAAATACAGAGATGCATTTGGATTCTTAAACGAGAGTTTCCATGCAAAGGTTTAGTATATTGCCTTCTACATAGTAACCTCTCAATGCAAGTTAGATCTTATTGTTATAATATTTCCATTATTTTTTTCCATTTATCAGTCAATGAAAATAAATACAAAAGAAGTCATAATCTCTTTAGGAGATTATTAATATTATAAAGTAACTACAATTAATGCCACCTTTTCTCTTGGAACTCCACAATAGTGACTCTCTTTAGTCTTGAATAATGTTTGATTTTTATCACTTCGTTCAATTTCTGTACACATATATAATTACAGATGAAGAAAGAAGGCCTGCCATTCATAAGATAATCTCTATTAAGGCATGAATTAAAAAAATAAGCACCTTGACTGGGCAGAATAGCACAGTTGGTAATGATGTACAGCTTTAGAGCAGTGATGGATTCAAGAATCGATGGTATCAACCTCTGGTAGAGTGCCTACATGTTTTCATATTCTTAACTGACACGAACAAAGCAATTGTATCTCAATGTTTTATCCATAAAGAAACAGTTGAAAAATGCATTCTCTGCAACAAAATAAAATGTTTCATATCTTTAGAAGAAAATAACTTCATGTTTTTATACTTCTGGGAGAAATTATATACTTTTAAATTTTTCAGGGTTTTTTTTCTTGCAATGCCAGGGATTGAACCTAGGTCCTGATGCATGCTAGGCAAGGGCTCTCAATTTAGTTGCATCACTAGCCAAAAAAATTTTTAGAAACAAAAATAAAAAGTAAAATATCTTGTCACATTTGAAAACATTGTCTGCTTGTTTTGCTTGGAGGTTATAAGATTAAAATAAAGTTCAATAATTTTAAGGGCATGAGAAATGGCACAGCAGTTAAAGCACTTGCCTACCAAGAACAAGGCCCTCAGTTCAATTCTCCAGCACCACATAAACAGGCATGGGGGCACATACCTGTAATCCCAGAACTCAGGAGGCTGAGGCACGAGGATTGCCTTAAGTCCAAGGCTAGCATGGATTACATAGTGAGTTCAGGACTAGCCTGGGCTATAGAGTAAGATCCTGTTTTGATAATAATAATGATTAATTATAGTAATGCACATATATGTGTGTATAACGATATTTTGCATAGACACCTAATTGAGTCTTGTTTGTATCATTTAGCAGATGATTAGTTATATTTCTGAGCTATTTTCTTCATTGGTGTATTGGAAGGCAAAAAATAAGAAAAAAAATACCAACAACTGTATACCAGAGCATGGTGGTGCACACCTGTAATCCTTTCAGAGGCTGAAGCAAGGGGATCAAAAGTTTGAGCCAAGCCTATGCAATTTAGCAACTTAGTAAGATCTTATCTCAAAAAAATTTTCAATGGCCTAAAAAGGGAGCAAAGGCTCACAGTTCAGTACCCCAGCACTGATTTTTTCCCCCCATTGGCTTCTTACAAAGATTAAATATGATGATAGAGGTAATAAAAAGTCCTATAACAAGTATATAGTCACATAATATCAGGTTCTTGTAAACTCTTATAAACTCTAAAGTTATAACTGTTGTTTATAATTGCTTTTTGCTATTTATTATCTGTAGAACTGTCTACACAGGGAAATAGTTATGCCTCACACACAATTAAATGAACAATGCATATAAAATACATACAAATTACAGTGTTAAATAATTAATGCTCAACATGCTTTGTCTTAAAATTATGAATATTGCATACACCTTATAAACTGTGTTAGTTACTTTTTTGTCACTGTGACTCAATGCTGGGCATCCACAACTTAGGGAGGAAAGATTTATTGTAGCTTACAGAAGGTCTTAGTCCATTCACAGGTGGGTGGCTGGAAAATGGTGGAATCACATGGGGGGTTTGCAGCTAGAGCCGGATCTGGAGATCCTGGGGCAGAGGTCCTTAGAGCATGGTGGAGCAGAGAGAGACTTGGAGGAAGGGCAGAACCAGCACACGCCCCTCCAGGTCAATCCACAAGCAACGCCCCTTTCAGCCAGGCCCCACCTCCCAACCCTACACGGTATTTATAGGAACATGAGGCTTTTGGGGGACACTCCAGATTCAAGGCACCATGCATATAAACACCATTAAACAGTTATATATAGCCATAAAAAGAGACTTACTTGTTCAAAATGTGGCTGGCGAATTGAATCACACATGTTCACAACAGCATTCTGCCAATATTCTAGAAAAACAAATTAGCCATTTCACTTTCCATATTTCTTAGATAAATCTGTTACCTTTCTGCATATCTTTGAAAAATGTGCTTCCTGAAAAATTTTTATCATGATTTCACGTCATCTCTCCAGATCCCATCTGCTGTTATTTTCATCCATCATTCATTGCTGTTGTGTTTGTGTTCTGACTGTGTCTCACACATTGGAGTATGGAAGAGAAGTGTATGAAATAGAGAGTGGATCACTTTTTAAATATTGATTCAAGAAGCAAGAATAGCAAGTGTGTGTGTTGTGTTCAATATGTAATCTCGTACCAAAAAAGTCTGTTTATCATCGACATTGGGACATTACTTTTTGTTCTTGTTCACATAGAAAGTGCAGTATTGAAGTCGACCAACCATAGACTTCGTGCTAATATAGATGGCGACTGCTGTTCAGATGCCAAACATAAACCCCCCTCTTCAGAGAGACAAACTGATTTTAAATGGGGCATTATTGTAAACTTCACTTTCCATTAATTTTGATATACATAACCATGAAAACTAACATCGGTGTGGATATACAGAAATTGAAAATGAAATAATTCTTTCTATAAGACTTTTACAAATGTCTACTGAATCATGAGACTGTACTATTAACAATACACATTCCTCTTTTTCCAGACAACTGAAGACACTGGAGGTGTCCAACTTTAGTTACCACATTAACTGACACAGCTGTTGAATTGAACATTGCAATGCAAGGCAGAGCATTATTCTTCTAGTTCGTCAGGTGCATATACAGTAGTTATTTTTTAAGCTCCATTGCATGTATCGAGACCTTCTGACTTACGCCTTAGAGTAATAACTAGGACTTTTAATTTTTATTTTTCCTTGAGATCAAGGCTTATTGTTGTGAAGACGAAGAAGCTTTCTCTCTGATATTCTAGTCGTTTTAGATTTTTAGTTCACCATTTGATTAAGGATTTGTAAACATAGATCAAAATTGAAATAATTTTGCAATGAATACTTACATATACTCACTAACTTTTATTTCATTTGTTCATGTATTACTTGGTAGATTTTTAAAGTAAGTGTGTCATCTTACTGTTTTGTAAACAGAAGTTTAGGGACAACGTGATAAAATTCTCTGCCCTTGATCTTGCTGGGCTGACCTCACAGCATGTAGCAGGTCTGTGATTCTCACATGGGACCAGAATATTTTTTACAAATATATGTGCTAGTTTCAAAATTCATTTCCTTGATGTTGTAGGACTGAATCAACCATACCAGCTATATGTATGCTGGAAGCAAATGTGTGCTCTAAGAAGACATTACAAAGTCTTGAACACGAGGCATGCAGTATGGGCAGCACCCGGCAGGAATCCTCACATTCTTCCTCTACATCTATTCTGTGTCTCTCTGACATCCTTTCCTTTCATCATTTAAGGAAAATTCTACTTTTAAAATGGATAATCGTTTATGCCATCCACCATCAGACAATAAGGGTGTAATAACGTACCATTCTGTTTAATGTGTCCATGTTAAAAGGTAGAGGTCATATAGAGTGGAGGTCATATAGCTCAGCAATTAGAGTGTTTGCATAGTAAGTGCAAGACCCTGGGTTTAAAACCCCAGCGCTATATAAACTGGGTGTAGTGGTACATGCCTGCAATCCCAGCACTCAGAAGGCTGAGACAGGAGGATTGCATCTCTTCCAGGCCAGTCTGGGCTATATAATGAATTCAGGACCAGCCTACACTACAGAGCAAGACTCCATCTCAAAAAAAAAAAAAAAAAAGCATAGGAGATAGATAATACAAAGGTGAATACAAATATTCTGCTCTTGACATTCTTCACTCCTTCCAGTGTAATTAGATATATGATGAAATTTATCCATTGTATCTTTAATTTCAAATCTTCATTTTAAAAATAAATGTATATATTTTATAATAGTTTGGTCTATTTTTGAATCATAATGATAGCATAATAACCAAATATGTCTGTATTAATTGATAATTTTTTTCTTTATCAGTTAACTTTGTTTGTTTTGAGATAGGGTCTCACTCTAGTCTGGCTGATCCTGCACTCACTCTGCAGCTAAGACTGGCCTTGAACTTGAAATTCTCTTGCCTCAGCCTCCTGAGTACAGGGGTCACAGGCATGTACCACCACACTCATTTAATCTTTTATGTGGTACTGGGGAATCGAGCCCAGGGCTTCGGACTTGCCAGTCAAGCACCTTAGCTGTTGAGCTATTCCTCTAGCCTCAGCAGTTAACTTAATTACTCAAAGTCTGACTGAGGTAAATCCCATTATAGCAAAAAAAAAAAAAAAAAAAAAAAAAAAAAAAAAAAAAAAAAAAAAAAAAAAAAAAAAAAAAAAAAAAAAAAAAAAAAAAAAAAAAAAAAAAAAAAAAAAAAAAAAAAAAAAAAAAAAAAAAAGAGGTATTCCCAGCAGTAGAAAGGCAAAGGCAGGAAGATTTCTGTGACTTCAAGACTACATAGTGAGTTGAGGTACAGTCTGAACTGCAGAGCTAGACCCTGTCTTGCAAGGTGATCTTGTATAAAGTAGAATCACCTTGCGACAAGTAACAAAAGTCCATTGACTTTGATGTGTATTAAAAACAAATACAAATGAGTCTATTTCTTAAAAGATAGGAAGACACATATTATATATTTTTTCCCTGTAAGAAACTATTAGATGAGATTACCTGAGCCTAGTGGTTTATTTCAGTATCAATGTCATGTGTGTGGTATAGTCTCTGATTTTGTTAGACCACACAGAAAGAAGGTACAGTGAGCCTGTCTGCATTATTCTTTATAGCTTCATGTAAATTTAGAATTGTACCCACAAAAACTGCAATTTAAAACACAAAGCAATTCTGAATACAAAAGAAGTTACCCAAGTAGGGAGACATTTTTTGAATGGGGCACTGAAGATGTAGCTCAGTGAATCAGCTCTGGGCTCAGCCTCCAACACAAATGCTTTCCTTAGGCACCTCAAATATTGCATGACAGGCTCAGGAACAAAGTGGCAATGGTGGCAGGGATGGAGGTTATGCATGGGCTCAGCAACACAGACTTCTATTCACCAAGACTGAGCCAGCTGTATCCGTGACTGACTGCCCAGTCTGCCAGGAGCAGAACCAACTCTGGGTTACTGGTAGGACTCTATTCCTTGCGGTAATCAGCCTGTAACCTGGTAGCAGGCTGAGTATATTGGACCACTTTTAGCATGTGCTTTCTCCTTACAGGAAGAGAAAATTATTCTGGATAGAGATTTCATGTAGTAAATATTTTTTAAATCAAATTAAATCACAACTTCTGTTATTCTGCTGCAACATGAAGTTCCTTATCAGTGCTCTCAATCATTGCACCTGACTCAGAACATCATGTAAAATTATGTTATGACCCATTGTTGAACCAGTGGCCTTTCCGACTGACATTGATTGGTGATGTCTTAGTAGTACTATCTGCGTAACATTGATCATTAATGCAGATAGTGCATTCTACCTGCACATTAGAATTACTGGCAGCTTTCTTCCTGCATTTTTGTTAGGTTTCTGCCTGCATTCCTGGATCACAAACAATGCCTCTTTTCTTGAGTCAGTATCCTTATTTTTTATCCAAATCATGGGGCTTTCTGTAAAAAAGGAACTGTGCACAATCTGTTTTCCCACACTCCACCATCATAGTATTACACACAGTATTACTTCTGACTTTACAGCAATAGAAGTTCAGGGATGGGTATATGTTTATAAATTCACTAGTCTTACCATTTTTTCCACAATACAGAAGCAGCTGGATTGATAGAATGACCTTTTGAAGATACAATTACAAGTGCCAGCTGAGTTGTAGTGCCTTTTAAGGTTGTGGAAGAGTTCCCCAGAAAGCTGTACATTCACCGATTCACCATTAAATACATGGTATTTTTTCTTCTGTAGCTAGAATTCATGGGTCCAGGAATCGAGAGTAGGATTGGGAATGGTACTACAAACTGTTGCCCCGAATAACCCAGTAGCAAATTTTTTGCTTCCTGTTCCGACAACTTTATGTTCTTCTGGCCCAGAACTCTTAGTTCCAGAAGGGGAAGAACTTATACCAAAAGTGACAAAAATTGCATGGAACTTGAGGGTAAATATTGCTTCTGGTCATTTCAGCTTTCCCATGCCTCTGAGCCAACATGCCGAGAAAGGAGACCTGTCACCTTGGACTGATGTTTCTCCATCTTTTCTACTGAATTCTGTTGCTGGTGCATGCACAGAACCATTTGAAACTTTTCTCTCACTCTATAAACACACACACACACACACACACACACACACACATGCACACACACACACGTGCTCTATTAATTCTATTTTATAACCCCATTAACTCCTTCTAATTCTATCAATTCTATTTTAGAATCTTATTAATTCCATTTTATTATGTATATCCTATTAATTCTGTTTTTCTAAGAAGCCTAACTAACACAGATACTTTAGTAATATCTGTATTTGTCAGCTTGAGCTATAAGCAGTGCTGGCATTGAGAAGTGACCTTTCTTCTTTCTCTAAACACTCCTGATACTCAAATTTGTCTGATGGAATTCTGCTTCAACTTCCCTTCCTGTGTTTAGGGATTCTGTTCACCATTTTCTGGTATCTGCAGATCCTGGTGAGAGTCATTTAAACATGTCACCAGTGCCGCCAGCTCTCTCCTGCCTTCTCGCTCATTTGTGTCGCTGTGTTGTCTCCTATAGTACGGCTGGGTGAGACATTGTATCGGCATTCATTGGTTGAAAGACATCTGCAGTTTTTCCATGTTAGTTATTTTGAAAAGAAAGCTATAAACATTAATCTATAATTTTTTGTGTGCATCTAAATTATTTCTCTGAAATAAATTTCTAAAATTTTATTTAAATTCCTCCTATTTTACTCTGTGAATTGTTGTAGCCATTCTAGATCCTGTGCATTTTCAAATAAAATTTAGAATAGCTTATCTATGTTTCCAAAATATTCTATAAGAATTTGATAGGGGTTGCATTAAACTTTTAGACCAATTTGGGGATACTTGAAATTTTTGCTAACATGTGTTTTTCAATTCACAAAAGCAGTAGGCCTGCTCTTTGATTTGCCTTCCTGGATTTCTTTTATTAAGTGCTTGTATTTTTTCAGCATGCATATATATTTAATAAGTGTATATAGGATGATTTTATTAACTCTTGGGAAATTACTAATAAAATTATATTGTAAATTTTATGCATATCTTTGGTATATAGAAATTTAATTGATTTTGAGCATTGATCATATATCTAGCGATATCGTTAACTATTTAGTTCTAGAGGTTTGTTTTGTTTTTATATTCCTTAGAGTTTTCTAGGTAAGCACGTATGACCTTCCCTGATCAGGACATCCACTTTCCCCACATATGTAGCCCCTGGTATGGTTACTGAGTTTTTCTTATTTTTCACATAGGCACTGAGGTTAGTGCTGCCATGACAGATTGGTGGAATACATGGCATTGAAGGTGCCAGTAGGCTGAGCAGTGATAAGACACAATGTCATAAAGGTTAATCCCTCCTCCCTGCTTTGTTCTTTTGTGTCAGCACAGCCTGCAAATATTGCTAGCAGAAAAACTTAACCAGGGAGCAGGGAGAACAAAGGAGCTTTCCTCCGTTGCATGCTGTTGGTCCCTTGCTGTTTCAGCCTTTGCTAATGTCAGGTACTCCACCTGGCTCCATGGGCCCATCTTTTTACTCTATCCTGCCTACCTTTCCTAACTCTATGATTGTTCAATGGGTCTGTACATTGATGTTTATCAAAAAGGTTATAACACTTATTTAGTCTTAGTTTTAGTAGATGAGTGGCTTACATAGGCTTTTTTACTGTTGAATAAGTCAAGTGGACCTCAAATATTCGTGGACATGGTGTATGATTCTTGCCATACAACAATAGATTTGATTTGCTAGTGTTTTGAAGTTCATGTCAAGTGAGATGTGGAAACTATACTTTCGTTTAGAATCTTGTTCCCCACTTTTTATATTTGAAGAAATTATAGAAGTCAATATATCCACGTGCAATAGATAAGATTTCCCCTGGGCAACTTGCCTTAATGAGCATGATATCCCTGCTGTCAAGGAAATATGAAAAAGGTTTTAATTTTTTTGTATATTTGACTTTGTATATTTGCCTGCTATAAAATCTTATTTTTTAACCTTGAGAGTTTGTAATAGATCATTATATTTTTTAGCTAAAAGACTTTCTCTTTTTTACATAATTCTTACTTTGTTTAAGATTTTTTTAAGAGACATTGTTTGGTGCTTCTTTTTCATACTGTTAGTGGTGTTGTTTTTATGGCAATAACAGCCCTAGAAAATGAATTGAAGAGCTGGGGCTGTAGTTCAGTGTTTGGCGCACCTGCCTAGGAAGCACAAGGCCCAGGTTCGATCCCCCAGCACCACATAGTAGCTGGGCATGGAGGCACATACTTGTAACCCAGCACTTGGGATGCTCAGGCAGGAGGATTGCATGAGTTCAAGGCCATCCTGTGCTACATAATGAGTTCATGACCAACTTGGACTTTGAGGGAGACTCTGTCTCAAAATAAATAAAATAAAATAAAATTGAAAAGCATTCTTTATCTTGTTTTTCTTAGAAATTACATATAAAATTGTCAATGACTCTTTAAATAACTGGTAAAATTATCTAATGAACTCATCTTGGCCTGAAGAAAATTTTGTTGTTATTGCTGAAGGTAGTGGAACTTTAAAATTACAAATCCAATTTCTTCTTTAAGAGTTACAGGGCTAATCATATGACCTTTATTTTGGTTGTCTTTTGGTAGTTTGTTATTTTCATGAAATTTTTCAATTGTTACATTATCAAATTTATATATATTAAGTTTGTTCATGGTATTGCTTTGTTAGGTTTGATGGCTGCAAGTTGTGTATTTATATTTAATATCAAGTAGTTGTATTCTGTGTTCTCTGCTATAATTTTTGTCTGTCTTGCTAGAAACTTATTATTCTTAGTAATTTTTATTCATTTTACCCAAATAACTATTTGAATGTTTCATTAATATTCTGTCTGATTTTCTTATTTTCCATTCCATTGATTTCTGCCTTTAGATTTATTTTTAATTTAGATTTATTTTGTGTTTCTGCTATTCTTCTAATTTCTTAATTAAGACACTTAAGTTGTACACTTGAGACCTTTTTCCATCTAATGTAATTTAGTACTATATTTTTCTTAGCCCTTTGCTAGTTATTTTTCACAAATTTTGAATATTTAATGGTTTTTGATTCAGAGTGTCAAAGCTTTTATCTCAAGATATTTACCCTTTAAATCATAGATAATTTAAAACTATGCTATTTAATATTTATGCATTTAGGCATTATTTTCTTTTGGATGTATTCTATTTATTTCTACTTTGGTGTCACACAAAGAACACACTTCTTGTTTCCGGTTTTAGTTAATAAAATGTTAATTTTATGCCTCCAGATATGGCCTATCTTCAGGAAAAGCTCATATAAGTATTTGGAAAAAATTGGCTTTTGTTGTGTTTGGATGGACTATTCCATAGTTCCAATCTTTTATTGGCAATATCTCTACCAGTTAGACTGTTGCTTCATAGTGTTCTTTGTGTATTCTCTACGTACTGACATTTTTATCTCACATAAATTACCAAGAATGAATGATTGAAGTTCCCAGATAGAACTGAGCATTTGCCTATTTCTGCTTTCAGCTCTATCATGAGTTTTGGTTCATGTACTTAAAGGTCTTCGTTTTATTGTATACACATTTCAGGGCTTGCTGTCTTTCTGCTGATTGAAACTTTAATATTATGTAATGATTCCATTTCTTTTTAATTTTCTTTGATGTGAAGTCATGTTATTTATTATAAACATAGCTATGCTGACCTTAAGATTAATATTGGCATAGTATTTTTTGCTTTTTAAATTTCTGCCTAACAACATCAATGACTTTAACTGAATTTTTTCTAAGCAGTATAGAGTTGATGTGTGTGTGTGTGTGTGTGTGTGCATGTGTGTTGTCTGTTTTCTATGTCCCTCATTTCTCTGATTCACTTTTCTTAACTTTCTAAAGTTTTTGATTACTTTTGAGAATTTTATCTGGATTTATTTGTACTAATTTTAATATATAAGTGTGTATATCTTCTTAGTATTTTGTGACTTCACTAGCTAAATTCAAGTGAAATGTGGAAGCCATACTTTTTAAAAAGTCATTTGTGTTCTTTGCTTTTAATCTTTGAGAAAATTATAGAAGTTAACCTATTCCTATGTAAATAAGATTTTTCCCTGGGAAATTCACCTTCATCGTCATGGTGTCTCTGCTGTCAAGGAAGTGTGCAAATCTTCTTAACCTTGACAAGTTGTAACAGATCATTATTTCAGGGAATAAGTATAATTGAGAAGATATATATCACTATATTTTTAGCCAGAAGAGCTTTGGTTTTTTTATATCTTACTTTGACATACTTCAACATTTCATAATGATGTATCTACATTAAACTATGCCTATTGTAGTCATAACATCATTGAAGAAAAAAATGGGACAGTGTTCTTTTAATGTTGACATTGCTTCTAGAAAACACATATGCTTGTAATGCACAAAATAATAAGTGGTGACTCATTTAGGAGCAGCATCGATGCTACTTGATAAATCTTTTGGAGTTTTTCAGCAATGAGTGATTGAGATTCATTTTTTGCCCTTTCATAGAACAAAGGAAAAAACTATGATTTCCATAATATTAAAAATAGATTTTTTTTACACTCAAGCATATGTTTGACCTTCATCTGTATAAAATTGATTTTGTCAGGACATTTTCAATGATGTCCTAGTTTACTGTCACAAAGGTTGTTTTTGTAGCTTGTTTTAAAAAGAGGCTTAAAAGTTTTGTTATGTGTCTGTATAGTACAAGTTTAAAACAGTGTGCTTTGTCTTGTTTTTGTTTTCAATGATTACTTCCAACCCAGGAGATGAATATAAACAGTGTCAATTATAATCTCTTTGGTTACTTAATTGGTTCAATTGAAATTTTAGATATGTAGCCAGAAAATTTATAGTGAACCTGTTATTATTCCTTCCATCCTTAGTGCTCACAATGCCTCTTTCTAGCGATAGACGTAATTATTTCAAGATGAACCACCTTTAAAACGAACATGATAAAAGTCTCATGATCTAGGCTAAGATTCTGATCCCGTGAGCCTCAGACAGAGAGTTCAGCTTCATTATTGATTTAATATTAAGGGCCATGCATTAAGATGTGTGGCCCTGGAGATTTATAAATATTTAAAGCCCTTAATAAACTTAGCTTATTAATTTTGGACCATATTCACTAGCTAAATATTTTATTTTTAAGTTATATTTCATGTATTTCAGGACTGCTATATCAGTAATATGCAGATTTACATATTTTCATGACATTGTGATTCACTTGGGACCTAAACCAAAGTTTTCCAATTCACAGTCTATTACTGTCATTTAAGGTAATTTCTTTTTTCATAATTATTGTCGAGATATATTTTTCATACATAGTAATTCTATTCACCATGGTGCTACTGGGAGAACTGTCAAGGTTCGCTGGTGGCAGGCCATGGCAGAGCGGCAGTCAGGAGGTGGTTCTTGCCCTGTGCCCAAAAGGAATTTTAGGCCTAGACTGTGCTGGAATCTGAAGTGACCACGTGCTCTGCAGGGACCAGGGTAATCAGCAAGTTTGTGTAAAAAGCAGGAAAAACAGAGACAGCTTAGACTGGATCCTCTGAAGGGTGAGAACCATCTTAGTCCCGGCGTCTGTCTTTATACCCCCACGTTAAAGCCCTCCCACCCTATGGGTATTTGTTCTCACTGTGGCTTCATCATTCCCCTTCTCTGCAGTTTTGCAGGTACACCACTTGAGCTACGTTTTTGAAGTTGATAGGTAGGCTGCGGCAGTGTTTCTTTTTGCAGTACACAACCCTTTGGTCAGTCCTTAAAGCCAATAAATAGGACATATGGTCTTTATGAAAAGGGTGGTTTCTCTGCGCTGTGTGGCATTGCAGCAGTTCTCTTATCTAGGGCTCTTTGCTTCAAGAAGAGAGGGCCTGTTCGCTACTCTTGCCTGGCATTATAAGGTTTCTCTATTAGTGAAAAGAATTGCTGATGATGGTTGTTTTCCAAACCATCACAAACTTCTGGTGTCCATAGCTCCAGCAATGTCTGCCTGACCACCCTTCAACGGGGTACTATTTTCACCATTTCTCCCCTTTCCCTTTCCGCTCCTCCTTCTCCCCCATTCTCTCCCATTCTCATGTGTTTTTCTTTCTGTCATCTCTTTTTTTGCTTTGTGTATTAAATTATTTATATTTTGTGTTTCTCATATAAGGAAAACCATGTAATATTTAATTTCCTATATCTACTTTATTTGGCATTATGGTTTCAAGATGCATCTATTTTCCCTATAAATGACTCAAGAATATCTTTTCTTATGACTGAATATACATATATATATAGTATGTCCATCCTTTGTTGATGGACAAACAGGCTGCTTCTGAGATTTAGCTGTTATGAATTGTGCTGCTATAAACTGGACATGTGTGTGTCACTCTAACATGATATACCCAGAAGAGGTACGCTGGATCAAATATAATATATATTTTTAATTGTTTTTTTGAGCTAACAAAGTGATTTTTATAGTGGTTATGCGAATTTGCATTCTCACCAACAATATAAGAGAGTTCTTTTCCTGCTTCTTCGCTGGCATTTGTTGCTGCTGACTTGTTGCCCTTAGGCGTTCTTTTTGGCGTCAGATGGAACCTTAGTGTTGTTTTCATTCCCATTTCTCTAAGATAAAAGAAGGGGAACTGTTTTCCAAGCACTTGTTAGCAATTTATATATTTTTATTGATTTCAACTGCCCAGATTTTCATTGGGTATCTCATTTTTAATCATCTAATCTTTTGAGTTTTCTATTTAATCTAAATATTAATCTTCTATGCAAAGAATAGCTGGCTGCATTGTTCCTGTTCTGCAGCAAATCTCTTCATCCTATTGGCGGTTTCCTTTGCTGTCCAGAGATTTTTAAGTTGATAGGATTTCATTTGTTGATTCTTAATGTTTTGTTTTTGCAATTTGTGTTCTGTTTAGACATTCTTTGCCTGTATAAATATTTTCAAGCACTTAACCTATTTTAGATTCCAGCAAATTTATCGTTTCAGATTTAGCATGTGCATGTTCTGTCCACTGTGATTTGACTTTAGTATTTTAGGATTTGATTAATGTAAATTTTATATTTGGAGTGGATGAGAAGTGGGCTTGAGATGAGAGTAAAACTAACGATTAGGTACAGCTGTAAGAGGGTCAGAACTCCCAGCTGTTCTAAAGCTTGCATTTAAATTCTTTGTACACAATTTTGGTGGGGATTTCCCTATTATGACCATAAAATATAACTTTGAAACAAAATTACTAATTGATTTTTATTTTGTTTCACGTATACCAATGTCTCACAAACATATGCATGTGTACACACACATACACACACATAATATATAAAAGACAGAGAGAAAGAAAAGAAAAAGAGAAAATAAGGGAAGGTGGAGAAAAAAGTGAACATATTCCAATACTGAAAAAAAAAGAGTCCTCTCTGAGTGTCTTAGTTACTTTTTCGTTGCTGTGACTCAATACCCGACACCCACAAACTTAGGAAAGGAAAGGTTTATTTTAGCTCACAGTCTCGAAGGTCACAGTCCATTCAGGGGTGGCCGGCAACAACCGAAGTACAGGACAGAGGCAGAGGTGGAGGCAGCTTCCCCGGACAAACAGGAAGACAAGCTGAGGCTAGTTGAGACTAGTCCCAGTCCTCCAGGAAGGCAGGTGCAGCTTATGTATCCTTTCAGGTCTCCGCCCAGTAACCAGTCCCTCCTGCATCCAGGTGTGGCCACTTCACACCGTTCATCCTAACTCACACTCCTTTAGTCTTAACTGTAATCCACCCCTCCAGACTAGACCCCAATCCACCAACATCACATGGTTCCATAGACAATCCACAACATTAAAATACATGAGGCTGTTGGGGGACACTCCACATCCTAACCACAACACTGAGTTTAACCCAATCCTGCCTCTAGTTCCCTCTGTGAGTCGGGGCCTGTTAGAGTGCAGTTCTAATCCTTTGGCACGCTAAGTTGCCTATTTTGACCTTGTCCTTTGATCAGACACCTTCAACTGGTTCAGGTGTACAGACGTATTGGAGAAGAAGGATTATTCAGGTGATCAGTCCTCTACCTACCTCTAGGAAGACTTCTTTGTTCCCAGACCCCTCGCCTTCCTGGAAATCCTGTAATCATTCCTGTTGGCTCCCCTTGCACCATTGCATGTGAGCACACAATGCAATTTCCTCAGGTTCTGTTGTTCTTCTGACGTACTGGCCTTTGTCCAAGCTGTCTGACCAAGCTGCTTAAAAATGTTCTTAAGCAGCTTGTGAGTCCGATGGCTCATGGAGCTTGGTGGGTGAGGATCCATCTGCATGAAGCTAATTTACCAGAGTCCAGAGGACAATAGGTCCTCACATAAGCTTCTACCTTATTATACCATCTTGGCCTGTAGGAATGATCTGCTCAGGCTCTAAGTACTTGGGTTTTGGAGGAGCTCTAGAAGGCCAGGCAGAATATGCCAGCAGTGCAGAGCCTGACCATGACTATACCCACCCTGGATCACACTGGTCCCAGTCTCTGCATGCCTGTTTTTAGATTGCTACCTGATGCGAAATCTCACCCCAGATTAGTTACCACCCTCTGATTCATTTCACTTCCCTAATGCCCTAATCTGAGAAGTCTCTAACCTCTCTCTATATATCTCAATCCATGGCCTTTGTCTTCCAATCTGAAGCGAGCTAAGACACGTGGGTTCTTGCCAGTGAGTGATCAGCCACACTTAGCACTGCTGGATTTTTTGTTTCAGAGGTCTACACACTTTCCCAGGATGACATGTGCCAGAGTTGGCCAGAAAATATGGCCAGGATTGAGAAATTTTTCTGCTTTTTTGTTTATGTACTGCTGATACTGAACAGTGCCGGGGGGAGGGGGACTTTTTCTTCATATCAGCCTCCCATGCCTAGATCTTTCACTCAGTATCACGCTGAAGTACCTAAGGGTCCTGCTATTCAGTTTCCAAGCCTTCCGTGTGTGTTGCTAGCAGAATCCATCATGATTGGTCTCCTTCAAGATGGTGTCTCATATATCAGTAATTAATTGATCACCTCTAAGTACTATATTAAAATCATACTTATTGACTTAATCAGTAGATTAAGTTATTTTACTGACTAGATCAATAGATGGCAAGATGTTTCTCATTTATCTTAGCGATTTTTTTCCCAATACTGGAGATTGAACACAAGGCCTTTACTCCTAGCTACATGCTCAGCCCCTTTTTATTATTTATTGGAGACAAGATTTTGCTAAGTAGCTAAGTTGCATAGGCTAGGCTTGAATTTGCAATTGTCCTGCATCAGCTATCGTAGTATTTTTAATGATACATATAGTGCACAATTAAATTATGACAATTGTAGTAATACCAACCAGAATTTTTGAGTGTTTGTTACAAGATGATATGTTAAGTACTTTATTGTGTTAATTCAAATACACTTCACAGGCCTTGGTTATATATTTCCTACTATAAATGGTGTTTTAATGAACAGAGCTGGGGATATATCTCAGAGGTTAGAGTACGTGACTAACATGTGCAAAGTCTTGGGTTCAATTCTCTAGCACAGCATAAAAATTAGCCAGGTGTGATGGTGGCATATTCCTCTAATCCTCAAACTTGAGAGGCCGATGCTAGAAGATTGCCATGAATTCAGGGCACGTTTAGGCTACATATTTAGTTCAGGACCAGCCTGGATTATAGAGCGAGACACTGTCAAAAAAAAATAAAAACAAACACGCAAACAAAACAAAAATAACAAAAAATTAGATGAGCAAAAAATCATATAGAGTAGTTTTGCCTGGTCATAGTTGTAATAGTGGTAAAAGTCTATTTACGCCTAAGCTCTCTACTTCCAGAGTTTAGTCTATGTGCCATGATTCACTGGGAAGGTATTCAGTAAGCACCTGTTGCATAATCAATTTTCATAGCTATGACTCCCAAAGAATTACAGTTATCGTTCCTTAAAAATATCTATGCTGAATAATCAATAGTAAATGTAAAATTGTCCTGAACAGAGATCTGTGGAAAGAAATTCAGCCACAAAGTTAAATGGAACCGTTTGAAGTAGAGGCTAATGAAAACAAATTCAACGTGGTAAATTGGGGAAAATAAAAAACCTAGATGATAACTTCAAAAAAAGTAAGAAAAAGTATAAGCCTAAAATATTTTATGTACTTTAAGAGCTAAATTCTGGGAAGATGCCTGAGGTGCATGAGACTCTAGGGAAATAAAATACCTTTTTGTACAAAGTTCAAACCCTGTTCTATGCAGTTTTAATGTGAGCCTTGATGACTCACGACTTGGTGTATCGCTCAAGTGTAATGATTTATGCTTCCATTTCAGTCTTATGAAAACCTACCAGCATCATAGATATTGAAGTTGAGCTGTGTTAGAGATTAAATTTTACCTAATTAATTGAAATGATTTCTTTATATCCCTGCTACAACTCTAATTAGTTAGAAATTATTCTCTAAAAGATGAAATTATTCAGCCATACCTTTATTAATGAAGAAAAAGCTAGCAAACCATTTTAATATCACAAGTACTTAACTATTTGTACGTTGATGTTATTTCTTTGTGAAAATTATAATCTTTCCTGTGGTGAATGGAAGTATGTCTGTCAGTTCAGTAAGCTAGCAGCTAGCCTGGTGAATAGACAAAGAGTTCTGGATATTTATTTCTAGTCTTTTAAGAGATCCCCCTACTGCTTCCCAAAGTGGTTGTATGAATTTACATTCCCACCAGCAGTGCAGGAGGGTTCCTTTCTCCCTGCAGCCACACCAGCACTGATTACTATTCTACTTGTTGATGTAGGCCATTCTCTCTGGGGTGAGATGGTATCTTTGCCTTGTGTTGATTTGCCTTTCTCTTATGGCTAGAGATGTTGAACATCGTTTCATTTATCTGTTGGCCTTTTGCATTTTTTCATGAGTGAACTGTCTCTTCATTTCATTTGCCCACTTTTCAATAGGATCCCTTATTTTGGTAGGCTTACTCTTCTTCAGCTCCCTGTATATTCTAGTTATAAGCTTCTTATCTGAGATGTTGGTGGTAAATATTTTTTCCCAGTCTGTTGGATCTCTTAGATCCAGTGACACCCCTCCTGGGAATATTTTCAAAAGAGACCAAAACAACACATAATAGAGATATATGTATACCCATGTTCATAGCAGCACAAGTAACAATAGCAAAAATATGGAAGGCACCAAAATATCCATCAACAGACCAATGGATACACAAACTGTAGCATTTATACACAATGGAATACTATGCATCAATAAAGTCCAACACCGTGGAGGCTTTTGCAGGCAAAGGGAAGAAACTAGAGAACATCACTCTTAGTGAAGTGAGTCAGAAGCAGAAGGTGAAACATCGAATGGTCTCTCTGATATGAGAGACCCAGATCACAACTCCTATGGAACTTAAGACGAAAGACAAAGTGAACCAGGGGGGTAGGGCGGGGGAGGGAGGGAGAGGTAGGTAGGGGGAGGGACAAAAGGAGAGTGGGAAAGCCCTCGTCGCCTTGACAAGATACATATGTGCACAAAATGCTCAACTTCATTGTAAACCTTTCATTTTGCATGTATACATATCAATAAAATGTGGGGAAAAAAGAGTTCTGGGTGAAAGTTAAACTAGCTTGGTGAATAAATGAATGAAAATGTTGGAAATGCTGTAGAAGAATCAAATGTATTCAAATCAGTAGATTTCCCACCTTCACTACCTAGGGCAGTCTCGTCACTACCTGAAAGTGACTGAGTTTGTTGATACTTGGCCTTTTCCCTATAGGTAGGATGTTTTCTATTGTACATAATGCCTCTACAATTCAGCAAGGAACTGAAATAATTTAATTGGAAATTCTTCTCATTTTTCAATATAGTAGTTTGACTAAATTTTAGGAAAAAGGTGGATAAATACTGAAGAGTCCATACTATCGAGCTAGCTATGTTAATTTTATATGCAAAAATAGTAAATATTCTAAAATGACATATGTACAATTGTATATTTTTGAGAAAATTTAACATTAATAACTCTATTAGGTAAACAAAATGTTGTTTTACTAATGTTAAAATCAGTGGAAAGTTACACTGTAGAAACATGTTTTCATAATCCTTCTCTGTCATAGACCATCAGCTAATAGTGAAAGACTATACTTTAAGTTTTTACATACATTTTTTCATGTGTATTTGAATTACTACACATTATCTAATTTCTTTGTTGCCAGATGTTAAGGCAAATCGCACATTAACTCATAGCAGCATATATTTAAAGCTATTAAAAGGCAGGCCAAGGCACTAGTTATTTATATGCTGATTTGCAGATTATAGGATTTTGACAAATAGCAACCTCTGTGCCCCAATTTTCACAAATGTAAACCCAGGATAGTTTTTTATTGTGATAAAATATTTAAGCCTTAATTAATTTTAGATATATTAAATACCTAAAATGTCTCTAATTCAGAGGATACTTAAAATAGTTGCCAACAGGTGAGTATGATGATGTGCACGTGTAGTCCCAGCTATTAGGGATGCTGAGGCAGGAGGATTGCAAACTCAAGAGCATCCTGAGTGTCTTAGCAATAATATGCTTCAAAATAAAATAAATACAGCTTAGGCTGTAAGCTAATGGTACAGCACTTGCCTAGTTCTTAGCTCCTTCCTCACTTCTCAAAGGGAAAAAGTCGATGCCAAAAATAGCTACAAAGAGAGAAGAAAGAAAGGCAAGATGGGAGAGAGAAATTTTTAAATGAATTCAAAATAACTTCTAAACACAGCAACAAATAAGTTTACTTTAATTTTATAGATGAATAATATGATGTTCAGAGAGGTCGTAGGACTTGCCAAACTTCCACAACTTTTTGTTTCCTTGTGGCATAATGACATTTTATATATTTGCCCATTGGAATGGCTTCAAACGTTAAATTGTGGTTATGTATAGCTTTGACTACTTTCCCTATTAAACAGTGAATACCTTCGGGGACTTATTCATTAATGCTCCTAAGACTGAGAAATTTTGTACATAGTACCAAATAGGTTTTTGCCAAATGTTTCATGAATGCATGAGTGAGCTGGAACTATGGCCTGTATGGGAGTATTTAAAAACTCATAACTTCATATGCACCATTATTAACTTGTTTGTATCAGTCATCCAGCAATTTACATATTACAGTGAACACGTGATTTGTAACCAATAATTTTTCAGTGTATTTGGAGACAGTAAATCATTTAACTGATGGATCAACCAATTTTTAACTTTTTTCTGAAATGAAAACATATTTCGTTGGTAACTTGTATTAATTCCTAATGTGGCATATCAAACTACCACAAAATTGAAGTCTAAACAATAGGATTTTGTTCTCTCACAGTTCTCCAAGTTGCAAATGTGAAGTCGGGGTGTCTTCTGGGCCACGCTGTACCTGAACGCCCCCAGGAGGATTCCTTGGGGTCTCTTTCCTCTGCTGGCCACATTAGTGATCTTTAGCATTTTTTGTCTTGAAATTGCAGTGTTCTGTTCTCTGCCTCAGTCCTCCCAAGACCTTGTCTTTCAAGTCTGTATGTGGCCACTTCTGTCAAAATCATCAGTGATGGACATGAACTCCCTAAATCCAAGATGATTTTAAATTTAGATTCTTATCTAATTGTATTTATGAAGATCCTGTTTCCAAATGAGGCCATACTTTGAGGTACAAGTGGGCAAACAAAAACAAATATTCTATTCCACCCCTCACAATTATTACACTGTATTTTAGTCTATGGTGTTGACACATGTTTGAAAATCTTACAAACATTGAAAAAATACTGAAAAGTGATATAAACAACTTTATCTTAAACGTCATTTTTCTTATATAACTTGATGTAAAGTTGAAAATTCCACAAACAATGCAGTGAAAGTGGAAGTTCATCATAGAGTTGCTGCTGGGTTGGTAATAGGAAGTGCATACAGAGGCAATTAAGAGCTCAGGAATAGTATGTGACAATCTCAGGCGATGTTTCTCCAACCTCCAAAATGAGTAGTAGCTAGACCCAAATACTAGCACTTTGTATGAGACAATTATACTAACTTTAAAGTCTGTCAAAAGCTAGAGGATCTTACCTTATAATTGAAACAGTAAAGACAAATTAAAAGAAATGTTGACTATAATCCATGTTCAGGTTACTATCCAAAAGTGATACTGAGCTAGTATTTCTTTAAACAGAATCTGGCTCTGTAGGTCAAGCTGGATCTGAACTCACTATGTAACTCAGGCTGGTCTTGAGCACAAGGCAATCCTCTTGCCTCAGCCTCATAAGTCCTGAGGTCACAGGTGTACCCCACCATGCCTGGCTTATGGGGTTCTAGGGAATCAATCTCAGGGCTTTGCACTTGCTTGGTGAGCGCTTTAACTTCTGTGCTGCTCCTCCAGCCTCCTTGACTCACATTTTTTATGTCTTCATTCCCCCCCCCATTTTATTGATATGTATACGTGCAAAATTTAAGGTTTACATTGGATTTGAGCATTTTGTGCACCTACGTATCTTGTCAAGGTGAAAAGGACTTTCCCACTCTCTTTCTGTCCCTCCCCCTACCCTCCAATACATCCTTCCTCCTCCACCCTACTGCTGTTTCACTTTGGTTTTCATTTTAAGTTCCATGAGATAGTTGGGATCTGGGACTCTCATATCAGAGAGACCATTTAATGTTTTACCTTCTGCTTCTGACTCACTTCACTAAGCATGATGTTCTCAAGCTTCTCCCATTTGCCTGCAAAGGCCTCCACGCTGTTGGACTTTATAGATGCATTGCATTCCATTGTGTATAAGTACCAGAGTTTGTGTATCCACTGCTCTGTTGATGGGTATTTTGGTGACTTCCATATTTTAGCTATTGTTAGCTGTGCTGCTATGAACATGGGTGTACATATATCTCTGTTGTGTGTTGTTTTGGCCTCTTTTGGCTATATTCCCAGGAGAGGGTGTCACTGGATCAAAGGGGTATCTATTTCTAGTCTTTTGAGAGATCTCCATACTGCTTTCCAGAGTGGTTGTAGGAATTTACATTCCCACTAGTAGTACAGGAGGGTTCCTTGCTCCCCACAGCCTCGCCAGCACTGATTGCTATTTGACTTGTTGATGTAGGCCATTCTCCCTGGAGTGAGATGGTATCTTAGCGTTGTTTTGATATTCACATGTATCTTTCACTTGAGACCCATGCTAATGACCTGGTAATATTATTGTAAATATCTTTTTATGTCTCCTGAAGATTTATAGTAAATTTTGTAACTTGCATTGCCTGTTACAGATAGAGTTTTTCATGCTTTCATCCAATATGAAAACTAGAAATCGTAGAACTGAGCATCCAGTAGCTGTTGCATTTTTTTAAAAAATGCATGCCTGCTAGTAAAGAAGATCATTTGTATTCTATTGTTTATGCTTATAATCCCTTTATTGCTTTGATGTTCATTTTGCAAACATCTACAAGCTTTAATAGACACAATGGAACATCCTGTGACAGATTTTCACATTTTGCAAGAATGGATGTTAAGATGATCTGTAATTTAATGTGATATTGGAGACAATTATATACATCTTTGTCAGCAAACAAGTGTATGTTTATGCAAAATCATACAAAAATGAAACATTGTTTCATCTGACACGTAATACATTTTCTAACTAACTATTTCAGTCACATCGCTTCTATTATCATCATAGTGTAAAAACTTTAAGG
Source organism: Ctenodactylus gundi (assembly GCA_004027205.1). Lineage (NCBI taxonomy): Eukaryota > Metazoa > Chordata > Mammalia > Rodentia > Ctenodactylidae > Ctenodactylus > Ctenodactylus gundi. The sequence goes on from PVKB01000573.1 coordinate 299,988, forward strand.
GCAGGAATGAAGTTTTGAGTAAATCAAAATGATTATGTGATGGAAAAAAGTGCACTTCTGGGTTCTAACTCAGCTGTGACCTCTTGTAAGAAACTGGAAATGGAGAATTATCCATAATGTTCCACTCATAGGCGGTTTTGACAAAATTATACTCTTACTAAGCTTTGTTAGACTGAACTTAAAATCCACCTCTAAGGAACATGCTTCTTTTCCTTTAATTTGACTTTATTTTAATATTCTATATAATCACATCATGTTTGGAAGATGGAGGAGTCACAAAAAGTCCTTTCCACTACATTGCGTCTAGTGTTCTTGACTCCTTTTCCCTTGCCCTGTAACTACTGTGCAATTGTCTCATGGTCTCCTCTCTGGTCTGGCCTTTCACTTTAACAGAGATCTACAGAAGTTTTGATTTTGATACATATTTAATAGGCATTTAAAACATTTAAAATGCTTTTTAACAGAAATATTTAATAAATAAAATACATATTCCAATGAAATAAATGAAATAAAATATTCCAATGAAATAAATATTCCAAATGATGGGCGCATTAATTTGGGGATGGGGGAAACTTTTCAAATCTTCTGACGGAATGAGTTTATTAATATGTTGAATGTTCTAGTGCTGTCATGAAATAATGTATTCAGTTTACAAAGTAGAGAATTCACACTCTATAATCATATTAATACAAATAAGTTAATTTTGATTGTAAGTATATAATATTTAAAAATTTGGACGGAAATAGTCTTAAATTATAAACTTAATGCGTTATAAATAAATTGCTTTGTTGGTAAAGACGTAGAAAAATTGGAACTCTCATGCACTACCAGAAGGAGTGCAAAATGGTGCAGGTTCTTTGGAAACTATCCTGTGAAGTCCCTCACAATTTGATATGTGTGGAGTTACTATGTGACCCAGTAAATGTCAAACATACAGCGATCCTTGTGCCTCAGCCTCCCGAGTTCTGGGATCGTAAGCATGCACCACCATGCTGAGCTTATGTGGTGCTGGGGAATCAAACAGGGCCTTGCACGTACTAGGCAAATGCTTTAATTGTTAGATTGTGCCCTTAGTCCCTACTAATGATCTTCTATGTGTTCACGATAATAACACTTTTCTCTTGATCATGCCACTGAAAAAGACATCAACATTATGGCTACTGGTCCTATAGAAAACTGCCAGTGTCACTCTGATAAGTGCTTTTGTTGAATCTTGACTGTTATTTCAAAAATCAAGTTAATGTTTCACCAAGCCCGCCAGGCAAGTATTTTATGATGACAAGTAATTTATTAGATGAGATTGAGACCATTTTATGAAGTGATTTTGTGCTTCTCAGGTGTACGTCCACGGCACAAGTTCTCCCATCCTTCGTTCTTTTTTTTTTCCTTTGTTAATTTATATTTGCAATACATAATGATTACATTCAATTTGAGAAGTTTGTGCCTATACATGTCATATCTTGATCAATTTTAATTCCCTTCCTCTTCCCACGTCCTGCTCCTGCCTCCTCACACCCCTTCACTCCCTACAAAATCTATTCCTGGTTTCCTATCATCACTTCTTCACTTTTGATATTTTATTTATCCATACTTCGAGTTTCTCATGTTAGAGAAACCATGTGATATTTATCTTGTGTCTGATTTATTTTATTGTGCACAATGGTTTCAAGGTGTATGAATTTTCTTTCAAATGTTTCAAGTTTGTCTTGTTTTATGACAGAGTAATTTTCCATGGTTTACATACATCATGTTTTCTCTATTCATTCTTCTGTTGATGGACATATGGGCAGCCTCCAGGATTTAACTCTTATTAATTGTGCTTCTTTAAACACATATATGCAGGTATCATTGTTGTGTCTTTAACACTTTTAGAAAGATACCCAAAAGAGGTATAGGTGAGTTCAATGGGATATCTACTTTTAGGAATCTGTGGAGATTTTCATTATGATTTTCATAATGGTCATACTAGTTTAGAGTTCTACCAGAAATGGAGAGGTGTTTCTTTTTCTACAACCTAACAAGGTTTTGCTGGTTTTTGGAGTTCTTGATAACAGCCATTATTACTAGAGTAAAAAGTAACCTCAGTGTTGTTTTGATTGGTGTAAGGATAATAATTGAAGACAAGACCTAGTGTTTGCTTTTTAGTAGGTTTTTCTATCTTTCTTATAGCTTTTTTCTATGGTAACACCACCTTGGACATGCTTGATTTCCTGTGATAATTATGTGGAATTGCACCTTCCTTAACTGCTAAATCCAGCCTCTTTTCTCCTTAATCGTACTAGCCAAAAATGGCCAAAGTGTTTTTCCTATGGTTAGAAGAACAAGTTCTCTATAAGCAGCGGTAGTACACAGAAATTCCCCACTGGAAGCCAGAACAAAGATAACAGTTACACTCATGCTAGTGAGTAGAGAAAAAGAGGAGTTGTAAAGATGGGAATGAAGAAAAGGAGTTGAACAGGAGACACTGCACAATAGAAATATTCTTTTGTATTATTGATCTCAATTTCTCCTGATTTCATCCGTTGTACTTGTGGTACAATTATATAGGACCAAAACTGACAAAAATAATGTATCTGGTTCCCGCCGATTATAAAGCATTTATATATTGATGAATATTAAAATCATCTGATCTTGGCGCTCTCAACTGTACTACAGAGCTACAGTCAGAGCACACATGAGTAATGCTTTAACATGGAAAAATGCCTAACACCATTTTCTACTGTACTGACTACTGCTATGTCAACCCGAAGTTTTAATGCCTGAAATTTTTGAATGTTTCTTTAATTGTACTCTTCACAGTAACAAACTTTATTACTTCCTTTACACAATTTTATTTATTATTTATATATCAGTTATTGTTTTCATCATTTTATTATTGCTGGGATGCAATACTCAATGCTCACAACTTAAAACAAGAAAGGTTTTTTTAATTTATAGTTTTATAGGTCTCAGTCAATGCATGGTTGTCTCACTAAAATGTAGAAACAGGATGATGAAAAAAAAAAAAAAGCTGTTCACTGCATGATAGCCACAAAGCAGACAGTTGAAAAGCAGCAAAGAAGAAAAAATACTATCAGGTCATACCTTTTTGTGCTCGATCCCTCCAATTGGGTCCTACCTCTCAAAGCACATGCAGTCTTCAGAGGGTCAATTAAATGATAGCATAGTGTCTCCATAAACCAATAAATTTACAGTGGCATGAATATTTCGGACGACATTTTAGATTTTCACAGTAACACTTCATGCCTGATTCGCCCGAAGACTCTTGTTCATCTCATTATACAAAATGCATTTAGCTCATCTCTAAGTGTTTCCGAAGTCTTAACAGTTCCAGCACTGCTTAAAAGTCCAAGCCCCATCTCCTTTGAGACTCAAGGCAAACTCTTAGATTGAGCCCCTGTAAACATCTAAAAGAAAGTTATTCACTTCTAACATAAAATGGTACAGAATAAATATCCCCATTCCAAAAGAGAGAATTAGGAGAATAAAAAGATATAAGGCCAAGGCAATGCTGAAATTCAGAAGAGCAAACATTAAATTTCATAGCTCTTAGCTCTATATCCAACACCCAGTGCAAGTTGTGGCAAGATGTTAATTCCAAAGGATTTGGGCATCTCTACCCTTAAGGCATTGACACATGGGAAATTTAGCAAGTCTTTCTTTTGGTGGCTTTGTTTACTGCCTGCAACTGTGCTCACAACTTTATCCACGTTCCTGACATCTCCAATTACCTGTGGTCTTTAGTGCCCTTTCACCTTTCCTTTCGCAGCTTCCTGCATTGACTTCTCAGGAGCACTCTGGTCTCTCAAAGTTTCTGTATACTTCAGAATTCAACATCATGTGGTCTGCCAACTCTGGGAGCAGTAGCCGGCCTCTAGTTACTTGAATGATTGAATTCCTCAAGGATTCACTTTCCTGGGTCCTTGCATGAGCTGTCCTCCCTGGGGTTCTCTTGGCAAAGAAAAATTTGCACTTTGCACCTTTGAATCTGTGATGAGTGGGGTCTTACTGATTCTTCACTTGTATTAAATGCATATTCTCTATTGTCCTAATGCAAAGTACTTAGCCTTTGTATGTTGCCAATCTTTGTTTCAAAATAAGCCCTACCTCCCTCACAGTTTTCTGTGTTTCCTTGCATTGGAGAAGGCTATCTTAGAAATAGGAAACACTACTACTGTAAGAAAGGCAAGAACTAAGAAAAAAATCCAGGAAGGAGTTCTTGGAGTACTATTAGTTACAATTGTAAACTTTTGTTCCAATTAGTATGCAATATTTTTGTCGTCTTCTAAAGACAATGTCAACTAAATACAACTGGCCTGAATGTTTTTAGGTTTTAAAAAGTAAGTTGCCCTGTGTCTTTACAGTCATTGGGGAAAACAAGTCTCAAATAAACAAAATTGTATTATCATGATTGTTTTTTAAAAGAGTTATTTGATCAGAGTTGAATTAAGATGTCACTTAGAACCCCCCCCCAATTACAGATTTAATATTTAGACACAGTGTCCCAAACACAAATATTACATATTTTATGTTTTATTTCGGTTCATGAATTTCTAACCTACCTGCCTAGCTCATCTTTCTTTAATTAAAAAATGAGTTCATGCTTGAAATAAAGATCTACTCATTAAAGAGCAGGTCAGGAAATGATACCGTAAAATAATATCCAATGAATAAGTGACTTTTTTGTATATATTGCCTATGTGGACTAACTATGAAATTTAACTCTTTGATGCCAGCCAAAAAGTGTTTATATGGATCTATTGTTACATAAATTATATGTTGCTGGGGCTGGGGCATAGCTCCCATGTTAAAGTACTTGACTAACAAGCACAAGGCCCTGGATTCTATTCCCCAATACCACATGAGCCAGGTGTAGTGGTGCACACTTGTAATCCCAGCATTGAGAAGGCTTAAGCAGGAAGGTTGCCATGCATTTAAGCCCAGCCTAGGCTACATAGTGAGTTTAGGACCAGCATGGAGCTACACAGTGAGAACTTGTCTCAAAAACCATACTCAATTCTATTATTTCCTTTTACTGAAATTGTTGAAGAAATTCCAGATGAAAAGAGTCACAGAACAAAATTGTGTATTATTGAACTCAGAATATTGGCATGTTTTTACAAAAAATGCATTTGTAATAAGCAAATTGTAGCTCATTTTTGTTTTGTTTTTCCCCTTTGTTTCCTTTGCCTTCATTTTATCCTTAATCAGCGGAAATCTGAAGGAAAAAAGGCAGGAAAGGTAAGATTTTAAATTTCAAAAACATTGATTTCAAAATGTTTTTTAGAGTTTTCTTTAAATTTTGAAGCTATGATGGTCATTTCATGGAGTTAATGCTGCATTTAATATGAAATGTGTATGTTTCTGCTTTAAAGATTCAAGCTGAATTGTTTCCAGATTTTGTCACTTATACAATTCTAGATACAATTTTCAAGTTTTATTTTATTTTATTTTTCAACAGGATTTTCTCTTCTCATTGTGCCAAAAGTATACATTTTTGACATCATCACTTTGTGATTTTCTGATAATAAAGTGATTTTATAATAAATTCTAACAATAAGAACCATGCTGATGTCCATACACATTTTAGAAGTGACAGCAAAGAAATTAGTGGATATCAAACTAGAAGATGTCCGATTAAACGGTGGGGAGAGGCAGAGAAATCACAGAAACTAAATTAACAAATGATATTATTTGAGAGATTGAGCTTTAGAATGTCATATTTCAATATGAAAATCTTAAATTCTCTAGAATTTTCCTAGAGAAAGTTGATTTTCTGCTGTTAAAAACTGTCTCACCTGTAATCTCAGCACACTGAGAGGCTGAGGCAGGTGGTTCATAAGTCTAAGCCCCACTTCAAGAGCTCAATAACTTGGCAATCTAGGAAGACCTATCTCAAAAAACCCCAAAAGTACTGACAGTGTGTTGAGCTCAATGTAAAGGCCCTGAGTTCAATTCCCAGTGCTTCTAAAAAGAAAAAAAAAATAACACTATATTTCACACATTATAAAATTTTATTTGCCTCGCTAGTGAAACTGCGTTCGTCCTAAATGTGAGCATTTTCTTTAGTTATTCACTGACATTTGTTTTTTGAGCATTTGTGCCCTCATCTCTATGCCATGTTCTGAGTTTGAAAGAAGTGATTTTTTTCTCTTAAACCTCTGATGGAAGATATTTCAGAAATTAAATTTAGTAAACTCTAAAGGTATCCATATTAGGTACCAAAATGTTACCAGGTTAAGTGTGTATAATATTTACAGTGAATTATTCTACTGTAAGTACTGGATTTGAAATTTGAAAAAGAACTTGCCATGGGATAGTCTTGGCTGAGCTGGGAAGTCATTTGTCAGCTTTGCATATATTCATCTAGGGTGAGGACTACCTGGAAATTGAGTTGACTGGAATGGTGAAATGAATTTGCATTAATGTTTCAGAAATATACTAAAGCAATAGCATTAGAGTTTTAAATGGATAGAATTTTCCAAGGGCTTTTAAGTGTCTCTCTGAACTATCTTGAGTACCACTGACCTTAGAGTGATGAATTTTTAAAAGTAAATTCCTCTCACAAGGCAAGAGTTTCTACGAAAGTTCTTCAACTAAAAACAAGAAGTTAAGTTAGTATAATGTCACTGATTGCTACTGAGTTCTACCATATATATGGGACTTTACAGCTTTCATGAGTTCATTCTGGTACACTGGAAATTGTACCTATTAATCAATGATTTAATAGTTAGAATCTTGAAGAATAAAAATATTAACAAATTTTGTCCAATTTAATAACTCTGATTGTAAATATGTTTGTCTAAAACTCAAGACTATATATTATTATGGTAATAATCCTTTCATGTTTTAGTTCACCACATTAGGATGGATCACAACATTTTAATATATAATATTTCAATAGTAAGTTGCAATACATCAATATAAGCATTATGTACAGATTGACTAAAAAACGAAATCTTCTGAAAAGATTTATTTTAAATATAGATAAATCTGAACTTAAATAGGTGTCTTAATCCCATCCTTATAACTGGGACATAATACTCAATACACAACTTAATGAATAAAAGGTTTATTTTAGCCTCCGTTCAGAAATAACCATTCATTCATGGCTAGCTGTCCATAGTGAAAGGGAATGGCGGAAGACCTTGCCAGAGAAAAGCTGTTGTTAATTGCCTGGCACACCAGAAATAGAGTCTGGGTGGGCACGAATACATAGGAGTTTATCTTTCCAGGCTACACTCTCAGTGACGTCCTCCTCGCAGTCGGGAACCAACTCTCAACAACACATGAACACAATAGATTAGTCCATTGGATCCAATTCACCTCCACGATCCAATCACCCTCCAAACACATGAGGCTTTTGGAGGACATTCTAGACTCAAACCAAAATATTATGGAAATATTTTATTCAAAGAAGGAACTTTGTAGTAGAGAGAAGTCCCTGATCTTAGAAAGCTACAGAGCTCCATCATCCAGCAGAGGACGTTGCTCTTTTATAAGATCAGGATAGGCAAACAGAGATGATTCTACTCTAAAAATGAAACAGGGTAAGGGGATTAATCAGTTTTTTTCAGTGCTTTCTCAGGCCAAAAGAAAGGTCAAGTCATGTTCAGCCTACAGGAAGGAAAAATAAAGTTTGATTTTAAAAAATAAAATGGTTAGTACTAGATAATTGTAAACAGTTAATATTTTTCTATTAACTTTGTATAACAAAATAAGCAAATTAAAATTAACCTGCTAATGTTATGTTCAGTTCTAAGCACTATGTGTGTACATACATATACACATTTGTATATGTGTATGTGTGACTATCTGTAAGTATAGTTCTACACATATATTGATATATGTGTGTACACATATATCTTGCCAGTGGAAAAAAAAGTTACTTTGGTCTTAAAGAGTTTAAGAGATTGTTTATTCTGAAGCCAAATAGGAGTGACCAAGGCCCAGGAATATGCATTTAGGATTTCCCGAATAACATGTTCCAATGACCAGCAGTTACATACAGTACTTGTAGTTTTAGAACAGAAGAAAATCATCAATCAAAGCATAATTTGAAAGCACTGGGGGAAGCATGAGGTAGGCTGGTCACCCTGAAGTGGGGGGAATCTCTGCCATAGGCCTCAGATGATATTTAAGGACGTTCTTGGCTCTTGGGTTAGTGGGAAGCTAGGGGTTTCACTTTTACGTCTTAAAAGGCTAACTTAGTAGGAATGTTACATATCAAAGGATTTATCACAGGATGTTAAGTTAGATATAGAGGAGGACAATAGATGCAGACATGACAAAGGTCTAAAATAGCCCCTAACATTCTGGTTATGCCAAAAAAATTCAGGTTCTCCACAGGTTCTCTGGAATCCATTTTGTTAACAAGACTCTCATTATGAAGAAAGCTGTTTCTTGAAATTTTAGTTATTAATATATACATATATGTGCATTTACAAGTATTCAACCATAACAATAGCACTGGAAGTCTTTTTATAAATGAGAAATCTGTTATAGAGAACTTACACAAATAACTTAGTATTTTGACCCACAAGTACAATGGCCAGTGTTTGAATCGAGAAAATAAGTCTCCATAATATTTCTTAAGAAAAAACACAAATGTGATACCATACAACAAATACCATTTTATCTCAAAATAATTATTTATATTACACTTTCATAATAACATTATAAAGTTCTAAAGATGTTTTAGAAGAACAAATTTTAAAATTATTTCTGTCAAATATGATGATGTTACATATCTCTAGTCAAGCTGTTTCCACTAGTCTGCATGCTTCTGAATCTAGCACGACATAATATTGTTAATATATTACCGTAGAAATTGGGTCTGTCTTCTGTTACCCTTCATTTTTGGTTCATTCCATTTCTCTCTGGCTTTTGAAGGATATTTTTGAAATTAAATTCAAGAAGTCATAAACCTTAAATTTATTAAGTGTCAGAATATTCATTATCTTTGGATTTATTGGAATGTTTCCATAAAAAGATGAATTACTCTTTGACCCTCTGAACTTCATCTATTTAGTTTTTTAGTGAATTATAAAATATCGCTTTTATGTTCAGCTTAATTCAGATTCAGCATTTTTTAAATTGTAAAGTAACATGTTATTCTAAAAATGCATTACCTGGCTGAATCTTATATTGTCTTTTAGATTCTGAAGCATTAAATGTGTCAACACAAAAACACAACTCTCACCTCAAAGAGAATAAAAGTTACTTTATTCTAGAGCCAAATATGTATGTCGATAGCCTAGGAACGTGGATTTGGTTGTCACCAAATACCACATTCCAATGAGTTATCATTTACATGCAGCATTTATAATTATGGAACAGATGAAAATCATAAATCAAAGCATTTTTAAAGCATTGTTTGGAGCATCTGTTTGACCTGTCAACCTGAGGCAGAGAAGCTTCTACTTTAGGCCTCAGGTGCTCTTATCACATTCTTGGTTCTCAGATTGGTAGCACAGGAATGTTGCATCAGGCACAGAGGGGGAATGGCAATGTGACCTTAAGGTGGCTAACAGACCTGAGAAAATCAGGCTGTATTAACATTTCATTCTCTCCACTAATCTAATCATCTACCTTGCAGGATCCTTGGTGTAGGCTAGGCAGCTTCGTCCTCGAGGTTTCTTTCACAAAGGATAGGAGAATTCATCCTGATTCCTTAGATTCCTTAGATTTAAATGTCTTCAGAGGCCTCATAAATGAGGACCTATTTGTAATTTCTAAACCAGAGTTTAAGTAACAGAGATAGACACCTTTTCTCTATTTCCTTTTAAAAGATTATACTTCAGAGATTCTACTTTCATTCAAACAGAGGAATAAAGCAAATGCCCAACTCCACAGCTCATTCGTTCTTTAAATTATTGACATTCAGCTGGCCAATAGCTAACTAAAAAGAAAACACAGTTCAACACATAGCCACCTGTTACTGAATAAGTAGTGCAAATAAATACTTATTTTCATCTAAAGAGAGTACTATTTTTAATCCAGTTAATATGATTTATTTCCTTGTATAAACATAAACTGGGCTGAGACTTAATCTACTGTTATTTTTCTTAGTTAGCATTAAACTGAAAACGTTCATGTGCACATTTTTTTTTCCTTCAAGATTTCTGTCTTTTTAGCTAAACCTGAGTCAAAATTGCCCTCAGGGTTTTCACAAATGGCCAGCGTTGTTAAAGTGTATGTTCACAACAGTGTTAGACTGAAGATGGCAGAAACAGAACTGAAGGAAGCTTTCAAAGGAGCATGTTTCTGACTTCTTTATATCTGCCTGAGGTAAATTTACAAAGTGACTTTTCTGACTAATGTCATGGATGACAAAGAGTAGCTATAGTGATAATGAAAGTAAAAGCCATTCTGATATTAGCCTGACTTGTTCCAGACTCCTGGCACTTGCATAGTCATTTGCTCCAAGGTTAGATAAGGTGAAGGTTATTGCAAGATGAGAATATTCAAACAGAGGTGTTACAAAATGCCTTCCTGGGTGGGGTGACACGCATTTGTAATCCAAGGACTCTTGAGAGCTGGAGCAGGAGGATTTATTCTCAGCTCTTTAAAAAAAATAGTAAAAAGATGGGATAGAAGCGGGGAGGCCCTTGGGTTTGAACTAGACATGGCAGAGCAGGAAGCAACCAGACAAACAAAAACACGTGGCTGCTGTCTCCGATCCTTCTTCAGCTCTTAATTTGTCCAACAACATGGAAATGTTTACTAGATTTAGAACTTTTTCTTAAGTTGTTATTTAGAAATTTGAATAAGAACTAGCACAGTGAGGTATGTTTTAAATGTTATGTCTATTTTTTGGGGTTTTTTTTTTTTTTTTTTTTGCAATTTTGGGACAGGGTCTTTGTAAGTTGGTAAGTGGCCCAGGCAGGACTCAAAACGTTTTCCTCTGACCTCAGCATCCTGATTGCTGTGATTATAGGTGTGGGTACCACCAAGAGGGGATAAGTGAAACTAATTTTAATTCTGCTTTTGAAGGCAATTTTCACATTTTACTTTCATGAGAGACTTTTTTCAAGTTACTTTGTAGAGCATTACAAACTACCAAATGCATAAGGCTAAATCTGCAGGAAATTTAAATGTCATTTCTTCCATTTCTCTTACCAGTTTTTTTAATTAAGTAATTAGACTAGTGACACTAATGTTATGAGAAAATTAAATCACACTAAGAGCTCTAGGTTAACATTACTGCCTGAAGGAATCCACTTACCCCCTTCTCCGTATATTCCCTAGATGAGCCCTTCTAGGGATCTTGTCTGTACAAGTTCAGAGTGGGGATTTTGCGTGACGTTCAGCGTCGTGTTTTGCTTTGGAATGTATACTTAGATCAACTCAGTCGGTAATGACTGGAAATGTGGTCAGTGGCTAATATCAACAGGTATTTTGAAAAGTATTTTAATACTTTTGGATTCTCTTTCTGTGATTGCTCATGACTATTGAAGACTTGCACCTGTGTTTGATATTCAGCGCTACAGTTATAAATGTTCTGGCCACTGTAAGTAACTGTCTATGTTCTGTTGTTTCATTGAATGGCTTTTGTTGACTCCGTGGTCCTTATTTGTGAATATGTGCATTCCCTGAAAATAATTAACAGAATTACAAAAGCTCCACGATTTTGAATACAGTGTTCACTTTTTATGATCACAGCCTTCCCAACTATCTACCTTACACTCTGTTGCTTCCTTTTCACAGACTTTATACTTCACATACGTCTGAACAGTCTGTGGGGAAAATATTGCACTGAAATTTTAGATAACTATGTTGTGCCCGCATGAGGCAATGACACATGGGGAAGTGCCACTCACTGAGAAGAAATTAGGAGTCCTTTATTACTAGCTACTGAGAATGGGCTCATGCCCCAAAGAATTCTCAGCGCCAAAGGGAGGATTTGGTAGAGCTTATGAAGACAATGACCACAAGAATCAGAAGGGTCACATGGTAGAGAAAGATAACAAGGGAAAGGGGTGCAGGGTAGTGGAGTGGCAAAACAGAACAGGTAGCAGTATATTATGGAATCAAATGACAACAAACCAATAATGTTTCAGAATTTATGCCTCGTGCCCTTTTACAGGTGAAATCACTGACATCATCCTAGGGCGTAGGAGGTCAGCAGGGGGAGAGGCACCGGGTCATGCATGAGGCAGCTATGCAGTGACTGGGACGATGAAGACATCAGGGAAAATCTAAAATGATAGAGCTCTTACCACTCCACAATATGGTATTAAGCCTCATCTGGATACTAAGTGTTATTCCAAAGGCATCATAGTCCCCTTTTATTAACTTTCCGCCCTATCTCATTTGAGTAACAGTTCAAACATTTTATATTCTAATCTCTTCTCATCTCTAGTTTTGAATTTTCATCTGATTACTTTTGATCCGATTATCTTAGAGTAGAAACTATTCTGTAAGTTCAATATACTTCTGAGGCCCTTTCCAATCTCCTCTATTTCCCCAATTCTTAAAATTTTTTAGCACTGTAGTCTCAATCTAAAGAACAGAACCCCTTTTCCTTTAGAACTAAGTGAATGTTGTCTTTGAAAAAATATAGCAAGAAGTTATCTTTTTATTCTTTTCCCCTCATTTTAGTAATATGTGTGTGACATGCAATCATTACATTCAGCTTGAGAATGTTGTGCACACATATGTCACATCAACTTCACAATCCCTTCCTCTCCCCATTTCTTGTTTCTCTCTTACCCCCCACCCCACCCCCCGGCTCCTAACATCTCACTTACTTGATTCTATGACTTACTTGTATTCTGAGTCTTTCATATTAGAGAAAATATGAGATATTTAAATTTTTGACTCTGATTCAAAATTCATTAAGCATAATGGTATCAAGTTGTACCCATTTACCTAGAATGGCTACAGTGACTGAAATCTGCCTGTCTATGTGACGGAGTAGTGTTCCATTTTCTACAGGTACCACATTTTCTTTATCCACGTGTGTTGATGGATATTTTTGCATCTTCTATGATTTGACTACTATTAGTTGTCCTGCTCTAAACATGGTTATGCATGTATCTCTGCTACTATATGGTCGACTTTAACTCTTTTGGAATGAGAACCAAAAGAGGTATTGCTGGGTCAAATGGAATATCTGTTTTCAGGTTTTGAGGAATTGCCGTAGTGCTTTTCATAATGATCGAACCAGTTGACAGTCCCACCATGTCCTATTGTTTTTTGAGTTCTTGATAAAAGCCATTCTTACTGAGGTAAGATGCTATATCTGTGTTATTTTGATTTGTGTTTCTCTCATGGTTAAAGATGTTGAACATTTTTTCATGTATTTCTGGCATTTGTACTTCTGAGAACTTTCTATTCATTTCAATTGCCATTTTTAAACTGTGTCTTTCATTTTGAGGAGTCAGTTTTTCTTCAGTTCTTCATATATCCTGGTTATTAGACTCCTGTCTGAGAGGTAGGTATTACATTTTTTTTTTCTAATTCCATCGGTTCTCTCTTCACTGAATTGATTGTTTCCTTTGCTGTGCAGAAACTTTTTAATGTGATATAATCACAGATGTTAATTATTGAAGTTATTTCTTTTGCATCAGGTGTTCTATTGAGAAAGTCTTTGCTCACAACTGCTTCTTCAAGAGTTTTATCTACTTTGTCCTCTAGGAAATTTAGTGTTCCATTTTGATATCAAGGTCTTTGATCGATTTTGACTTGCTTTCAGTGTACGCTGACAGGTGTGGGTCTAGATTCATATTTATGCATGTGGATAATAAATTCAGCAGCATCTTTTGAAGAGGCTACTCTTTCTCTAGTATAAGCTGTTGGCCCCTTTGTCAAACATCAGATAGCTGAGGCTACTTGAGGTTGTCTCTGGATCCTCAGTTCTGTTCCATTTGTTCATCTATCAGTTTTGGTTTTAGTATCATAGTTTTTTTTTTAATCACTGTTACTTTGTGGTGTAATTTGAGGTCTGGAATTGTGATGCCACCTGCTTTTGCCTTACTGTTCAGGATTACTTTAGCTATTCTGACTCTCTTTTGCTTCCATATAACTTTTAAATTTTTTTTAAGTTCTGTGAAAAAACTTGGTATTTTGATGGAAAATATATGGAATCTGCATATCAGGTTTGGCAATATGGCCATTTAAAAAATATTAGGTCTGCCTATCCAGGAAGAGAAATATTTTTCAATTTTATAGAGTCCTCTTCAATTACTTTCTTCAGCTCAGTATCGTTTTTATGATAAAGGTCCTTTAGATCCTTGGCTCCCGTTATTCTTAGGCATTTAATTTTTGAGGAGGTATTGAGAGTGAGATGGTTCTTTTCATCTTTTTATCAGAAACTTCATTGTCAGCGTAGAGGAATGCTATTGATTTTTGTATAAATTTTGTATATTATAACTTGGCTGAATTTCTTAATTGATTCTAAGATTCTTCTGTGGGGTTTTTGGAGTCTTCTGTGTAAAGATTCCTGTGATCTGCTAATAAGGATAATTTAACTTTTTCTTTTACAACACATACTTTCTTATTTAATTCTCTTGCCTGATTGTTCTGGCTACATTTCAAGTATTATAGAAAATAATAGCAGTGGGAGTGGACAGTCTTGTGTTATTCTTGACTTAAGGAGAAACGCTTTCAATTTGTCCCCATTTAATACAATATTTGAGGTAGGTTTAGTACAAGTGTCTTCTATTTGTTTGAAATGAGGTTTCTATACCTATTTTCTTCAGGGTTTTTATCACTAGTGAATATTGTATTTTTTTTTAAAAATTCTGCACCTATTGAGAAAATCATGTGAATTTTGTCCTAACATTTGTTTATGTGATGTATTACTTGAGTTGATTTATATATCCTGAACTATTATACATTCCTGGGATGAAGTGAAACTGATTGTGGTGTATTATCTTTTTAATTTTTATTATTATTTTTTTAAGGTAGGATTTTGCTCTGTAGCCCAGGCTGGTCCTGAACTCATTACAGAACCCTGGCTGGCCTTGGACTCATGCCAATCCTCCTGCCTCAGCCTTTCAAGTGCTGGGATAACAGACGTGTGTCACCAAACCTGGCTTATGTGGTTCTGGGGAAACAAACTCAGGGACTCAGGACTGGTTCGGCAAGAGCTTCAACTGCTGAACCATTCCTCCAGCCATCCCCCCCTCTTTTTTATTTTTGATCTTTTTAATGATTTGTTGAATTCTGTTACCCAATATCTTATTGAGAATGTTTGCATCTATGTTCATTAATGAAATTGTCTTATGGTTTGGTTTCTTTGTTAAGTCTTTTCAGGTTTTGGAATGAGAGTAATGCTAGCTTCCAGGAAAGAATTTGGCGATGTTCCTCCTCTTTAAATTTCATGGAACATTTTGAGAATTATTGGTGATGGCTTTTCTCTAAGTACTGCTAAAATTCTACATTAAATCTGTCTGGTCCTGTGCTTTCCTTTGTAAGTAGAGACATTATTCCTGCCTCAGTTTCAATACTTGCTATTGGTCTACTCAGGGGTTTTATTTTATTAATTTCTGCTGTGATCCTTATAATTTCTTTTATTGTATTGCTTTTGAAATTTGATTTTTCCTTAGTTACTTTCTTGTTACTGGAACAGAATACCTGGCATCTACAACTTTAAGGAGGAAAGATTTATTTTAGCTCACAGTTACATAACGTCACAGTCCATTCACAGGAGGGCATCTGAAAGTGGTGGAATCATCTGGCAGGGCTGGGGCCAGAGCCAGGCCCAAACACAGATCCTCACAGCATGGCAGAATGAAGCCAAGTCTAGGAGGAAGGGCAAAACCAGCACACAGTACAGGGCAGATCTCAAGCATTCATCCCTTCTAGGCAGGCCCTACCTCCCAACAGTACATAGTATCCATAGGTACATGAGGATTTGGGGGGACACTCTACATCCAAAGCACAACAGATCTTTCTTGTATCTCTTAAAATTTGAGGTGTATATTACATTGTTTATTTGGGATTGCCTTAGTTTTATTTTAAATATGTGCATTCATAGCTATAAATTTTTCTCTCAGCACAGCTTTAATTTGTTGATATTTTCTTTACCATATATTCCCTGGTTTAAAATTAAGTATATTCCTTTCTTAGTGTTTTTCTTGTTGCTGTATCATAACATCTAACAGCCACAGCTTAAGGGAGAAAATATTTATTTAAGCTCACATTTTCAGGAGGTTTCTGTCCATTAGTACTCAGGTAATACTGGTAGAAGAGCTTGGCAGAGGGCTTCACCAAAGAGAAGCTACTCACGGCATGATAATACAGGAGAGAGTGAAAACTGTAGCCATCAAGACAGTTATATCCTAGGGCAACCCACATTTCCAGGTGCCCGTTTTGCCTAGCTTAAGGCTTACTCTCCTTCTTTCCCCTTCTATAATTTTCCCAATAAAGTATTTTCTTCACAACTTGGAAAAAAAAAGCAGTTATATCCTTCCATACCATATCCCAGTGATCTTCCCCTTCTAGGTCATAGCCCAATGAACTGCTTCTTTGACTAGGTCCCACATCTTAACTGCACAAAAATTAGTATATTAATCTTTGGTTTTGAATCATATTCCAAACACAAGGCTGTTGGGAAGTATTCCTTATCCAAAGCATAACATTCTGCCCCTGGCCCTCCAAAGACTATGTCTACTTCATTATGCACAATATATTTAGATCATCACTAAGATTTTTCAAATTCTTAATGGTCTTTTCAATTCTGGAATATCCAAGACCCGAGTCTCCTCTGAGACTCAATGCAAATTCTCAGCTTGGACTCCTGTTAAAATCAAGAAAAGTTAAATAATTTCAACATAAAATGGCACAGAATAATCATTCCCATTCCAAAAGGGAGTAATTGATGGATAGAAAGAACTCAGACTAAAGCAAGACAAAAATCCAGCAAGGCAAACACCAAGTACTGTAGCTGCATTAAATCCAGTGTCTCTACACTCAGCTCCAAAGGCAAGTTTGGTAAGACATGGGCTCCAAGGGCTTTGGATAGCCCCACCCATATTACACTGCCCCTGGCTGCAGACTCCTGAGCTTCTCTTTTGAACTGGTTCCACTTATAACCTGAAGAGTTTCTTAGCAGAAAAATTCTTATTCTTGGCAATTCCAAATTTCTGGGGTCTACACTGCATATTTTGCATCTCTTTCACAACTTCATAAACTGTCATCTCAGGGGCACACTCCCTGTCTTCCAAGGCCTTCTTCTGAAATCTAGGTGGAAGCCTCCATGACACCACAGTTCTTGAATTATGCTTGCCTATGAAACCAGCAACATTTGGGTTGTGCCAAGGTCTGCCTTTGGCTTGAGCAGTAATCTGGCCCTCTTTCACCATGGCCACAGAGGCCTCTTAGATGGTGAACTCATTGAGAATCATCTTCCTATGATGACCTGCAGAATGCCTTGAGGCTATGTTTTCAAAGAAGTCTTCCCTTTATATCTTTTAATGGGTAAAGGGTGAGGTCTTGCTGATTTCTGAAATGCCCTCAAGGCATCTTACATATAGTCCTGATTGCAAGCACTTGGCTTTGTTTTCTTTCATTTTTATTAGTATGTATTTGTAATACACCATAGTTACAATAAATGAGATATTTTTGCACATACAGATCACGTCAATTTTATATTTACTTCTTTTGCTCCACCTTCTTTCTTCATCCTCCACCCTGTATTTATCGTCTTGAAGTACGACTCTGCCTTAGATGGATGTGAGTAATTTGTAGCAAAATAGATTTAACTTGAGACCCTTATGCTTTTTGAAGTAAATGAGACTTAGAAAATTGAATATCGCAAGGTTTTTCTAGTAAGGGAAACCTAGAGGATAAGTAATGGAGCAAGTGGGTGAGGTGTTAATTTATTTTTCATGCTAATTTCTTCATTTTTATTGCCTCACAAAATTGGAAGCTTTTTATGTCTTATTTCTCTGCTATCTTTCTTGCTTTTCAGTGTAGAGCTGGCTAACAGCTGCAAGCAGAACCCATGTGACAGGCTGAGCAGTGAGCTCCTTTGAAATTTCTTCTACCAGATTAACTAGCCCACTGCCCTTAATCTCATTTTCAGTCAAAGCATCAGCACAGGGACAAAATACTGACACACTTTTCCCTAGAGTGTAACATGTATGAATTTTAGACCATTTATTAATAGAGTCCTCCATCTCATCTGAAATGTCTTGAGCACAGCCTTTCCAATCTGCACTTTTATCAGCCATTCTGGTCTTCTGAGTTCTGAGCAGAATCTTCCATAAAACTTGATGACAGCATTCTAAGGCTTCTCTGCCCAGCATCTTTAAACTTTTCCTAAATGCTCCCACAAAGCAGTACTAAAGGTTTCTAAAGCACGTTTTTGTGTAAAGTCACAGCAATAACCCCACTTCTCTGATGCCGATATCTGTCTTAGTCACTTTCTTATTGCTGGAAATTAATACTCACCAACTGCAACTTCAGGGAGAAGGGGTTTATTTCAGCTCACATTTTAAGGAGGCTTCACTTTACTCATGGCTGTTCAACATTGGTGGAAGGGCTTGGCAGAGGGAGAAGACAGAGAGAAGCTGTTCGCAGCGTAGTAAGATAAGAAGTGAACAGAGCAAAAAGTGGAGCAAGTGAGGGACTTACATCCTTCATCCTTCCAAGTTATGGCCTAGTGATCCTGCCTTTTCTGCTCATGCCCCAGTGATCTGCTTCTTCTGCCTAGTCCCCACCTCTTGGCACTGATATCAATGAATTAATCACCAAGATTGAATTATCTTCCAAACATGAGGCTTTTGAGGAACATTTCAGATTCAAACCACAACTATTCATTCCCCAGTTTAAGCGTAACCTTTATATCAATGCACAAAATTTTTTGCTGAGTATACCCAGAAATACATGTGATATTTAACATTTTTATAACAGGCAGGCTTTCTCAAGTCTTTCTAGGAACCTTTCTTCCACAAAGCTTTCTGTAATCTCTCTACTTATATCTGTACATGTGTGCAGTGTCGGTACCTGGACTGTGAATTCATATTTTAAGTAAATATTTCTTCTGCATTTCCTCAGTTCTTAGCAGATGATAATTTATTTTTCTGTAATCACTTAATACATTTGTTTAACTTTCAGTTTCCATATTTATTAACAGCTTAAAAGAACAGACTTAAACCAAAGAAAATGGTTTTCAATTTTTCAGTGTAAAATATAGACTACCAATATAATAACATATGTTTATTATGTTGGCATTATAAAATATTTTAGGTTGTTCTGCTTTCATGTTAAACAAAGAAGTGAGAATTGTGAATAATAAAGTGGTCCTCGGCACTGATTCTGACAGTTGTAATCCTGTTTTCATTTGTATGAAAGATTTTGGGAAAAATCAACCATAAATCACATTTTTAAATATCTTTAATGCTCGGAGTATAATTTAAAGTATTTTTCTGTAATGTCACAATTGGCTTAACTGCCCCGTTTGAATTATTTATCTTCTAACAAAGTTGTTTTTCTTTGATCTTTGGCAAAAGAAGAGTGAGGACTACATAGTCACAACACATCTCTTTTCTCAACCCTTGCTAAGTACTCTAAACCTCACATCAAAAAGTTCTAATCCCCCTTGCATACCATTGTCCCACTAACAACATCAAAATCCATTCAGTATATCTCTGAGAAACAGATGTTTACACTTTGTGTGTGACATACTATTGAGGACATTCTGTAATAAAATCACCCTATATTCATTATAGATCTATGTCATATTCTGAATATATAGGAGACAATATTTTTGAAATACCTCATAAAATAAGTCAAGGTTTTAGGTTGTTTTGAAACTGTAATTTATTCAATGCAGCAGAAACCATGTTTTGCTGTTAGGACATAACAACCCATACGCGCAACTCACTGATTTTAGAGATCTTAGTCCGTGCATGGTTGGCCTAATATCAGTAGAAGGCCTGATATAAAAGAAAACAATTTATGGTATGGTGAAAAGGAAACAGAAAAAGCACATAGGCCCTGGGGAAAAATATTCTTTTTAGTCCACTCCTCCAGTGATCTGCCCTTTCTGACCAGGCTCTGCCTCTAGATTAATGCAATGATAAGTAAAGCACCCCCACAATCCAGTCACTGTGTAAATACAGGAAGCATTTGAGTACCTTGAACAATAATAGTAGCTGTAATGATAAATTTAGTGTGTTTGCGTATGTCCTCTTTCTATTGTCACAAACTTCTGTCACATAGCAGTTTCTATTTATCTACCCTAAGAACTGCCACAGGAAATCATTGCTGCTGTTTATTCAATGTCATTATAATCCAAGATAGGATATAATTCAGAAGCCTTGTCTGGTGATGTCTGTGACCATCTCAACGATTGGTACACTGAAATTATAATACACTCTATAATGCTGTATTTGAATTTGTATATCTCACATCAACTAAATAAATAAAATAATTATAATTAGATATAAGTTAGATTTTTCACTAGAGAACTGTTATACAACAAAGATTCATTGTCCAGGGCATAAAAAGAGCAATACTATGACATAAAACGAAAAAACCTTATTGACTTTCATTAACTGGTGAAAAGATCAGGAAATTAAAAAGGAGTTCAAATATGCTTCCCCAGTCAGTTGATAGAGGTGTTACTAGAGACATAGCCAGAGACCTGAATCTGGATCCATCCCAACTGTATGGATTTGTTTGCTTGCCCTCGACCAAAAGTAAGAGAAGCATCTATAAAAAGTGGACATAGGAGTTTATTTCTAACTTGGACACATTGGGAGCGCAACTAGTTGGCACCCTGGATAAACAAAAGTATGTTTACTTAAGAGAGCTGCTGTGATTGAGCTATGCCAGCAACATAGAATGGTTATGTTCATTTCTTTCCACACTGTCAGAGTTTTTTTGAGTTACAAATTTACAAGGTACATCAATTTTGTCAGCCTTATCAAGGATCAAGGATCAGCTGGTAGCCAGTGAGCCAGGGAATGACTGACTCTTCCTTCCACCCACACTTCGTGCAAATGCTTGTGTATGTGTGTGTGTGTGTCTACAGTGAAGAAAGGGTTAATAGTGGCTGCACGATTTGAAGAGGAAAAACTAAAAGCTAAGGCAGAGAGCTTACAGAGGTATGAAGTCTAGCAAAGTTTTCAGACCAGACACACCTCCTAGGAGGCCAGTGACTTGTGCATTGCTCAAGAGTTGGTTTGCGAATTGAGCCTGTGCAGGAGGCAATTTGCATGGTGCTAGTCAAGCAGGGAGATCTTGCTAAGCTGAAAGGAGGGGATTGGTTGGTTGACTTTGTAATTCATTTGCCAAGTGGGCTGATGAGATGACAGGCAAGGATGTCCCCTCTGCACGCTGGTGTTGGATTGGCCCGCCTGTGATATGAATCAAGTGAGGAGCTTGCATCATTTGTTGGTCTGGTAAGTTCATGGTTCTGGTTTTGTCTGATGTAACATGTGTCCTTGTTCACGGTCCTGCAATTGTCTGACATAGCTTACATACAACATGTCCTTGTATCCTTGTCTTCAGTTGATAAGTTTACAGGTGACAATTTTCATTCACAATATTATTTTTTTTCTTATTTTGTGATATGTAATTGTGTTCTGCAGCTGTTTTCTTCCCCCTCATTTGGTGCATTCAAGATGTGGTGGTTACATAGTTATATATACAAGATGTGAAGTCATTGTGACTCTTTTTGTACACAAAATAGAGCAAATTGCTGGTTTATAAAATAGTCATTTAGGGTTCAGCTAAAGTCAAAAGCTACTGTTTTATACAATCTGGGCTAACTCACAGCAGGGCAGAGGAGTAGGAAAAAATCCAGAAAATATTCATATGTAGATTCAACTGAGCTCAAGTGCATCAGAGGGTCCAGATAAATGGTTAAAGTCTAGTTCTACTAAAAGTTATTTGGTACCATGGCTGGGGAAGGCAGTTACACTTTTAACATTAGGAAGCTGTAGAAATGGCTTAATTTTAAAATTCTAAGTCACTAAAGTTGCATTTCAACTTCCTCATCTCAGAAGTGATCATTTGCTCTGTTGTAATTTACTTGGGAATAAAAAGTGCTTGTGCTACTTCTTAGCTTTCTAGAAAAGTTTTAGTTTCTGTAGATGAGAGGAAAATGATTTTGGTATGGTACTGTCATAAAACAGGATTCAAGTGATCCACAGCCAACAAAGATTGATTGATTGTGGATCACTTGAATCCTGAAACTCAGATCTAATCCTGCCCACAGAGTAACTTTGCTGACATCTGTTACAGAAAAAAGGATTTTCAGAGGTAGTCAATAAGAGGCTTTGAGAAAATTAATTGGGCAAAAATTCAAAAGTGCACATTCAGATAGAGTGTGGATCCTCATGAGGTGGAAATAGAGGTGTACTTAGTAGGCAAAACCGGATACATTTATGGGAGTCTGGGGAGGGGTATCTGTAGGATTCATGAAACCATGGAAACAGAGAGTCTACATTGAAAATGAAAAGCCATATCCCATTTCAGGAAAAGGATGATGACCCATTCAAAGTTGATAGCCACCACAGGTGATGAGGAGCTGGGAGTGTCCCTGAGATTGATTGCCTTTGTCTGTGTATTGTGCCACACAGTGGGCCATGGTTGAGTGTGCGACACTTAGAAGTGCTCGGAGCTGAGCTTTGCTTCTTAGTAATGCAGGACTTGGGGGGGGGGGGGGGGGGGGGGGGGCAGTGGCAGAGAACAGCAAGGTACAGTAGACGATTCAGTTCCAGAGCCCAGTTGTAGGGTCATTGACTCTAAGGCCTTCGACATTTAGTTTTAATTGGGTCTTGGTCCTGAAGCTGCATCCTCTATCAAAAGTATAATTTTAAAATCACATTTTCTCTTATTCCCTTTCTACCTAACTTTCCTCCATGTCATGGGGCACTATACATGTCAAGGCTGGTGGTGCAGGTGAGAAAGAAATTTAACAATTCTCAAAGAACATAAAAGAACAGAGTTTATTTGGCTATGAATACATTGCCAAGGGAGGCGAGTGCAAAGGGAGATCCTGTGTTACCAAGATACCGATCCGATCAGATTCTTTATGGTTCTCTTTAAAGAGAAGGCCTAGGAAAAGGCCCTGATGGTTATTTTGATGCCCCATCTTGTGATTAGGAGTCTGTGCTGTGTTTTGGGATTTTTCAAGGTTCTTTATTTATGAAGGGCTTTTGACCCTGATAAGGGTCAACATATTTTGCTAAAGGAGGGTCCTTTTCATAGTGTGGTGTGATTTAGTTTCTTGGGAACTAAGAGAAGGAAAGGGGGTGAGACTGTGAGGGACATAGTTGCCTGAGAGGAGTTAAGGAGGAAAGGTATCTGCCAGCAAGAAAAAAACCATGCCGAGGAAACACGCTGTCTTCTGAAATGGAAAGATTTATTAGCTGGCTGTTTGGGGCGGGGAGGTTGCCAGACCGGAGCAGCACTGAGGGCTTTTTATAGAGTTCTAACTTCCCATTTAACATTTTGGGGGGTTGTAGGAGAGGCACGGGTATACAGAAGCAAAGGTCAATAATAATTCTCCCGGTGGTCATGTCCCCACTGGTCTCTGGCCTACTTCTTGTCCTTAACTGATCCTTGACTCAGTTCTCTCCTTCAGGGCCTCTATCGCAACTTGGTGGTCCTAGAGGGGCATCTATCTATGGCTTTATCTCATCTCGCTCTAGCTAGAACTGAGGCAATATTTTACAGCTGCCTGCTTTTAGGCTAAGAATTTTAACTCTTTAGTTACCACATTTCCCCACTGACAAGTCAACAACGTCAATGGCGAATTGGGAGAGACCTAGCTGGGGATGCAACCAAGAAGTGCCTACATTTCAATTTTTGGAGTCTTTACACAACACACAATGGCCTACATAACTGAAAGTGCACTCTATTTCTTTCATTTTGCATAACACTTCCTGGTTAGCACCGAAAAGGCTGTGTTTCAAGATACTTGTCAACACTCACTTGCTAGAAATTGATTTCTGTTTCCTTCTGTGACCTCCATTTCTCAACTAGGAAAATAGGCAGATGGGACCACAAAAGGCTCGCCTTTGTGCTCTTCCCAGTGGGGAGCACTTCTCCTAAACAGTGTTCTTCTGTCTGAACCGGAGACCTTGAACAAAAAAGGCAAGATAGGATGTGTAAACTTCTGACTAGCAGTTTATAAATTTTAATACAGTGGAGAATACTTTAAAACACGGGGCAGGAGCTTTTAAATTAACTAATGTATGCAATAAATTATAGCAAGAAAAATCAGTTAGTTGAAAATTTAGACAATCTCCTTTGACATGTCAATTCCCCTATGCAAATTTAGGATTAAGTATTGTTTAGGACTATAAAAACCCTCATGTTAATAAGTTGACTCTATAAAGGCTGATAAAATAAATGTAAGTCTTTGTTTTCTGCATGTTTTCTGTATGTGTTTATTACAAGTCATGTCTACATGAGTAATTATATAACTGCTCACTCATGTTTTACAAATACTTATTTAGGTAAATAGTAAAAGGTTATTAAAAAATTAGTTTGGGGGAAGAAAATGGAATTAAAATCTTCCAATCATCATCTTCATCTAGTTCAGATGAGCAAAAGTCTTTTATATCCCAGTGCAGAATGAGGGTTTTAAAATATGTTTTTGAATTTACAAGATTGATTATTTCAACTGTCAGAATAAGAATGAATCTAGTTCATGCATCTGTATCAGATTACAGGTCTAAGTTTGCAGAATAAAAGTAAAGTTCCCAGTCCAAGGTGGAAACTTGTTTCTACTAGTTTAGAATTTGCATTTCCAGTTCCTGGATCTGAAGGGCAGAAGAGTCTTTAACCTGAAATAGCCCTTTTTCCACAGCTGGTGCCTAGGATCTCTCTTCATTAGGTCCTGAACTGGGCACAGCTGTTAGGCACCCAGGGGAGGCGCATCCTTTCATTTGACAGGAAGGAGCTTGGTCTTCTCTTTTCCTCAGCTGACATTTACATTTCCATGGCCCAGTTAGGTATCTACAAGATTTTGCATTTTCATGCTTCTGTTATTTAGGTACATTTTCTTTTCCCAAGGGAAAGGAGCGGGTGGGCATCTCTCTACTTTATAGAAAACATAACCTTTAAATTAAAATGCTGTCTTGCTGGAATCACTTATACTTACATTCAATATATCATTTAAATTGTACCAAATTAATAAAATAAAACCATTCAATAATTAAGAAAGCATACACCTAAGTGCCTGTTAGTCCATATAACAAAGCTTATACTGCAAAGATAAAGCAGAATTCTTTAAATGCTTTTGGACTACATTAGGCAATTAGAATGATATTTTAGGTGTTTGACTTTCAAGGGTCTTTTAAGTTTCATGGACATTGCAAGAAATATTGAAGAGCATAAACCAATTTAGCTGAAAATATTTAAATTTATTATGGTGTTATTAGTGTTATGCTCAGGGTTTGTGCTCTGGCCTCCCACAAAAATGTGGGAGTCACATTCAGGAACAATTCTGCTAATGATCAAGCTCTCCAAACAGGTACAAAGAAATTTACTGAAGCAAGGGAAACAGCAACCAAAGTAATAAAAAGCAACCTGCTACAGGTTGGGCTGTCTCTATGAGTGGCTGTTCCTCAGTTTGGAACCCAGTCTGCACGTATACCCTACACCTGAAGACCTGCTGGCGCCATGTCCTTGGACAAGTGACAACTTTAATTCTTACCTACAGATCCTGGATTGTTAGGACAGTGTGCATATTTGAGAAAAGGAAAAGTTGCCTGAGAGATGTAATTACTAGAGACCAGTTTTGGCCAGAGGCAGTCAGGCAGTCCAGGCATTGTATGGTGTGTTTCTAACTTGAATTTTCTTTTGCTTAACCCTTGTGTACCTGTCCCCAAACCAGTTTGTCTCATTCATTTTTGTCTAGCTGCCTATGGATCTCCCCTAAAGACTCCTGACCATGAATAGTCAGGGAGAAAAAGAGGCAATGACCACGCTCAGCTATTTCCTGCTGCATAGGGATGGCATGGGACTTAGCTCAGTTCACAGTATTTGCTCTGTGTGGGTGAGGAGGGAGGGGAAGATGGTCCACTTCAGGGTCCTTTGTGGAAGTCAATAGGTGAAGTCTGCTGGAGTACAATATAGACCAAAATCTGCAGCCTGACAAGTTGGAATCTAAAGTGAATGAATTGTAACAGATAGTTTATTAAACAGTCTCAATATCTAGATAACAATACTACAAAGCTAATGATTCCTTTGATTAAAACATTTTTCTACTAGGTAGATGATGAAAGCCTATTCCAAAATTAGGCCCCAAAGAGTGAGCTAGTGTCATATATAGCATTATCTGTTGGTACAAACCAGAATTTTGAAGAATAGTACAATTTATTTTTCTGGGACATCTAAGACTGTTCTTCTCTCATTAGTTTATCTGTAGTATGTTAAAAAAGAAGATTTTTTTTACATTGTCACTGAGTGTCCTCTGAGTATAATTAGTAAGAGATTTTATATGCCACATGGCATCTGACGGTCTTATAAAAATTAAAGTGATGGACATTAGATGTTAATACCCATAAGACACAATCCTGAGCAACAAACAAGACAAAAGCAGATGGTATTATGATTCCAGACATCAAGTTATATTACAGAGCAACAATGATAAACATATAGTATTGGCACAAATACAGACAGGCTGACCAATGGGACAGAACTGAAGATGCAGCGACGTTTTCAAATACCCTCAGCTACCTGATCTTTGAGAAAGGGACCAAGAACATACACAGGAGAAAATGTAGCCTCTCAGTAAAGGTGCTGGAAGAACTTGTTATCTAAATGCAGAAGAATGAATCTCGATACACATCTATTACCATGTATCAAAATTAAATCAAAGTGAATTGAAGACCTGGATATTAGGATAATAGGTGGAACTCTTGAAAATATAGGTGCAGGCAGAGATTTTCTTAATAGGATACTTGATGTAAAAGAAATAACCCCCGGAATCAGAAAGTGGGATTATATAACATTAAAAAACTTCTACATAGCTAAGGAAGCAACTGACTGAGTGAATAGAAAAGCAACAGAATGGGAAAAACATTTTACTACCTGCATCTCAGACCAGAGGCTAATAGCCAGAATACACAAAAACTGAAGTGAAATAGACTACTCAAAGTCAAAGACCCAGTTAAAAATGGGCAATCGAAATGAATAGACAGTTCTCAGAGGTACAAATGGCCAGCAAACACATGAAAAGATGCTCAACATCCTTAACCATTAAGGAAATGCAAGTCAAAACATCACTAACACATCATCTTATGCTAGTGAGAGTGGCTTCTATCAAGAACTCGAAAAACAACAGATTCTGGCAATGATTCAGGAAAAAAAAAAGAACTCTTACATTGCTGGTGGTACTGTAAACTGGTGCAATCATTATGGAAAGCAGTATGGAGATTCCTCAGAAAAATAGATACTGAGGGTGCCTCTTTAAGGTATCTTTTCAAAAGAGTTATAAGCACAATATAATAACAAATAGATATGCATACCCATGTTCACTATTAGCACAACTAATAGTAGTTAAATCATGGACTGTACCAAAATATCCATCAATAGACAAATGGATTTTAAAAAGTGGTATATATACACAATAGTGTATTGCTCTGTCATAAAAACAAGTAGACGGGAACTATTTGTAGGTAAATAGATGCAACTTGAGACCATCATACTTAATGAAGTGAATCAGGCTCAGAATGTTAAACATTATATTATTTCTCTAATATGAGAAATCTACAATATTAATAAATAATGAAGTCAAATGAATGAGATGTTGGGAGTCAGGGTGGATTTGGACAGGAGTGGGAGGACTAGAAAGACGGAAAAATGTATGGAATTGGGAAGTTGTTGCAATATACATGTGCACAAAATTCTCAGGCTTAAGGTAACCATTGTGTATTGCATCCTAGTAATAATAAAAAATGAGGAAAAATTATAAAAGAAAGACCAAAAAAACACACACTTCATCTCCAATGGTGCTGTAGTAGAACATGTAAGTTTCTATAGAACATTTTAAAATTATATTAAGTATTTTTAAAAAATATATTATTAAAATACTAAAATAATAGTATTAAAAGATATAGTATTAGAATATATGATGATTTGCTACAAGAATATAACTTTTAGATCATTACAAAATAATATTGTATACATAATCAATAATTTAAAAATCATATTCTGAGAAAAAAGGAGAGTTATGCTTGAAATTTAGGAAGAGCACAATAGAGCCAAAGTAGATCATTACACATATTTTAGTCAATGCCTTCTCGTTAAGAATCTCTATCATCCCTCTTTTTCTAACATGGAAAGACACCATAAAATATGGTTATTTTCTTTATAGACATAAAGTTCTCTTAAACATTAAGTTCACAGCAGTCTTCTAGTATCTCCAATTTCTCAAAATAGAAATTCAATAAAATATTTGTGCCAAAAGTTATATTTTAGGGTGGCATATTCTGGTTTCTTTTTCTATGAACCCAGGGCCTTTACACTGAGCTACCCCTCCCTTCCATTTTGAGACAACGTCTTAATATTTCACTAAGTTAACATGCTGGGCTCAAACTTGCTGTCCTGACTCAACCATTGAGAAAGCTGAAATTGCATGCATGCAGCAACATGTCAGGCTACCTTTGTCATGTGAAAGACAATTTTTATGCATATATTTCTTTAGATTTATGTTTTAAGGTCTAGAATGCCTATGCCTTAATGATCACAGAAATGGCTCAGGTACATAGTGCCTTGCATGTGAATGTGGATTTGCAGTGCCTGACAATACTGATTCAAATATGTTGTCTGTTTCTCTGATAACGTATTTGGATGTAGGAATGCAATATAAGTGAAATCTTTGTTAATCATGAATCAGAGAGTCTCAGGACTGGTGGCATCCTGAGTGATTAGAGCACTTCCTGGGAAGTGGGAGGCCCTAGGTTCATCCCCCTGCTCTGCATAATAGCTGGGCCTTTTGGTGCATGCCTGTAATCCCAGCACCTGGCAAGCTGAGACGGGAGGATTCCCACAAGTCCTAGGCCAGGCTAGACTGTGGCTACATAGTGAATTTGAGCCTAGACTGGACTAGAGAGTGAGACCCTGTCTCAGAAAAAAAATGATAAAATAAAGGACCTTTCCTTTCTATCAAGCACATTTACATTGGAAAGATCTGAAATTTTCTTCAGAAGATATATTTCTTTAATTGGACTTGCAGGCAATCCTGGCTCAAATATTAAGAAATATAGGTGCTGGAGCCATAGCTCAGAGGTTAGTGCAAGTGCAAGGCCCTGGTTCGATCCCCCCAGTATCAAATAAACTTGGTGTGTTGGTGCCGACCTGTAATCTCAGCACTTGGGAGAATGTGGCAGGTGGATTGCCCTCAGTTTGAGGCCAGCCTAGCTCCATAGTGAGTTCATGACTGGCCGGGACTACAGAGAGAGTAAGATTGTATCTCAAAAAATTTGTTGAACAGAATTATGATTTTTAAAATCTCATGTCTTGTAATCACTATGTAAGATCTGTTGCTTTTTACATGTTTCTTTGTATTTTTTTACTTATAGACTGGTCCCTTTTGCTTCTACTTTTAAAACATGAAGCTTTCCTACTTAACTCATAGGGAATTCATAGAAAGGCCTTTGGAAATAAATTATCAAAGGACATTTTAGTACAGAATTATAACTACACTATTTAATTTCCTACATACTTTGAGTATCACTATGTAACTTTTTTACTCAATTATGTGAATTATTCCTTTACTGCTTAAAAGATGTTTATTTGATTATTGCTCTAGTTTAGAGATTTTAGAGGGACAAGATGTACAATGTATTGTTGAGATATGGAGATTCAATAGTACAAGATATCTTGTAAATTTTACATGCCATGTCTAATGAACCATTTGAACCTGCTCTGTGAGACATGGAACCCTGAAGGATGGTAAAAATCATTATCGCCAGCCAAGAAATATAAAAGGCTAAGAGTTTATTGATGTATTTCAAGAGAGGAGCAGTCAAATTTGAGAGGGAACTGTGCTGCCCGAGAGTAACCAGGGATCTGTATGTTTGATTTTAACATGAGGAATGTCTGGGAACATCATCAAAGGGACACTTCCTCATGTCACGGTGGGTTTGTTGTTCATGCATTTCAAGTCTAGCAAAAGAGAACGTAACGTCTTTGTTTGACAGGATCTAATATTCTTGGCATTGATGGGAACAATCCTTTCAGGTAGAACTGATTAACAAATATGTAAATAGTAACCAAGACTACTGGCCAAGGAGATCAAGATAAAGCATATATATTTATATTTGAGAAGAAATTCTGAAGTTCATTGTAGCAGGAGAAGAATGGTATTCTTTAGTGTATATCAAGAGGCTAGAGCATGTAGTGCTTGTGTGAGTAGCTTGCAAAGCAGACAATTAATACTATACTACAGGCTCATCACTTAGTGGCAGTTGGCCCTTAAAGAGACAGTTGTAATTATTATTCCCCACAGAAACCTAACAAATATTCCCAATTATTAAACAATCTTACATAAAATTGTTCTTATATGTTGGACCCAATGTTTACTATAAATATATCTGAAGTAAGAAGTTTGGTTCTTGGATGTCAAGCCTCCATTACAGAATAAAGAAAATAGACACATATAATACAAATTCAATCTTCTCTAATTAACTGAATTTGCTATAATAATCCATCGTCTTAGTTATTCAGTGCTGTGACAGAATACCCAAAAACCACAACTTCAGGAATGAGAGATTTATTTTAGCCCACAGTTTCAGAAGGTCTATAGCTGTCCATTTTTAGGCAGCTAGCACTGGTGGAAGTACACGGCACAGACTGGAGAGCTGCTTGCCCCATTACGGACAGAAAGCCACGTGAAGCAGGAGTAAACCAATGGCATCTGGAGACCCAAGCAAGGCCAGAGGCTTCCCAGGAAGAAGTTGTGGCAATATCTCTCTACCTTCATTTACTTAGTTCAAGCTGCCAGTTGCCACTCCCTGACCAAGGGTGGTCGCCCCTCCCTCACTTCCTAGTCCACAAGTCAACAGCACACACCTGAAAGCCCAGGCCCAGGGACCACACTCTCAAGTCTCAACAAGTCGCCACAATCCTTTCAGGTCATCTGCCCCGTCCAGCTAGGCCTCCCTCCCAACAGCGCATGGTTCCAAGCACATGAGTCTTTTGGGGTGCACCTCAGATTCACACCATAACACCTAGTATAAAATACTCTTCTTTAATAGAATAAAACTCCACTTACAGATGCTGAGACTTTTCACAGAGCTTGTTGAAGATAAGAGCTTCTATAAATTTTGTAATCTTTATTTACATAGAATCTTTTTATGACAGCAGCATTTATATTTTAGTCTCATTTAACCTTAGATCATTTGTACAAGCTATTGTATTTTTACCTTGTTTGAATGACATCCCCCTTCCCATTATATTTGAATCCTGTTGGCTTCAAGTATTCATTGGATACTCTTTATCTGCTTGTTCTATTATGCAGGAATGAAAACTATTGTTATCTGAGTATACTGTAAACATTAAGAGTTAGGTTCTTTTCTTGAAGTGAACAATGCTTCAAATAGTGCACCTCTTTATTAACATGACAGATTACTCTTATTTATCTAATAGCAATATGTTTAGTGGAAAAAATATCAAACGCTGACCTTCAATGTTTCCCAAAGAAGAAAAAAATCTCAAATGCTGACTTTCAGTATTTTCCAATGTAAGCAGCTGTGAACACAATGTCGTATATCTCCAGTGTTAAGTGAAGTGTCTCTGAGATCTGTTTCATACTTTGTAATACTAGTGATTGCTGCGAATTATGCTTGCATAACTGTGGAACAGGTTGTGTGTCAGTTTGGTGATAAAAATACCATCTATGTAATGGTTATATAAAGATGGCTGGTTGTTAAGTTGATTTACAACAGTATGCTTCATATTAGTCATAAAATTGCAGAGGCTTTCATAAAACAGAAAATCTTGTTAGAAATCTGAGCAATGAATTACATCTAGTAGGAGAAAAAAATCACAATGCATTGCAGAAGGCACTTCATTGAAACTCATCAAACAGAGGTTCTTCAGAGGGCCAAACTTTGTGTTGAGTTTTGTGAAAATAGATAACAAATACTTAATTAGTCCATTTTTTTATTCCATGCCTTCTGTGATTCCCATGCATGGTGAGAAATTTAGTGATACTTCTCGAGCATAGCTGCACACTAGAATCTCCTAGGAACATTTGGAAATGTGTAATACCATTTGGGTCCTCTAACTATTATAATCAACATCTCTGGACAGGACCCACACCTTAATATTTCTTAAATCTTCTTAGATCTCTCAAATACATAGCTAAATTTGAGAACTTTTCTGTGTAATTGTTTTCACATTTAATTTGCATTTTGTGATGAATAAAATTAGCTTCTTTGTTAAACCTCTATGTAAAATACAGTATTTTACTTTAAAAATAAATTGGTTCATTTGTTACAATGCAGTCATAGCATAGAGACCACTATAAAGATAGGGGATGGGCAGAATCCTGAGTCTTTGCCTGCTACTAATTAAAAGCATGTTTTGTGTTCTTCTGTGAGACATTGGGGGCTTAAAAGCCATTTTTGCTGTAAAGCATAACTCTTTTCTTGGTCTACAGCTGCCCAGTAGTTAACTAAACAACAGTTATGTATATAGGTGTGTTGATCATTTAGGGAATGCATGTGTAGAAGCTGGTTGGACAGGGTTAATTAGCCCTGAATTTTTATAATTTTATCCATCTTCAAACTGAGGATAAGAGGTTTACAAATCTGGAACTGCCATAAACAGAAACAGTTTTTTTCATAGAAATGATATCGCACCTCAGGCATGGCAATCCTAGAAGCTTTGAAACCAGGACTCAGATTATCATCAACTGGATCCCAGCCCACCAGCTAATCCTTGAAGCTAGCCTTCTGACTCTGCGGAGTGGGGCTGTTTTCCCTTATCAAAATGTGCAGAGCGTGTTCAGCTACTAATGCTAGATTCTTAATTTTCTTACACGCCTTTGTTAAGTTACTTTCCTTTGTTAAATTACCTTGTTTAATTTCTTTCTCACTAATGGGACAAAATTCTCAACATCTACAATTTAAGGAAGGAAAGGTTTATTTTAGCTCATAGTTTCAAAAGGTCTCAGTTCATTCATAGTTAGCCAGCAATGGTGGAAGTACATGGTGGAGGCCTAGCCAAAAAGAAGCTGTTCATGGCATGGTTAGACAGGAACTCAAGGCAGCAAGGAAGGACAGAACTAACAAATACCCGTCTAGGTACTATCCCATTGATCCACCGCTTCTGCGTCAAACTGGAGGGTTCTGCACCTTCCGACCAGGTCTTGCCTTTTAACAGTGCATTCATAGATATTCTGCCACATACAAACACATGAGTCTTTGATAGAGGGGCACTTGAAATCCAAACTGTAGCAGTAAAACTGACCTGTGTTTTTTTCTATGCTATAATCCCTATGCTGCAAGCGTTTTCTATTACTTTCTCAATTAAAAGATTTTTTTCTGTAACTCTGTGCTTTAGGTTAATTTTTATTATAGCTAAAAACAGAGATTGATTCTTGCCAGCAGCACTAACAAATTTTAATAAAGCAGTGTCATCATATTATTATCATGTAAACTATAGTTCACAAATTATTCTAGAACAAATTATCACAGAGAAAGAAAGCAATAACCAGAAACATGCGTATTGACACTGAGATTACTAATTTGAATAAACAGTTGATTGTGAATAATATAGTCTTCCAAAAATACACTGTATACTTTTAGTATTTATGTATTACCTGGTATATCTAAATAACATTTTCCCCAGTTTTACAACTCAGTAAAAATTAAAAGAATCTATGATGATTTTATGAGGCCAGAGTACATATCAAGTCTAGGTTTTGAATAAGGTAAATTGAAAGTCCAAAAATATTCACTGAAAACACAGGCAAGATATGCATTATTTTTCATATTCTGTTGCTATTAAATTAAGTTTGTTTTTTGACACACAGCAATTAAAATACTATTGTATTAAAATACCAATTTTACATATACAAGAGCATAAGAGGTAAATACCTTCCATTCTCTTATGGGTATATTTAGGACTGTTAGGTAAATTAAAATTTTGTTGGATGGAAAATATTGACAAGAGGAAACTGACCGGAGTGATAAGTTGTCAGATGAAACTGGAACATAAGTGAGTGATGATGTGGCTAATTAAACAGTTTGACCAATAGAAATAGGTAAGAATTGTATAGCAATATAATATTGATCATGTAAGAGCTAAAACTTTGTAGATTGATATCTGCAAATAATTCTTGACTAATTTATAAAATGTGCAAAAATCAAGATTATATTCTTCTCACCTAAGCAATGTGAATTCTGAATACTAGTTCTTTTACTCTCCCAAAATTACTCAAGTGGATATTTTCAAAAATTTACATACAGTTAAGTAGGAAATACACATACTTGGTGTATTTTCTAAAGTTTTTAAGAAAGGTTAAGGGAAAGTGATTGTATAAAGAACTTTCAGGAAATAAGTATAATTATCTTCTCAACATATAATATTTCATATAAAAACTCCTTTAAATGGTATCTTACATGAATATGTAAGTATAAATAAAATTCATTTTCTGTGTGGTACATGTATTACTAAGGATTGAAGTCAGTGCCTTATGTAGTCTAGGCTAGTGTTTCACTACTGAGCTAATAGTCTCTATCCCTTATATGAATATATGTATATGTTTTTTGGAGACAAGGTCTCATTTTGTAACTTAGGCTGGTCTTGAACTCACTATGGAGCCCAGGCTGGCCTTGGACTCATAGCAATCCTTCTGCCTCAGCCTGCCAAGTGCTGGGATTACGGGCATGTGTCACCACGCCTGGCTTATATGAATCAATATCAAGGCCTTGCTCTTGCAAGGCAAGTGCTTTGACTGCTGTGCCATTCCTCCAGACCCTTACATGAGTACTGTAAAGGAATGCATGCAGTATACACTGAGTTACAAATCCTTGGTATTAAGCTTTGTTGGGCAGAGATACTACTGCTTTAAAGATTCTTGCTGACATTTTAATAGCAAAAGAATGAACACGTAACCTTACTGGCACATTTTATGCTCTCTACTAGCCACATTGAGCTCATCTGCTTCACAGCTCATCAGCGCTGTGAAGAGAAAACAGTGTCAAGCTTTTTATAGCTGTGTCCTTTACTTACGTAGATAGACCTTCCTTCTTTCTTTTCTTCTAGATTCCTTTCCTCCTTTCCTTTTCTTTCTTCCTTTCTTTTTTCTTCCTTTCCTTTCCTTTCCTTCCTTTTTTCCTTCCTCTTTTCTTTCTCTCTTTATTTTTTTTCTTTTTCTGTCTTTCCTGATTTTTTTCTATCTTTCTTTCATTTAGTACTGAAGATTCAATCAAGGGTTTTTATACTGAACTACATCCCAGTCCTTTCCTTTTCTTTCTTTCTTTTTTTTTTTTTTGGTTTTATTTATTTCTGTATTTAATTTGAGACAGCGTCTTGATAAAAGTCACTCATTGCCCAGAATGGGCTTGATTTTGAGATTCCCCTGCCTTGGGTTTTCAGAGTGCTGAGATTACAGGCACACACCACCATGTTCAGTAGCCCTTCACTCTAATTAGAGTATTCTCCACAGACAGAATCCAGTGGCAGAGGCATAGAGTCCTAAAATTACTTCCAAATATTTTGTTATATAGTCACTATTTGGGATCAATCTTTTGGTGAATAATTATGTTTTATCCTCTTTTATTGAACATTCATTGATTTGTGGGATTGTGGAATAAGAGAATTGATTTGGAGAAAGAATGATTCAGATCTAGAAACACCTTTAAATATCTTCTTTGGTATTGTGACTTGATAATGTTCAGGCAATTTTTAAATAAAAGTCAAAACTGTTTTAAGAAAATGCTAAAGAACAAACACAACATTTTCTTATATGAGAAATACAATTCAGATCCTGACTTTGAAAAATGTCACAACTAAATCACCAAATTTTTCAGGCTGGTTTGAATTTGCAATCCTTTTGCCTCCACCTCCCAAAGTTTTGAGATTACAGGCGTGAGCAACCATTGTAATCTCTGTGGACATATGTCTGGCACAAATTAACAGAGATTTCCTCAAAGGCTGGAGCAGTTAGAACTCTTGGCTCTCAAGCACAACGACCTGAGTTCAATTTCCTACATACCACATAAACTAAGAGTGGTGGTGCTTGCCCATAATCCAGCACTTGTGATGGCTGAGGTAGGAGGATCACTGAGAGTTGAAGGCCAGACTAAGCTCCAAAGTGAGTTCAGGATTAGCCTGGACTGCAGAGAAGACCTTATCTCAAACAAACAAACAAACAAACAAACAAACAAAAATAAAATAAATAATAGAGATATTCCCTCATGTCAAGACAGAAAACTTCATGTAATGAAGTAATTTGCTGGAAAGTATTGATCCACTTGATTATACATCATCCAAGGCATTATACATAATATCATTTGTCTTAATTTGTGTTTTATCCTATTAATGCAAACATATTTTCTTGCTATGAAGTGGGGTGTGTGTGTGTGTGTGTGTGTGTGTGTGTGTGTGTGAGCGTGTTTCAATGATGGGGATTAGACCTGGGTTCTTTGTACAGAGCTCCTTCTCTACTCCCCAACTTTTAAATTTTTATTTTGAAACAGGGTCTTGTTAAATTGCTAAATTTCCCAAACAGGGCTTAAATTTATGATTTTTCTGCCTCAACTTCTAAAAGTATTGAAAATACAGGCTTTAAAATTTTTAATTAGCTATTTTTAAAAATTAGCTTTTTAAAATAATTAGCTTTTTATAAAAGTCAGCTTGTATATACACTAATTTTCATTTGATTTCAACATATTGGATTTCTAGATTTCTCTATGTTAAAATACTCTGTTTTATGTATTATTTTATAGCAAATATTTTGCCAATCTATGATATTGAAGTTACTTACTATAATTCAACAGAAAGGAAATGATTCATAAAAGCATATACCTAGTAATAAATTTAGATGACTTGTATTTTGAAAGAGAACTTTATACATAGGCTTATACAGAAAAATATATACTATTGTTAACACTTATGGTAGTAAAGATTTTAGCATTCATCTGTTGGAAAGAATTAGAACTGAAAACATGAATTTTGAATACAATTGGACATTTTAAAATGGCAGTTTACCTAACACAATGAAAACAATGTCTGATATCTTTGAAAGGATTAAGTCCACCTACATAATTGTAGTGAAATGTTCACAATAACATTTTAAATATTAAATTCCTGTTCATCTTGGATATGTTCTGGTACACATAGTTTGCTGCTCCCCTGCTTTTTTTGAAAATATGGTATGTGTTAAACTGTATTTTTTGTATTTAACTATACTTAAAGTGAATTGCTTTTTTCATTCAACCAGTCCGTTTGTTTTTGATATATGTTTTCATTATATGTTAACTTATTATAATTATGCATTTCTATCTGCTGTTTGTTACCAAGAATGTGCATATCTAAAAATTTTTGGAAGTTTAAAAATCTCCTAGTAATTGAAAAGATGATTTTAGCATCACAGCAGTATGCAGACTCTTTGCATAACATTTATTCTACTGCAAAAAAGTAACTTTTTGGTCATTTATTACATAGGATATATATTTGCTGGCAGATATTTGTTAATATAAGAATGATTATTGTCCTGTTTATAATATTTTAAAATATTCAAAATATTGAAATTTCAAGTTAATACTCTATATAATCTCATGGATTTAATATGCCAAACAAGAAGCCACTATCAAATTCCACTTCAGTCCATTGTTTTTATTGTCCAAATTTATATGAAAGTTAAACTTTAAAGCATTGTTTTCACTTATTGATGGATAAATATAGAGTGCTATAAAACTAAAGAAAGAGTAGGCAGACAATGAGAAAAAAGCAAATGTCGTAATATGGACATTCAAATCCTCTAAAACATGAATTTATCCTAATATAATTTAAATTTTTTCAGCTGGGCCTAATGATACAGCCCTGTAATCCCAGAGATCTGGGAGGTTGAGGCAAGAGGATCACAAGTTTGCCTTAACTCTGGCTCCCTAGCAACTCAGTGAGACCCTATGAAAAGAAAATGGGCTGAGGACGTAGCACAGAGTGGAGACCCGGGGCTTGATCCCCAATAAATGAATATATGAAAGAATAAATTCAATTTAAATCTTCTTAAAATATTATAATGAGATGTAGAATTAGATATGGAAAAATGCGTCTGTCTAGTAAAACAACTAATCTCTGATAGGGAGAGTAAAAATTGTTCTCAGCGTGAAAACCAAGAAACTGTCAAAATACTTTTTAAAATTTGGAATGATTTGCCTATCATATTCTAAGCATGAGAAACTATTTTTAACTAGCTGAATCTCAAAGTGTCTTGGAAGTTGTGGTGGCAAATTGAGTGGTGACAGGGGATGAGGACCGCTGGTAAGTTAACTGCCCCCTAGTGTGCATTGTTGTTAACCAGAGTGTTGCTTATCTCCACAGCAATTCACCCTTCATTCCACTAAGGACACAAGGGCTGGACTTGGCCATTTCTTCTTATTGTATTTTTCAACCTGGCAGTCTTGATAAACACGTATACATATGCATGTGTGCACAAAAAACATACGACCACACACAGGCAATGGCTGTTTTACCGATGTTAAGCATTTGGAAGGTTGCATCTCTATTTCCATTTGTATAATTTTAAATTGTATGTACTCACATAACAATATTTTGAAAAAAAATGGTAGTTAAAAAAACACACCTAGGTAGGCAGCGTTAAAGGGATACATAGTGTGAAATCACCTTACTAATTTGGATCTACAAAAATGAGTAATAGAAATAACTAGCAAAATTCAAATATTTTGTCAGTATGATTTGGTGATTTTAGTTTATAGATGCAACTTTTTAATATTATTTATATTATATGTAATTAATTGGAAATGGTTTTGTTGAATTTTTTGTGATACTGAGAGGATTTAACCAAGGCCAATAGGTGTGCTGGGCAGGCACTTTTCTATTGCGCTAAATATCTAGCCAACAATTCATGTGTGAAGACCTAAATTATGAGGCATTTATAGTATCTGGTGACTGGGTTTTATGACTCCACATCACATGGATTTTATTCAATTAGTAAGAGTCCAAATTGAAAGCAAAGGGATTATAGTTGTAATATGATGTGGTTTTACATTTTACGTTGTCTGGATTTTGCACGATGACTTCATATTTTTAGAATAATCTACTAACAGAGTAGGAACCAAAACTAAATCGTTGCGTGTGAAACATGTGTGACATATGATATGGGGTCCCAATTCGCTTGGTCACTAGACATGTATAAAAACCCCACTGTGCTCCAGGAGCAAAATTAGCTCTTTGGTTCTAATATTTGCATTCAGATGTAGGCATACGTCACGCCCTTTTTAACTGTTTGTACCTGAGCTTCTTTGAGGAAAATGAAGGAAAAGAAGGGATGGAGAAGGTCAGAAATAAGGAAGCGAGAACGTGGAGGGAGCCAGTGGAAGAGAAGCAAAGGAAGGAAGGCAGTAAGAAGAGGGAGGACGGAGCAAGTGGGGCGGTGAGAAACAAGGACAATAATGCTTTGGCGTTTTTGCTTAATTCCACAGAAACTCTTCAGCAAAAGAACGCCTCCAAAATACCTAAGAAATTCCGAAGTGAAGTATTTATTTTACATGGATCTTAAAGTTTAAATTTGATAGTAGTTATGTTGAATACTTTCGTTTAAAAAGGGTAAAATAATACAAAACTTATAAAATTGTAACCTTTGCATAATGTCTTTCAAAAATAATAACAGTTCGTTTTTTAGTAAAAGATTCATAATTTAAAATTATCGAGTACTAGAATATAAAAGAGCACAAAAGACATGAGGTGGTGTCCTTAAGAAAGCCTGTATCATTCAGTTTTATACACCATTATTGGGTTACTTTGTTAATGAGGAGCTTAAGAACAAGACATGATGATATATCTTTCAAAAACTAAAGTGAAATCATGGTTTATAGTAGATGTTACTAAAAAGTAAGTGAGAAGATAACATTAAATACTTTTCATTAGACTATGCAAAAACAAAACAAAATGAAACAAAATTAACGTTTCCAGTTTTGTTGCCAGTTCTCAATATGTCTTAATTAAAGGGTTTATTAGGCCCATTTTGTAATCAAATCTGGATGCTTTACTTCACTAGCAACAAGCATATGGGGTCCATGGTAGCTGACGAGAGTGGAAGGTGCTCTCACGTGTTCGCTGCTCGACTGTTTCTTCCAGGAGGACATGGGCAGACTGCTAAGAGATTTTTCCACTATTAGGAGAGTATGAATAATATTTCATAATATATAAGTTGTAGATATAATATGTAAATATTAAAAAGACACATACAGTCATAGTGTCTTAATAGTAAGGGAATTACTGGGTGTATTGGTGTACATCTTTAATCTCAGCCCTTTAGACGACTGAGACAGAAAGATCACAAGTCTGAAGCTAGCCTGGGCAATTCAGTAAGACTTTTTCTCAACATTAAAAAAAAGGGGGGGAGGTAGAGCTGGAACCTAGCATGTTCAAGGCTCCAGCGACATATAAAGATTATGCTGAAACAAGGAGTTTGCCATATTTCGAAGTCAGCCTAGGTTGCATCTTGAGCTCAGGACCAGCCAGGACTACACAGGCTCTGTCTCTAAAAAAATAAGTAAATAAATATATGACTGCAATGTAGTTCATTGTGAAGGCTTTGGGTTCAATCCCCTACACATACACATACAAAAAAAAGACAACAACAAAACACCTCAGTCAATACTAAAAGAAATCTTATAGAAGTACATTTCTTCCTATGGAACTAACTTTGCTCAAATCTACTGAGTTTATGTCGTGTACTAAAACGTATGTAAAGCTGAAATTTGATGCGTCAGTGCACTTATAGAACTGGATTTCTTAAGAGAAACAAAACAACCAACCAACCAAACAAAAACCTCAAAAAACAAACTCACAAGTTGACAGTTTCCCCAGATTAACAGATAATTCTGAATAAGAGTGTTTTAGTAACACCTATGGCTGGCGATATTTAATGTTATATAAAAATGGATATTTTAACTGAATAGAATTGCCTTGGGGTGCTGCATTTTGTGGTATAGGAATCAGATTCTGTAGTATAGGAATCAGTTGTTAATTTGTTTGTTTCTGCTTCTGCTGTTGAAAAGACTGTGATGTTAAGGATTTCACTACTTTTTTCCTTGGAGTACTAGTGATTCAACCCTGGGTCTTAGGCTTTCTGTCACTGACCTGTATTCCCAGTCTTCCTTACCGTGTTTATGAAAGTAATCTTTCATTGTCACCTCTACTTCCACTGCCCTTTGAGTTCAGAGTGTCGCAGTATGATTAGCTCAGATGTACCGAACTTCTGATTGGTGCTTTTTCTCTATCACTATTGAAGCTTTTTTCTTTTAATTCAAATTTCATTTTATGTCCAACATTAATGATTCAGTTATTTAATGTGAATTTTATTTTATTTTATTTTTATTGTTTATTACGATAAATAGGTTAATGTTTTATTTTCCCCCTATGATTCTATCTCGTTTAAAAATCATATCTTTTTTTACAGACAGTATTAATACTTTCCATCATTTAATGAATAATTTTGTGTACACAATTTAACATTCATGTCCATGGGTTTGGCATTCACAAATTCAACCAACTCCACATCAAAAGTATTTGGGAAAACTTGCATTTCTACTGAATATTACTACAATTTTTGCTTGTCATTATACCTCAAACAAAACACTGTACAAATCGTTTGCATAGTAACACACATTAAGTAACATAGAAATGATTTAAACTATACAGCAGGATGTACATAAGTAGTATTAAATAATATATTATTTTATAAAAAGGACTTGAACAATTGCAGATTTTGGTATTGTGAGTGCCTTGGATTTAATCCTCTATACAAATGAATGACTGTATTGCATTATAAAATGCTATATCATTACATATATTCAGTGTCTGTAGGCATGTTTATTCTATTTGTTCACATTTTTAGTTATAGATCCTCATATAGAAACATTTTTGTGTTACATGTCTTAGGTTGAATAGATTAAAATTTATAATTTTATTTTAATGTTTTTTCTGTTAATGAATTAGAAATGTTTATTAAGTAACTTGAAATTTGTCAATTTACACATGATGCATTTTACCATTTGAATTACTTGCATCTTTTATCATGTTCAAAATTTTGTGCTATTCAAGCACAAACTGACTGAGCTTGCCATTAGAAACTGTTAGTTAATTTTTCTCTAAAAATTTGAATGAAAGCTGATTATGTGGATCTTTTAAAGTACTGTAGGTAGCAATTTAGCCAACTAATATTAACATAAGTCAGTCCATTTAAATAAATGTAGTGATCAATATAATACCTTCTTCATTACCCTTTGGATAAACTTACCCAAATTAGTGTTAATTGCCATCTTGTGTCCTATTTATACCTGCTAGCTCTAATGTGCTGAAACGTTGTGTTGGACTGTTAGAAAACAAAAAAGCCAGCAGCATGAACATACTAAATATGTACTTAGACAATGAAGATGATTACTTTCTTCTTAAGCAGTCAATTATTTCAACACACTTTTGGTATCTTCTGTCAAATTTTGTCTGTTATACTGTTCTAGACTAAAAGACTACAACAAGATGTTTTACACCAAGAAAAGTCTCTAAGATTGAGTGTAATTCTAGAAGTGGGGGAAATTGATACTACTGAGTATCTTTTCAGATTGATACGGAAAGGAAAGTTTTGACATCAACAGATCAAAATGGGGGTGGGGGGTTAAGCCAGCCCTTTGTTTCATTGAGCCCATTAATATTGTCTTGGCAAACAAACACTTAAAACCCCTGTACCTCCTAGCCTCCTGAATGTTACTTGATCTTTCATAAGACAAATTTAACTTGGCCTCCTCTCCATAACCTTGATGGCAC
The DNA here is from genome assembly GCA_004027205.1 of Ctenodactylus gundi. NCBI lineage: Eukaryota > Metazoa > Chordata > Mammalia > Rodentia > Ctenodactylidae > Ctenodactylus > Ctenodactylus gundi. Next base: position 342,930 of record PVKB01000573.1, read on the forward strand.
ACACGGCTCCCTCCCCGCTCCCTTTACCAAGAAGATGAATGGAGAGTTCTAAAATACAAAGACAAGGCTGGCCAGAGATAACTCACCACTCCTGTATAATCTGACGCCACCACGTTTTCTGATTTTTCAACTTCCCTGTGCCAGGCAGCCTCCCACTTTCCTTTTAATGACTAAGACTATATCTTAGCCTTGCTCACACCGACGTTTAGACTGATCTGTTGTAATTTTACCATGATAAATATACACTCATATACAAAATACTCAAGATCAATGTAAAATTAGGTATTTGCATATATACATATCAATAAAATGGGGAAAAAGAGAAAACCAAATAAGGGAGACTAAGAAACTCTAACTGTACAAAGCTGCTGTACACTCAACAAATGAGGACCAGAACCTCAAGGCATGAGCTCCTCTGGTTCAGCACATTAAATAAAAGCTCTCCAATCCCCCCTGTGGGAGTGCTTGTTTTCTCTGCTTGGTATCTTGAGTGGCCTGATTTCTGCAACAATACAATTTATGACTTCATAGAAACACGTGATAAGAGAATTGTTTGCTGAGAGATAGGGCCATGAATATTTTTATTGCCTTCAAAATAGAGTATTTATAGTTGAGTGAGGTATTTTCCAATGTAGTACATAATTTTTATTCGAGGAATAATCTGTTGTCAACTGTCAATTGTTTTCTGCAGAAACTTGCATAAAAACAAGCCTGAACTCTAGGGTTTTGTACATAAAACAGTATCTTTTCACATCTGAGATCACATTTCAAATTCAATCTGGAGAACTTTGATGAGATATGCCAAGCCACCTGAAAACAATTTGGGTAGCTAGTGAACTGTATTATCTGGAGGCCAATAGACACTGAAATTTTTTTTTTCACTTTTACCCTCTTCTTTCTTACTTCAAATAACTGCAAACTGTAAACATGCAATTTTATTGATAGTTCAGTGAAGACACAAATGCAGATACTTTTTATTGTGATAGATGATGACGCTTATTCACTATATAGGTTACCATGAGGCTGATGATGGTATCAATGTGCAATTGATTTAGATGTGGTAGCAAAAATCTCTGCTCCTTGATGTTAGACACAATTGCAAAGTATGAATTTTCTGACACGACAGCACATTTTAATAAAAGAAACATGTCAATCTATATATGTAATAATGTATCATTATTCTTTGAAATTTGTCAGAGAAATAAAATTAAAAATCAGGAAATAAAGTTGACGTCTCTATTTTTTTTCTTCCGATATATGAAAAATTCATCAAGACAGAAATTTCACTCCTGCCTCATCACATCAAGGTGGCTCTTGTCTTGACTCTTCTTTGTAGTCCCAGAAAAATGTTAAATGTTGGTCCTCAAAAATATTCCAGCATTTCATAGAAGACTCAGAGTCGTACTGTACCTCAGAGATGTTAATGTTGAGCATAAAGGCCTTTGGCACTTTGAAAGAATAGAAATTTAGGCATTGTTCCTCTCAGTGTTGTAAATGAAATTCAAAAGAATAAAAATATAAAAAAGCAAATGGTTATAGTGCAGATAAATTTCCGTAACTGTGATTATTTATCTCATTCTAAATTAAATGGACTTCTATGCTTTCAATTTGATGCTCAGATGAAGGGAAATCTTGCAGCAAGATCTTACCAGCTTCTGATTGTGAGGATTTTCAGTTGGGGAATTTAGTTTACTTCTTATGGTCACCAAAGGATGAAATAATATTATTATTACAGATATAAATTCCTTTAAAACAACCTCATATCTACAAATACAAAAGTGCTCTACATGATCAAAAGAGGCTTTTTCTAGTTTATAAAATATAAATGTAATTATACTTATCTCATTGGTTTAATGTAAAGTTTCAGTGAGTGTATGTTAAATGAGTTCACATTTCTATAAATGATTTATCTATCCCTCACACGTAGAACTACGATTAATGTTATCATCGTTATTTTTTCTCCTGTGACGATGGGGATAAAACCTTGGATCTTGTTCATGCTAGGCAAGCATTCTACCATTGATTCTTGCCACCAGCCCTCTATTATAATTGTTACTAATTATGTTATTAGTATGATTCAGCACACTGCATTTACATGACTTAAAAACTATGGTACAGATCCATTAGCTTGATGGAACTGACTATTAGTAAAAAGTAGAATGTGAAAATTGTGCTTTTGCTTAATCTTTTGAACCACCTATTTCAACGTCTAGTGTCGGATCAGAGTTGCTCAGGCACTGGGATCTAGCTGTATGTTGAAAGCACAGGGAACAGCTGGAAGTGATGTCAGGTTCATTTCTGTCTTCACCTCGGCGCGTCAGTTATGGAAAGTAGCACACAGCGTGGCTCGGTGCCACCTGATCCAAGGTAACAATATCACGCATTGTATCAATATACTCGTGCCTAGGAAAAGCTGGGCAAGGAAGCCACCAAGTGTCTCGTCAGTTAGCAGACTGGAACTAACGCGGTGAACTTCAGAGTTAGGCTTTTAGCTGGCAATGCCCAGAAAGTTTTCACGGGGCAGTCAGAAATTCACCTTTTTAAAAAAACTATAGATATATTTTATTTTGCATAAGTTATATATTAGTAGAGTTGATTTTTTAAAAGGCTAGTAATAACTTGTTGGCCAAGCTATACAGAAACTGAAATTCTCATACATTGCCAGTGACACATGTTTTTTTTTAGTAGTGAGCTCTATTAACCTTTTTTTAAAATATAATTTTATTGTGGTAAAAAAATCACGACATAAAATTTAACATTTTTATGAATACACAAATTCCAAATTCTGTAGCACATTAGACATTAGAACAGTGAGGAGAAAGGCAGCTTAGACAGGGCAGCTAGGACATGCGGCCGTCTTGGGCACCATCTACCCAGGCCATTTAAACATCCTCTCTATACCGGACGAAACATACTAGACAAAACGTGTTTGTTTGTCTGTTTATTTCTGTCTCCGCATCCACCGTTTGCATTCTCTGTCTCACTCCTCCAAGCTCTCAATAGGTAGCACTGATACTAGTTGAGAAATAGCACTATTTGGACAATAGCCAGCGATCTTGACATTTTTCTCTAGCCCCTTTGGCTATAAGTTTTTATAAATCAAGACTCTTTTCTCGATTCCTTATTTCTCAGTCTTTGTTCTCTACCCAACATAGTAATGGCTCATGAAAGAAGCTAAAATGTATCTATATTAGTGAAATTAATGTTTTTCTAATCTCAGAAATTCAGATTTTCTTATAGTAAGGTTAGACAAAAATTAAAGGATTTAGATAATAATTTTAGTCCTATTTCAAGAACTTTATGATAGCTTATTTTTAGTATCTACTAAGTTCCTTATTTACTTGGAAGACGTATTCTATGATTATAAAAATATTTTAAGTCCTTTAGAGACATTGAGGCCAGCACAACTTGAGTTATTTATTTCATCACACTTAAAAAAGTTGTGTATTATTACCTTTAATCAAGGTAAGCTATCATTCTTTGCTTAAGAACTGGCACTTGGATCAGTTAAATTTCATTGTCACTGTAGAAAAATAAAAATCATGGGAAATGCATTAAGAGGTTCTGTGGTTTATTTCATAAGTTTTATCCTACATTTTAATTTTGCATTGATTTTTTAAAAGCATATACCGGATCTTCTATTTTCTCAGGAATTTTGCCTGAATTTCAAAATATTTTCAAAAGAATATCACATGAAATAATATTTTCCAAATTTTATGAATTATCAATTGTTCAACATTTCCATAATGTAAAACCTGAATGTTATATTGAGAGCTAATTACTCTATGTGCTTCATCCCACTATAATTCTTGTTTATTTAAAAACTAGCATCATGGATGAAAATAGCAAACATATTTTATTAGTATGCATATTTTCTTTCAATTATTTTGGTATTGAAACTGTGGAAAAGTCAACCTGCATTAAATTTTACAGCTGTTTTTATGTATTGCATAATGCAATCCCATTTACTGGTATTTGTCAATTATTTGATTTTTATTCATATGATTAAAGATTCTATTGAAATATAAAGTATCACTAGTATATATGCTATGAGTGATTACAGTGCATTTTGGTGTCATGTATTTGAAAGTCCATATTGAGTCATATGGCTGTTATCATCTCAAGTCCTCAATAACAGCCACAGGGCTTTTACTGTTAGCAGTGAGACTCAATATTTTGAACTTGTTATGACCTGGGCTAAACTACAGCTTCTGAAGCATCTTAAAATTAAATAATTCTAGTTTCATGATTTAAGTGATAGCGGCTTTTATTTCAGCTTTCACATATAAACAGGCATAATATTTAGGTACTGAATGATACGAACAAATATACTTAAAACGGAAAAAGCAAATATAGCTAAATACTATTGGGTTAGAATAAGAGGAAAAATAAATGTATGAAGATATTCACATTTAAGAAAATCATAAACAATGGTATGACTACTTAAGAGACTCGGAATTCCCCAAACAGCACAGGTGTTCTATCTACCATATAAAATAATTAACGGTAAGGATGTTCTTTCCAAAAACCATAAATTATTATATCAATGCCTATTTCTTATTTTGCTTTTATTTTTATTAAGGCAAATGTTAAATTAATTTCACATAAAATATTTAAGAGACTTATTGATAAACTCATTTATAACCATTTCTTGGATAACTATGTCACTTGTTTAAGGTTTCTTAAACTATATTTAGTTTTATCCTATTTTTAAAGAAATTAAATCATATAAATCGAAAACATTAGCTTAAAACATTTTTAATATAACGGTATAGTGGCAGCAATGAAGATGATATTTAAAATTATCATTAGTTATGGCTGCAATTTGATGAGTCAACCTTTTTGGTATTTATAAATTAGTGGTCAATGAACTTATTTGTATTTGCTTGCTATCCAATACAACTATTAATGAATCAAATCAATGGATATGAATTAAATTTTCATTTCTTCTTTACCTTCATTTGTACATAAGCATATTAGAAATATCAGTTGTAAAATGTGGTGATTTTTGCCAATTATTGCATGTAAGTGATTATTTCTTCCACTATGATTTGAGAGGTGAGAATTGGTGTATCACTTACACAAACTCATTCCACAGTTGAAAAGCACTGTCAGAACTTTGCAGTGAAATAAACAGAAAGGAATATTTAATTTCTAAGTGTTTCTTAATTCTGATTCCACTTCCTAAATAACACATCCCAGCATTGCAGAAGCATCATCGAGAACCATCATAATAAAACACTTCTAGTATTTTATAAAGAATACTTGAGTCTAATGGCTTGTGAGAAAATTTGCTGTTTGTTAAATAAAGAAAAATCAAAAATTTGAAGAAATATTCCTTCTACAGCATCATGCTTGTCTGGAAATAAGTTAAATATTTTCCAGTGAACAGGCAATAGTAAAAAAATATGCAAATACTTTCAAGAAAAAGCGAAGTCATTGGCCTCTTGTTAGTCATATATTTTTAGTATGCAAAGTTGCATAGTATTTTATTGGTGTATTAATAATACATTATGTATTTATTAATTATAAAATTTATATTGTTAGAGCTTCAAAGTAATTTACATACAGGATATCATTAGTAGGTCAGAGTTGAACTGAGAAAGAAATTTTCGTATGTTCAAACATACTGGTAAAATATTTTCTTTCCAAATTTTTAAAGAAATACAACCGCATATGCTCATTTAGGAAGGATAGATTTATGTCCTGTGGCCTGGTTGTGTACCTGATAGTTTTAAATAATTAAAAACAGCTTCGGGAAAAATGAGGTGCTCTTTTTGGTTAAAAAATCACAGAATTTTTCTTCTCCTACCTTGGAGAACGTCCCACTGATCCATATGCCACCTTTGTAAAGTTTTCTAGGTTGCATACCATATGGTATTCATCTACTTTAACTCAATTTCTACTTTCCAATACCCGTATATCTTTCTCACAATGTAGAATAAAAATGTCTGTGGGCTTTCATGCTAGCTAACCCATTATTTAGTCACCCATGTACACTAAGCAAGCACTGTGCTACTGAGCTACAAAACCAAGTGTGGATTCTGATTAATAAGAGATTTATCACAGACAATATCACTTTAGGCACGTGGTATTCATAAAAACTTTCAAAACCCTTGGCAAACCTTTCTGTTCTGTTTTATTTGTTTCAGGTTTGAGGGAAGAGAGGGTAGAAAAATCCTGATAGTGGAAAATTTGTGGTAATCTTGCATCATCCTGCGAAGGCCCAAACTGGCATTTTTAACTTGAAATTCAGGCAACACTTGGGGAAAGAGGAATGACAGGGATGGCAGTGTTAAATGATTAGACTGATAAGTTGAAGAAAAGGTTTTCTCTTCACAGAGAAACGATATTTTGCATTATTTATGAAGAAATCTCTTTCTTGGATGTCAAATTGGAACTGTGACAAGAGAAAGATATTTTCAACCTGTGGCCTTTGTGTGACTCTAAATTACCATAAGAAGTTTCGAATGTGTCTCTGTTATGTCTGAAATAGCAACTTACCAAAGAATTTTAGGGAGTTGATCAATTTTAAACATGACACTTTCTAAAGGATTTTTGAACGATAGCATGTTTTTTCTATCATGTGTATATTTGACCTCTCAGGACTGAACAATATTTTATATTTACATAGAAAAAATTTCACCCTACACAACATTAATACATACATTAATATGTATATTAATACATAGTATTTATATCTATTGACATTCTGTAGGTTTCTGGAAAAATCGATAGGGTTCTTTTAAAGTCCTTAAGTAGGCTCATAATGATGAAAGCTCTAATCCACTGTGAGTTTGCAACGGCTATGATTTTGTTACAGGAAAGAGTCCTCCATGGAAAATACAGTAAGGATGTAAGTGAAACAGACAGCAGGTCTCATTGACACAACAATTTCATTTTTATTATCAATCTTAAGAAAATGTGGAGCTTAAAAAGTGATGTATGACATTGTTTTCCTTTAAGTAAATATTCCAATGTGATGAGGAGTAAAATATAATGCACTGTTGAATAAAATTTAATGAATGAGTCTTTGGGAATTATAACGGAAACAATTCTTTCCTAAACATAGATCTATTCCTATTCTATTTATAACGTGGACTTAAAATGTTTTAAATATAAGTACATTGTACATCTCTATTTTTAAGTGTTTTGGAGCCTGCTGGTTTCTCTGTTGTTGCTCTTCATACAAGATGCAAAAAGGAAGGACATGTGCTTACTTGTGGAATGAGGAAACCAAAACAAAATGGGTAACAATTTCTCTTGATACTCAAAATTCTGTCTCATTTATTAGTTGAAAATTTGTGAGTTTTCCTTGAAATAAAAACCTATCATGTAAGTTATTTAGAAAGAATGTTAGGTGGATACCTTTGAGCCTTTTAGTATTTTTGACATTTATGCATTTACTACCATTTTACTCGGGTTAAGATTAGATCAGATGACATTGAAAGCATTAAATTTAATGACAGCATTTCTCATAAAGTAAGCTTAAATAGATAATGCATTAGGGCTGACACTCATTAACATGAAATATAATTCTAAATACAAATATGTTAACCAACATTAGTATTTCAGTTAAATGGACAAATTAAGCAGGTTATGAGATGGCAGTATAGCTGAACAAAATACTGTATGTTGAGGTGAATTCTCTATTGTTTGGAACATAACTTGAAAGTTATTTGGGAGATAGTGCTTGTTTTCACTGTGATTTACGTATTTCTCTGAAAGTTTCAAGTTATAACAACAGATTCTAGTAAGTTGAGAATTTTGGTCGGCAGTTTGCACTTTATGTTTGGTAACTCTTGAGGCATCCTCTACACTGAATTTAGTGCTTGCATTGTTTTTTCTCATAGCATTAATTTTACTTCGAATATTACAACAAATTAATCATGATGAGAAAATTTCTTATAATGTATACTTTTAATCCATATGTATAGATAGTACACCTTATATTTCTACCTGGAGATATATTTATGCCAAAATCACTTTACAATCATGTCATAAAAAGAATAATGGAAAAGCAGAAAAAAATAAAAGCATTATTTTAATGAGAAGATATTGGGGTGGCAATCTAATAAAAATCTAATACAATGAAGACATAATATATTCCAGTCTTTATCTTCCTTAGAAACTGAAGTCTCTCATGAGTTGATGTTGGCCAACATAAGCTTAGAATTGAATTTGAAAATTTATATTATTTATTATGTCTCTTTAAAAATAGAAATGACACTGTAAACACATTTTAAGACCGTGTTGTCATTTAGAAACATGGAAAAGTATCTTGCAATATGAAACCTGAATTAGAACTCGGTAGTAAGCTTTTCCCAAATTGAAGGGCATTCTACAAAATGCCAGGCTATCAGGGTGAAAAACAAGGAACCATTATAGACTGATGCAGTCAAAAGGAGTCTAAGGGAACTTTGTGACTAAATGAGATGGGAAATACTGGATTGGATCTTAAGACAGAAAAGGGCATTAAAAAATAGAAATAAAGAATAAATTAGTTTAAATCAGTGTGTAGATATATTGGTTCTCTAGTGGCAGCGAATGTTATCATGATAGTGTAAGATGTTAACACAGAAAAATAGATACTAGAGAACTATTTATAATAATTTGTCAACTTTTCTGAAAATATAAAATGATCCTGAAACCAAAATTTCTTTTTTAAAAGTTATAGCATTTTGCCCTCACAGCCACTGCATCATTACTAATTTTTTACTGCAGTATTTAAAGTGCATACTGTAGTATGCATGCCTATAATACAAAGTCATTGTTACTTCATACATTTTCATCACTTACCCAGAATGGGCGTTCCAATTTGGTTCATAAATTGTAGCAGCGATGATTTGGGGAAAATAGGTAGACCTGAAGTGATCGAAAAAAATATTTTTTATGAACTATTTTTCTGAAATTTCTATGTGCTGGTTCTCAATAAAGAATATCTTCATGGTTTCAACTGTAAAACAGGACATTTTATTATTAAAGAACTAAGTCATGGAGATACAGAAAAATATTTTATTAACTTTTATATTCAAGATCCTCAAGAAGTTCCTTCATTCTATCTTGGGTGATCAGAGTGCTATAATTATCTTGTCTTTTATAAAATGAACCATCTCATATTGTAAAATTGGAGTCACAGAAGTTTTGATATTACTATTTCTGCTTCAGATGTTTCAAATTATCACTTGAAAGCCAGAATATTAGCTGCTGAAAAGGAAATAGATATTATGTTTATTATCTGGTAAGAATAAAATGAAAAATGTACTTTCATGAATGGTTAAGAAAACTTACACTGAAATAAAAAAATTGAGAAAATCAGCATGATTTACACCTTAAATTTTGTGAAGATTAAACTCAGACCAAATATTTTTGATGAAAGTGATAAGTAAACACTGAACTACAAATGATCTTAAAACTCGGGAACTTTACAGAAGGAGAGAAATGAGTCCAAAATTCTAATAAATGATGTCAGTTTTATTTTTACTATCTAGTGAAGAAAAGCTAAATTAATTCAAGAGTAGAACTCATTAGTGTATGTTGATCTTGCGTAACTTTGCTGAATGTTTTATTAGTTGTAATACTTTTTAATGAATTTACAGGATTTTCTATATGCAAGATCATGTCTCTTGCAAATTATTTTAATTCATCTGAACTATTGTGATTGGGGTACTGTTATTTTTGTATTAATTAGTTATTATTACATAGTTACCTTGTCTAAATCTTTCAGTACAATGCGGAATAGAAGAAGATAGGTGAGACATCATTGTCATGTTCCTGGTCTCAGCAAGAAAGCACCTAGACTTGCTTTGTTATTTTACCTGTGGCTTTTTAAAAAAGACGTATTTAATTTGTGGAAGTTTCTTTCTGTTTCTACTGTATTTTCTTTAACATAAAAGCATATTACACCTTGGCAAGTGCTATTTTTCACCTGTGTATACTAAAATGATTATATGCATTCAATGTATGACTTTTATATTATTCATGTAATGTGTGGTTGATTGTCCTATGTCTCAACACTCTTGCATACCTGGAGTAAATTCCACTGGGTTGAGATATATAATTATTTTTATATGTTGCTGTATTTGATTTGTTAATTTTTTTGATAATTTCTTGTTTATATTTCTAAAAGATATTGATTTGCAATTTTTGTGATGCCTCTGTCTGATTTTAGTATCAGGTTAATATGGCATCATAAAATGAGTTAGGAAGTGTTTGTTTTATTCTAGATTTTTTTGGAAGTTTGTGAAGAATTACTATTAATTCTGTAAATATTTCATAGAATTCAATAGTGAAGTCATCTATCTCTCTATCTATCTATGATATGCAATGGTTACATTGAGCTTGGAGATTCTGTGCACATATATATCATGGCAACATTACAGTTTCTTTCCTCCCCATTGTCTCTCCTGTTCCCTCCTTCATTCCTTCCAGACTCCCACTGTCACACCCATTTGGTTCTATAGAAATGCCTATATTCTGAGTTGTTCACATTAGAGAAACTATGCAATGTCAAATTGAAGGTTTTGTGCACTGCAAAGAAAACTATCAATAGATTGAAGAGAGAACCAACAAAATGTGGGAAAAAATTTACCACCTCTACCTCAGATAGGAGGATAATATCCATAAAAGAACTGAAGAAAAATAAGTCCAACAAAAGCAAAGACACAAGTAAAAATTGAGCAACTAAAGTGAATAGGCAGTTCTCAGATTCAGAAGTTCAAATGAACTAGGAAAATCGACAGCTCCTCCTCCCTCTTAAGATAGCTGGGATTGCAGGTGAATGCAAGAGGAGAACCAGTTGTTAATGTTTCCTAACAGATGATACAGGGATCTAATATTTGACAGCCATCTGTCTACCCCCAACCAGTTGAATAAGAATATTCGTTGTCATTTTGGTGTACTTTACTAAGGCTTTTTAGCAGCACATAACATCACACATTCAGCAAAAAAATTGTGAGTATATCCTCAAATTATTGGTAACAATGCCAACCATAGATATATCCAATAGCTTTGTGTATTGATCTGCTAGGGCTACTTGTAACAAAATGTAGTAATGCTGGTCACCAACACCAAATACATTTTATTTTATTACAGTTTTGAAAGCTGTAAGTATCCATGTTCAAAATGTCCTCAGGATTAATGTCTGGTGAGGCTTTTCTTACTGGCTTGCTTATGTGTGTCCTCTTGGTCTGTCCTCACATGACCTCTTCTTTGTACACACGTGGAGTGAGAGAGGGATATCAGCTATCTCTTCTTTGTCTTAGGAGAACACCCACATTATTGTATTAGGACCGCATGTGTATGATTGACTACACTTAGCTTTGATTACCTCCCTGAACTATTATCTAAAACTGAAGTTACATTGAAAGTTACGGCTTCAGCATTGGAATTTAAGGAGGATCCAATTCAGTTCATGGTGTCAATCACAATTATTTACCATTACTTCATTGTCACCTTTGCTATTCAAGAAAATTTAAAGTGGAACCTACCTAGAGGAGGAGCCGGAAGCCTGTGTGTAACTGATACTGTGAAGCGTCATTGAATGACGCTGTGCACTCGAGCTGATAGTCACTCTGTAGCTTACTTTTTCATTGCACCAATTCAAAGAAACACTTAAGCAACATAAAAGAACAACAAAAGAAAGTCTGAAAATTTGAAACCAACATAAAATAGATGACAATAGCAATGAGTAAATTTTATTTGTGTTTTTCCAATTATTTGCAAATCTGCTATAAAGTGAATTTTAGTTGTTTTAATATTGTCTAAACTTTGAATATAATAATCATTTGAACACACTAGAATGAAGAGTGTTTCTAGTTGGGTAGAGATGCAGTTCTATACTTTCATAACATATCTTATACTATCTTTGCAGGCACTTTCGTTTAGCATGAAGCAATAAGCACATACATTATTCAGAATGTTTTCATTTCAGTTCCTAAGGAAGTAGGTAGGCATTGAATTGTTTTGCTATTGAAAAATGGAGCCTTATGGCTGTTTGGAAGGAAACTTTCTGGACAAAGAGACAAAAGACATAAACAGAGATAGTAAAAACACACAAAAATAAGTACAGAGAAAGGAGACACAGAGAGAAAAATAAAAATGAAATCTGTACCAGTGAGGGACATCTCATGATGGCAAAATGTCAGCATATTCTAGTGGTTATTTCAATGCTAAGCAATATAAAAGTATTTATAATTTCATATAGAAAACCAGCAGTTAAGACAGTTCACAAATACATAATAATAGAAAATTATCATTTTCAATATGTAAGTACATTTGTTGGTAATGTTTGGTTTAATGTTTTACCAGTTTAATATACATAACAGTAGATGCTACCACACTAATTATCAGGATTGAGAAATTTAAAAATTTAAACCTGGAACAACCAAAGAGAAAATCAATAAGAAAAGACTGAGCTTGAACTACATTATTGAAAAGAAAATGGACCCAACACGTAAATACAGAACGCTCCCTCCTGCACTAACAGAAAGCACGCTTTTCTCAAGTGAACATGATACATCCTCCAGTATAGATCAGAAAGCATGGATTAAGACTTTTAGAAGGTCAACATTATAAAAAAATCTTTTAATCATAATTTAATGAAACAAAATTTATCAGTAGCAGGAAAATCTTAAAGAGGTAGAAGTTTCTTAACTCATAGGTCAAAGAAAGTCACAAAGTCACAGGAAAATTAGAAAATGCCTTTATATAGTGAAAATTAAGCACAATGTACTGAACCTTGTAAGATGCATTGAAAACAGTCTAAGAGATAAATTTATATCCTTAAAAATTACACTAAGAAATCTTGAGTCAACAAGCTAACTTTACATCACATAGAAGTAAAAAAGAATTAATGAAATCCTGAAGAGAATAAATGAAGACTAGAGAAAAGGTAACTAATCTAGAGAATTAAAAAAAAAAACTAGAGTAACTGAAATTAATTTGGATTTTGGAAATGATCAACAAAATTCACAAGCTTTTGGTTAAATTTATCAAGGAAATGAGAGCAAAGACTCTAATTAATATCAGGAATCCAATAAGGGAAATTATTACTGATATTAAAGAAATTTAAAAAAACTATAAGGGAATATGATAGACTATTGTATGTCAACATATTAAATAAAATAGGTAAAATGGACAAATTACTAAAAACACATATTCTCCCAAACTGAATCAGGAAGAAATATAACATCTAAATTGAACAACACCTTGCAAAGAGCTTGAGTCTATTATTTAAAAATGTCCAATAAATAAAAGAGTACAACAACAACAACAAAAACTTTGGATAAGGAAAAGCTTAAGAGACATCTGTTGGTTAATTCTGTCAAAGACTTAAAAGAATTAGCAAAATCCTCAACTTATTAAAAAAAAATTGGGAAGAAGAAGCACCAGTTCTTCCATGAGGAGTCCAGCACCTTGACAAAGTCAGACAAAGGTGCTGAGAGCAAAGAAAACTGTAGGCTAATATCTTGCTACATTTTGAAGAAACATCTCAACAAATACAGGCAAACCAAGTGTGTCAGCATAGTGAAGATATGATACACTGTAACCAAGTGAGATTCGTTCCTGAATATAGAGAAGTTTCAACATATGCAAATGAAACAAAGTGAAAAATCACAATAACAAAATGAAGACAAAAGAGCATTATCGTCTTGATGTAGAAAAAAAAACACAAAAATTGAAACCTTCCTTCCTAAAAATAATCATCAAAAAACAGGGAACAAAGACACTATTTCAATGTTATAGAAGACTTCTCTGAAAATTCACACGTATTCAATGTGATTCACCTCAGAAGAAATGAACAAGACAAAACTGTATGCTGTAACCTCTTCCATTTAACATTCAATGTGATCCTCTGGGAAATTGAAAAGGAAACACAATAAAAGCCATCTGGAGTTGAGAAAAACCTATTAAACTGTCTGTATGTTCACCTGATACAATCTTGGGTATGGAAAAACTGATTCCACAAAAGAATTTTAGGACGACATGAATTCAGTACAATTTCAGGATATAAAAACAACACAGAAAACTTACCTTCTAAATATCAAAATTCACTAAGGTAAAAGGATTTTAGGAAATAAACATCGTTTAAAATAGCATCAAAAAGGAAAATTATCCAGGGTCTCATTCAACCAAGGAGATGAAAGATTTGTAGACTAAAATCTATAAAGTGATGCTAAAAAAGAGCAATCACACATTTCTAATCTCTTGCATCAAATGTATATTTCTCAGTTTTCTGTCCTTGTACTCTCTGAGACTTATTATTAAATGCATATTATTATTGTTTTATTACATTTGCTCACAGTTCTAGAGGTTTTAGTCTATGATTGATTTGCTCACATTTAGGACCTATGATGAAGAAGCATCCCATAGCAGAGCAAAAAGGATTATGTCATGTTATTTTTTGGCCAAGGAACAAGGAAGGAATTAAAGAGCAGGGCTCACCAGCCGACTTTAAAAGCATTCGCACTATAACTTAAGGTTCTCATTAGATCTCACCTATTTCTCCACCTCCCAAAATTACACCCTGTGGAACAAGTATTCGACACATGAGCCCTGGGAGGGCATTTAATACTCAGAGTAAAGCAGCATATAACGAGAAAAAGTGTGTAACAAATGTATTCAGTCAAAGTTTGATGTGATACCAAAGCTTTCAGAAATGAAGACCTGAAGATCCGAAGGAAAGTATTCATTATAATGCATAAATTTGATGAAGAATGAAGAGCCATGGAGAAATATGATCAGTCGAAACAGTTTGCACGTGATGGTAATAAACTGAAGGTGGATCCCAGCATTCAGATGCTTCTTACCTTTGTGTAACTTTCATTTTTCTCAGGCATGGGCCAGGACCATTCTAGAATAAGGGCTTTATGACTCAACAGCGGACAAGAGAGTCAAAGAATTTTGTGCTCCATTCTTTCACAGAAAGCGGAAGGTTTGTGTAGTGTTTTGTGGTTTTATGATTGTCTTTGGCAAAAGCGGGTCCTAGTTTTGCTTACCGACCTTGGAAAACGGTATTTTAGTTTCTATGGTCTGATTTGTTTCAGAAAGAGTAACAGGAGCAAAAGGGTAAAGGAAGGGCGGAAGGAGAGTGCTTCTGAGACTCTTCCCGTGTTCTTTAGTTCAAAGAATTTAGGATTACAAAATGCCATACTTTGGAGTATTATTTTATGAACCCAGACCCTATGTACAGATTTAATTGACTCTCTATCAAAACTCTAATGATTTTTTTAATGAAAAGGGGTATTTAAACATTTCACATAAAGGACCTTCAATAACTCAATCTTGACCAAAAAACAGTTAAAAATCTGATATTTTCTAATTTCAAATTTCTATAAAGTTAGAATTATCAAAATAGTATAATACTGATGTTAGTATGTACCAATAGAACATACCAACAGAACAGAATAAAAATGTCAGTAGTAACTTGTCACTTTTTTTGATGAGAAGATTTTCACCCACAGTGCCAAGTTCATTCAATGATTTAAGAGTCTGCATAACAAATTTGAATGGAAAAACATAACATCTCCTATGAAAGAATTAAAATAGACCCTCACCTTATACCATGTATGAAAGCCAACTCAAACTGGAACAAGGACATAGCCATAGCAGATAATGTATAAAGCTGTTAGAACACACGAGGGAAGTACTGCTCACTTTTCCATCAGCGGGACAAAATATCTGACACTCATAACTTAGAGAAGGGGAGGATAGTTCATCTCATAATTTCCAGTGGGTTCAGTCAACAGTCAGCTGGCTCCTGGGCACAAATGGCATGGCAAAGGGGCCTGGCAGAGGAAAGCTCCTCACGCTATGAGCCAGGACAAATAAAAAGCAGGAGACAAGAAGATTAGGAATAAGAATATACTTTCTTTTTCATTGTTTCTTGGAAACAGGGTATCACTCTGTATTCCAAATGGTCCTGATCTCACTACATAGCCTGTGCTAGCCTTGAACACATGGCAATCCTCTTGCCTCAGCCTCCAAAGTGCTGGGATTGCAGGCTTAAGCTACCAGGCCCAAATTCTGTGCTGATCAGCAGTTGAACCCAAGGCCTTGTGCTTGCTGGACAAGCATTTTAACTACCAAGCCGCACCCTGAGTCCCAAGAATATCCTCTTCCAGGCCATGCCTCTGATGGTCTACTTCATCTGAGCAGGCCGTGCCTCCTGACGGCTATGGAGCTCATTACTGGGCTAGTGACTAGGGAGTGTAGTGTTCTCGTTATTCATGTATCTTCCAAAAGCCTCACTTTGAATATATAAAGCTATGAATGACGCTTTAGATTTAAACAATAACAAGGATAAAACTTTATTTATTTATGTATTTATTTATTTGAGACAGCATCTTGCTCAGTAGTCCAGGCTGGTCCTGAGCTCATGATGAAGCCCAGGCAAGGATAAAACTTTATGGCATAGAATTTGATAATGATTCTTGGCTATCATACAAAAGCATATACAACAAATATAATAATACATAAAAATTTAAAAAGTGTATTAATAACCATTTTCAACAGAGTAAAAAGACAATCCACTGAAAGAAAAAAAATGGGAAGAGTAATACTCCATTGTGTACATATACCAGATTTTTCTGTATCCATTGGTCTGTTGATGGGTATTTCAGTCTTCCACACTTTAGCTATTGCTAGTTGTGCTGCTATACACACGGATATACACGAATTTCTGTTATACGTTGCTTTTAACTCTTTTGGAAAGATAATTAGAAGAGGTATCACTGTATAGAATAGAATACATATTTTCAGCCCTTTGGGGAATCTCCATACTGCCCTCTATAGTGGCTGTATTAGTTCACAGTGCTACCAGCAATGGAAAATAATTCTTTTTTTTCTCTGCAACCACTCCGGCATCGACTGCTGTTTAAGTTGTTGATACACACCATTGTTGCTAGGGTTAGATGATACCTTAGTGATGTTTTGATTCACATTTCTCTAATGGCTGAAAGGGGTCAACATCTTTTCACATTTTTGCTGACAATTTGAACTTCATTTGAAAACTGTCTATTGATTTTTGTTACCCATTTTTAATCAGGTGTTTGATTTTGAGGGGTCTACTTTAATTCAGTTCCTCATATATTCTAGTTATTATCCTTCTGTCCATGGTGTAGTAGTAATTTTTTCCCATTTTGTAGGTTCTTTCTACACTCTGTTTCTACTTTCCTTTGCCATGAAGAAACTTTTCAATTTAATGTAATCCCATTTGTTGATTTTGGGGCCTATTTCTTTTCCATAAAGACAGATAGATTTGAGGCTTTTATAAGTAAATGGACGCAAATGAGACCAATGTGCTTAGTGAACTGAGTCAAATACAGAAGGCTAAATATCTCATAGTTTCTTTAATATGAGAAATCCAGAACACAGGCATTCTACAGAAGAATATGAGTGTTATAGTGGTGATGGTTGCACAGTGTGTACTGCTGTATGCTACTGACATGAACTGTGATATTTGTACTGCTGAGGTGTAGTGCACTTGTCATTCCCCAGCCTCCTGGACTGTTAGAGTTTAACAATGCGCAATCACACTTGGCTTTATTATATATATTTTATAACATGGAAGAAGGTAATTTTGGGATTGGGTGTATAGGTGAATGGCTAAAGCATTTGCCTAGCAAGCATTAGGTTCTCAGTCAATTCCCCAGCATCACATAAAGATTAACCAGGCATGGTGGTACATGCCTGTACTCCTAGCACTGGGGAAGCTGAGGCAGGAGGATTGACATGAAGCTAATTTTAGTTACACATTGAGCTCAGGACCAGCCTGGACTACAAAGCAAAACTATCTCAAAAACAAACAAAGAAGAAAGAATTTAAAAAAAACCCTCAAACCTCTTGTCAAACTTTAAACTTATTATCATTATTTTTAATGCATATGAATTCCAAATTCTACAACGCATTAAAACCATATGGTTTGGGGAATCAAGGACCATAAGAGATTATGTGAGACTTTCCCTTCATTGAAAGGAACAAAACCAGAGCAGTTGTTAGCAGTGTTTCTCTCATTTCTAAAGAAATTTCCCCAGGCTAATGACAGCTGGGAGTACATACAATTACCTCTATAGAAGTAGTTTTTATTTAATACTGACCTAAATTTGTATTGTGCTGTTTTCCAAAATACTTCTATTGTGCAGAGAAACACTCTTAAATGTGCACTGTTGATTTTTTTATTTTTATTTTTTGTAAATACATGAATTCCAAATTCTGTTACACAGGTGGGGTTTGGGGAATCAGTGAAGGTCTATGCCCATCACTTCTCAGATGTTCACCCCTTTCTTAGCTGACCATTGCTTCTTTTTCTATTCTGTCTGTCACGTTAGGACCTTTTTGTGTCGTTATTTTTGTGTATTTCATAAGAAAGTCATCTGTATGTCAGTCTCTCGTGCTTGGTCCATTTCCCTAAGCATTATTGACTCATGAATGACAAAATAGGTAAAACCCTAGAAGACACAGGGACAGGAAATGATGCTCTGAACAGATTACCAGCCACACAAGAAATCTCAGCAAGAATCAACAGGTGAGACTATCTTAAACTAAAAAGCTTTTGCACAATAGAAGAAACATTCAACAAGTCAAGAAGACAACCCAGAGTGGGAAACGATATTCACCAGCAGCACTTCAGACAAAAGATTAATATCTAGAATACACAGAGAAGCCAGAAGCATAGAGTCCCCTAAAATAAACAATCCCTTCAAGACATAGGCAGCTGAAATAAGAAGCTTCTCAGAGGAAGTCCAAATCGCCAACAAACACATGAAAAAAGTGTTCGTCATCATTGACCATCTGAGAAATGCAAATACAAACAGCACTGAGGTTTCACCTTGCCCCAGTGAGAATGGCCAACATCAAGAACTCAAAGAAACAATTCTTGGCAAGGGTGTGAAAAAAGGGAACTCTACTGCATTTTTTTAAAGGAAAAGTAAAACGGTGGCTGAGTCTCCAGATACTCTGATGTACACTCGCTCTCATCGTCATTCCTGTCGCCTTTTACTGATCTCTTGTCTTCATTCGCCCTGCTCCATTCATTTTGGTGCTGTTTTCATTGTGCCTTTTGCTTCCTGTGAACGATTTCCTTCAACTTTCCTTCATGTCCTGACTTTACCCAATTTTCCTCAACATCTCTGTGTTGCACTCTTCTATTCAGATTAAAACATGTTGAAGAGAAGTTGAACTGGAGCAGTCATATTTAATTCAATTTATAAGTAAAACTTTTTAGTTTTTAATGCCATTACATTATAATTTTTTCAGAAATATGTATTCCTACTTGTTTCCTTGTGTTGCCTGCTTTTCTCTAAATTTTAATTATTTTTTCTATCCATTTTCATTTAGTATCAAAAGCAAAAAAAATGAGGATACATAGAATTTCCCCAAGAATATATTGTATGAATTCTCCTTTAATGAAACAAGTTTATAAACTTTTGATAAATGGTTAACATGAACTTTTAAAATCTAGCATATTATAGATTTTATTATATGCCTTATTTCATGGGAAATTCTGTGTAAAATAATCTGAGCAGTTCAATATGTGGAAAGGGCCATAGACAAATAGAAATTAGTGAGTCAGAGAGTGGAGTTCTTAGGCTCTGAGTTTTCTGAGTTACCCAACTTATTATTTTATCTTTACAAAAGCTGTAGTTATTCTAACTACTATCAGGTAAACAATAAATGAAGAATAAACTTTGATTTGTGAAACATTTATGAACAGTATAAATGCAAAGAAAGGATGATGTCAGTGTTTCAAAATAATGAGAGAACTAATGATTAAAATTGACATGACATGTAGTAGGCGCTCAGGAGTGGAGGCTCTTCTGCTTTTGAGTCAGATTTATTTTTCATGTTAAATTCATTGAAAGGTAGAGTCATTCTTTTAAAAACAGAATTGTTCTACATTAATTGTCAATGTTTTCTAAGAAGTGAGAATATTTGCCTTTATCATTTTCATCTTTTTATTATTACCTTGTAATCTTAATTGATCTGCTGACAGCAGAGAGGATTATCTTTTGAATATACTGTTCCTAAAATAAAAGAGGCAAAAAGTCAAATCTCTTGCCTTGAAATATATTAAGTTGACATTGTTCATTTAAAGAATCACGGCATTTGTCAATTGGAAGTAAAATCTCAAAAAAATTGCCCGATTAATTTTTTCACAGCATTTCACAAAACTTATAACTGGTGTTTGCCTTATACATTTCAGAAAATTAGCAGTTAAGGTGTGCATGACAAGTTTATAATTTCATAACTTTAATATAGGACTTTCCAGGCTGGTCCTGAATGCACTATGTGGCCCAGGTTGGCTTTGAGACCAGGACAATCCACATGCCTCAGCCTCCTGATTCTGGGATTACAGGTGTGTGCCACCATGCTCCGCTTTATATGGTGCTGGGGAATAGAACTCAGGGCTTTGCACTTACAAGGTAAACACTACAAAAGCTGTGCCATTCCTCCAGCCCCAAAAGTTCTGCACTTTAAGGGACAACTTTTGACTCTGTTTGGGAATGGATAAACTGAATCTGACGTAGTATAGAAGCCTGCATGTCCCTGGCCAAGAGCCTGTGCTCTTCCCTTTGGCATGTGCAATTCTCATATTAAAGACAGGATGCCACTCAATTCTCATGGTTTTTACAGTCAACTGCATTCTATGTAATTTTTCTTAAAGCAATTATAACTGTATAAATTTTATTTAAACTCTTCAAACTCAAGCATGCTCGATAGTGTTCATTACACAGTCTTACTAACTTTATCACAGAACACTGGGTCCTCTCTACAAGTTTTGCACTACCTAAAATGTGAAATGCTAGACAAATGTTCACTACATAAATAAGGCAGAAAGAGTGCTAAACAGTTTGTGAAGATTTTCAAAGTGCAACGTTTGAAGAGTAGGATGAATTAATATCTCCATAAAGTCTGTAGAAGTCTGGATTTCAATATGTTTAGATTTGAATGCCTTGTAATATGCCATTTGAGTTTTTATTTGAATATAAATGTACTGCATATTCATTGACATGTTGCCCAGCCTGGAAGTAAGGTCTGTGGCTGCTGCTTACGGGTTCTTTTTCTTAAGAACTGTCCTCCTGTTGTTATTCCCAGTAATAATGACTGAAGCACCTTTATTTAGTCAGTATTTTCTGTCATTATGTTTTTGTCTCAAAACCAGAATCAGAAGACCATGCTCTTAGTCCCAGGAAACCACGAGCCAATTTAACCTACCTTCTTTTAAATTGTACCTGACAGGTGTTCTTTGTCAGCAACAGGAGAGTTAACCAATAACTTTTTAAGATTCTTTCATCTTTGAGTGTATTGTGTTCAAATATCATTTATTATTAAGCAAAATATGAACAAATCATATTTTCACCATAATTCCCATAGAGAAAGCACACTTTAATTGAAATTCATTCAAAATACTCCACCTGAAAGATATTTTTGTCTTTCTCCATTTCTTTTTTTGTTTCGTTTTTATTCCTCAATTTGATATTTGGTACAATTCTAAAAATTTGACATGTTTTAGCAAAGCATGATTTCACCGTGCTCTTTGACAGCTGTCAATGAGAAATTCTTGCCCTTGAAATCCAACAATCAAAATCCACATTTGAACACACACACACACACACACACACACACAGATAGAAGTGGTGAACAGGAAGCAATTTTTTCCGGGCTTCTCATCACTTCTATTTTTTTTTTTTTGAAATGGTAAAATTTGGAATTTGCCTTTTGAAATACAGAGTATAGGTTGTTGGGATTTGTGATAGAGAAAATGCAACTCACCATTTCACAACCACATTTATTTCTCTTATGAGATATTTTTACTTTTATGAGAATGGAATCAGCGTTCTGTGTTGTCTTCGTGGGGGTAGAACAGTGCTTTTGTTATTTAGATGCTCTACTTTTGCCCTACATGGGTTCAATATCAGATCACCAAAAATTTCCATTGAGAGTTTAGTATTTTCTTGTTTACACAATATTGACTCTTTTAGAAAGAAATAAAAAGATACCACCCAAAATGAAGACAAAAGCTGAGGTAATTTTCACTCTTTACGTGACTTGGATTATTAGCTAAAGCAGAGTACAACTAACTGGTCAAATCCTTGAAGACAATCAAAGAAACCCGTGGTCATTTAAAACTTTTTAAAAATTCACCATAAACAATTTCTAGCCTCCAAATTTGTACTTGATTGTTGTTATAAACGGTCATTTCTCACAGAATGAAGTGTCTTATGAAAATAATGCAAACTTTCTCTAAAAATAGTCTAATTTTGAAGACATTTTACAAGCATCTTTCTTGCTATGTGGATACAGGTATAAAGTAACCAAAAATATTCTCTTAACTATCAAAACAGGTTGTCAAATATTTAGATAAGTAGATGAGTACCTGAATATTTCATTCTTATATCCATTTTTAGTGTTTCTATAAGTTTAAGCAAAACTCCTGATTATCTTGAAATTATGTAGTGGAGTCCTCTGTGTCATTTTTTATAATCATGTTTTCAAAAATGCCCCCAAATTACCCAGTAAATTGTTTATTTAATGACTTATTGTCCAAAATAAATAGTGCGTAAATACTTGCAACTTGAGGTTTTAAAGCTTCAATGAGAGCAAAGTAAAAAAAAAAAATAAATAAATAACATGAATTGATTTTTTGTTGCTTCTTTCTTCTGTGGTTAAATACAAGGCCACAACTATATAATTGAATTTCATGTGTCTTCTTTATTTTGTATTTTAGATATAGGCAATCACATCTGTTTATGTTATAATTATTAGTAAAATGAAATGAAGCTTTATGTTAAGTATGTAACACAAGGCTTGATGTATCATGAGTACTCCATGCACAGGAAAGCCACTAACGTTATCAATAATAAATAAGAATTTTCAAATATGAATGCTATTGTTTGGATGATATATCTCCCCAATGCTTCATATACTCGGGAGGCGATTGAACTGTGGGGGCTAAGTGGAGATTCTCTGAACACTGAGCAAAGTTACCTTACATTGCGGGTGTCAGGTATTGTGTTCCAGCGATGAGAAATCGCCTGGGACCCCATAGCATTAATTTTTCAACTGGTACCTTAGCAGATACAAAGTGTACTTTGAAGTAATGTACTGACCATTCTTCTCAATATATGACATTTCTCATTTGGCTCAGCATCTGAGTGTAATTCTGATTCATGTTCTTGTGTTATGTTCATGTTCAGTAAGTTGCCCCACCAAAATTTCTATCATACCTACAGATTTAGGATTGATTATAAAATCTTATGTGGTATGTTGTTTTTCTATGTATCAAAACAAAACCTATAACATATCATTTTAAATGTTATCATACTGTCTGGTTTTGTGGATAGTACACAATTTCAGAAAATGTCTGTAGCAACTGGTTACAAAAAATTATGAACAGTTATTGTAACAGACAAAAGCTTAGGGTCACGTGCCTCAGGACATTGAATCTGTCTCTAGAATCGTACTGATGTTTTCATTCCCTGTTCTTTGTTTTTGTCATGGAACTTGCAGAAAGTAAGTGGACAAATACAACACAGTGACAAAGGTGACCATTTTCTTTCTCTCATGCTCACTAACATCTGTTTTATTCAGTTCCATCAACAGTATAAAGAATATATGATTTTATTGATATCACTGGAAAATAAAAGGTATGAGAATATGCTTTTAAAAGTGGTTATTATGATTCATTGCACATGGTACATTATAATATTAATTGAACTTGGGAAAAGGAAAATTTTTGCTACAGTCTTGCCCTACTCGATACTTCCCCATCACACTCTCCTGTAGTTCAGTTCTTGGCTGCATCACCATGTGTCTTTTATGTAATGGTACCCATGACATGCCAAATTTTTCAGCATTTAAAAATGTATATTTTTTGTTACATAGATTTTTAAATAATGATTGTTTATGTAACATTCTTGTCATATTCTTAATGGCTACTTTACTCAGTAATACATTATAGTAATTAATCTTACATACATACTATGCCCATATACACACACATTTATAGAAAAATACTTCATATTAGGCATTCTCTAAGCACGCCTAACTCAACCTTAGACAATTGCTGCCAAGATTTTCCAGAATTATAGGCATTATTTTCTAATTGGACTTGTGGCTGAATCAAATATTTATGAAGAAAAGCACAATAGTGACAATCAAAATAAAGAAGTGACTTTCACTCTGAATTTGCTACATACTTTGTATTCATTATTTCATGTAATTTAAAATCACAAGAGAATATGGCTGTTTTGTTATCATTTTACTGATGATGAAACTGAGGTAGAAAGGGGTCAATTGCAATGCAAGGAAAGTAAGAAATACGTGGGCTCAATCTTAAAGATGGGGCTTTATAAAAATCTTTTTATCTCATTTGCTTTAATTTTGTCAAGTTCGACTCATCCTAGTTGAAATGTATATGGCACATCATATAAACAGAGAACACTAAGGTCCAGGCTTGACAAACAAAAGTAGTTCCAAGAGTAATTTTCAAGATAACAATACTAATTCAATTGGTATCATGATGCTATTAATAATAGTACCAGTAAGGTCAATAAAGCCTATTTCAAGAGAGATAATGTCATTCTAAGGATAAAATAATGACAGACAAGGAAAATAACTTGAAATCAAAGAACCATGGCAACTCTGAATTAATGAAGGAAATATTTATTAATATTCCCATTGAAATTTTCAGCTCACTTTTGTGTCCTTTATTTTTTTCAAGTAAGTTGTGCTTTTTCTCTCAGATTCCAGATTTTCTGTTCATGAAACCACAGAGAATGAGAAGGGGAAAGGCAAGAGATATGTAAATAAAGAATGAGTAAAAACAATGCGCCTCTGATGATATTGAATGTAATAGGCATTATAAAAACAAGCAAAAATAAAAAAATAAATAAACCCACAAGGAAAGAAAGTTACCTTGATATCAGTGTTACATTATCGTTTTTTCATTTGGTGTTGAGTAATGACTCCGTCCTTTCCGGGATATTTGCTTGTTTAAGCAAGAATTTATCCAATTAACAAGCAAATACACTGAAGTAAACAAATACTTCATAAATATTTAAAGCACATTTTATTAATGCTATCATAATATTTAAAACATATTTTGATTAATGCAATCACAATGCTTTTGTGAATAGAATAAAACATTTGTTTTAAATTGGAAATATGTTTTTTCCCAATGGACTCAAAACTGATAAATTATAGAAATTAATCTGAAAGTCCAGCAGGCTGTTATTTTTCCCTGATGTTATACCAGTTAGGCTGCTATTCAAACTATAGTGGTGCCAGAAAGAAGGGTGAGTATAGGTTGTAACATTTGCTTCCCACCATAAGATGAATATGGAAGAAGCAAATTCACAGATATGTCTTAGGATCCTACCTTACATATATGTCTCCTTAAACAATCTTATGTCCCTCTGTAAGTAAGAGAATTCTATTCTTGTCTTGGGGTCTTGACTGCTTTCACTGAACTTTAGACATTGGCATTATGAACACAGTTATGTGCCTCTAGAGATGGGAGGTTATCAGTCATTCCCTTCTTAGCACCTTCGCTGTTTATTACATTCAATATCATCAGAGGCACAATGCTTTTTGAAAGTGTCACTCCTACCATTTTTCCTAACTATATTTCTATTTCAATAATTGGGAAGAAATGGAATAATTTCATATATTTTTAACTCTCTAAGATTTAAAAATTTAAGAATGGTTGCCGTTCAAGGAAAAAAATAATGATCTCAAAAACTAAACTCAATATTTGAGAAAATAATTTTATGTCATAATCTTAATTCATAAATCTTGTATTTCCCTTTCAAAATTATCTTGGGGACAGTGATTAGGGTATTTCAAATCTAAGCTGGTGAATTTAAGTGGTTTTGAAATAGGAAGAAAATCTTTTGCCCTGTAAATGATGGAGCCAAAAAATTAAATATAATTTTTGATGTGTAGAAGGGTGACACTTTTGCATTATTAATGATTTTGACAAAAATTGTCTTCTGATGCCTACTCTGCCCTATCTAGAGTGTTAGGACTTGGGGGAGGCTATCATAATATATACAGTTTCCTTAATAAATTTGACCAACTTGGTACTGAAAGACAGTAAGTTAATTTAATGATATCTATAGTTCTTATCAATCAAATCAGCAATTATTTTTGCACTATCAATAAAGATTTCTGTCTTCATAAATCAAATAAATTTGCCTTCATTTATAGCTGTATAGAATCATAGAACTCTGCATAGTTATTTGAATAAATCTGGATAATTCATCTATTTTATTTAAATGTTTTTGGGTAACAAATGTCATTCTAAGAAATGTTTATATAAAATTATGTCAAGGTTAAGATCCTAATTTAGGAAAGATAACAGGGTAATTGTACTTCCAGGTTCTATCATTAATATACTATAATATTTCAATATAAAGAGATATCAAATAGAGAAGGACAAAAACTGAACAATTCATATATTTGGAGATGATCTTTTATACTCCTAAATTTAGTAATATTTAGTAATATCATATAGCTAAAAATTCTACAAATCACAGTTCTCTTATTTACCACATCTCTGTTTTTAAATTAAATGATTGAAAACAGAACAGACATATGGAAATAGCTAAGAACACTTGCTTCTTTCACAAATATTTTGCGTTTAAAAGAGCAGTATTATGATTTAGATCTAAACTGTCTCGAAAAAAATCTCATGTGTTCAGAGGTGAAGTTTATGGAAAGTGATTGGATGATGGATGTACGATACTTATCAGGGGATTACTTCATCGACTTGTGAGTCTAATTGAATGTGCTGTGTGAAGTACGCCCCTGGGTGTAGAAGGGGGCTCCTCTTAGACTCTGTTCATTGAATCTGATGAGTTGAGCAGAGGTTTATTTTTATTTTTTTGGCAAGGCCCTTTTGTAATGCACTTTCTGCCTCATAGAGAGAGTATCATGAACAGAAATCTTCAAAACTTGAACCAAAAAAACCCTCTTTATTTTAAAATATTTGGTGTCGGTAATTTTATCCTGATAATGTGATGGAAAGGCTAATACAAGAGGAACACTGCTGCCTATTTCTCTCTCTCTCTCTCTCTCTCTCTCTCTCTCTCTTTCTCTCTCTCTCTCTCTCTCTCTCCCTCTCCCTCCCTCTCTCTCTCTCTCTCTCTCTCATCTATCTTTCTATTGTCTAAGGTTCTCTCACTTGGGACAGGATTAAGCCTAGTAAGTTGTGAATTCTAATAAAATACTCTACCATTAAGCCACATACCCAGCCTAAAAGTTAAATATGTTCAACATAAAAAGTACATTATAGGAAATCTATCATTTGAAATTATCAATTTATTTTATTATTTTTCCCATTTTATTAGTATGTATAAGCTATGCAAAATGGTTACCTTGGACTTGATAATTTTGTGCATATATATATTTATGTATATCGTGTCAACATTACAATACCTGAACCCCCCCCCCCGGCCCTCCTGAGCCCTCCTTCAAGCACCATAACTTGCAATATCTTGCTCATTTGCTTCTATAAAATGCTTGTATTCTAGGCTTCTCATTTTAGAGGAACCATATGATATTTAACATTCTGAGTCTGACTCACTTCAGTAGCATGATGGTTTTAAGTTGGATTAATTTACCTACAAATGTATCAAATTTATCTGTTTTTATGGAAGAGTACATACACAATATTTTTTATATCCATTGGTCCGTTGACAGATATTTTGGAATCTTGCACAATTAAGCTATTGTAATCTGTGCTGCTATAAACATAGGTGAACAGGTCTCTCTATTACATATTGTTTGAATTATTTTCTTAGATAACAGTGATTTATATAACTTCACAGGACCTCAAAACAGAGTTTGGGAAAAGCAATGACTTATTAAATTAATACCTATTATCTTGTTAGATATTTAAAACTCAGTAGAGTAACAAACTTATCCAAAGTAAAACTGAACTTTTCAAATTAGCTTTGCTCTCAGTGCCACTGGGAACAGATCAACAATTGAAGCCTTGTCACAAATTGAACTTTGATACATCCCTCATGAATCTTTTTTTCTTTTCTCCTATTCTCTCTCTCTTTCTCTCTTTTTCTCCCCCCCTCACACACACACACACACACACACACACACACACACACACACACACACACATGTATATAATACATAGTGCTTATACTGAACATGAGTATTTTTTGCACTTACATGTCACGGCAAAATTACAAATCCCCTCTTCATTTGACCCTCCCCCAGCCTCTCCTGTCCACAAGTTTTCATAATTCCCCCCATTTAGTTCTACATTATGACTGTGTTCTGGGTTTCTCATATAAGAGAAACCACTCAATATTTAATCTTCTGACTCACTTCACTGAGCATGATGGTCCCAAGTTGCATCCATTTACCTATGAAAGCATCAAACCCATCTATCTTTATAGATGAGTAGTACTCCATTGTATGCATATACCACAATTTGTGTATCCATTGGCCTTTTGATGTGTATTTTGGTGTCTTCCACGTTTTAGCTATTGTTAGTTGTGCTGCTATGAACATGGGTGTACATGTATCTCTGTTACATGAAAATTTTAACTCCTTTGGAAAAATTCCCAAAAGAGGTATCACTGGATTTAAGGGAAATTTTATTTCCAATCTTTTCAGAAACTTGCATACTGCTTTCCATGGTGGTTGTACCAGTTTCCGTTCTCACCAGCAGTGCAGGAGGGTTCCTGTTTCCCACAACCTCCTCAGCACTGATTGCTGCTCGTGTTCTTCATATAGGCCAATCTTTCTGCAGTGAGGTGGTATCTTAGTAATGTTTTGATTTGCATTTCTTTCATGGCCGAGAATGTTGAACATCTTTATACATTTACTGGCCATTTGAGCTTCTTCACCTGAGAACTGCCTGTTCATTTTTGTTGCCCATTTTTGATCATATCTATGACTTTGGGGGGCTTATTTTTCTTCAGTTCCTTGTATATTCTGGTTATGAGCCTCCTATTTGAGGTGTAGGTGGTGAATAATTTTTTCCCGTTCTGTCAGTTCTCTCTTTATTCCTTTGATAACTTCCTTTGCTGTGGCAGAAACTTTTTAATTTGAAATAATCCCATGTGTTAATTCTGAGGGCTGTTTCTTTTGCTTTGGGTGTCTTATTAAAAAGTTTGTGCCTGTACCTATATGTTTTAGATTTTTCTTAATCTGTCTTCCAGAAGGTTCACTGTTTAAGTTTTAATGCCTAGGTTGTTGATCCACTTTGATTTGATTTTGGTGCATGGTGATAGGTGTGTGTCTAGATTCATTCTTCTCCAAGTGGCTGTCCAATTTTCCCAGCACTATGTGTTGAAGAGGCGATTCTTTTTCCAGTGTATGCTTTTGGCTTCTTTGTCAAAGATCAGGGACCTGAAGGTATTTGAATTTTTCTCTTCATCCTTCGTTCTATTGGACTGATCGACCTGTCTGTTTTTGTTATAGTATTATATAGTTTTTGTAACTGCTGCTTTGTAGTGTAACTTTATGTCTGGTATCATAAAGCCTTCTGCCTTTATTTTGTTACTCAGGATTGCTTTGGCTATTCTAGGTCTCCTTTGGTTCCATATAAATTTGAGGATTGCTTTTTATATTCTGTGAAAAAAAGTTCTTGGTAGTTTAATAGGAATTGCATTAAATCTGTATATCAGTATAAGCACTATAGTCATTTTGACTTTATTAATTCTGCCTATTCAAGAACAGGATTGCCTTTCCATTTTTTGATGTTTTCTTCAATTTCATTCTTCAGTGAAATATAGTTTCTTTATAAGTCTTTCACTTCCTTGGTTAAGTTATTCTTGGGTATTTAATGGAATTATTGTTCTGAGCTCTTTCTCAGTAAATTCATTGTTAGTGTAGAGGGATGCTATTGGCTTTTTAGTACTGCTATTGTAGGCTGCAGTTTGGCTGAATTTGATTGTTATTTCCAGGAGTTTCATAGTGAAGTATTTCTGGTCTTCATATCATCTGCAAATAAGGATAGTTATACTTTTCCTTTCTAATACATGTTCTCTTTTTTTTTTTTTTTTTTAATGTTCTTGCCTGATTGCTATGGTGGAGGTTTCAAGGACTATGCGGAATAGGAGTAGTAAAAGTGGACAGCCTTGTCATGTTTCTGATTTGAGAGAAAATGGTTTCACTATCTTCCTATTTACTATGGTATTTGCAGTAGGTTTGGCATATATGGCTCTTATCAGTTTGAGGCAAGGCCGTTCTGTACCTATTTTCCTCAGGGATTTTTCTTTTGTCATGAATGGATGTTGGATTTTATCAAAGGCCTTTTCTGCATCCATTGAGATTATCATGTGGTTTTGTTCTTGATTTTGTTGATATGGTATATTATGTTGACTGGTTTACATATGTTGACCCAACCTTGCATATCAGGAATGAAACCAATTTTATCATGGTGTATGATCTTTCTGATTATTTGCTGGATTTTATTTGCCAGAATCTTATAGAGAATTTTTTCAACTATATTCATTAAGGAGATTGATCTATAATTTTGTTTCCTGGTTGAGTGTTTGGTTTTAGGTCTGGGGTGACGCTAGCATCCAGAAATAAATTTGGTAATATTCCTCTCTTTCAATTTCATGGAACAGTTTGAGAAGCATAGCTATCCAGTCCTCCTGCCTCAGCCTCTCAGGTGCTTGGACTACATGCATGCACTACTACACCCAGTTTATGTGATGTTGGAGTATCAATCTCAGGGCCTTGAGCTTGTTAGCAAAGCTCTTTAATTGTGGAGCTATTCTTCCAGCCCAAGGATGCCTTTTAACGCACCATTTTTATATACTTTTATAGAACTTCAGTATCTACTACTTTAATATGCAGTCAACTAAGTGAAAGTGACACAAGAAATTTTAACTTCTCAGGCTGTAAAACCTTACAATGACTCAGTGCAAGGTTGTTTACCACAGGTTTTTTTTTTTTTTCAGACAGAATAAGGTAACGATTGACTTTTTATATAAATTGACAAAGCCTGGGCTTGGGGATTGAAAAGTATCAAAGATATAATACTGCAGCCTTTAAAAAGAGGAGAACTAATTGTCTCTGCTCTTCTTCTCCAAACCCCAGATCTCTAATGTGTTGCAGAATTTGGAAGTCATGTACAATGAGTAGATTTTAGGTGCTCTTTCCACAGGGTGTCAAATGAAAAACTACACAGAAGATGACAATAATAATTTTTTTCACTATCATAAATACATTATTGTATATGTGTATCCCTTAATATCATGTTGTATTTCTTAAATGTACACAATAAAATTAAAAAACTGAAAAGAAAGCAACTCAGGTGAAGATTTTGAAATTTAAAAGTATTGAAGTGATAAATCTGTCCTTGTCTAAGTGTAAACAGTTTGTATGTGGATTGTTGTGGTTAGGATCTGGAGTGTCCCCCAAAAGTCTCATGTATTTTAATGTTGTGGATTATCTATGGAACCATGTGATGTTCGTGGATTGGGGTCTGGTCTGGAGGGGTGGATTACAGTTAAGACTAAAGGCCTGTGAGTTAGAATTAATGGTGTGTAGTGGCCACACCTGGATGCAGGAGGAACTAATTACTGGGCGGAGACCTGAAGGGATATATAAGCAGCACCTGCCTTCCTGGAGGCCTGAGACTAGTCTCAACTGGCCTCAGTTTGTCTTCGTGTTTGTCCGGGGAAGCTGCCTGCCTCCACCTCTCTCTCTGCCACGGACTTCGATCGTTGCCGGCCGCCCCTGAGTGGACTGTGACCTTCAAAACTGTGAGCTAAAATAAACCTTTCCTAAATTTGTGGGTGTCGGGTACTGAGTCATAGCAAGGAAAAAGCATGTTGTGTGCTTTGTATCTGTAAATTTCCTAATTTAAAAGTGCAGAAACACTCATTACTTTTTTAATTAAAAAAGACAGGGAGGCTTAAGCAGTTGAAAGCATTTCGTCTGTGTTGGTCAAATTAAAATTAAAATGTGTCATGCATATTATGTTAATGTGTCTGTCTTCTGGTTAAATACTGTTAGGCTCAAAGTATCCACAGACTTGGTAAATTTAAGTTGGTTGGTAAAATTTTAAAAATTAAGGATGTTCTTAAAATTCCGGGATAAGTAGATAATTGTGATAATAACTATCTGTTAAAATATAAATATATTAAAATGTTAACTATGCTGGTCTAATTTGTTAATTCTCAAAAATATTTGTAATAATTGTTAAATAAGTTAAAAATGAGACTAATCCCTATAGATATTGTGTGACTGAATCATTTGTTGCTAAGTTTAAGCCTTCGTAGGTTCTAGAGATTCAAAGACTGGGGCTATTAAGTGAGTTAATATACAAAAGGTTTAAATTTGCTTTCTTAAATTCATTCAATACTAACATGGTATAAATAATTAGATTAGCTGCTTATACTGCTTATAATGTCTGCTGTTGAGCTTTTGATTACAAAATGACCTAAGTTTAAAAAATTTAAAATTTGTTCGTATGTTCCTTTATTGTAACATGTTTTCCATAATCTGTTCATAACAAGATAAATAAGAAATCATAGCACAGCTTATGCATCTCAGGGACTACAGTTCTATGAGTACATCTGAGGACAAAATATGCTGTGACTCTGAGCTTTGTCTAATGTTAAGTTTATTGAGTTAAAATTGTGTTAGTGTAAATGGGTCTATTTTTGGTCAACAATATTTTCTAGTCCAAAAGATAAAAATATTCAATTTTTATATGTATATCAGCACTATTAAACCATATAATTTTGTTGAATATAACATTACATTATATTAGTTGTTTTGCTAAGCCATAGATTCTGAACTTTGCCTCAAAGGTAAAGGGTAAAATCAAATAAGTACATTCTGGATTAAATTTTAAAGGTATGGCCCTAATAAAGTATCGTCATCATGACTGTCATATTAAGGTGTTATGATAGCCCTTGCTATTTGTATTTTACATTTTCCTTATGAAAATTGTAACTATTAATCTGTTAATAGTCTACAAGGACATGACTTTTGATAGGCAACCTAAACAGTGAGGTATAGTGGTGGATCACTACCTATAGGATAAACAAAATAATATTATCCATGACTCTTAACAGATAGTGATTCTCAGGTCATACTTATAGTTCAAGGTGACATTTAGTGTTTCACTTTCAAAAACAGGCTTATAGACTTACAAACATTGTTATTTTGTTTCTTATGGCCATAAAAACTAAAATTGGCTAACCTTAAAATGTAATATATATGTTAATATGGTGTTAAATTGACACTTTTCTCCCTAAAGGCTTAATTTTTTTTCGACAATTTGCTTAAAATGACATTTTATAGTAGAATGTCTAGGTGTGATTTCAGAGCCTTAACTGTGACTCTTGGTAGTGATACGCAGTCAGAGACAAATGAGGACAAGGCAGTAGGGGACCAAGTGTGCGGGGGTTAATAAAAAGAAAGAGAACAAAAACGGACTGACCAATGCTTGGAATGCCTGGCTGCCTCCAGCTGAAACTGGCTGCAGTAATTATAACTCTCAGGCACCTTTTTCTCTTTTCAAGTATGCAGTCTGATCCAAACACTACGACCTGTAAAATAAAAATTTAAGTACTCACACAAGCACCATAGGATACTCATTATTAAGTTTCAAGGCAGGGGACTGGCTTCAGTGGATCACCAGATGCAGAGTGTACATGCAAACTGGGCTCCCTAAATGTTTCAAAGGGGGACACAACCTGAGGTAGGGCTGGCTCTCAGTTGAGATGCCCCAAGAAGTCACTGGGTTGCTTTTTATTGCTTCTGTTACTGTTTCTCATGCTTCAGTAAATCTCCCTGCTCCTATTTGGAAAGCAGGGCCACTGGCAGCACTGATCCTCCATCTCACATTCTTCACATTTTTGTGAGAAGCCAAGACATGAGCCCAGAGCAAAAGACTAATGAAAAAATTGATTTCTCTGCAAAAATGGTTTGATAAAATCATTTTTGTGTTCTCTTATTGAGCTTCAAATATCTAACAAGATAATATGTATTGATTAACAAATTAGAGTCTTCTCTATCAATGCAAAAGCACAGCTCTCACCTTTAGAGAATAAGAGTGTGTGTGACCATGGCCCAGGAACATGAATTCAAATTTCCCCAGGTAGCACATTACACAGAATTTGTAGTTACATGCATTATTCATAATTACAAAACAGACTAATGTCATAATCAGAGCACTTTTTAAAAAATTGTTCTAGCATCAGATAGATCGGACATCCTGATTAGAGGAAACCTCTGCTATAGGCCTCACAATCTTAGCTCTAGGGTCGGTAGAAATTGAGGGTGTGCTTTTGCATTTAAAATGGATTACTCAGCAGTCTCAGGACTGTTGTATCACACACAGTGAAGAAATGACAATGTGACTGTTGTGCTTAGGATCTGGAGTGTCCCCCAAAAGTCTCATGTATTTTGATGGAACCATGTGATGTTGGTGGATTGGGGTCTGGTGTGGAAGGGAGGACTGCAGTTAAGCTAGGATTAATGGTGTTTAGTGGCCACACCTGGATGCAGGAGGGACCGGTTAATGGGCGGAGACCTGGAAGGATACATAAGCTGCACCTGCCTTCCTGGAGGGCGGGGACTAGTCTCAACTAGCCTCAGCTTGTCTTCCTGTTTGTCTGGGGAAGCTGCCTCCACCTCTCTCTCTGCCATGTACTTAGATTGTTGCCGGCCACCCCTGAATGGACTGTGACCTTCGAGACTGTGAGCTAAAATAAACCTTTCCTTTCCTAAGTTTGTGGGTATCAGGTATTGAGTCACAGCAACGAAAAAGTAACTAAGACAGTGACCATAAAGGTAGGCTAAACAGACCCGAGATAATTTGGATGTGAAACATTTCATTTTCTTCAATAAACTCATCAGTCAACCACCTTGTGGGACCCTTAAAGCAGCTGTGGTGACTTTTTTGAGATTTTGCTTTCACGTCTCCAGATTCTGTTTTGAGGTTCTATTTTTGGCTCTATGAATCAGTGTTTTATAGTTCTGGTTACATAAAATGCCATAACATGCCTTATTCTTAATGGTATCTCTCTATAATGCAATCAGTCATTGTGTCATTGCTGGCACAGAATACCTGACATCCACAATTTAAGAGAGAAAAGGTTTATTTAGCTCACAATTTCAAAAGATTTCGCACAGTCCATTCGTGGGCAGCTGGTAATGGAAGTAATTAACAGAGGATGAAGAGCTCCCACCTGCATTGCCAAAGGAAAACCAAGTAAGTAAGGAGTGAGATGTGTGGAGCCTCAGGGAAGGCCAGAACCTTCCCTGGAAGAAGCTCTAAGTTGTTAGTTCAAGCCGCCAGTTGGGCCTTCCACGTCCAGGCTGGGTGGCCCTTCCTCACTTCCCGGCCCACAAGTCAAAAACATTTTACCTGAAAACTCTGTCCTGAGCGCCACTGAATCTCAACAAGTTGACACAAGTTCTTCACATCAATCCCTAAATCTCTGCTCCTTCCAGGAAGGCCTTACCTCCCAACAGGACAGGACAGGTTTCTGTGGTTATCTCACTACATCTAAATACATGAGTCTTCTTGAGGTCACTCCAGATTCAAACCATAGCACGGTCATAATTATTTTAGTATGCCGTGAAATTGACTACTATGTTTACAGCTTTTTGATAAGCAAAAACCATAGGAGACAACTGTGTTTGATTGTTGCAAATGCCATTTAAAGGTAGCAGCAGTACGTTTGCATGTGGAAATAGTGATCATTCAACTTTTCATGTTTTTATCCTGGACCTGTGAAAAAGGACAAAGAGAAAGGGGTTGGGGGCCACGGTAAGAAATGAAGAACACTTCAAGGCAACCTGCTTGACTTGAACTCAATCACTTTGGATCTTATTGAAAAGACCACACTCTGCCAATAAGAAGGAGACAGAGGAAGGAGCTTGAGTCCCCAGAAATACAAAGAACCAGCCATGCTCTCTGCCAGCCTCTTTCAACGAGATAAATGAAATCTTCATGATTCTGTTCTGCTCACTTGTTGGGACAAGTGAACCCCCGTGAGCCATTTATCACAATGGCCAGAACAGATATTAATTCTTGTATACTGTATTAAAAGGTTTACAGTTCTGTTAGATACATAAAATTTCTATAGGTATAGCTAAGATGCAACTGTTAATCAGAAATAAGTGAATAATGTGCTTTAATATCTATGTTAACTAAACTGACTGTCTTATTAACTATTTTACATTTGTCTATAAGTTCAGTAATCAAATCTTAATCTTTTCTGGATACTGACTGCAAAAAGATAAAAATAATTCTGACAATTATACCAAATCAGGCAGATGTAGAAGCTATGTTTTCTAAATCTCTGATACTGCATCCAAATGTGGCTATGGGGAAAAAAACAAAGCAAGGACTTTGCTTTGAAAGAGTACCCAAGGCACCCTGTAATAGTACAGGAAAAAAATGCATTTAGTAGAGAGATCACTGAAACTATGATGGCGAATTCTGGCCTGGTCCACATGATGTTAATATTATAGACATGCAGTATGAGAGTTGTGAAGTATAGACTCCAACATTTGGAGATTGCAAAATATGGACCATCTGCTAAAGGCCACAGGCTGTGACCAGTGCCACCCAGAAGAAAGACATCCATCGCATTTGCGTGGAACAATGACATCTAGACAAAGCTGAAGAAAGACTTTATAGCTCATATCTTGCCAAGGCTTGTCTTGGGTGCTGGGCACAGAGCTACAGGTAAAAACAAGAGGGATAGAAATGCAAAACTCCACCAAAAGTGATAATGGTGGCTACAGATATGAAAAATTGGCTCATATATAATTCAGAGGCCACATCTTCCAATAAAAGCAAATGTTTAATGTGCCATCAAACTTCTTAAAGAATTAATAATTTTAAAAAGCAGAGTCAATTGATACTTCAGAGTAGTTTATGGAAGTTATAGTTTTTCAGAGTCAAGAGGAACAATTTGTAGGTGACCACAGCTTCTTCCTTTTCTAGAAGCTAAGAAATATCATTGATATAGACATATAACTGCATGTTAAAGGGAAAAGTGTCTTCTTTTCAAGGTCTCCACCCTAAGCACTATACTCTACGGGTATATATATATATATGTTATAAAGGATCTAAGGAAAATAGAAAGGTCAAACAAAAGCTATGCAAATGATAGGCCCTCAGAGTTTGCCAGCCACAATGGACTGTGAAAACTGATCTGTAACCAGAAATCTGTGATGCTTCTGTCGTGTGCGCCGCCCCCTTTATCTTTTAAAGGGTCCTAATTAACAGAGGCAAATCGGAGAGATGGTACTCTTCAGAGTCATGCTTTTCTGTATCTTCCCCAAAATTGGCCTTGTCTTTGGATAAATCTTTTTCATAATACATACATGAGGCCATAATATGTATGGCTTCATGATATGGGCTTGGATGGCAGGCAGTGAGCCCTGGCTTTAATGAGCTGATAACATCACAGCCGATACACACTAACTTTTAATAAAAGAAAATAACAAAATAACAATTATTGCCTTTGTTTTCTAAATATATCTGGAGAAGTTCTGAAATAAATGTTAAATTTTATTCCTATAATGGACTTCTGCAGAACAGTGTGTGTATATTCAGGCAAAAATTTGGCATAGTAGGCCAATACTTCTTAAACTGTCATTCCCAGTACATGAGCAGTGGTATTTGGTTAGAAAGTCATATACTCTGTATTACTGTAACAAAAACTCCAGCGACAGGCCTCAACAGATGATGTTTGAATAGATCTCCAGATTATTTCAATGCACATTGAAGTTTAACAACTTGGCCCCAT
Organism: Ctenodactylus gundi; assembly: GCA_004027205.1. NCBI lineage: Eukaryota > Metazoa > Chordata > Mammalia > Rodentia > Ctenodactylidae > Ctenodactylus > Ctenodactylus gundi. The sequence goes on from PVKB01000573.1 coordinate 380,696, forward strand.
GAGCATTAGAAAGATCAATCAATAAAAAAGTTATTGTTATATTAAGTACCATTGTAAGAAATAGTGAGGGTGAAAGTATTTGTGCAACTTAGACATAAGAGACACCGTAGAATACTAATTCAGTGTCCTTGCTCCTGCTTAAAACTGCTGGAGCTTATTCATTGTTAAGAAGTTTAGTAAACTATATACAACTCCCATGTGTTACCACCAGTGTTCCCTGATATCCAGGTTCAGGAACTCTCCATATGACTAAGAATAATCATTCTGAGTTCATGGAAGATTCAAAGTAAGAACAGATTTATTGACAAACTAAAATTCTCAAGCAGAGGTTGAAAGAGAGTCTCCAAGGAAGATCCCATGAGGGTGGAGGACTGGAGCCCTTTCTAAAGCTTTCGATAGGATAGTTCCAGGTGGTCTCCAATGCTGGGAGTTGTAGAACAATGCAAGCCTACTAATTACTTTAGGCCATCTTGAGAAACTGGGGAGGGGAGCATAAGTTGGCTTTTCTTAGCTACTTTTTCTTTTTTGTTTCCCAGAAGGGCCTGGGCTTGGGTCTTGCCGGGGACCTTGACTCCACCTTCATTTCACTTCTGCCCCCGTGTTCACTCAAACACCCTGTCTCAGTCCTGCCTATCTATCCTAACCAATTCTCCTATTGACCACATTGATAAAATTTATTTTAATGTTTCTAAAATAAGCATGATGATATTGATACCCAATAAAAGACTAATGTTCATTATATATGAAACATGCAAGTTGTAGGATATTTCAATTACAAGATCTTGTGTAAGAGGACATTTTATTTTTGCCTTTCTGGGGACTTCTGTTTGTTTTAGGTCAGAATTAGGAGACCACCAAATGCCAATTTAAAAGCCCACCATAAATCAATTAAGACAAGGTAAGGACCTTTATTTAATGGCCTAGATGTTATCATGACCAGCAGCCGGACTGTCTCTTGGGCTCTGGGTGAGTCTTCAGAGAGCAGCCTTGAACAAGTTTACACAAAGATTATATAGAGGATTTTACATCATTACAGATGTCATATGTAGTGACCACTCATAACCCGACGTGACTCTTGTAAATTACGTGATTCTTATGAAATACGTGACTCTCAGCAGGCTGCCATGGAGGCAAGGGAGGGGAAGAGGTTAAGCCTGTGTCCTTATCACAAGATTCCAGGCCATCCAGATACGTGCACAAGCAGGGCTGGAAGGCCAGGCAGGCGGGCCTCACAAGATGAACTCACAGCAAACTGACGTATAAATTTTAACTTACACAGTAAACTCTAATTCACGCAGCAAACACCTAACCTGAATAGCATAATCACCACAAAATGGAGTCACTTTAAAATACTGGAAGTCTTAGTTATATCATTTCACAGTTTTGTTACAGAAAGTTAGAAAATTACAAACGCATACCTAACATTGGATTTTTAGTACAGTGTCACATGTTGTATAGCTCATAATCAATACCTATATCAGTCATGGAGTGACTAAGTGATTCTTGGTTTGAAAAGGCATTTGGGACCAGAGAACTGTTTTGGGAATCATTTAATTTCTGAAATATTGTTGTACAAATAATGTTTACTCTTCAGACTTTTAATTTGAGTGATTTTTCTACAAGGACATGTTCAGCAACATAAGAAAAAGAAAAGATAGTGAAGAACTCTCTGAGTCATATTTGTAAGTGCAGAGGATTGAATGTGTTACCATTGTGCTACTCATGAGAATAAAGATAAAAAAAAAACCCTGCAAATTAAGGAAACAAGTTATAAAACTGTGTAGTTTATTGTGAAGAGGAGGGCAGAAGGGGATAAGGACAGAGGGGCAAAATTTCACTAATTGAAGGGATCCTGAAAATGGTTATCAAAAAGTTTCCTTGCCCAGGGGCATTTTTTGATGAATTGAATAAGGAAGTGATTTTACTCAGCAGAAGGCTTGTTACTAAGGCCAGCCACCCTTGAGATTCTGTGGTCTTTCTAAGCAGCCAACCTTAAAAACATTAGTGGTTCTAGTGGGAGCATGAGACACTTTGATAGCTGCCATTCTTGGAAATTCCTCTTTGAGTAGAGCCCTTTTATTGGTACTTGCTACATCCTGAGGAGACCAGGATTCTGCAAGCAGTTATCACCTTATCATTCAGCAACACTCACAGTTCTTGAGAATATTCTTAAAGGAATATGGGCATGGAGCAGATTTTGTGGTTAGACTGTAAATTGTAACCAGCCAGCATAGATTGCTTCTTCTGGCTCAGGTGAAAAATTATCCAATTTAGTTTAAATATTTTCAGTACTTTCCAATTTTTGTCAAAGTTAAGATTTAAAAAAATACTATTTATAAGAAGTGAAATTCAATTGAGACAAATTTATTATTATCTTTTAAGAAAGAAATTCATAAAGTGTTTTACCTTTACAGAAAAGTAGCACATTATCATTGGTGTTGAAAGTTGATTAGTTCAGATGAAGTGTAACTCTTCCATTTGCATTTGAGGGTCTTTAATGGCATTTGCTTTCATAGAATTTTATCTGTCTCTGAGAGCCAGGGACTTAGTGTTAATCGGTTATAGGTAAAGAGAAAACACAATTCACTCAATCTGTCTTTTCAAATTTTTATTTTATGCATATACATAAATTTCAATCTCGATGATATATTAAAGTCATGGGTTTGAGAAATCACTGTCCATCCATGCTCCCCTCCTCTATTTTTTCAGTTATTCGTCTCTTTCCTTGGAGTCCACTGCTGTATCACTCGTGTTGTGAACTTTTTATGTCGTTATGTTGTGCCCAGATTTCGGGGAGCCCAAATAACCAGAGAACGAGTCACGCCTGCAAGAACAAGGAGCTTTTATTCGGGCTTAAGCTCGGGCTCTCAGACTTCACCAACACAGTGGATCCGTGCGGAGAGACCAGAACAAAGGATGAGCAGGGTTTTTGTGAGGTAGGGGCAGGGGTGGACTCAGGAGATGTGACACAGCTATGTCATTATTCACATAGAACCAATCGCAAGTACACAGTTTTTATGACGGTGATGCTGACCACTTAGACGAGGCAGAGTGGCCATAACTTTTGTTACAACCCAATCATGACCTTTTAGGAGCCTTTTGGATGTAACCAACCGAGTGTGGGGTCTTAATGTACTGAGTAGGGTCTAAATGGGTGTCGAGTGATTGGTTAGTTGTCACTGGGCAACTATTTATGATTTTTTGACTCTGCCCCAGGCCCAGGAATGCCAGATTTGTGTTTACCCTTTCTGATTGGCTGCAACCAGGTAACCAAGTGCCCCAAGGCTATCCTGGCCTTGGGCAGTTTTTTTTTTTTTTACAATTGTTTTACAATCTGAGGAAGCTGAGGCTTAGATCCAGCAACTTTTGGAGTAAGTTTGAAGCCTGTTCTGAGGTCTATTCAGCTTGGGCTCTTCAATTACTTTTGTGAAGTTCATAAGAAAGCCATTTATAGTCAGTTTTTTGTGTTTGGTCTATTTCACTTAGCATTATTGACTCAAAGTGGCCCCATTTCTATTCAAATATTTCATATCTGTCTTTATGACTGTAGTATTCCAAGGTATATAGGTATGACATCTTCTTTATCCATTCCTCTGTTGATGGGCAGGTAGATTGTTTCCAGGATTTGGCTATTATGAATTGTCCTGCTATGAACATGGATACATACGTGTCTTTTAGGTGTGTTGACTTCATTTCTTTTGGGTATATGTCCAGAAAAGCTGAGGCTAGATCAAATGAGAGATGTCTATTGTCAGCTTTCTAAGGAATCTCCAGTGTGCTTTCCATTATGGTTGAACCAGACTGCATTGAAGAGTTTCTTTTTCTTCTGCATCCTCGCCAACAATTTTTTTTTTAATTTCTTCGTGTAGTCCATTCTTACTGGGATGAGGTGAAACATCAGCATTGTTCTTTACTTGCATGTCTTTAATGGCCAATGATGGAGAACTTTTTTCATGTGTTTGCTAGCCATTTATACTTCTGAGAAGCTTTCTTTCATTTTTTTGTTTGTTTGTTTTGTTTTGTTTCATTTCAGCTGCCCATTTTGATGGGGTCACTACTTAATGAGGTTTTATTTCTATGAGTTCTTTGAATATTCTCGGTATTAAACTTTTGTGTGAAGTATTACTAGTGAAGATCTCCTCCCACTCTGTGGATTATCTCTTCAGCTTGTTGATTGTTTCTTTTGCTGTGCAGAAGCTTTTCATTTAATGTATCCCCATATGTTGATTCTTGTTGGGATTTCTTGAGCAACCAGAAATTTTTCAGAAACTCCTTTCCTGTTCCCATGTCTTCACAGAACTACAACAAACAACTTTAAAATTTATAAGAGATAAGAAAAGGTCCAGAATTTCCAAAGCAATTCTAAGTAAAATGGGAAAGGCTGGAGAAATTACAATCGCAGACTACAAAAATACTACAAAGCCACAGTGATTAAATCTACATAATACTGGTATAAGAACAGACAGGAGGAACAGTGGAGCAGAATTGAGGATACTGAAACAAAGCCAAATAGGCTCAGTGACCTGGTCACTGACAAAAGGCCCAAAACAATCAACTGGAGAAAAGACAGCATCTTCAACAAATGGTGCTGGGGTAACTATAGCTATGAAATTAGACCCATATCTCTCCCTGCACACTAAAATCTATTCTTGACATATAGTAACCCCTTGCTTTATTTTAGAGTTTGAGGACAAGAAATTATTTTCACATTAAATGTATGTAGTCAACATAGTTAAATGCAAAAACATTTATTCATAGACTAAAGCATAGAAATAACTACTTTCAATTACAAATGAGCAATAAAATCTCTAATTTTAGAACTCCATTGACTCTCAATCCAACATGAGAGATTGCTTTTCAATTTGTTTCACTTGTAAGTATATTATTATGTTTAAATCATACTTGTGTCTGTAATCAGGAATGTAAGAATAATGTGCTCCAGACTTTGGTTTCTGGAAGTTGTCTGAAAAAACAGTGGAAATCAAGGCATCTGTACAAAATCAAAATGCATTCATCTTGAAGTGGCTTTGCATGTATAGACTTGTTTTTCAATTCATTCCTGGAAAAAATAAAGGGGAAAATGAACTCCTTTTTTTTAATCTGCAAGTAACAGACAAATAACATACTACCTGTTAATGGAGCAGCCAACACTCTTAAGTTTTCAGAAATGCATGAAATCACTCTTACGATGTGCTACAGAAACCATTTACTATGATATTGGACATTATTGTAGTTTGCTATTAAGCCTAAGACTTTACTATGATGAGGTCATTTATAATTATTTGGAAAGTAAAGGTCTCTCCAAACAATAATAAATTTGAAACTTGCTGTATCTCATAGTTAACACTTATCAAACAACTCATAAGTATTCCATGATTCTGAAAATTAAATATATGCTATATAAATATAAAATTTATAGTTAAAACAAACTAGTTTTTAGATTTTCTTTTGTTTGTTTAGTTATTTACCTTAAAGAGATCATAAATTTTGTATATTAGTATGGAAAATCAACAAATCCACTTCTCATCTTTTATTCCCTGCAAAATACTTTCAGATTATCATTACTGAATGTCAAACAAATGCAGTTTTGACTAAACGTACGTAGCTAATAAGATTTATTTCACTGCATCCTGAGTGTACATTACTTTTGAGAATAATAAATGAACACCATAGAGAGCTAACTGTGTAAAATCAAATTTTAAAGCTTAACAGCAGCCAACACTACCATTTAACATTTGATTATTAACTTTTTATAAAATTTGGTAACATATGAAATTTTAATCAAATCAGACAAACACTTCAATCCTATATATCCATTGCAAAATTGTTAACAGAAATTCTGTATATAATCTGACAAAGTGCATGCAAAGATACCTGCATAATATATGTACATACATGTATAAAATTTATGTATATACTTCTTTAGGTTTGATTACATTTCCTTAAACTTTTTCTTTAGTTATATCTATAGTGTTACCGGCAATGTTGCTGTTTCTCAGTGGTGTGGGTTCACAGGCTCCCAGCTTGGTTAGGAATAAATGATTGGAGTCCTGAGAGGATCAAAATAAGTGGAAGTTTATTTTATATAATGAGAAGAATGAGGGAAAGAATTCTCTCAAGGTGAGTTGGATAGGGGGTCTTAACCAAAAGTCTAATCTCAAATAGCTAGCTGGCTTATTTAGGCTTTCTGTCTGCTTCCCTAAGTGACAGCATCGGTTCCCATTTTTTCACTTCTTGGAGCCAATTAGCTGCAAGTATACAGAACTTAGCTGCTAGCTGGAGGTAGATAAGAAAGGGGGGTGTGCTACATGGTGTCTGCTTATCTTTTATTTTTCCCCGTGGAGGAGCTGGGACCTTCTGTCCACTTTTGTCTTGCCCTGGCCCAGTCCTACTCCTGCCTACTTATCTTAACCTGTTCGCCTGGCTATCGTTTCCCACTTCTGAGGAAACCATCCTATTTCTACAGGGAGAGGGGATAGTGACGGATAATGGCTTCTTCACATTATAAGCAGGTGATGTTAGAATCAAGGGATCTGCTTCACAGGCTGCTTGTCTAACAGTCCATTGTAGAAAGGCTAATTCATTTAGGGCTCCATGTGTAGTGCCATCTGTAGCTTGATGGCCTCATTCTACTAGAGATAAAATGAGAATCGGTGTTAAGCAACCAGGGCTCAAAAAGACAGGTAAGTAAGTACAAGAAGTACCAAGAGAAATAAAGGGGAGAATCCACTACATCAGAGAGGAAAATATGTTGGTCGTGATGTTTTAATATTTTGTAAGACCTGTGATGCTAAGATGTCAGTGAAAAATGAATCATGAAGCCATTTAGGTTTGTCCAAGAGGATCCTCCATGTTTAGCAAACATCCAATTCAAGATCTGTCAGTGTTTTAGGACCATGCAAATTAGAGAATTCATGTTTGCAGGTCCCTAAAATTACTTCCCATAGATTCTGCTATTTCAGCAACTATAGCTGTTACATTTTTGTATCTGGACCACATTAAGCACTGCCTTGGTGATATGGTTTGTATCTGAAATGTCTCCCAAAAGGCTCATCCACTTGAATGCTATGGATTCCTGATGTGTGGTGGATTGAGGTGTGCCTTTGATTATGGCTGTGTAGCACATTTCTGGGTATGTAACTTGGAAGGAGTAGATGACTGGGGCTTAACCTGAAGGGAGCAAATGACTGAGGCTACACCTGAAAGGAGTAGATTGTTGGGACATGACCTGGAAAGTTATTTGCTGGTTTCACCCTTCCTCTTTCTCTTGGCTTATATCTGCCATGCTACATACAGCTAAGCCTCCACCATGTGCTTCCACCATTACCAGCCACTGATGAATGGACTGTGACTTTCTGAAAATGTGAGCTACAGTCATTCTTTCTTCCCTTGAATAGTGTATGTTGAGTATTCTTTCTTCGCACCAAAGTGTACTAAGACACCTGACCACGAACCCTCTGAATATAGCTATCAGGGCAGTTATTCTCAATACTTAGGGCCACCGATTGCATGGGCCTACATGTTGTAGAGAGGGTGTCTGTGTAAGGAATGGTCCTATTTGGAATCAACAACTGATTAGCTGAGAACCAGTACTCCTTGTGGGTATGCATCTAATTGGATGATTCTTTAAAGTGCCCAGCACACCCAGGGATTTAGACATTGGAATCCTCAAGTTTGATTTCTGCTTTATCCATAGAGGATATATCCCCCAAAGTATACAGAAAAGAGAGGGCTGGCCATCTGTTCAGAGTGAGACCTGGGCTTCTGACCTTCTTGTCTGATGTTACCTTGTGTTCACTTGTTGTTCTTCAAAGCCAAACATTAAACCTAGATTCATATTCTATTGTGCATTTGTTTGCTTGTGTTGTAATGTGTTTATTGCTATCACACGGATTGAGATATAGTCCCTGCTATGGACTGGGCAAATCTCTGTCTGTCAAACAGAGCAGGAAAGTTTGAGATTTGTGTTGTATCCGAAGGGGCCTATTCATATCTCAGGGCCTGCTGGAATAGACTGGGATAGCAATGAAGACATTTGCCTTTGTTTTCCAAAAAATAGTCTTTCACAATGACTCTTCACAGTTTTAGGGAGTGGCGCAGTCCATAGAGATCAAGCAAGGGATTTGGAGTGTTTAAAGGCTTGGCACTAAGGACAATTTGACCTGGCAAAGGTGCCACCAGAGACTAAAAATCTGAAAACCAGGCAGTGCCTTTTGGCCCCCAGAAACAGCCAGCAACTAGGATAACTTGGGGTTGGGATCTGAGCCAGGTTCATATAAAGAGTAATCATCTCATTCCAATAGGACAACTTCCTGAGAACTACCATGGTAGAGGTGGAAAGAAAACAGGTCAGGTGTAAGCCAGAAGTTATTCTGCAGGAAAATCAGTGCTATAACCCCAGTAGGCAAAATCAGAACAACAGGATGTTTTAGGGCAAAATTTTCAATCATTTACTTATGTTTTGATCTTTAATTTTTGAACAGGAGCTTGAGGTCCTCCAGTAACTCACATGTGTAGGAGGATGTGGGGGCTGTAGACCCCCTGCAGGCAGTCCTGCTATTCACAGCTTGGCATGGGAATGATGAATCCAGGTATCCTATCCACTCGACTTGATGGCTATGAGAGTGAACAAAATAACACAATAGGAGCCTTTCCATCTGGGTTTTGTTAAACCCTGGGAATCCAAGCTCTTAATGAGTTCGAAGGCTCCAGGACAAAAACAAAGAGTTCCTGATTTAGGGTGGGTCCAAGTTTAGTGTCTTTTAGGGTATGTAGTAGGTTTTGAAATTGGGCAGGGTTTGGACTTGGCTCAGAAACTCTTCCTCTTCTCCATCAAGTAAGATGTTTTATCTTAGAAGGGGTCTCCCATAGAGTGATTGAAAAGGGGAGAGGCCCTAGAATCATGGAGTGGTTCTCAAATGAACTAGGGCAGTGGGTAAAAGTTGTTTCTAGGAAGCCTCACCTTCTTGTGTTAATTTGATTTAATATCTCTTAAGAAGTCTATTGGCTTCTTCCATGTGTCTGGAGGTCTGGTGTAGCCAAGAACAGTGAAATTGGTATTCAAGTACCAAGGCCCTGGAGATTCCTTGGTTTACCTCTTCATGGAAGGCTGGCCTATTATAACTCTAGAGGTTCCTGGAAACCCCAATCATTGGGATAATTTTATCAACTAAATTTTTGATAACCTATTGTTATGCCTTTTTCATCTTATTTGTAAAGGCATCTATCCAAACAGTATACTATCTACTAGCACTAAGAACTGGCTACCTTTTTTTCCCCTGGTTTGTGAATAAAATAAAACTGCTAGTCTTTTCCAGGGTATGTGCCTCAATTTGGCTGCCATAGAGTTTTAAGACAGGATGTTTTTGAATTGATTTTGAGATAAATCTCATTCCCTGACCATTTGCTCCATCAACTGTGACAGACCAGTTTCTACAGATGTGTTTAGAAGGCTCATGATATTTTTATGACCAAGGTGACAAGAGTCATGAGCTGCCTTTAAGTTCTTCCATTGAGAGGCTCTGGGAAAAAAGAGAGAGAGAGATGTCTGTCAGCCATCCCAACCAAGCCTAGAAAATTCAAGGTGTAGTTTTCCCGGGTCCCCTACTGATATTTGTTCTTCTGAGTAGGAAGGTTTAAAGTGAGAAAGAAGAGAGTCGGCCTGCAGAAGGGGATAAATCCTGGACTAATGTCTCCTTTGTCTCTTTCTCTGCCCTTCGATTCCCTTGGTAATTGGGCTGTGGTTTCTTTAGTGTCTTGGGCAATGGATAGTAGCCACTTACTTAAGGAAGAACACTGCCTGAATGAGTCTCAGGATCTCAACCTTGTGTTGGATAAAGGCTCCTGAGGAGGTGAAGTATCCTCTTTTCTTCCATGAGTTGCATAGAAAGAACATTTAGAATCAGTATGGATATTAAATCTGAGATCCCTGGATAGTTCTAGAGCTAGATAAATACAAGAGCTATTGATTCTACCATCTGAGCACTAGTATTGAATGCCAAGAGGCCTGATTCCATGGTTTTATTTAGAGAAAGCACAGCATATCCTGCCTTTTAAATTTATTTTCTTACAAAGAAACTTCCATCTTGCCATGGTTTGGATCTGGAGTGTCCCCCAAAAGCATCATGCTCCTATGGATACTATGTAGGGTTGGGAGGTGGGGCCTGGCTAAAAGGGATGTGAGCTTGACCTGGAAGGGTGTATGCTGGTTCTGCCTTCCTCCCATAGTCTCTCTCTGTACCACCATTTTGTAAGGATCTCTGCTGCTGGAGCTCTGACTCTGGCCCTGCCTCCACTCTAGCTCTCCCATGTGTTTCCAACATTTTCCAGTCACCCACCCATGAATGGACTGTGACCTTCTGAAACTATAAGCTAAAATAAATCTTTTCTCCCTAAGTTCCACAAGGGTGTCGTTGGGTATTGAGTCATATGGTGGTTTGGATCTGAAATGTCCCCACAAAAGTCTCATGTATTTAAGTGTTACAGATTGTCTATGGAACCATGTGCTGTTGAGAGATTGGGGCCTAGACTGGAGGGGTGGATTACAGCTGTGTAAGTTAGGATTAAAGGCAGGCAGTGGCCACGCCTTTCACACCTGGGTCTAGGAGGTGCTAATCACTGGGAGGAGACCTGGAAGGATATATAAACTGCCTTCCTTGGATTAGGACTAGTCTCAACTAGTCTCAACTGGCCTTCCTGTTTGTGATGCTGTGAGAAGCTGCCTCCACCTCTGCCTCTGCCATATACTTCCATTGCTGCCGGCCGCCCCTGAATGGACTGTGACCTTCTGAAACTGTGAGCTAAAATAAACCTTTCTTTTCCTAAATTTGTGGATTTCAGATATTGAGTCACAGCAACGAAAAACTAATTGAGACAAGTCACAATGATAAACTAACTATGACACATCTGTAAATATTTCCTGTTCTGACTTAACAGATGATCATCGTTATGTGTACTTTCCTGTAAGTCTTGTGGGTCAGGGAAAAAAGTAAAAGGATTAAGCCTATACCATGTCTCTACCAAAATGTTGGGTCTTTCCAGTAGAATGTCCTGATGTGTAAAAATGCTGGCATCCAAAATAAAATTCATGAATGAACCTGGGCATTGAGGTGGTTTCCAGGTCATGAGGAGGTCAGAGATTGGATGGTGAGGGGTCTTCCAATAGTAATTTTGTTGGCTTTCTGGAACTAAAAGCTCCCTGGAAGCCAGGGCCCTCACTCATCCTGGCCGTCATTTAGAGACCTAGACTAGTTCTTTACTAAGATAAGCTAGAAATTGAGGGATAGGTCCTACGCTCTGCTTTTGGACTCCTTAAGCAAGCTCTTTTCTCTGTGACATATAGTAGATACCAAGTATGGGTGGCTAAGCCCAACGTGGGGGTCTACTTGAGGGTTTTTTTAGTTGATCAAAAGTTCTCTGTGGCTCAGGTTCTCAGTCTGGCCTGGCTTTCAAAGTTAATGTAAAGTTTATCCAATCTACAATCCAGATTCTGTAAAAGGCTGTTGGTATCCAAATCACCATGGTTATTTTTTTTTTAACAGTAAATGAGGAGGGCACCAAGATATAGGCTTAATTATATTTGGAGACAGTGGTCTTTTTTTCTTTGTGATTATTAGACTCATAATGTATTTGGGGCTCATGTATATGGGCTTTTTGTTTGAACACCTCATAGCCTCCTTGTTTTACTTACTTTTTTGTTGCTGGAACAGAAGATCTGGCATCCAGAATTTAGGGGAAAAATGACTTATTTTAACTCACAGTTTTAGAACATCACAGTCCATTCATGGGAGGCAGGCAATAGTAGAAACACGTGGCAAAAACAAAGGCAGAGACAACTCCTCTGACATAGCAAAGCGGAAACCAACTGAGGAAAAAAAAAGGTAGATTTACTCATCTAGGTCCTGACCCAGTGATACGCCCTTTCTGGGTCAAGCTCCGGTGTTCTGCTCTCTCCAACTGGCCCCACCTCTTAGCAGATAGATATATAACAACACCAAAGTACATGAGGCTTGTGGAGGACAATTCAGGTCCAAAGTACAAAATTCTCTTTGGGCCCCAAAAGGCTCATATGCGTCTCCCTATGCAAAATGCATTAAGCCCACCTCTAAGAGTTGCCAGCCTCAACGGTTTCACCAGTGCAATAAAGTCTAAGTCCAAAGTCTGTGAGACATTGTGCAGCCCTGTTGCTAAGTCACCATCTTGGCCAGAAGTCTCACATTACATTCTTAAGTGTGCATCAATTTATAGTGGTACCCTTCGTTTTAAACAATTTTTGTATTATTCTCATATAGGACATATTTTTGTATGTCCAAGCTCAGTTATAACTTGTTTCTACTAATGATAAGTTTCAAATTAATCAAAAATTGCACAAATGTTTCAAGTAACCTATTAAATAATTTAAGAAATTACAGAAAATTGGATGTCATTATATAATCACACTTTGACTTAATGACATGTTTGATATTAAACATGGCATTAATAGCTAATGAAATTCAGTTGATTTTGTAATATTATAATAAACATTCTAATAGAAAGCAAGGAAGAAAATAAGTATAGAGAAAGTAAGAAGCACTTGAAACCATAGTCTACAATCTGACAGGTTTCTGGGTAGGAATAAGTTCTTTAGGAATGCCTGTGTATTCAGGTGACTTCCTAAAACATTTATTTTTTGGTTTGTGTCACCAATGTATCTTGACAAAACTATTTCTAATGCTTTTAGTTGACAACTCTGTACTCCTTTATAGCATAATATTGTATCTTCCTTAAAGACCTCATAGATCTTTCTTTTCTTGTATAATCTGACTTTGGACAAGACATACACCCTTATTTAAGAATAATTAATTCTATCTTGTGTTCATTATTTATACTGCAGTACAAGCATAGTAGATTTCACAGAAACATGTGTAGCTTTAATTTGTCATTTAATTTTTATTATTCTTTCTAGGTGGCAAAAATGTGGAGACAATGTTACCTCAAGTATAAATAAATCCTATTTTAGGGTGTGAACCATAGAGATTAGAAGAAACAGGAGAGCATTATACACCATAGCTACAGGGAAATTAAAAAAAAAAAAAACAGATGGTGTCAATCACAGTTTCATTTTTAGTGTTAGTGAGACTGTTGTCTTCCAGGAACCAGCAATCCAGCCCCTGGCTTTCTTAAAATATAATATAAAACAAAAATAAAGTGCACAAAAACTATATATAAGTCAAAGTTTCTACTAAACTAATAAATAACCAAAACTGGATTCTAATCTTGTCTATGTAACTCCATAAGCTCAAGTTGTCATTCATTATTCTGTACTACTTTCTTTTTAGGAACCTTCCAAAATCCTAGTTCAAAAATGGAGGCAATTTATCTGTGATATGTTTTAATTCAGGCAAATTAAACTCATCAAAATGGTAATGGATAAATAAAGTATGACACACATTTATAGTCATTGCCATGAATTCCTTATTGTGGTCAAAACTTTCTATATTCTTGCTCTTCTAATGAGGAACATCCTTTCCAAAAATCTATTTGAGCTAAAAAAGATAAGTTTGTGTCCTTTGTAGGAAAATGGATGCATCTTGAGACTGTTATGCTTAGTAAAATGAATCAGATACAGAAGGTTGAATAGTGTATTGTTTTCTAATAAGAGAAAACTAAACCACAGAAAAAGAGAGATGGTATGAAGTAAGAAGATAGACTTTGTAGAGGTGGCAAGAATTGTGGGGGGCTAGGAGTGGAGGAGTAGAAAGAAGAGAGGGGTGTGATATACACATATACATATCAATAAAGTGTGCGGAAAAAAGAAAAAATATACATGATCATTTGATATATATTGAAATTAGTATATAATTACAGTTCAATGAATATGGTTCTAGCTAATAAAACTTACAGGATCTCAAATATAGTAATTTTTATCAAGAACTTGGTGAAATTGCCAGTAAAGGTATGTCTAGGTGATTAAAGTAATTGCACTTATGAGCCAGTTCTTCGATGAGGTTCATAATAACAATTATAAATCCTGACAATTTCTCATTTAGATATTTAAATATTAAAAGTTGTTAAAAATAATCTATTTTTGTTTGTAAATTTATGAAATAATAGCCAATTTCAAATAAATTTATAACATTTATCACAATATGAAGATAATAAAATATACTTTTGTGCTTGAGGTTCAACTAGTTTCCTAATAGTAAGTGTACTGATATTCACACCATCTTCTCTTGTTTCTCATTCAAACTGCCACAGCCACTCAGTAAAAATCAAAGTCAGAGCCTATCGTGCTGCCTCTGGTAAACCTAATGTTTACCATCCCTTTCAAAGAAAGTTGAAATATTTTACCATGTTTTAAAAGGCCCTTGACTATTTAACACCTTCTCTTCCTTCCTCTTAGAGTAACTCCTGAGAGCCATCTCATCCAGCTACACAGGCCCACTTTGCTATTCATTGGTTGTAACCATGGCAATTTTAGAAACTTTGTTCATTGTCTTCACTCTTCCAAGAATATTTTGCCGCTAGGTGATTGCATGTCTGTACTTGGTGTAATGAAAAATAATAGGCCTTTAAGGAAATCTCAGTCAGGGTTTGGGGGCTTAGCTCCGGGCTACAACAGTTACCTAGGAAGCGCAGAGCCCTTAGATCTCCCAGAACCACATAAAGTGTGGTGTCTCAGGTCTGTATTCACAGCACTCAGGAGGTTGAAGCAGGAGGATTGCCAGGGGTTTGAGGCCAGCTTGGGCTAGATATTGAGTTCAGGACCATCCTGGACTACAGAATGAGACCTGTTTCAGAAACATAAAATGAAACAAATAAATAGCCTTAAACCTAACCCCTGGGACTTGTAAAGATGTTATTTTACATGTATAAGTTTTACATGTACTTTACAAATATAATTGAGGTTATAGGTCTTGATATATGGATAGTAGCCTATTTTTTTCTGGTATTTTAGTGTACATTGTTCTGCTACAAATGAATACCACAGACTGAGCTGGGTCCAGTTGCACAGATCTGTGATTTCAGTGCTTCAGGAGGCTAAAACAGGAGGATGGCAAATTCATGCCCAGCCTGGGCAACATAGCAACTTAGCAACAACTTGTCTCAAAATTGAAAATAAAAAATGGGCTGGGGATGTAGGCCATTGTGAAGTTCTTGATTAGACCTTCAGTACTGACAATGAAACAAAACAACAAAAACAACAAGTAGGACAAACCAAAACAGTATGAGTCAAGTAAAATGAACAGAAATTCATTGGCTCACAGTTTTTGAGGATGGGAAGTGCTAGCATCTGATGTGATCTTTTTGTTTTATTAATCTATGCCAAGAGGTTGGAGTGGTTTTTTTACCTCATTCTTGTGATAATGGCACTAACCCATACTGTAATTAAGAACTTTCATGTCTTTTAGACCCTAAAGGTTAGTTTGATTCCCCAGCACCAACTAAACCAGGCTTGTTGGCACACCCGTATAATCGCAACACTAGGGAAGCTGAGATAGGAGGATTGCCTTGAATCCAAGGACAGCCTGGGCTTCATAGTAAATGAAGGACCACCCTGGGCCACAGAGTGGGACCTTGTCTCAAAAAAAGAGGAAAAAAAAAAAAAGAATTACCAAAAGAGGTTTGGGAACAAAATGTATCCCAGCTGGTACTTTCATTTTACTCATATTTGACCTATGTCAGGTTCCTGACCTAATGACTGTAATATTAATGTGTTGCTTTAAGCCACAAAGTTAGCAGTCATTTTTATAACAACTATAAGAAAGTAATGTACTAACCTCTCTTATTTAAATTCTTCATTCAAAAATGTCACATTTCCGGAGAGATCTTTCTTACTAAAAATTTTCGAACATTTTCACACTTAATGTTCCTTAAATAAATCTCTGCTTTATTTTTCTTATTGCACTTGCAATAAATATTGGGCAACAATGTTAACACACCCACACACACACAGCCATATTCATTGTTTGCCTTCTTCCACTGGAATTCATTTCTGTTAACCCAGGAAATCTTATTTTTGTGAGGTATTTTTTTCCTTTTAACTCATGTATCTTGACTGTGTTCAAGAGTTGAATAAATATTTGGAGAGAAGGGAAGTCAATTTTATATCAATTTTAGTTGAAATTAAGTCGATTATATAAGATGTTTGAAACTGACTCAAATGTGTTTTATTTTAAAGACCTGGAAGCATACACTATCCACACTGACAAATAAAATTTATGTATTAGTTTATGGTTTTACTAACATAGTAACATTTACTGTCACTTTCCTAAATAAAAAAGTTATACTTCATCTAAATTCCTATAAATCTACATATATACCCTGAATACAGATGAAGCAGAACAGCTTGTCAGTATGTACAGAAATTGTAGACCTGTAAAAATGTACTGAGTTTTTATATTTATTTTTATAATATTGTACTTGAAAACATACCTGTCCTGGGACTGGAGGTGTCGTTCGATGATTAGAGTGCAGGTGTAGGAAGGGCAAGGCCTCAGGACAGATTCCCTGGCACCACGTAACAGTTGCATGATATCGTACTTGCCTAAAATCCCAGCCCTGGGAAATCTGAGGCAGGGTTACTAACCTGGACGGCAGAGTCAAACACTGTCTCAAAAAGTACCAACCAACCAAACAACAATATCCATCCTAAACGTATTAACCGTTATAATCTTTTGTCTTGAAATATTTATGCACTGATAGGCAATAAAGATGGGCATGTTTATCTAAAGTTTCTATTCATCACCTTCCAACTTTGAACTTACATAGACTACTTTGCAGTTCAAAAAGAATAAAGGATCTTGTAGATGGATTTCAAACTTCTAAGTAACCACTGTTCAACACAACTCCTACTTACTATGATTACCAGTCTATTGTTTCTCATTCTTAAGAGACAATACTCACTAATCAGGTACATCTGTTTGAAGAACTATAATTACTGCTATTATACTAGACTCACATCCTTGCAACTGAATTCTCCTCCCATAAAACTCTTTAGTGTTGGTTTCCAAAAACATAATTTAAAGTTCCTTTGCTTTCAGAATAATTTCTCCAATACTAACTCAGAATAAGCTTGACTATGTCATGATTTAATTTAATAATATACATATGAATCTTATTCTAACATTTTGTGTCACCTAAGTACAGAGCACATTGCACACTATTTTTTTTTTTCTTTCTACTTTTTGACTATCCTTAAATTTCAAGTAGAGTAACTTTGTTTTTGAGACAAGGTCTCTTTCTGTAGTCCAGGTTGGTCCTGAACTCTCAGCAATATTCCTGACTCAGCCTCCAAAGTGCTGAGAACACAGGTGTGCACCACCATGCCATGCTTAAGTAGAGTAAATTTTAAGATTTTTAAAGATGCTAAACTCAATGCTGTCAGTGTTATTTGTAGTGTAATAATTACTATATTATATAAACATTTAAATGGAGTGCACTGAGCTTAGGCCAAATTTTCTCACACAGTGATTAAACATTGAGTATTCATTTACCGTAAGATTAATATGGGTCAGTTAGATGAGGTGGAATGAATGTTTCAACTTCCTTCATAACCTCTAGTGTGACTGATTTCGTCCTTTATTCAGACATGTCTGCTGAAAGTTGAGCTCCCATGGTGCTGAGTATGGGATGGATCCTTGCATCCTGATTTACTGGTACAGCAATTGTTGTAATTGCAAGAATAATTGCAAGGAAGCTGTGGATCCTTAAAATTATAAATTCATTCCTAACATTGCTTGTGTATTCCTAAGCATCATTTAGATTATAATCCTGAGCTTTGGAGTGTTCAAATAAAAATTTGATATTTTTCAAGTGGTAGAAAATTGAAGAAAGTAACTCAATCTGACTAAATGATTACACTATGAATTGGAAAGTAAGTTATTCCCCATTGCCCTGCAACTAACAGATGAATTTTCTTATTGTAATTATTCCTACTTCATATAAGAAATTACTAACTTTGAAGGCATAGTGTATTATTTTCACACATTACCTATTGACCTTGGACCCTAAAGCCATTAAAATCTTTGCCTAAGGTTGATGGTTTCCTAAAGAAGCATTAGGGTTTTATAGATTGAAAGAATATTATAAAGAAACTACATATTTAAAACTTTCATTTGACAAATGAAAAAACTGATACCAAGTGATTTTGAATTACCAAAATTTATATGAATTAGAACTAGAACTGAAATTTGTATCTCAAATTCATAGCTTGTGCTAATTATACTTCATTAAATTTATTTCATTTATCAACTATATCTTTTGAATTTTCATACTAATGTCATTAATTTTGACTTATACATGCCAAGGAGAAAATAAAATATTTGAAGTTATTAAAGTTACACTAAAGGCTACGAAGCAAAATCTCAAATATGAGTAGGCATTCAATGAACAAAATAAATTCAATATGGTAGTGTTATAAAAGCCTGATCAATGTGAGATCAATTGATAAAATAATACTTATGCTTTTGTGTCTTATAAGATAGCACTAATAACCAAACTGAAAGAAAAATAGTATGACGTTTAAGAACAGCAGCATAATTAAAAGAATTTTTTCTCTATTCTAGCCTGCAATTATTGTACTAACTGATTAGTAATTTTTATTGATTTCATTTTTCAAAAGGAATGCTATTTTTGTAACCATTATCTCCCTTTTCATCTGACAAAATCAAAGCTGATTACCTTTCAGAAAAAATTGCTGAAGAATTTTCTTTATCAAAACCATGCAAAACCCAAGCCAAACAATGCCTTTTATTATACATGAAAGACACAAATTAAAAGTATACCCGTGAAGTTTATAACAACTTAAAATGCACCATCGTGAAATATTCCCTTAATTATTATACTGTCATCATAAATTTCTTTAAATTCTACCTTACTGTGGGTGCTATATGCGCTATTGTAGATATTCTTTGCTCCATATCTGGTTTGCAGGTATCTGTTTTTCACAAGCACGCATTGGCACCCTGAGGATCCACTTGGAAATATACAAGAGTACTGATTCATATTCCATTCCTTGCACACTTGCAATTGATCACTGTCACCAGGAAAATAAATATGCCATCTGATACTGAGGTTGCAAATATACACTCCTTCACAAATATGCACATAATCATTATGAATTAAAAAAAAACAGTACTTTGTGTTGCTTTAAGTACACCCATGTGTTGCTGCGTCTGTGGGCTCATGTTTCAGCTGACTGAACAGTGAATATTTTGAATGGAAAAATGGTTCCTGTTGTCTCTTGATTGCACTGCCAGGGCCTCCTTCTATGCTAGTGCGTCTGGTAAATGCTCCAACTTTTATTCCCCAGAGAAGCAGCTCAGAGGCAATTTGGAGAGTGAAACAGAACTTGTGTCATTTTTTCTGTTTCTTTGGTACCTTAGGAATGAATTTACTGTTTTCACAGGCCGGCTTTTCTTTGCCAGGAAAGAAACTGTAATTTGTATTGCTTTGTAAAAAGAATCCATTAGCAACATTAAGGTGCTTCATGTCTCTAAGAATATGGTATAAAATTAGTTAAAATTAAATTTCTTAAAGAAGGGTGAAACAACACCAAATTATTCCTAACTATGTGTCATATAAATCCCAGTAACTATTCGCAGACTTAAACCACTAAGTGAGGCTGGAGGATTGCCACAGCAGTTAAAGCACTGGGCTCCAAGCATGAAGCCCTGAGTTCCATTTCTCAGCACCACATAAAGCTGGGCATGGCGGTTCATGCGTGTACTCCCAGAACTTGGGAGGCTGAGGCAGGTGAATTGCTGTGAGTTCAAGGCTAGCCTGGGCTGCATAGTTCAGGACCAGCCTAGACTACAGAGCAAAATCCTATCTTAAAAATAAAAAAATGAATAAATAAAACACTAAGTGACCCACTTTTTAAAATATTTACCCTACATCTGTAACATAATTTTGAGTAGAAATACCTTGTAATGGCAAAAAAAAATAATCCTTCCTTTCAATAAAATAGACAACAAACTGCAACAAAATAATAGGATAAGTGAAAGTAGAAAATACGCTTGATTGGTGGGCATGGGGATGCTTTATAAATGAAATAATGACTTTTATTTACTAAGCTATCATTTTGTATTTAACCGTGACACTGAGTAAGAAAATGACATAGCTTAAAGTATATGTACATTTAATTCTAATAGGGAAATATAGCCAACTATTAAGGATTGTCTTACTAGGGAATTGTGTGTAATCTTTGTAGTATTCTTGTGCTATGCCAGCTCCCTTATTTATCTATTTAAAATTAATGTCATCTCTTATGGTTTGGATCTGAAGTGTCCCCTAAGAAGCCTCACGTACCTAGATGTAGCAGGCGCAATGTGCTGTTGGGGTGTGTGGGCTGGCTGGAAGGGGCTGGTGCTCGGGGATGGACCTGGAGGGGTGTGTGCTAGCTCTGTCCTTCCTCCCTCCCTTGGCTTTGTTTTGCCACACCCTGAGGGGCTTTTTCTATGGCTCTGGCCCCACTGCGTGGTTCAACCACTTCCATCTGCCCACCTGCGAATGGATTGTGACCTTCTGAAGCCCTAAGCTAAAGTAAATTTTTCCTTCTTAAAGGTGTGGATGTCAGGTATTCTGTCTCAAAACTAAAAAGCAACGAAGACATAAATCATCTTGATAACAAATGCTGCAATCCAGAGAATCCAAAGAAAGAAGCACTCTCTAGGTACCGTAACAGAGGGGCCACAATAGATGCTAGGACTGTGGGAGACGGAAGGAAATACTCTGCTTTGCCGGAACTGTGGTTTCTATGGAACAGGCAGAATTCAGGAGATACAGAGTGGCAGACGCAGGCGACTCAGAGGGAGCCAAATTTCAAAACTCACTTCTCTCAATGGAGAAGGGTCATTTTATTCTAAATGAATCACTAAAGACTTTGTTTCTTTTTCACAAAAGGATATGAAGTTATATTTGCCTCAGAATAAACAGGTAGGCTATTAAAATTCCCAGTTAGTCTTCTTTCTTTTCTTTTTCCTCTTTCTTTCCTTCCTTCCTTCCTTCCTTCCTTCC
The DNA here is from genome assembly GCA_004027205.1 of Ctenodactylus gundi. NCBI lineage: Eukaryota > Metazoa > Chordata > Mammalia > Rodentia > Ctenodactylidae > Ctenodactylus > Ctenodactylus gundi. The sequence continues at coordinate 401,693 of PVKB01000573.1, forward strand.
TTCCTTCCTTCCTTCCTTCCTTTTAAGATAGAGTCTCACTCTGTAGTAGACTGGTCCTGAACTCACTATGTAACCCAGACTAGCCTCAAACCCACAGTAGTTCTTTTGCCTCAATCTCCCAAGTGTTGGGATTATGGGCATGTGCCCCTAGGCCTTGCTTCCAGTTACTCTTGTTTGATTCTAAAAATGAAGTTGAATTTTGATTGCCAAATTAAATATTCAAGAAGCATTTGAAAAAATATAAGTTGATATTCTAATATTATTTTTTTGCCATTGACTCTTACAATTGAGGATGGATTTCCTTCACTCTGTTATTTAATTTGGTAAAAAATAAAATCATAACTTAGTACTCATGTTACCCCATGCTATGATCTGAATGCATTTTTGTTCACCCAAAATTAAATATATTGAAATTCTCATTCCTAAAGTTATGGTGTTAGGAAATGGGGCTTTTGAGGAGTGAAGATGCCATGCGGATTGAGTCCTCATAGACAAGATGTATGCTCTTACAATGCAGGCCAGCCAGAGGTAAACCCTTCGCTCCTTCTACCACATGGGGGCGCAACAAGAAGGAACGATCACATTAGAGTATGCTAGTGCCTTGATCTTGGACCCCCAAGCTTACAGAGCTGTGAGAAATTAATTTCTATTATTTATAAGCTGTTCACTATATGGCATTTTCCTATAGCAACTGAAAAAGATTAAGACAGCCTACCTGTACAAATTCATTAAATGATACACTTTTTTTTCCTATATCTTTTATTGCTTTTTTTTGTTCTCTGCCACCTTAAAGTGAAAAAGATGAGAGGTAATTTTCCAGGATGCAATGTTTTCTTTTTTTTAACTTGCTTGTAACATTTTGCTCATAGGCAATGAATATGAATAAAACAGGAGGGCCATACGAACGGAGAAAGTTGAGGCATATTTATACTGTAGAATGGCCAAACATTGCCGAAGTCATGAAGAGGCCCAGAGGCAGAGGACTTTAAGAAATATAAAATAGGAAGTTCAGAAGACAGGAAAGGCAATATGTAGGTTGTTATTGAATATGCTGATTTAAAAATTCTGTGAGCAGTCAGAGACATTCAACACATAGGTGGAAAATAAAAGCCTAAATTTTGGAAGAGACACATAAGTTGGAGGTAAATATTCTAAAATCGTTGGATAGAAATGGCTATTAAAGTTATGGAGCAAAGCAAAAGTCTTGTATTAAATAGCATGCTAGTATTGTAAAAAGTTAAGGAGACAATAAGCTTAGAGGGATGGTTTATTTTTGCTAACCAAAATTTTCCATGGTTGGTTGACTTATTTGCTTTTCATTCTGCAACAAAGAAACATAGCATAGTCACATTGCAGGGCCAAATCACTTATTTCAGTGCTACCACATTAAAAAGAAAAAGGGAGAAGGACCAGGGTGTCAAAATCCCCTTCAAGGACATTGGCCCACTGACTGACAGACCTCCCCCTGGGCTCTGCCTCATAAAATTTCCACCAAATCTCAATAGCTCTAAGCTGTAATACAGGGGTCTTTAAAGGACTTTTGAAATGCATGCTAGAGCAAGCTCTTAATACGCATGCTCATTCATGTGTTTAACAGTTGATTTGGAGTAAGCTTTAGGGGGCCACACACATAGTGGTGAGACAACAACAATCACACTTTTGAAAACACAAAGGTGTAGAAAATGTGCTTCCATTCAGTTTATATCTGCATTTTTAAACTTTCCCACATCACTTTGAGTCCTAGATCCTAAATTCACACTTTCCAGGTTATTTGGTGACCAATAGAATACATCATGTATAAGTTGCTTAATAATGTTGTTGCTTAGTTCATTTTTAATTCTAGCCCGATAATTTTATTTTTGCATATTTCTTTTGCTCTTCATTATGAGCCAAAGTTTAGTTGTGATTTGAACTAAACAGTCCTTCAAGCTCTACTGTCTTCCACGACACAATCTGGAGATCCGCACACACAAAAACATCCAGATTTATGCCTACAGATGGAGACAATAGTATGATCTTGGGAAAGCAGAAATTCTTATGTTGATTTATTGCAAACATGCTTTCTAGGTGATTTACCTCGTAAGGAAGTTTATGTTTCAAGCTGCGTTTTCCTAATAAAGCTAAAACATTTATGATTTTGTTAATTCTCACTGACTTGCAGTACTTCAGCCATATAATCTGATTCTTGTGAAAATATGTCATCAGAGGACAATAGCTATAGTGTGTGTTTTCTATTAAAATTGATTGTGACATTATGTTCAATAGTAATGCCCCATGTCTGTGCAGTCACTGCTATCTTACAATCTCATGTCATTTGTATTCTTTTATGTTAATTGTCCTTTGTTAGAAATAGAATAGTGTTCAAAGAATTGGTCCGTAGTGATTACTGGTAATATAGTAAAATTTTGTTTCTCCTTATATAAACTTCTTGATTAAAAAGGAAAAAAAAACAGAATGCAAATACTAACTGTACATGAAAATCTAGGGACCTATATGAGCTTAAAATACCTAAGTAGGTTTGTCACAACAGTTAAGGAGAAATAGTTTCTCTGGCAGGGCAGTAAGAAACAAGAAACAATTTGGGTTACCATATTCAAAAAAAAAATTTTTTTGAGACAAGGTCATGCTCTATAGTCCAGACCGGTCCTGAAGTCACTATGGAGCCCACACTGATCTCGAACTCATAGCAAACTTCCTGCTTCAGCCTCCCAGGTGCTGAGATTACAGGCAGGTTCCAGTATCCCCAGATAATTTTTTATATGTGGTGCTGTGAAATTGAACCCAGGGAGGACTTGTGCAAGCTAGGCAAGTGCTTCAAGTGGAATTATGCCTCCAATCCCATCTTCAATTTGTGACATAGTGCAATAAAAAATAATTTAAACAATTTACATAAAAGTTCATGTCTTTAGTGTAGAGTTCAAGAGATCAAAATCAGGGGAAGTTGAGGTAAGAGGATCACAAGTTAAGGCCCAGAATGGAAAATCTAATGGCTTAGTGAGATTCAAAATAGAATAAAAGTGGGACGTGGATGTAGCTCTGTGGAAGCGCCTGCATTCCATTCCCAGCACCATAAAACAAACAGAACAAAATACAAATGTTTTCAGCTAACTTTATATCAGATTCAGTTTGACACAATAGATTTGATTGACTCTCTTGTCATTTGTTGTTTATGACATGAATGGCAAGAAAATGAACTAAGGTATGCATGACTCAGTGCCTGAAAGTATATAAAACTGATTTCTTAATCATTCCACTTTGGCCCATGTGTGTGGAAACTAGACCTGGCTAGGACAAGCGAATCAATCATTTCCTGAGAGAATCATGCAGCAAAATTATCCTGTTACAGATACAACACCATAGATAAAATATATGATGTTAACATGGGAATATTTGGTGCTTCTGTTAACTTTATAAGTGTCTTACAACACAATATTAATTCATTGAGAAAAATAATTGTTCTCTTTAGTGAGTTGTGCTGAGCTAGTAATTAATATGCTTCATATGCTTTAAAAAATAATTGCCTGTAAAAACAAAGCTATGTGTCTAAGCATAAATTAATTTCTCTCTCAATTTTTAATCCTAGCATTTAATCCTAGCATTCTTATCACTTTCTAAAAAAATCATTTTGCAAATTATCTGAATATGAAAGATCTGAAGTCTTTTATAAAGTTTAAAATGTAACTACTTTAAAAACATCAATTGGAATTGTTTCTTCCGTTTAAAAGTGTGTTTACATTACTTTTTCCCTGCTTTGTAGAACCAAAATACAGTTTTATCTTTTGCTTTTCTGATGTTACTTTTCCCTTAAACTAAAAAAAAAAAACAAAAAAACAAAAAAAAAAAACAAGTTTTAGGATGATAGATAGTATCCCTTTTATTTCTACACTTGAAACACTGAAACATATTCATGCTCACAATACTTTTCGTTTGTTGTGCATGCTGCACGTAGCTTGCTAAATAGGCCGCACATTTTTAGATATTGGGATTATTTATATTTGATAACACACAAACCAACACATAAATAACATAATAAATTGTAACATCAGGTAATTATCTTTAACTGTAGCTGATAAATAAGTCAAAATGATACTTTAATGCCTGTAACATAAAAATAGATTTCTTTATCTTGTAAGGTCTTTCTTTAATATTAGCAAAATTTAGCACTTTAAACTGTTGTCTTCTACTACATCAGGCATACTTAAAAGGACTTTTTTTTTTTTCTCTTATGTGAGGAACCAAAAGTTAAACAAATAAGAGAGCAAAATGACAGAAATAGGAAACAGGAAGGTAGACTTTGTGGGCCTGGGAAATGGATCCTTTAGGGCAGATGGGAGGTCGGGGAAGACAATGGGAAGTAAAAATAATTAAGGTGCCAAATGTGTATATATCAAGCCCACAGCTGAATTTAAATATCATGCATAAAAACATATACTAATAAAATAATCATGGGGAAAAAGTCATTAATCAGCAAAATATATTTAGTAGCTGTATGTTCCAATCATTACCCTGAGGGCTGTAGATCTTCCATGGGCCGTGCCATTGTCATTCATACTCAAATCAACAAGTGCAGCAAGTTTTAGTTGATAGCTTACTTTTTTGCTTGCAGACTTCCAATGGTGCTGGGAAATATATTTTTAAAGTGAACAGTGTGAGACTACTTGAAATTCATGCTTTCGAGCTGTGTTAGAGTATTGGTATATCCGGGCAGTGTTTATTTTTGGCCCAGTATTATTTCTTATCATGTGCTCATCAGAAGCTGACTCAAAACACTTTTTCTTTACAAATGCTTAGTCCCACCCTAGGCCACTCACAATTTCCTTGGTATTATTTCACTTACAATTTATTGAAAAGGATCAAGATAAGTTAAATTGTTTTTTCACCTTCTTTCATCTACAATTTAGAATTCAGAGTACTGTTCAATTTTTCCTTTCACTGTCTTCTTGCTCCAGACTTTAAGAAGAACAACACCATTTCCTTTCAATTCCATGTTTCTGAGTCAGTAAGCTACCTCTTCACTTGCTCTTCCTATATCTATGTATTAGTTTGGGTTCTTTCAAAGGCAGGATTTATGATTTACAAAGTTTATAATAAAAAGGACTTATTAGTAAGGCTTACAAATCTGAGGATAGAGATAGTCCAAGATGGCTGCTCAGTCGCAAAGTAGATCTCCCGTTCAGGACTGCAGGACAGTTGGTGCGGTGAGAGTCTGCTGTGGATCTCGGTTATTTGAAGAACAGTGGCGAAGACCGGGACCTAAAGGTCAGCCACTGAAGAGCAGGGACGAGCAGATAGGCACAAGTCAAGACTGAAGAGAATCTGTGATGAAGATATGCATCGTGTAGTACGTGGGTGTCCATAGACAACTGTGAAGGAGAGGGCTTTCCCAGAGGAAGAAGCTGTAACAATCTTCGCTGTTCCTTCCTTTTATACTGTTGGAGTTCGAGTTGAGCCTCCCACATCCGAGAGGGTGCTCTTCCCTCATTTGCCATCCACACTCTAATCCAGACTGGTTCTCATTTCCCAGTATAGGCGTGGTTCCCACGCCCTAATCCAGGTGTGGTTCCTGATTCCCTCCATTTGACATAATGTATTCAATAGTGACAATCTACATGCATGATAATGTTTTTATTTTACAATGATTGGCATGACCAGGAAGATCTTCTTTAATTATTAGTGTAGCATACTTAATTCATTTTTACATTTTTACATTTTGCATTCATTTTTACATCTTTGCATTTGAGGAATTATTTATACTCAATCAGGTATTAAAATTATTTCAACATGTTGTTCAACTCTATAAGGTTGTATTTAGTTGCAGACTTTTATCAGGCATTCTGTTTATTTTTTTCTTTTTCCATTTTGTTTCTATTGTTTTGGCCTAGTTTTGTTATCATGAGAACTTTCCCTCATGAAATTAAAAGTATTCCTTCCTATTCAATTTATTTTTGAATAAAAAAGGAAGAGAATTGGTGTTTATTCTTCTTTAAATGTTTAATAGGATCTGGCGGCAGGTATAGCTCAGTGCTTTTAGCACTTTATTAGAGTGCACAGGGTCCTGGGTTCAAACCCCAGCACTACATAAAAATTAGCTAGACATGGTGGTATGTGCTTATAACCCTGCACTTGGAAAGCTGTGGCAGGACGATTGCCATGAGTTTGAAGTCAATCTAGGCTACATTGTAAGTCCAAGATCAATATGGACCAGAGAGCAATATCTTGTCTCTAAAATAAAATAAAATAAGTAAAATAAATGTTCAATCTCCAGGCTTCACAATGTTGGGGAGTTGTTGGTTACCATTCAATCCTTTAACTTGTTATAGATACTATGGATTTTATTTCTCCGTGAGTCAGTCTCCACTAATAGCATGTTTCTAAGAATTTCCTCTAGGTTACCATTTTTGACATGCGGTTGTTCAGGGTACTCTCCTACTTTTTGTTCCCTTTAAAATTAGTAATATACACTGGAGGAATTGCACAGCGTTCAGAACACGTGCTGGAAAGTGCAAAGCCCTGAGTTTAACTCATTAGCACTACATCAGCCCGCGGCACCTGCCTATAATCCCGGCACTTGGAGGCTGATGTGAGAGGATTACTATGTGTCCCAGGCTAGCCTAGAGTACATAGTGAGTTCCGGACTTGCCTGGAATACAGATGAGATACTGTACCAAATCAAACAAATAAATAAGGAAATTGGTGATAAGTCAGCTGTAATTCCTCCTTCTTCCGTTACTCTTCTTGTTCTTTTAGGCTTCTTTTGTTTTTATGAAATTGGGTCTTGCTGCCTAATCTAGGCTGGCCTCAATCTTGATATTTAGCCCAGGCTGGCCTCAAAATCACGAACCTCTTTCATCAGCCTGCCAAGTGCTGGCATTTTAATTATGCCAGCATGCTGACCCTCTTTTATTTTTAATGTTAGTTATTCTTTTTCCCCCAGTAAATCTAGACTTAAAATTGTCAATTGTGTGTATCTTTTTGGAGACATAACTCTCACTTTATAGATTTTTTCCTATCCTGTTCATGTTCTCTATTTTGTTTGTTAATAATCTAGTCTTTATTTTTTCTTCCTTCTGCTAGGGTTAACTTTAAGTTGTCCTTATTTTCTAGCTCTGTAAGGTAAAATTTTATTTATAAATTTGAAGTCTTTCTGCATTAATGTTTAATTCACAGAAATAAAAGTTCCCTTTAACTCTGGTTCTCTGTACTTTTTCAACATTTCTTTTGTTTTCTTTTGTCTCAAAATATTTTGTAATCTCCCTTTTCTTTTTTCCTTTACCTATTAGTTGTTTAAGAGCATGTTAATTTCCACATGTTTCTAAGTTTACAAGTTTGCCATCTGCCTCAATAGTTTCATCCGATTATGATTGCAGAAGATAATTGGTGTTATTTCTAATATTTAGTAATGGCTTTTTAGTAAAAGGCAAAAAATCTTATGTTGTGGAGAGAAACAAGAGCCTAGTGATATTTGTTTTATGACAAAATACATGGTATATGATTTGTTTATGTGCACTTTTTGAAAAAATACATGTTTGTCTTCTCTTGGGTCACATGATCTGCATGTGTTAGATCTAACTGGTCTATATAACATCATTGAATCCATTATTATTCCCTATTAATCTTCTTTCCTATTTTACTTTTCTCCATTATTGAAAGTGGGATGTTTAGATATTATACAGCTATCTGTGTTACTCCATGTATAAAAAAGACGTGATTTTTTGTGTATACATCTGGATGTATCAGTATTCTTGGTGAATCGCCATTATCTGTAAATATCAACAGAAAAATAAATAGTTTTGGTGTAAAAGTTATTTTGCTCATTATGTGTCTCGACGTCCCTGCTCTCTTTGGACCTTCTTTGTCATTCCATTCTTCAATCCACTGAATCATTAAACATGAAATGAATCTGTAGGAAGTAGTAAATAGTTAGATCCTGTATTTTTACCTTTTATGCCAATCTAAGTCATTTAATTGGGAACTTTCATATACTGGAAGTTATAGTGATTATTTATAGGATACAACTTACTACTGGCATATTGTTATATGTTTTTGTATGTATTATTACTGTTTTGCATCTGTTGTCTCCCTTTGTGTTTATGTTATCTTTAGTAGTGATGTTCTGATTGTCTTTTCACATTCTTTTGCGGTATATTCTACAATTTTTATGTTTACTATGAGCACTATGTGTGACATCCAAATGGTATCACAATTTGTTTTAAACTGATAAATTCACTTTAATTGTATGCAACTTGTACTCCTTTACATCTCTACACACTACTTGATATTACTGATGTCACAATTTACAACTTTACAGAAAGTGTAGTAACACACATTTTATAATAACTTTATGCTTTTGTGTTAAATTTTTTAAAGCGAGTTTGCAAAACTAAATTATAGAAGCATATGTTTTTATACAGGTTGTTTACAATTACAGTTACAGAGGCTTTTATTTGTTCATTATGTTCACATGAGAATTTTGTATTTTCTTAAGTCTTAGAACTACTGTGTAGTACTCTGAAGTTTTCACCAGAAGTAGTCCCTTTAGAATGTTTTTGTAGAGGAGGACTAGTGCTGATGGATTTTCTTAGCCTTTGCCTCTCTGGGAATGTTTTCATTTCTCCTTAAAGTGAGAAGAGCAGTTTTTCTGACTACACTTCTTCATCGTCTTCTTTGCTCTGTTCATATTTTAAATACAGCATTACTCTGTCTTCCGATATGTAACATATCTGCTAAGAAACTAGATACAGTTATATTTAGAGGATATCATGTGAGAAGTCAGTTTTTACTTTTGGGAGGTTGGTGGTAATGTATCTCTTTGTGTCTCTCTTTGGAGGTATTGTACATGGAGTTTGTTGAGCTTCCTAAAATAGAGTACACAATCAGCCATGCTTTCATCAAATAGAATCCTGCTACATTTTCTCCTTTGTTTTTCTGACTCCCATTGTGGATATTCGTCACATGGTAGTGTCCCATGAATCCCTTAGGGTATGTTCACTGTGTTTACTCTTCTTCTATTTACTCTTAACCCTCAATACTTCCGGTTTTTGTCAAGTTTCTTGCTAATTTCTTTTACCTATTTTCTCCTACCATGAGCCCCCTCTCATGGATTTCCCAACTCCGTCATTGTTTTAATCTCAGAATTTCTGTTGGCTTTTACCATTTCTTCTCTCTCTCTACATATTTTTAGTTTTATACACTGTGCTTATATATACATTTTTAATCTTCTGTTTTAGTTCATTGATCACATTTGAGATGCCTTTTTTAATCTCTTTGTCATGTTAATCTAATGGTGTGATTCTTTGCAGTCTGTTTCTAGAGATTCAGTTGCTCACTCGACTGGGCCGTGTTTTCCTGTTGGCTATATTTTGTTGAAAATTCAGCATTTAAAAAAATACAACCAGTTCTTGTCCTTGGAAACTGGCCCTATGTGGTGTAAGACCACTGATTAGCTTAGTGTGGAGCTTAATATCTATTTAGGCTTTTCTAAACTTGTATATTCCCTGAGTTTGTGTATGTGCCTTGTCTCCTACTCCCGAACTCTCATAAGCACAGCTACTTTCAAATGTCTTAATTTCTGTATCATCTAATATATGATGTTTCAGAGACTAAGATTTTTTTTTCCCTTGGTACATAATTTCTTCCCCAAACCAGGTGTTCATGCCTCCGTAGTACCCTTACCGACCGCTCTCATGTGCTGGGTGCACATAGCCACTCTCGTTGGTGCACAACTCTGTATCTAAACCAGAGAGACATTTCTATCAGTTTTGAACCAGGCAGGAAAAAGTCAAGTCAGAGCCAGTGTTGCTGTAATTTTTGTTTTAGTCTTCCTTCTCCAAGGGAAAAACAAAATAGCACTTATATGGTATCCTGACAGCTATTCAGTATTGGAGAAGGGATAAGGCAAAAGAATATAAAAATGCTGTGAATTCTTCTAACATCTTGAGTTGACATTTTTTTTCATTAGATATTTACATGTTTTCTACAAATACTGAATTATTTTCTAGAGTTTCCACAAAGCTACATTGGTAAGTATGGTGTTGTTTAGTTGCTGACTGGAACCAAAATTCTGAAATACCTGAGATGAACCTCTTGGTGACATTACCTGTCAACTGTCTCTGCTGTTATTTTCTTCTATAAACTCCTTCCTTCCGTACAGTTACAATTTTATATTAGAATATAATTGTGATACATAGTAGCTAAATTAATATTGGAGAATTGGTGCACGTAAGAATTATCTCTTAATCCTTTTTATGTCTTTTTTGCCTTCTTGGTCTCCCAGCTCCCCCCACCCCCAACCTCATTCCCATCACCCCAAATTTCTGTTTACTACCGTCTATTTTTCTCTTTAAATAATTTGCATTTTGTATTTCTCATATAAGAGAAACCATGCAATCTCTCCCGCTATTTTTTACCAGTGTGAATATGCGTTTGACAGTGGTTATACTGAACTGGAGCGACTTTAGTGCACGTATATATCTCAGCTACTTCACATTGCCTTCCCCTCCTCTTCCCCCCCCCCCCACTCGCGGCATCTCATTTATTTGATTCTATTATTTATTTACACTCTGAGTTTCTGGTATTAGAGAAACCATGAAGTATTTAATTTTCTGAGTCTGGTTCACTTCACTAAGCATGGTAGTCTCAAGTTGTACCTGTTTACCTACAAATGTTTCGTATAATTCTGACTGCAGCATCCATGCAATATTTAGCCTTCCATGTCTAATTTATTTCCGTTAGCGCTGTGGTCTCAAGGTGCATCCACTTTTCATTTTTATTGTGTTTTGTTTTGAGCCAGGATCTCTCTTTGTTGCCCAGGCTGGTCCTGATCTCACTATGTAGCCCATGCTGGCCACGAACTCATGGCAATCCTCCAGCTGCGGCCTTCTGAGTGCTGAGATTACAGGTGTGCAATGCCACACATGGTTCATGTAGTAGGGGGAAATTAAGCTCAGGACTTTGTGCTAGCTAGGCACACACTCTAATGGCTGTGCTATTCCTGCTGCCCCCGTTTTTCTATGAATGAGTCAAATGCATCCTTAAGATGGAGTGCTGCTCAATTCTGTAAATATGTCATGTTTTCTTTATTCATTTATCTTTTGATGGACAAATAGGCTACTTCTGAGATTTAGCTGTTATGAATTTTGCAGTTATAAACATAGGTATGTATGTGTCACTGTAATATGCTATATTTAATTTTTCAAGAAAATGCCCAGAAGAGATATAACTGGGTCAAATAGAATTTTTAGTTTTATTTTTTTAGAAATTTACATAGTGATTTCCATAGTAGTTTTACTAGTTTACATTCCCACCAACAAAAAAGAAGCATTATTTTTCTCACAAAACTTCACCAGTGGGTTTTTTTTTTGTTAAAGTTTTTAATGACAGCTCTTCTTACTGGTGGAGGAGAGAATCTCAGTGTTACAATTCTCTAATGGCTGAATGCTAAACATTTTTTCACGTGCCTGTTGACTATTTGCACTTCTTTTTAGAAGAGTCTATTTCAAGTAAACATTTTTTGGGTCTTTTGAATGGTCAACTTGTTTGAGTTCTTTATATATGTGGATGTTAGTTCTGTACATGCAGACTAATATTTTGAACATTGTCTTTTCATTTTATCCATTGCTTTTTGTGTTGAGTGGATTTTTAATGTGACATGATCCTGTTTGTTTCTGATGTTATATCTTGTTTCCTTGGGATTCCATTCAGAATCTCATTTATCACAAATTTAATGTAACCATTGTGTTGCTTGTGCTTATGTTTCAAGTGTTTTGTCGTCCCCCCCCCCCCCCCCCCCCGCAGGACACTCACTTTCTCATTTAATACCTCGGTCTTTGATCTATTTTGAATTGATTTGATATGACTCAGATTGAAATATAAGAGTCTATATTCATTAATCTTCATGTGAATAACCAGTTGTCTCATCATCACCTTATTAAAACAGTCATCTTTTCTCCATCAACTTTTTTAAGGATTAGATTTTAAAAGATTCCCTGTGACCATTTTGCATCCCCAATTCTGTTCCATCAACCCACTTGTCTGTCTCTGTGCTAATTCCATGTGGCTGTCATCATAGTTGTAATGTAACTTGCTATCTGGGATTGCAATGTCTCCTGCTAGCTCTTGATTCTCAGAATTGTTTTTACTCTTCTAGATTTTTTTTCCAGTTTCATACATTTTTTTTTTTTAAACAAGGTCTCGCTCTGTAACCCAGGCTGGTCCTGGGTTCACTATGAAGTCCCAACTAGCCTTGATCTTGACAATCCTCCTGCCTCAGCCTCCCTAGGGCTGGATTTACAGGCATGCTCCACAACACCCAGTTTAATGTGGTGATGGGGAATCGAACCCAAGGCATTATGCTTGCCAGGCAAGAGCTGTACCCACTATGTGATTGCTCCAGCCCCTTTCATACAAATTTTAAGATTATGTTGTCTAGGTCTGCTTTATGGTTTGCGTCTGGAATGTTCCTCAATATTTTTGTGCACTTGGATGTTGGGGAATATCTATGAATTTCATGTAGTGTAGGAAGGTGGATCCTGATTGGAAAGCTCTGATCAGTGGAGGTTTACCCAGAAGGTAGGAAGGTATCACTTGACCCAGAAGGAGTGGATCACTGGGACATGATCGGAAGGGGTAAACCCTAGCTTTGTCCTTCCTCATTCGCTCTGCTTTCTGTTGTTATGCCTTAAACATCCTTTCTCCTCCTAGACATTTACCATATGCTTCCATCATTGCCAGTAGCCCATGAATGTACTGAGCCCTCTGAACCTGTGAGGTAAAATAAACCTTTCTCTCTTAAGTTGCAAATGTCCTGCACACCATCCCAGCAACAAAAAAGTAGCTAACACAATCTGTAAAAAATGCTGTTAGTATTTTTACTGGATTGCCATAAAATCTATGTATCACATTGGTAGTGTCTTTATTTTGATAATATTCATTCAGCACATCCATGAATGGAGTGTCTTTTGAATTTCTAATGACCTCTTCATTCTCTTTGTTCAGAATATTATTATATTGCCATATAAGACTTTTGCTTCCTTGGTTAGGTTAATTTCTAGACATTTAATTTTCTTAGATAGCTATGAATATAATTTTTTTCCTAAAGTCTTCCTCAGCTACTTCCTTGTTATTGTATAGAATTTCTATTGACCTGTGAATGTGATAATTTATCCTTCCACTTTGGTAGTTTGTTTTTTAGTTTTAAGAGCCTTTTTCTGAAGTTTTTTTTTTTTTTGGGGGGGGGTATTCTGTATAAAGAACTACGTCAGTTGAAAATAAGGAAAGTTTGACTTCTTTGTTACGTACATCTTTTGAATTTCTTTCTATTACATACTATTTGTGGCTAATGTTTTGAGTACTGTCTTAGAAAGGAGAGTTGAGAGTGGACACTCTAGTCGCGTTTCTGTTTTTAGAGAAAATTCTTTCATTTTCTTACTATATAGTATGATGCTGGCAGTGGGTTTACTATAAATGCTTTTAGCTGTTTGTGGTATGATTGTTCCATACTTATTTTTATACTGATTTTCATCAGGGCTTTTGTCATAAATGCATGGTGAATGTTGCCAGTCTTTCGCTGCATGTATTGGGATGGTATTTTTTAAAATTTTATTCTTGTGTCTGTCTATGTGAGGTATTACATTTATTGATTTGCCAATGTTGAACCATCTTTCAGTCTCCAGGATGATGTTAACTTGGTCATGATCAATGGTCTTTTCTGTGATATTTACATTGTGTTTTCTAGTTCAAGATTTTTGCATACATGTTTAGTAAGGAAAGTAGTTTATAGTTTTATGTTTTAAAACATGATGATGATGTTAAGTTCTTGTTTGGTTCTGATATCAGACTAAGGCTAGCTTCAAGGTGTTTGACAATGTTCCTTTTTTTCAATTTCACGAAGGGTTTGAAGAATATTGATATTACTTCTTACCTGAATGTGCCATTAGATTTGGTGATGAATCTGTGAGACTTTGTGCTATGATGATTTGGTAATAAGAGTTTAATTACTCTCACTATTTCATAGCCAATTATTGGTGCATTTAGGGTTTTTGTGTCTTCCTGGCTTAAGTTTAATACTACATATGTGTTTAGAAATTTGTACATTTCTCCAAGGTTCTGCAGTTTATTAAAATGTAACTTTTCAAAGTAGTTTCTCATTCTTATTTCTTGATTTTTTTTTACAGTGGCCATTGTGATTTTGCTTTTTTGTTTATATTTGAATTAATATGTTTAATTTGTCCTTTTGCTTTCTTGCTAAGTTTGGCTAGGGGCTTATCAGCCTTAGTTATCCTCTCAAGGAACCAACTCTGAATCACTGATGTTTTGTACATTTTATTCTTAGATTCATTACTTTTCACTATGGTGTTTATAATTTCTTTACTACTACTACATTCAGATTTGGATTATTCTTGCTTTCTAGAACCTTGAAATTCCATTGCTAAGTATTATGGGAAAACCCTGATTTTTTTTTTAGTTTGTGAATTTACAGATGTTGATTGACCTTTCCAAACGTTGTCATTTGTGTCTCATAGATTTGATGTGGTTTCTTTTCTTTTTCACTTGACTTATTTTTCACTTAATTTATTTTTTGTGATACTTTGATTATTCAGCAGTGTTTTATTTAATGTATAATTCAATATTGTATTATTCATTTATTTGTCTAGTTTCTATAGTTTCTCTGGCCCTTGATTTCTAGTTTTATTCTACTATGATCTTATATTATTCATGAGATTCTTTTTAATTTTTTACTTACTTAAGCTTGATTTGTGGCATAAAATATAGTTTATTTTGGAAAAATTTCTGTATGCTTTTGAAAATAAAGTGTATTTTTTAATGAAACAACCTCTGAATATCAGTTAAGTTTATTGGAAGCTGTGGTTTTACTTTCATGTTTTCTTATTTTTTTGTTTTATGAACATGAATGTGCCATTATTAGGTATATATTTTATATGCACACGCACACACATGTACACACGCGCACACACACACACACGCACACACATATGTGTGTGGATACATATATCTTGAATTGTTCGCTTTACCAGTATACAGTGGTCATCTTTGTCTCTTTTGCTCAGTTTTGGCTAGAAGTCTACTTTATTTGAACATGATATAGGTACTCCTATTTGATTTCAAGCTCCACTCTTATGGAGTATTTTTTTCTATAAATCTGATTCTTTGTAATAAAATGTGTTTCTTTCTGGAAATGTAGATTTGAGCTTTATTTTTGATACAGTCTGCCCTCTGTGTCTTTTGACTTGAGATTTAAGACCATTAGCATTAAAAGTAACTATTACTCATTTACTGAATCCTCTAATTGTATGCTTATTGAGTTCTAATTTATTCATTTTTATTTTATTTAAAGGGTCTTCAAGTTAGAGGCATAGTTTTACTTGGGCTTATTGCTGTTAATGACTTTCTTGTCTCTATTAGAATTATTTTATATATTTTCTGCATAATTTTTAGTGGTAGTGGATTTCTTTAAAATTTCTCTATTCTAGAAAGTATTTATTTCTTCTTCAATTTTAGAGGCTAATTTCGTAGAATATAGTCATCTGAGTGATAACTGCTTACTTTTAGAGTATGAGCAAAATCACTACAATCTCTGCTTGGCTTCAAACTTTGTGTTAAGATATATTTTATTAATTTGCTAGGCTTGTCATTTTAATAATTACTTGCTTTTATTTTCTAACAACCCCTAATATTCTTCGTGCTGATTTTCTCAGACTTTGTTTCTAGAAGGGTAGTTTTTCTACTCATAACAATTTAGAGTTCCTTAGGTCTTGCTTACCTAAAAAGTTGAATTATTTCTCTAGCTAAAAAATTTGGCATATGAACTCAGTGAGTAAAGGGATTTTTTGTATCTTTTGAGTTGAATCCTAATTTTTCCTGTGATTCTTGGGCTGTTTTTTGTGTGTGTGTGTGTGTGTGCGCGCGCGTGCATGCGCGCGGGGGGCTGATATTTATTAAATACAAATTATGTTCCAAAAATAATACTAAGAACTTGACATATTTTCTTTCAGGGCCTTCACAGGTTCAACCTGTGGCTCACCCCTTCCCTTTTTAATGTTATAATAAGACAGAGCAATAAAGAAACCCTTGAGCTGCATATAAAATATGCCACACAGTTATTGCATATAAATGGGCTTTTGAAGCTAATCTAGCAACTGTTGTTTTAAGCTTCTGTGCCGTCTTATTTTTAATTTATCACTGAGTCCACGATCTATTAAGGTTGTGAAATGTCTGCCCACAGGCCATAGGATTCAGCCCAGTCAAGACAACTGTCAAATTAGTGAGTTAATTAAATATTTTATCACATAGAAAAGGCTAATTTTAAGTTGATAAATGTTTTATGGCCCATGAGTGATGTTATAATTGTGCAAATAGCCCGTGGTAGAAAAAGGGTTCCCCAAACCTGATCTATCACATCAAGCATGTCCTTAAATTAGTAGCATTCTATCCCTACAATGCTTAAAACAGGTCCCATGCTTCCAACTGAATTTTTCATATCATGATTTTATTTTTGATTTATTTTCATGAATTTTAATCTTCTACAAAATGACTACTCAATTCTTATATTTTCTTAAACCAATGAGTTCATTACTGGTCATATTTAAGCTTATTCAATATTTTATTAATTAAAATCATTATCTATAAATTCACATCTGTTTTAAGCTCACTAATTGTATTTTTGAATTTTCTTACCCGTTTCTTTTTTATCTCTTTGACATTCTGACTTCTTTAGTTTTTAGTTCTTTGTAACTTCCTCTGCTTCAGGGCTGAAGAGGTTAGCTTTGGGGAAATTATGGGTTTTAGACGCATCTTGTTACTTTGTTTTTTTTTTTTTTTTTTCATGTTCCTGTTGCTTTTGTACTGAGGGTTAAAGTTCACTTAGGAAGGAAAAAAAACAATCACTACTCTGGCAATCTTTGTGATGTTTACATTTGTCTGTGACACATCATTGGATTTAGATATATTCTGGTGTTATACTTTACACCTATTCAACATAATGCTTTAGGGTATTTTTGGCGTATATATTGTTGGGGGCTTGATCTCCATTACTACTCGATGAAAAAAATCAAACTGCACTTGTGTGTTAACAAAAAAAATCATTACATGTATTTATATATTGTAATATTCACTTAACATCAACCACTAAGTCACTATTAACAATAGAAAAAAATGAGCAATGATGATAGAGTTTAAGAAAGGTCAAATATTGGCGTATCATGAGACCTGACTGAAAGGTGCAGCTATGCCACTCAGCAATAGAAAAGAAGCTGGCATGTAGCCACAAACACAAACAAACCATTGACTTAAGTAAGAATCTACTAAAAGGAATGCATATATGACTATTAATAAATAGAAATCAGCAATAATACCAGAAACTAAATAGCTAACATTACTATTATACTTAATGATAATTGCAATACAATGGAAGTGATGAGGAAAAAGAAAGTGGAAGAAAAAGTAAAATTTTAATAAATTAAAAGGAAGATGAAAAGGAGAGAAAAGTAAGATAAAAATCGAGTTAAAGACTTGAAGTAGGTAGAATGAGATGGAAGTAAAAACAAAAGATCAAAATAAGCAAAGGAATAAACCAAGGGCAAAAATGTGAAAGAAAAAACAAGAAAAAAAGGAAGAAAACCAGAATTGAGTCCAAAATATTACTCTGTATTGAGATTTTTGTGTGACAGTCACCCTCCCCCCCAGCCCCCGGCAACACACACACACACACACACTCACACCCCCCCCCACACCCACCCACCCACCCACTCCCCACACACACCCACCAGTGGTTTTTGAAAGCCATAGGATACATGAATGCTGAATCCAGCCCTGCCTTTTCCTTGGGGTATGACCGTGATCTGCCAATGTTGTGTTGCCTGCCTGGGGACGGTATTTATTTATTTTTCTTCATCTTTTTTTTTCTAGACATACTGTGGAGTTGCTGTCTGATTTATTTTTTTATAAACTTCTGCAATTACTTTGTTGTTAATTTTTGAGCCTCTTCTTCATCTTATTGTATTCAGAGCTTCAAATTAAAAAAATATGACATGGCAAATAATAAATAATGGATTTGTAAGCTATCTCTCCACCCATATATATGATGAAATCAAAGTAGTGTTTTGGACTGGAGGTGACTTTTACTTTGAGACAAAAAAATACATTTGTTATCTTTCCCTGCACGATCATTACTGAAAGTATGCAAGTAGGAAAGGAGGCTGGTACTTCCACAGTCTGGATTCATTCCTTCAGTAAAATAAAAGTATTTGTTCATTAAAACATATTCTTCAGATGGGTCAGTTATTATGTTACCCCTTTAAATCAAATAACGGTTCTTGAAATTTTATCTATTTATTTTAAATCTGACAAGTATTTCTTGACTTTTATCCCTTAAGTCATTGGAATTATTCTCAGCATTGAATATTTTCTAAGAAATAAGACAAACAAATCTGTCTGCCATCATGCAGATAAAGTATAAACAAAATAGACAAATGAATAATATGACTTATGTGGTATGAATAAATTATGCATGGATAGAAACAGTAGTGCTGGTGGAGGGTTGATGATTTGGTGCTTCTTCAAAATAAAGGTTTAGGTGTCTTAGAGTATATAAGAAAGAAAATCACATTTAAAATGTATGCACAGACCACAGATAACAATCATAATTATACAGATGATATTTGAATAAAATATATATAACATGTAAAGTGATGCATTTTTATTTCATTTTAAAAAGACAAAACTTTAATATGATTTGTAACAACTGATTACTAGCTGAGTAAATTCTCATTGAAGCTCCAGTGCAAACAACTTACGCTAATAAGAAAAAGAAAAGGGAGATTATAGCCAGAAGCTTTAGGACAGTGAAAAATCACTGACTATCCTGAATTTCCTTTTAGAGCCTCTCATAAATATATGTTAACAGATGTCAGGAAGGAGAATGTGATAAGTCACTTGTTTTTGCTAGAAGCAATAATGTAATCTTCAATGTTTACCTTTTGAATATTATGTTTTAAAGTACATGGAATGACTATGATATAAAAGTGAATGCATCAATAAAATATCCTTTTCTATTTAAACATTAATTGATTGAAAATATCACAACCAATAAAAGGGCCCAAATTTAATTTCATTTTCATAGTAGAAAATAATATTATTTTGTGTATTTTATTAGCTCAGATCTCAAATACTTTCTGTGGATATTTTTAGACATTCTTTGTGTGTACAATTATTCATGAATTGCTCTAAATTTTTCAGTGAATTCTGTGTTGTTTGTTTGAAAAAAATTCAAAAGACATGTGCGTTAAATAATATATATGTAGAGAGTCAGGTGTTATCTCGTATCGAGACCAACTAACATTTACTGTTCAAATGTTATGTATGCTGTGAGGGACTGTTTTCAGTAGAAATCAAAAGTAAATTAGTGGGGAAAATGAGGATGACTGCTTGGGTGACTTACGGAGAGTAACAACCTTGGAAGTGAGCTTAAGAAAGTTATATGAAAAAATTTTGATTACATATCAGAGTTTCCTTCAAATATGGTGCACTTGGAGATGATTGACTTTCAATTCTGATTACCCCATTTCAGTTATTAATTTGAGCTCTCTGACATGTAGTGTACTGATTGAACAAACATGTATTATGTAATACTTTTCTAAAAAGAAAATTACATAATATTAAAGTTTCTACTGAGTTTACTGATTAAAGAAAGAGGTTAATCTGAGTCTGTGAAACAAGAAAAAAACAAAAGTTACTAATGCCAAAAATATTCATCACACAAAATAAAAATGATATCCAGAGATCAAACATTTTGTCTTGGGACGATAGAATATTCTGAGAAATATCAGTTGCAATTGAAATTAAATTCAAGTAAAACAAATCTATGGTCTCAAAAAAGATGTTGTAAACATTTAGGGTTCTTTAACTTCTTTTCATTTACACTTTTTATGTAATGAGATGATTCATTTATTCTGCAACCTCTGTGCTATGAGCCAGACATTACACATCAAGATTATTATATTATAAGGTACTGTTTCCCACAAGGTCATAATTTAGTTGAAGAACGGAAATATGTAAGTAAACATTTAATCAAGTATTACAGTTATAATAATAAAATATCTTAAATATCAATAAAATATTCTCTAAATTTTAAAGAACAGTTTCTATATCTGAACTCATCTAAATATTTCCAGTTGCTTTGTTTATGATTACATCTAAATTTTATGTTATATATAGATTTATTTATGATATATTGACATTAACTGAAAAATTTCTCAGAGATATATACATACCATATGATTTGTATTGATATGATTGATGACAATAGAAAACAGAAAGATTCCGCACATTATTGTGTATACAACCATGAAAAGCTTGTGCTTTTATTAATGGTTCTGTGGTCATAATGGCATGTAGTGCAAGAGACTTTGGAGGGGCTAGAGGAATAGCACAGCTGTTAAAGTGCTTGTCTACCAAGCACACAGCTCTGAGTTCGATTCCCCAACACCACATAAACCCAGTGTGTTGGTGCACATCTGTAATTCCAGCACTTAGGAAGCTGAGACAGAAGGATTGCCATGAGTTGAAGGCCAGCCTGGGCTCCATAGTGAGTTCAGTATCAAGCTGGGCTACCACGCAAAACCCTGTTACAAAAAAATGGGGTGGGGGACTTTGAAGAGTTCTAGTCCATTTAAGTCAAATCATAAAAACAATGTAAGCTTCCTTGATACTGATAGTTGCACATTTGAAATAATTTATATTGAAATGCTACATATTTTAATGTAATTCTTTAATATTCTGCTATGAACATTTTCATTATTGTACTCTTGTAATTTTAAAAATAAAAAACTTCTTTAAAATCAGATTGCTTTTCCACTTTCCAGCAACATCATCTGAATTAAATGAGAAAACACTAGTAATTTGAAATACCAGATGATATTATTAATAATAGCTCTTTTAAAATGTCGTATTATGATTAATTAGGAAATAAAAGTTAAATTAATGAGTACCATACCCCCATGCCTTAGGCATGTAATAAATTTTCTGTGCTCTTTTATTCTCAAAAAGAAACTATGCTTTCACATTTTCTAGAATTATAAAAGCATGTATTTATTAAGTATATCAAATTATTATCCAATAATTGAGGAAACACATAATTGATAATCTTAAAAAATATTTGGACCAAAAATATATCTTGCTTTTTACTGTATACTTCTGATAGAGTAGGAATGTTACAATTATTTTCTTAAGAGTAAGAGTATTGAAGATCACTTAAAAGAAAAATATGAAAATCTTTAAAAAACATATTTCTTTAGTGTTGATACAGGAGTTTTGGCAATGTATTTTTGTTTTTTTCAGTTGCATTGTAATACTGTGCATAAATCTATAAAGAGCATGTAAGTTTTTCACATAGTATGGCCTGCTTATAGTTCATTTATTGAACATTTGCATTCCTCATTTGGGAGTGCTTTCTCCCTTAATGTGTATAATTACATAAATGTACAGACATATGCATTTATTTTAATTTCAATGAATATTACATTATACATTGCACAGTTTGTTATGTAGTATTAAATATTTACAGTTAATTGATATATCCCATATAATAATTAATAATATAATTGATCATGTGATAACTCATGTACTAATTCTAATTTTAAAGAGATTTGAATCACCATTATAGAGGTTTTATATAAATAGATTGGGCCCAATTTTGTAAACATCTGATTGTTCTAGCTTGAACTACTATATTGAGTTTTGTAATTTGTGCTGTGCACTTTAAATGGAGTTGAAATTACTTCAATATATTCATTAAAATTTTTATCAATTATTAAGTTGTATCTGACCTAAATGTAAGAACAATAGTCATAACATTAATAATACAGTAAAATTAGTATTAATAGGAGTAATAATACATTATAGTAGTAGTGCTAACAATAAGAACAATAAATGTAGGAACAATAATGACCAAGAAATATCAAAAAATGTTTTATAAAATAACATATTTCAGTTAAATTGATGAAAAGAAAGATAATAATGACCAGCACTGAGTCACAATTACCAAATTTTAAAAAATCTGAACTGTACTTGTTAATTCAATAGATCGAATCATCTGTCTAGCTAGTGTGACTTAATTAGACGAACTTTAAGGGTTTTTAAAAATAGTTGCATGTTCACATGTTAGTAATGAGATTTAAATACGCTGTAAAGACTGCATATTTAAAGTAGAAAAAATTTTAACTCTACTCTCAAAAATCTTCAGCTTGATCTAAAATTTAAGTGGATGAGGGAAAAGCACACAAAGTTGTCTTAATTAGTCATTCATTGCTGGGACAGAATACCCAACATCCACATCTTAAGGGAGGAAAGATTTATTTTGGCTCACAGTTCCAGAAAGTCTCATGCAGTCCATTCATGGGCAGTTGAAAAGAATGGAAGCACATGACAGAGATGTAGTCTTTATGGCATGGCGGACAGAAAGCCAAGTGAGAAAGAAAGGCAGAGTGACCTTTCAAGGTCCTGTCACAGTACCTGGATCAAACCCCAGGGTTCCATCCTTTCCAATCCAACCCTACCTTTTAACAGCGCACGTTTCCACAGGTAAAACCAAATATGTGAGGCCTTTGGGGGGCATTTCAGATCCAAACCATAACATTCCACCCTGCCTCTCAAAAGACTTATGTCCACCTCTTTATGCAAAATGCTTTAAGTTCTTCTCTAAGAGTTACTAAAGTTTTAACAGTTCAAGCACTGCTAAAATGTTCATGTATAAAGAAATCTCTTCTGAGAAGCAAGACAGACACTTCATTGTGATCCCCTGTGAAAATCAAAGAAAAGTTAAACACTTTCGGCATACAGTGGCACAGGGTAAACATTTCCATTCCAAAAGGGAGAAACAGGAGGATCGAAAGCAATTGAACCAAAGTGGGAATGAAACCCAGCAGGACAATAACCAATTCCTGTAGTTTCATGAAAGCCTGTAGCTCTGTGTTCTGCACTCCATGCAAGAGTGCCAAAGGGCTTGGGTGGCCTTGGCCCTACGATATTGCCTCTGGCTGTAACTGCCATAGCTTCTCTTTGTGCTGGATCCATTCATAGCCTACATACTTCTTCAGCATATATATGATCTATGTTTTTGATATCTCCAAATTTCTGGGGTCTCCACTACAATTCAAGCTTCTCCTTTTTGATTTCATACTTGGCTCTCCCAGAGCCATACTGCCTGACTTCAAAGGCCTTCTTCTAAAATCTGGATGGAAGCCTCTATTGCTCAACTCTTGCATTCTGCATACCCATAATACCAGGACAACATGGATCTCACCAGGGTCCATCACTTGGTTGAGCAGTATTCTGGAGCCCTTGGACAGTCACTACTGAGGCTGCTGGGTTCTTAGATGAACTCAGATGGCTGAACTCTGGCAAGCACTTCTATCTTCAGCCTCGCAGGACAACTTGGGGTACTCAAGTCAGAGGACGCTCTTTTGTCTTTCCACCTTTGGATCAGTAAATAATGGAGTCTTGCTGATTTTTGTGATGTGTTCTAAGCTTTTTTTCTAATACTTGCCTACAAGCATCTGGCTTCTTTTTGATGCTAATCTCTTTAACAATCATGTGTCCTTCTGCTTCTTTCTTCAGCTTCTTGTCTAAAGGCCTCAAAACAGTATCCGTGTGACTGCATAGACACTGGGCTACCTTGAGATTTCCTCCACCACGTAAAGTCCTCTACCACCCTTATTCACAGCTTCAAGCAATGTCCCAGGATAGGGGCAAAATGCCAACATGCTCTTTGGCAGAAATTAGCATGTATAGTTTCTAGAACAATTGCCAATAAAGCCCTCCTTTCCACCTGAAAGTTCCTGAGCCTGGACTTTACAGCCCACACTTCTGTCAGCATTTCGGTCTTCTGAGCTCCAACAAGTCTCTCCAAACCAGCTCTGCTCAAAGCATTTTAAGGCTTCCATAATTGATATCCTGAAACCTTTCCAAATTCCTCCCACCATCAGTGCCAAATGCTTCTAAACTACATTTCTAGGTATAGTCACAGTAATGGCCTCACTTTTCTGGGTCCAATTTTTGTGTCAGTTACTCTTTTTTTTTTGCTGGGACACAATAGCTAACATCCACAATTTAAGGAAGGAGAAATTTATTTTAGCTCAGAGTTTCAGAAGGTCTCATGCAGTCCATTAATATATAGGGGAGTTCTAGTCTGAGAAAAGATCTTAACTGCATGGCAAACAGAAAGCCAAGTGAGAGAAAAAGGGTGGGGCTACCCTTCCAGCTCAGGTCCCCGAAATCTGCCCTTTTGAGTCAAGCCCCAGAGTTTCACTCCTTCTCACCTGGCCTTGTCTCTTAGCAGTACGTAGTTCCATATATCACTGAATCCAAACACCGAGGCTTCGGGGGACGTACCAGATCCAAAGCATAACAAAATGTATTTATCTTCATAAAGAAATGAGTTGAAGTTTTAAAAAAGCTATTTAATACAAATTATACACAACACAGGAGTCTTCATGAAGAAATGAGCTGAAGAGTTTTGTGCTGAATTAAACAAAGGGCAGTAAGTTTTGAAAATGAAATCTGGCAAAAGGGTTTGGGCTATGACAGTGAATTGTTTAGAGACACACTAGAGAAATAAGTTTAGAAAAGATTGTTAATACAGTCTTTTTTTAGTCTGTCCTTGGTAATAAGAACTTGAATTTCCTCCTGTATAGGGAAAACATCTTTTATATAGGAATTTTACCTTCTTGCTTTTAAGAAATGAAATGAAGCTCAGAATGATCTTCCACTTACTGCTTTTTACTGTAACTTTACTTCAAAACAAGTCTTTGACAAATTGGCATATTTAAGATTGATGTGTTCTATTATTTCATTTCCATTAGATTTTAAAGCAAGAAAGAGCAGGATGTGACTCTTAATTCCCTGGCATAAATTATGAAGTGACCCTTTTTGAATAAGGCTAAGAGGTACTTGCATTAATCAGTTGCATTATTTTCTAACAACTTGAGGAAAATAAATACTCCTATGAAAAGATAACTATCTTAGATATTAACAAGGGTGCCAATATATTTTAGAGCTCAAGATTTGACTTTACTGTTAGTTTTTACTGAATCAACTACATTTTAAAAAATTAAGGCAGTTTTAAAAACTGACAAGTCAATAAACATTTTTTTCCATTAAATAAAATAGCATCTTGTGTTTGTAAGACTTTATAGCATTTCTCTTATTCTCAAGACCCACTCTGTACCCTCACTTTCATGAAAATTGAATAAAAATCTGCTTGCTTGTAGATGCCAGAGCACAAAATTAGATATTTTAAAGATTAAGAACATATGTGTCTATAACAAGATATTGGGTAAATATTAGATGATGTTTTGAATTTTCTTTTTTGGTACTGGCAATTGAACTCAGAAACCTCACAGTTAGTGCCTCATGGAGCTGAGTTACTCTAGTCCTATTTTCAATTGAATTTTTAGGATTATGTTCGTTTAATAATGTAATGAAAGTTATGCCTTCTATGGGTTATAATGTATTCCATCATAGACTTTATGTTGTATCTTTATTGAATTTTCAAACTATTATTTGGCTTTAGTTTTAGAAATGAATCATGGAATTTTACATTTTCTGGCTTTTTTTATCATATGAATTTTTAAAGTCAAATAACTTAAACCTTTTAAAAGGCCAAACTTCTGAAGATCATTATCATTTGAATGATGGATATACCCCATTAGTTTACCACCTCAGGTTTCCACAATGCAGGCCCATTGTGTGAAAGAGATAGCTAAGAATCTGTCACTGGATATTGAGTTGAAGATAGCAACTATCAGGAAGAACTTTAGCAATTCTTTAGAATATCAGTGAAAGTATTTTATCTTACTAAGCGATTTTTAATTATTTATTTATTTTTTCTTTTTTCCTTTCCTTTTCTTTTTTTATTCTCTCTTTTCTTTTCTCTTTCTTTCTTTCTTTCTTCCTTTCTTTCTTCCTTTCTTTCTTTTGCAACAGGGTCTTGCTCTGTAGCCCAGGCTGATCTGAACTCACTATGTAGCAGCCCAGGCTGGCTTTGAACTCATGGCAATACCTCCTACTTCAGCCTCCAGAGTGCTGGAATTACAGGCAAACGCCACCATTCCCAGCTTTATATGGCACTGGGGAATCAACTCAAGGCCTTGAGGCCTTGTGACTGATAGGCAAACACTTAAACTGCTGTGCCATTTATCCATCCCCAGAGTGATTATTAAATAAAGGAACTTCATAATGTGCTATATTTCAGCTTGATGATTGACCCAGTTTGTTTTTGTAAAGGATGAGTCTTCTATAAAGTTATTTTTTTGTTCTTGGTTTAGTTGAGAATAATAGAAGTTCCCTTGATCTCTTTGTATTGTATTTAATTTCTGTGAGCAATGTCAGGTTGAAATGTAGACTTTTACAGGACCATAAAAATAATTACTCATACTTCTGCCCCCTGAACTTAAGACAATAGCTACTACATTATTGACATTTAACAAATAAATGGCTTTGTAAATTAATTGAATGTCACTGTGAAACTGGTAGTCAACATGAGAGTATGAAATAAGATTCTGCTCTCATTGGTCCATACTGAAATTTTGTGTATAGTTTATATGAATTTCCAAAGTGTTACTGGCAATATAAGACCATGCACTCAGGTCTTATTGACTTGCCACTGACCAAATCCAGTCAGGTCATCCATTTTAGTGAAGAGAAAAAAAATGATTTATTCAAAGCTAGCTTCAAGGAGATGGAGGGGTCTATTTGCCTCAAACTACCTCCTCACCATATACAGGTTTCTAAAAAGGATTTTATAGCAAGAAACAGTGGCAAAGGGAATGCAGTAATATATTATATGTGTTCATTAATAGACATGGAATAGGTTGATTTTTTCCCATCCTGACCGAAACTCTTTTCCCTGCCTGAAATTGAAACTGAACTTTGAATTCTGATGCCAAATATATTCTATATATTTATTTGGGCTAAGGAAAAGTGAGCCTAGCAGTTTATGCCATAGAACATTTGCAAGAAACAACACTTCTCCCTAAAGGAAACAGTCTAATTTTCAAAGTTCAATTTTGCTTGTCAATTACAATCCTTTCCTTGCTTTAGTCTATCTGTCAATCTTGAGGAATTGTGGAGCAATCTGGCTGTCTAAAGTTGGATTGGCATGAGATTTCATCAAAGATAGCTCAAACTTAAGTAAAGGGAAGCTGGGTTCTTGAGCAAAAAAAAAAAAAAAACTACTAATCACATTGTGCAATTAAATACAAAAACAACAACAAATTCAAGGAAGAATCTCCAGCTGCACATGCTGAAAAGAGTGTTTTGCTTTTAGGCAATCATGAGTAAGAACCTTCATTCATAATCTCTGTAGCACTATTTAATTTTGATAAAATTGACACACTGTGATTCTGCTATGCTCACATCTTTTTCTATTGCCTCCAAATAGATTTTGGAAGGATTTGCCAATGACCCATCTATGCATATTTTCCTCGGTTCTAAAGTAGCTTTCCCTGATGATAAGTGAGAGAGCTTCCCATTTTGTACAGGGTATGACAGATTATTTGAATAAGTATTAAAAAAATCCTCTCCTTGGCAAATTCGAGCAATATTATAAATTTAAAGAATGGCTCTTAGGCTAAATTTAGAGTCCATTGTTAAGTCTAATTCCATCGCTTCTGTAGTTGTCACCAGAAAACATTAAAATTCTAACATGTAAAAGCTATGAGCCTTACAAAGACGTGATCGTTAGTACCATGAAATGTTAGACTTTGACAAAATATAGTTACAGCGTTTACCAGGAGATGTAAAGCAAATCAATAAGAGTAAAGCAAATTCAGCCTTTTCAGTAGGTTTGAATTAAATAATACAGTGACCAAGTTAATTAAGGAAAACAAATACTTCTGTGAAACAAGATTAGTTCTGTCAGAACGTGCATTGATCATATACTTAGAGGCCCTTTTTATTGTAAACCAATGTGATTACCACTTAGGAGAAAGTGGCTTAATTAACTGGTGTCAACACTAAGAATTACAGTCTAGTTAACACCTTTAGAATTCCTTATGTAAACACCATAGAACTGCAGAAATCTGAATAGAGTGCACAAAAATTAAGGTCTCTTTTACCAGCTAAGAACATACATTTTTGTAATAGAGCAAAATTGTCTCTTATGACTCTTTCTAGTTAAATGACCACAAATTTTATATTAATTTAGAAAAATACTTCAATTACTTTAATAGCATATTTGGATAACAGTGAGCCCTTGACTGCATTATTATAAAAGAATTCTGTTCTTAAAACATATATCAGTGGCTTTGCCCAGATAATTATAATTGAGAACTTTAAATATATGCCTAACTAGATCCTAGCTTGCTAACAAGGTTTTAAATAATAAAAGTCAATAAAGCAATACAGTATTTTGATGAAGTAAACCTTTCTAATGTTAGTTCTGTTTAAAATTTTAAGAACAATGTTTTAAGAAGTATCTTTGCTTTAAACATAAAAATTCTGACATTGTCTTTTCTATTATATATTAATTCTCCCTTATTTAAACTTTTAAAGAACAAACTCTCCAATTAGAAATGTTTCACCTATGTGATGTAGATTTAATTTCATTTAATGTAGCAAAGTGATATAGTTTTAACTTTGTTTTATTGTAGCAACCCACTTGCATTACATGTTTGTAGCTGTTTTCTAATGTGAACTGGTGGGTAAGGCCAGGTTTCAGAATATCAACAAAGATATGGCAAAATATAGAAAAAAAAAAAACTTCTGGTAAATATCCCAATGAAAGGATTGGTTGGATTCAGAGAAGAGGCATCAAGATTTGACTACTGAATCCCCTTCGAGGAATAGGAAGCTGAGTTGGAGTGGTGATTTAAGTGAAATGATTTAGGTGTGGAAGATAAATATGTTAAACACTGTATGGTTTCTCTGACTTGGAAAACCATTCAAAAATGGGAAGGGATTGTAATGTTGATACGATACATATGTGCACGAAATACCCAAATTTATTGTAAACACTATGTATTGCATATGCATATTAATAAAATAGTGGGGAAAAAAGAGAAATGCTTTACCTAAAAGACAAGCTATTTGGATATGTTACCAGTATACAACAAAGACATCAATTTTAAATGATTTCTCCATCATTCCATCTCATAGGTTGTCTGTAGTTTCAAAAATCATGTCACTACTCACATTTGTAGTGCAAATTGCAAGTGTTGTATGCAAGATATGAGAATTATCCTCCTAGAAAAAAGAACATATGACATTTTTAGTATGAGAAAAGCTCAAAATTCTGTGTTTTTTAATCTCACTTTTCTGTAAAATAAATAAATAAAATTAAAAAACAAACACATTTTAAGTAGTCATTGTAAATAAAGACTGAAGTGGCCACTCATTGGCAATAAGAGGATTAAAAACTTTAATAGAATAAACATGCTAAAATCCCTTTCACAGACTTCCACCAGAGGTCTGTGACAATGACAGAACACTTGACTTTGAAAAAGACTTCCACCTCTCCAAGAATTTCTTCCGATTAATCCAGTCTAAGCCGGTATGCATCAACCTGTCTAACTGAAGCCGGAGAGACTTCTGTGGCATGCACAGGTCTCCATACCTGAAGCAGAAAGCCCTCTGTGAACTTGAAGGAAATGCTCTTTCAGATGGCAACTTTAGATATGGAATTTTTAGGCATAGTGCAAGCGTTTCTAAAAGATCAAAGGAGAGATATAAGACATTCTTTGAATAGTCTCATCTTCTACCAAAACCCTTTCCATGTCCCCAAAACCTAATAAAAACACCCTGGGCTCTCAGCCACGTGTGTGGTTCCTCTCCTAAAACCACAGTCCCCCTTGTTACAATCCAATATTGAACAAAGGCCGCTTATAATGAGAATTTCTGACAAGGCAAACTTTAATACTGCAGAAGGGTGCACAGCATCTCTGAGCCAAACAAGGTTATTAGCGTACCCAGTAGCCCACAGACGGCCTTTTTATCCTAATACAGGAAGGGCCAGTGGACTCCACCCCATTGGCAGGGGCTTATTCCCACAGTCTAAATCGCAATGACTCTGAGTAGTACAGGGAAGAGCTAACCAGAGACAGCACACAGTGGAGTTCCTCCCCAGGCGATCAGGGAGTCTTATCAAAAAGCAGGCACCAGTAAGTCTCTAACAGTGGATGGTGCCTCCTCCCCTTTCCCAGGTGGCCCATAATTCTTTCAACTTCACTAATTCTCTGAACAAAGTGCCTGTAAGAGCCAGCTTTTGCTGACTGCTCCTCCCCAACCCCCAGGAGACAGTCTCAGCAGGCTAAGGTCAAATTGCACTGTCCTTTCTTCAGAATTAGGTTATAGCGTGACTGCTCCAAATTCTCAGTGCTTAGACAATTTCTCACGCACGGAGGAAGATCCAATCCTCAAAAACTACCCCACAAATCTAGCTTCTCTTTGTCTAAAAGATAGAATGAGATGGAGATAGGGTGGGGGGTGTTAACACGATGGAGCCTTAACAAAAATAGAGTTTTACATAGAGTGACAGATTTGTATTTGATAGAGAAAACCTAATATTTGGATATTAAAAATCTGCTAATAGCACATTAAATGAGTTGTACTTATACAAGTTATTGATTTTAGTTTTTCTTAAAATAATGAACAATTGCAATTCTCTATTATTCTAAAATTTATAGCTCCAACTTGCTAACCTAGATTTGACAAAAGTTATCTATTTTCTGATTCTTAATAAATAGATCACTTTTGATCTTGCATAAAATGTTACATATATCAGCAATGGAATACATTAATATACCCAAATAATTATTTAAAGATTTTGAGAAATAAAGAACACATGAATTTATATTGAGCAAATGTTTTAGTATTCTAAATTAAAATAACTCAGATTACATATTCATCTAAATTCATCATTTAACAGTTATCTTTTTTATAAACATAACACACTAGACAAGCACAAATCATTGCCATTTTTGTCAAAAGAGACACCACTTAAAAAAGTTGTAGTCAAGACCTAGAAATTATATCTTTTAAAATCTAAAAAATAGTGCCTATTGCCTATAGATGCAAAGTGCGTGATTATTGTTTTGTGGACACATTTACTTTTATCTTTTAAAAAAATCTCTTAAATCATGTGAATTAAAAGAAATTTGGGTTTATAATTTCTTAGTGTTCTTATATTTTAATTATTTTGTTGTTATACAAACAATTTGTAAACACAAATACATAGACGTAACGATACAGATACATGCAAACATATATAAAACAAAGACTTTAATTTATGATTTACCAGATTTTAAACATTTACAGCATTGGCACGATTGTTCCTTTTACGGTTCTGAGCAATATTTAATCCTCAATTTGCATGTCTGACAGTAGAGTTTCTGGCTGTAATAAGGTGAAATATTTAAATCTCAGAGAAAGCTGTTCTTTCAATCAGCTTGAAGTACTTTCTGCTTTAATTCTTCATAGGTTTTAGTCATTTTAAAACATTCTTGCTGGGCCAGATGACTCAAGTCTATAATCACAGCATTCCTGGAGGTAGACAGGAGGATCATGAATTCTCGTCTAGATCAGGGGACCTAGCAACATGGTGAGATCATCTCAAAAAAAAAAAAAAAAAGTCCAAGGATGTAGCTCAGAGTGAATGATTGAATGCCCTGACCTTCGTCTTCAGTGACACACACACACACACACACACACACACTCACTCACCCACTCACTCCAAAAAGTAACTATGGATATTATGCTGAGAAAGTTACTCCATAGAATATTGTGGACATTTGCTTTGATTTCAGTGTACCGTAGGCCATACTCCATTACAATAAATCCAAATTTCTAACTTTTGTGCTATATTACCTAGCAGAGTTAATTTCAAGGTAACTCAATGGTTAGGCTCTGACATGGCTACCATGGATATTTTTAACCAAAAATAAAGTGAGAATCAGGATAAAGTGCATAGAAGAACCACATAAAAATCTTAAAATTTGTCCTGTAAGAAACCATGTGTGAAGTGGAAGCCTAAGGGGTTTTGGTTGTTGATGATATTAAAACCATTAAAAAGGAGCTAAGTAATTTGAAATGAGAGAAAACAATGCATTGAGGGCATCTCAGGAACTAGCAAGACCCTATGCACCTCAGTAAGATGAGTGCCTCATACGTCATTTGTTCCTTGTAACTGATTTCTCTCTGTTGAGTCATCCAGTCAGAGGCCATGCAGCTGTGATTCACTGGGGCTTGAATAGTGATACAGATGGCAAAAACCTTGATCTTGTTAACATGGTGTTTGTTCCTAAGTTGTGCACAATGTAAGAGTTGTGCAGTGATGGAGGCTTTCACCCAGATTTTAAAATAAGGCTTGAGAATCCCGACAAAAATCCCTGAAACGGTAGTCCATGAAACTACGGGAATGAAACTGAATATACACAGTGGAAATGACAGAAAAGGAGAGACGTCAGAAATGTGGAATATTTCCTGAAAAAGTCACAGGCAGTGAGCAGAGCCAGCTGAAGAAAGAGGCCATGTGAACCCCAATTGATGACACTGTAAGGACTGGGCACGGAGCTGTCGGAATGAAGCTGAAGGTTCAGCGGAGACTTCAGGAAGCAGGAGATGCTGGAAACGTGGAGTATCTGGCAACGGAAGCTTCAGTGCAAGAGTGAAGCCGGCTGAGAAGGGAGGCCATAGAATTGTCACAGAAGTAGGTTACCCAAGCCTTCTGAAACTACGCTGTGCTTTGTACCTTGGAATTGCATAACTCATTCTTGAAATTTACAGGAGATTAAAGCAAGAAGACTGCTGTGAGATTTAGAGGAGACTTTGAATTTGATTATTTACTAGTGGTTTGAATCTGGAGTGTCCCCCAAAAGTCTCATATTCGTATGGATACGGTGTAGAGCTGGGTGGGTGGGGCCTGGCTGAAAGGGGGAGGGTGTTTGGGGCTTGACCTGGAGGGGCGTGTGCGGGTTCCACCCTTCCTCCCAGTCTCTGTGCACCATCATGCTGGATCTCTGCTGCTGGAGCTCTGGTCCTGGCCACGCCCCTTCTCCAGCTCTGCCATATGTTTCCATCATTTTCCAGCCACCCACCTGTGACCTTCTGAAACTGTAAGCTACAATAAATCCTTACTCCCTAGGTTGTGGATGTCGGGTATTGAGTCACAGCAATGAAAAAGTGACTAAGACACCAGCGTTGGGACTCTTGAGACTTTGGGAAAGGAATATTGTGTTTCAGTTGTTTGCAGGATAGTTGTATTATGTTGGGCTGAATTAAGAGCTTGTATTTATTTGGGGCGTAAATATGGTTTAAGGAGAAGTGTTTGAGTTTCTAATCAACAAGGGGTAGAAGAATTGTCATTGCAACTGGCTTAGTAAAGCATACTTCTTAGTGTTTCTTTGTGGGGTATGCAGATGTGTCATTGGGGTCTATATGTGGTCCTTCATCTCGGCTCTGAAACTATTCCCATTATCTGCCTGTGGGGTTCCGTGCTCTTTGTACCACTGTTTCATCATGCCATTCCATTATGGTGTTCCTGGCTTGGAGTCCATTGACCATCCAATGAATTCTCTGAAACCAGGAGCCAAATACATCTCTACTCTTTTATGTTGTCAAAGTCAGATTGTTTTTTCAGTAATAAAATGATGACTGATGCAGTAGTAATGGTAGTACATGTTTGAGAGTTTTCATTTTGTAATTTCACTGTAAATCACTATGGTTTATTAGTTCTTGAGTAAGTGTAGAGGAAGCAGATATGGCTGAAGGAAATATTGTGGCAAAAGAGATATCTATTGCATACAATTTAAATAACTCCCTAACAATTTTCTGAGAATTCATTTTGGCTTTGCTAGGATACTGTTTATTCTAATGTGACTACATTTTCACAATGGCAGAAATTATTAACACATATTTGGCAAACTTTAACAGTACATCTTGTTCCAGATCTAAGCCATAATATTATGCCTCTAGCCCCTCCAAATTTATGTCCATCTTCTTACCCAAAATACATTTATTTCATCTCTAGGAATTACCAAGATCTTAACAGTTCCAGCACTGCAAAAATTTTGAGTCAAAAGTGTCCTCTGAGACTCCAGGTAAAATTTTAGCTATGAACTGTGAAACCAAAGAAAAAGAAAACACTTTCAGCACACAATGGGACAGTATAAATATTCACACTCCAAAAAGAAGAAATAGGAAAATAAAAAGCAATTAGGCCCAAGCAAGACCAAAATGTAGCATAGTAAGTTTAAAATTCTGTAGTTACATTAAATCCCCTAGTTGCTAATCCCAAGATTGGAACAAGCTGTGGTGAGATGGGAGCTCTAAAGGCTGTCAGAGTTCCTACCCTGTGGCTTTGCCTCTGACTGCAACCTCCGTGGCTCATCTTTTAAGCTCTCTCCACTCATAGCCTGTGGGAAATGATCCACGTTCCAAGGCACCTCCAAATCTCTGGGGTCTCCTCTGGATTTCCTTCCATAGATTCACAAATTAGTTCACTACCCTATTAGGAGCACACTCCCTGGCACCAAGGCATTTTTCTGGAATTTGGGTGGACTTCCAAACTGTTGCATTCTATGCATCAGCAGAGCCATGTGGATGATGGTTTGCTACTGGCTTGAGTAGTAGCCTGACCCCCATGGACCATGGCTGCACTGACCTCTGAATTCTTAGATGGCTGAATTCCTTGAGGATTTATTTTTCTAGGTTGCCCTGTAGGATGTCCTTGAGATCTCTCTCCAAAGCATTTTTTTTTTTTTGCCTTTTCACCATTGAATGAGTAAAGGGCATGTTCTTGCTGATTCCTCAGATACCTTCAAGACATTATTTTTATACCCCTGACGTAGGTACTTGACTGCTTCTGAATGCTAATCTCTTCAACAACCATGTGCTTTCATGGTCCAACTTTGCTGTCCCTTTCATTCTGGTAAAACTGCAATTTTTTACATCTTTTTCCTCTGTAGTTTTTTGGTTCCCATTGTAGAGTTGGCTAAAAGCTACTAGTGGTACCTATGTGACAGCCTGAACATTGAGCTGCCTTGAAATTTCCTCTGCCAGATTAAGTAGTCCACTGCCCCTAATTTCAGTTTCAAACAAAGTCTCAGGATGGAGCAAAATGCTGCCATCTTTTCTTCTAGAACATAGCATGCATGATTTATACACCAAGAGCCAATAGAGTCCTCTTTCTGAAAGCACTTAAGCCTAGTATTTCCAATTTGGACTTATATCAGCATTCTGGTCTTTTGAGCTCCCAGCAGAATTTCCCATCAAGCTCTGTTTATAGCATGCTAAAGCTTCTCAAGTTGGCTTCATCACGTCTTTCTGAACTGTTCCCACAAACCAGTTCCAAAGATGTCTAAACGACATGTTTATGTAAAGTCACAGCAGCAATCCCACTTGTCCGACACCAATTTCTGCTTAGTTGTCTTTTAGTTTCTAGATCACAAGAACTGGCACCCATAACTTATGGGAGAAACAGTTTAAAACAATTTCAGCAGGTGTCAGTCCATCCATGGGTGGCTTGCAATGTTAAGGGTCTGGTAGGCCATCACAAGAGGAAGGATCAGAGGCAAGGAGACATTGGGGCAAGAATATATCTTTCCAGGTCACTCATCCAGCAATTCCCTACATGCCTGGGCATTCATCACAAACCTATAAATCTGCCACACTCTACCAGGCCCCACCTCCCAACAGTATTTGAGATCTATACATAATCCACAAAATCCAAATACATGGGGTTTTTGATGAAGAGTTAAAATCCAAATCATATGTTTGAAATTCCAGCCAAAAGATCATGTTTTGGTATATCAGGCATCTTATCATAAAATACCACAGACTGAGTGGCAGATAAATAGTAAAAATTTATTTTCCGTCGTTCTGGAGGCCCAGAAACCATCAATCAGTATTGGCAGTTTCAGTGTGTGGCAAGGATCTGCTCTTAGTTTATATAACGATGTCTTCTCCCGTGTCCACACATTGTGGAAAGGCTAAGGAACCACTAGGTTCTTTTATATGTGGGTACTATTCCAATTCATAAATATTATGTTTCTGCTCTTGTGGTCTCTCAAAAAGACTTCTAAATAGTATAATATTAAAGAAACCTAAACATCCATCCTATAGTAAAACCTGTAGCTCAAATCACCCAAATGTCACCCACCACCTCTAGCAATATTAGAATGATGAAATCAATGACTTTGTGTTATTAACAGACTACCTGGATGATTTGTGCTAGAAAAGATTTATAAACAAGTGGATAGCTGCTGGTTGAAGCAGCTACTGAGCTTATCATAATTGTTTGCCTTTTATCTCTTAACATTTATATGTAATGATAAGTAGAAAAAGTGATATCGTGAAAGATCTAAATAATATAAAACTTATAAGCTATATTTGTAAATTTTTGTGTTAAAGACTATATTTTTCTACTCTTTTCTAATTTCCAACTTGGAGGTATTTCAAAAGTACATGCATATAACTTTATAAGAATAATGAGAAGAATAGCATCATATGATTTTACTCCTGGAACCCTAGATGGAAATTTCTCCTGTCAATGTTTATGTTTCTGAAAGCTAGTAACTCTTAAAATACAGTGAGATATTGAGACATAACTAAGGTTGTTGAAGCTAAGCATGAAAGTAGAGTAAGGTGCATATGATTCTGATCATGAATTTTGTGATAAATACGCGAGCAATCCACATCAGCCCCCACTACGTGTTTGTATCTGGCTATGGTTTGGAGGTTGGAACCTACAAAATAATTCTTATGATTAATCAGGGTGTTCTGGTAATTCATAGTTTACATTTGTAAGTCACTAAACATAGATGCAGTTGTATAAAAAGTTTACAATACTCGGGTTTTTCACTAATACCATTTCTTTTGTTTTAATATTTGGTTCTATGCTGTTTAGTGACATTGTTGGACACATTTCACTTTCAAAGCATGTAAAGTTTTAGTTCAATTTTATTTTACTTGTTAATCAAGAAACTAGTCACGTGATTTCGTGTTTGCATACAACTTTAGCATTCCTTAATTTAACAATTTATAATCAACATTTCTGAAAGAAGTTTCATTGTGCCTATCAACTAATAAAATATTTTCATTCTGATTGAGATAAAATGAAACATGACACACAAAAAGATACCCGCATGTCATGTTTTGTAGTCTTTTAGCCACCAAGAATTATGTTTGGATTTGCATACGCACAGGAACACACACTTCCAAGCAGCATTAAAAAAACTGGTGGGTGCAGAGATCTAAGAGGACTCCTTATTTTTTGACAATGTTTATTAAGAGGAACTTTTGGAACATGCCTGTAATGTGTAATGGTACTTAAAGAAGCAAGTCTGTGAAATGTGAAATCATGGATACAGAATATGAACTGAAAAGTGAGACAATTGTTTAAATGTTTGGAAATATAACAATGAAAACAAAACTAGGCAAACTGATAACTTTGAACTGGAAAGGTAAGATGTTTTATAATTACAAATTATAGGCTCAAATAGTAAAGACTTACTTACTATAAAAAATAGCCTGCTAAAAAAATACCCTTTGGAAAACACAGGAATTACTGACATCCAGAATGAAGCTATCTCTTCTCATAGACTATGAGAACTCAGAAGCTTAGAGTATGCTTAATAATTTTATATTCAGGATATTTTATGTATGAATTTTAATCAACTCTGCATATGATAATACTTAAAACATAGTAAGCCTGCCTTTAATGACTCCCTCTAATCAGAGTTACTGATAACAGCGAATCTTAAGAAAGGTGGATCAGGGTATTAGAATTGGAGTATTCCAAGGGTATATGATGTTTAGAAGCTATTAAAGGCAATTGCAATTAGTCTTTTCAGACATGATACTAATGTGCTGTATAATGAGAATCGCAGCCTGGTCTGTCTATAAGCACTCTTGGATGCCCAGTTAACCTTTCTAAAATGTCAGAAGTATGTTACATAAATGTAATAATGCTAAACTGACAGTTAGTATGGAATTATGCCTTTCTAGGTATAATGGATACGAACAAGTTGAGAATTAAATTTTTGCTCTTTTTTGTTTCTTGAGACAGGGTCTCGTCTTCTAGTCCAGGC
Organism: Ctenodactylus gundi; assembly: GCA_004027205.1. NCBI lineage: Eukaryota > Metazoa > Chordata > Mammalia > Rodentia > Ctenodactylidae > Ctenodactylus > Ctenodactylus gundi. Next base: position 439,786 of record PVKB01000573.1, read on the forward strand.
TAGTTCAGAAATCACGATGGAGCCCAGACTGCCTAAAACACATGGAAGTCCTCCTGCTTCAGTCTCCCAAGTGCTAGGCTTATAGACATATAGCTCTGCTCCCAGATTATGTGGTGCTGGGGAATCAAACCCAGGTTCTTGAGCTTGCTAGGCAAGCACTTTCATTACTGAGCTATTCCTCCAGCCCCAAGTTTTTGCTCGTAAATGATTTATCTAAGTGATACCAGTATAATTTCTGAGTATTCGTGTGTTCTGAATTTTTATTGATTTGAGTATAAAATGAGATATTTAGCTATAAGAAGAGGGATCCTGTGTGATTTTTCTCTCTTTTAAGGCAGAAAATAAGTTAGCTATACATACAGAGTATTTATTCATACAAATTCATAATTCTTTTTATCTTATAAAGTCATCATTATGGTCAGGAAATGTCTTTTAATTTGTATGCCACATCTTTTATGAAGGGCTATAGAGAAATTATGATGTTGCCATTAACATAACAACTCTTATATTAGACACTAATGATCTAAAACCCATGAAAAAAAATCAAGCTTTCTTTCCTTTCTGAGTGAGACTTAATAGGAATAACTTTCGTAAAATAGTTAATAGTTCTTTATATTAAAAAGGGCCAAATAAGAAACTTATCTCTGCAGCTCGGTGAATACCACAGTGTTTAGAGCTCTGGCTTAGTGAGCACAAAGCCCTAGCACCACAGAAACTGAGAGTGACGGTGCACACCTGGCTCAGCACTCAGGAGGCTGGTGCTGGAGGATTTCTGTGTGCTCAGGCCATCTTGGGCTCTATTAGTATGTTCATGACCAGCCTTGACTAGAGAACCCTCTCTCAAAAACAAAAAGATAAGAAAAGAAAATTAATTCTGAATTTGAATACCCCACTACTGTAAATCTGACCAAAAAAAAAAAAGACACCAAATTCCAATTCCAATGCCAAAACTTATTACAAAGACCTCATGTTAGTAAAGTTTATTAAATTATTTTATGCTCATTTCTATTCAGAAAGTCTATCAATCAAAATGCATCTGTACAATCACAAAGTAAGGAGAGAGAAAAAAGAGGTAAATATGCTCATTTTATGAAAAGTCAAAATTTTAAAAGGCTTTATAACAATTTCTAGTTCAGGAGCAGCCTGAATTACAAAGCAAGACCCTATCTCAAAGACGAAAATCCTAAGAAGCTAAGCTGTGATAGTTTCACTTGAGACAAGATTTCATAGAAGTTTTGTTGAACATCGAAAATGCTAATTAATCATACATGTACAAATATAGATAATTTTGTAAAGTCCTTGAGCAAAGAATCAAGTAACACATTGGGCAGATGATATTGAAATTATCAGATCCAGATAATGAAGTATATTAATAAGAAAATGAGACCAAAAGATGATTCTGGATTATAAAACATAGACAAAACAATATATCATATTGTAAACTTTGAAACTAAGTGAGAAAGAAATGTAATCCTCAACACGTAGTTGAACAGGAATCATAGGACCGAACAATAAGCCATTCTGTGGAAGCATTCTGATAATTGGTAAAATTAATACAAATAAGACTATTTATTAATCTTTCTATTTTACATTGGTACTATGAAAAATAATTGTCGAAAAATGTCAAAAAGAACTGCATTTCATTAATTAATAGTAATGCTAGTGCCATTTTTAAATTTTTCCCCATTTTATTGATATGTATAAGTGCAAAACATAAAGTTTACGTTGATGTTCAGTATTTTGTGCGCATACATATCATGGCAAAGTAACAAATCCTTCCCTTCTCTCTTTTTGACCTTCCCCTGTCCCCTCCAGTTCCCAGTATTTCCCACATTAAGTTCTATGAAATAAATATGATCTGGGTTTCTCATAGCAGAAGGCGAGTGGCACTTTTATGTGTACAAAGGAATGGACCAAAGAACAGGGAAGTGAGTCGCTCCAAGTCTGCTGATTTTGTCTTATCCATTTTTAATGGAATTCAATTCATTAGTGTCAAGAGATTTTGGGTGAACACATGGTCTGGCTAATTTCCGATTCATTCTAAGGCATTACGTTACAATGACTCTTATCAGTTTATTAGAACAGATGTCCTAAGATGATTTTTTTTACTTGCATTGCCTTGATATTTTCTGGGTAGGTAAGCAAGTGGAGACAAAGTTCTTTTTCCTTTTATCAAAAGAAATACCATAGCCTTTACTTCTATCATTTGATGCAAGCTTGCTTGCTAATAATTGGGAACGAGATTCCAATTTTTCCAGGGAATTTGATTGAATGTTTACAGAGTAGATGTTAAATTTCAGAATCATCTTTTGGTCTCATTTTATTAATATACTTCATTATCTGGATCTGATAATTTCAATATTATAAAATGTTACATATGCACAAATATTGCATATTTTAATAATATAGGTAAGTTGAAATACAATGAATATGTCTTATAGGAAATGAAAATATCTCTTATCAATGTTCCATTATAGTGAAAGTGTTTATGATTTAGCCGAGTGTCAAATTGTCATATTTTATATACAATCTGATATTACATTATTTATATATTAAGTATTATTTTGATTTTAAGTTGTATGAAATAGCTAATAGTAAATAAATTTCTATGAAATGGTTCAGGCAGTTTCTAAAGTTCCTGTTTTCTCAGGTCTTAACATTTTAACAGAATTACAAATATAAATGTTTGTATTTTCAAGGTTATATTGTTGGACCTAAACCTGTACCATATAGCCCAGAAGGACTAAAATATTTACTTTGTAATTCTTTTCAGAAAACTTTTGTTAACCTCTTCTACTATATTTTTGTGAATGGGGTTCTAGAAAATGATTACTTGCTCATTCCCAGGATTATATTTAAATTCTGTGCAATGTTTATATGAATTTCTTTCGATTGCACCATGCTATTAATAATATTTAATTAATTTAGAAGAACATGTGGTATTATATGACACTTTTATACTTTAAAATTTAAGCAACTAAACTATTTTTGAACTATCATGAGCACTGCTTTGAATAATACAGCCTCCATGCATCCAGTGCAGTCCTGTTAAATGCTCTTAGTTCTAATTAACAATAGCGTGACTTCCAGACAAAGAAATCTATGTATCTCAGTGTGCTCTAACACGACTAAGTCCACCTGTGATTGATAAATGTTAAATGTAAAGATAGAGTGACATTCAAATTATGTGATTAGAGAAGACCTAAAGCTTTGCTGGACTGTTTTCACCATGGATTCTAGAAACAAAGAATAACAGAAAGTATAATGAGCTGGCAAAATCACAGTGAAAAGGAGAATTCATCTGTTATTTCCTTGGGAAATGCTGCTGCTGCTGCTGCTGCTTCTTCTTCTGACAAGTCTTCTTTTTCTTCTGTTTTTGCTCCTGCTTCTTCCGGCACAGGGAATTGATCCCAAGGGCTTCTCACAAACCTAAATCTGCAGGTTTTTTTTTTTTTTTTTTTTTTTTTTGAAACAGTGTCTCATTAAGTCACTGCATAGCCGAGCTGGCCTTGAATCTCCACAGTTTCTTTGTGACACAGCACATACAGCAAAGTCAAAAGTGCTTTTGGTATTATTTGATTCCAACAGGTCTTTCTTTTATTAGGCTTATTTTCTGCTATGATTAATTCTACTAAGAATTACCTCAGCCAACATCGCTAGCCACTCCAAAATATCCAAAAAGCTTGTATAGCTGTTGTGCTTGCATATAGAGCATCAGCACGCTACTAGGACGAATGATTCTATGATCCTAAACATAATGTACAGAATATAGTATGTTATATATTACATGTATTAGTAGTTTTTTATGTTGAGAAACCATTGTATAAATAGTGGCTAGAAATTTAACTGAGTTTCAACTTAATTACTTAAAAATTATATGTTTCTACAATGTTTCCATTTTACAGCTTATCAAAGTGAAAAGTAATTTTCAAAGGTTTTCATATCTCCATCGGAAGAAATCAGAGACTGTACTGAATTTGTAAAAGTATTTGCATTGTGTCCTGCAAATATCTAGTACTTCAATTCATGTAAAAATTAATGTTCAACATAACTGTTAAATAATTATCTCTAATTTTCATTTTTATACCGCCAGTGGCTTCGTATTTGGTTGATCTATTATTACAGAGCAAATTTTCTCCTATTTTGGCGTGAAGCACACAAAGCAATGTTCTCATTTTTAGGTTAGGAATTTGTGTAGCACACAGCAGAAATAGCTATCCCTGCTCAAAATGTGGCTCAAGCACTGTGGCTCAAATGCTTAGAGAAGCCTAAGGTGGCTTGAATGAGGCTGTCAGCTGGATTCATCACAATGGTTGCTTCACATGTGTGTCAGACACCTGTTCAAGAGTGGAGTGAACAGCTTGGCGTCTCTAGTCTTTGCACTCTCTTTTCCTGCTGTCTTTCCTCATAAGTACACTGACCTTTCTCCAAGTATGTCATTGTCCCATTAGTCAGACTTCTTTCAATATAACTGATGTTGCCAAGTGTGTAGTCCGAGGGAACAGGCAGAAAATGCAAGGTTTGGCTACCCACGACTTGCCATATTCACTGTGTTGGAGACTGTCCACAGGTCTGAATACCAAGAAGTAAGGCCTGTAGGAAGGCGGAAAGCTAGCTATTCTGTGTAGCGATTCAGCAAACAAAAATGCAGAACAAAATGCAAGCAAATGCACCTGGTGGAGGTACTGACCTGACTAGAGATGTATTATTTTAGAAACTAAATTTGTTAGCTTGACTTGTCATATTTTTCATATTTGGCTATTATTACCATTTGCAAAAATATCTATAATTTATTTTTATAATTACCATAAGCTGTGATCTATACCATGTTATTTTAGAGAGTAGAATCAACTTAAACGAATTCCAATTCAATTCTTATCCTTACGCTTTTTCTAAAAAAATGATTTTTACTTTTAATTTTTAAGCATACACAGCTAAATAAATTTTTGTTATTATTTACTATTTTAGTCCCCCATGGTCTTACAGGTAGAGCAATACACTTTTTCAAGTTATGCATGATTATTATTAAAAATGAATTATTGTCAAATAATAGCTAAATACATCAACTTTAAATGACAGTCACAATTTCGATAGTGTTCAAATACCTGTAAATACTGAAGGTTTCTTGCTTTAGGCCAGTTTACTCTGATTCTGCATCTAAATTGTTTTGTTTAGAAATATAACAGGGGCAACTCAGTGGCCAGGTGAAACAGGTTTGAACACAGATAAACCTGTGTACAAAAGACTGAAAGTCTTCACAATTCAAGATAATGTGGCTTCATCAAATAGCTAATATATTTTCTAGTTTGGATGCATTGAGCAATTATTCAGATAATTGCTGAAACCCTATACTTTTCTTTCAGTGCCAGAGACGTGTCACATTTCACTTACCAGAAGGCTCTCAGGAAAGTAGCAGTGACGGTGGACTGGGAGACCAGGATGCGGGCAACACAGCCCACGCTCTGCCCCTTGGGTATCCGCAAGAGGAGTACTTTGACCACACTGCACCCAGCAACCGCACCGAAGGGGATGGCAACTCTGACCCTGAATCTAGTAAGTGATATGTTCTCAATACACACAAGGCTCCTGTACGTTCAGGTCAAACTGTCATAATCAAAACAATGAGGGCCAGTTTAATAATTCATTACTGTGAAAAGTATCATATTCTTAAAATGTAACCATAGAATTAGGTAGATGGCATATATACAGCAGTTTGTATTTGAGAGGTGTTATCACAGCCACTTGAAGCAAAATATGACATTTATAATTGTTAAGGATATTTTCCATATATATAATATATGGAATTTATTTCATTTTATTCAGTTGAATATATTTATGCATTTTAAACAATTTTTATTTTTATTATGTGTTTACAATACATAATAGTTATATTCAACGTGGAAAGTTGCTACATATACAGCACACATCTTAGTAATTTTCACTTCTGCTTACCCTTCCTCAGCCTTCCTTGTCGCCTCATCTCTAGATCCTGTTCCCTTCTTCACAAAGTCTACCTGTGTTTTCTCTAATCCCCCTTTCAATTTATTCTTTCAGTTATTTATATTTTGGGTCTCTCATGTAGAAAAATCATGCGATATTTAACTATCTATGATTCATCTCAATTAGCATCATGATCTCAGGTTACAATAATTTTTCTGCAAATGACATAAGTTTATCCTTCTCCATAGTTGAGCAGTGTTCAGTTGTTTTCATTGTGCATTCATCTATTGATGGGCCTATGGGACACCTCCAAAATTTAGCTACTATGAATCGTGCTGCTATAAATATGGGTGTGTACCGTGAGTCACTGCAATATGTGTTTTTTTTTTTCCTAAGGAGAAACCCAAAAGAGATAAAGCTAGGTCTAGTAGAATTTTTATTTTTAGAATATTTAACATACTCTATAGTGATTTCCATACTGGGTTACGTTTTTTACATTTCCACTAGCAACATAGTCCTTTTTGGCCATAAAATTCCTGGTATTTATTTTTGTGTTTTCCATGATAGTCGTTCTTTGTGTGCTAGGATGTAACCAGTGTTATTCTGATATACAATTCTCAAAAAATAGCCAAATATGTGGAATATTTTCAGTGTGATCTTACTGGCCATTTATACGTCATCTTTTGATAAATGCCTGTGCATTTCAAGTGCCTACTTTTGATTTTATTTTTTGGATCACATTTTCTCAATTCTTTTTATACTTTAGTTATTAGTCTTCTGTCTATGGAGTAGCTATATATATATATATATATATATATATATATATATATATATATATATATAAATTTTAGATATTGTCTTTTCACTCTGCTGGTTGCTTCCTTTGATATGCAGAAGCTTCTTAATTAAATATAATCTCAATTTTGATTTTTGGTGTTATTTCTTCTACAATTGGGATTTTTCAGAAAGTTTTTGCTTCTGCATATTTCATCAAGATTTTTATCTATTTGTCATTGAACAGTTTTAATGATTCTGTTTTAATACCTGTGCCTAGAATACTTTTTATATACTGAACATGTGGTTCTAGATAAATTATTTTGCATACGGATAAACTGTTTTTCCTGTACTATTTATTAAAGGAGCTATGTTTTTCCCAACTTATGTATGCTGCTGCCATGGGGTTATCCTCTGGCGAGAGTTAGGAGGAGCTTAACCGGGCAGGGTCGGTCTAGCTTCCTGGCAGGTCCCAGCGTGGCACATCCTCAGCAGTTTCTTGTGCGTGTTCTGGGGCTCCCTCCACTATTTCTGTATCGGTACGCTGCGGACCCGCCGGCCAACAACCCGCTGATGCAAGGTCAGGGGCCTGGCGGGAAGGAGTGGCACATACAGTTCAGATGCCTTGCAGCTATCAGCCTCTGTATGGGGACAAACTGTCTGCGCTGGCATCTCCAAATCCAGGGTGCTGTCACCCAGGACACAGTGGCAGGACAGTTTGTAGGCGCAGCGTAGGATACAGCCTGTCCATGTGCTTCCTCCCTGTGCCTAGGGACTTTGGTGTGGCCGTCCTGGTACTGTGCTTGTTTTGCTTAGCCCCACCTCCTTTGCTTTGCACAGAAGGTGAGGTTCAGCCTCTTGCCCAGTGTTTTGGCAGCTTGTGTGTTTCCATACATTTCTTACTTTCTTCTAGGTTCTACAGAAGAACCTGAATTTTTTGGAATATGGATTTTCAAAAATGGTTTCTCATAGTTCTATATTTTGGCAGTGTTATTTTGATTTTGATTTCTAATTTCATTAATATGGACTTCTATGTTCCTTTGTTTAGTTTCACTGAGAGTTGATCAATCTTGTTTGTCCCTTCAAAGAACCAACTCTGATGAATGAAATCATTGCATTTATTGCAAAAACCACAATTTCTTTCCTTCTAGTCGTCTTGGGATGGCTTTCTCTTGCTTTTCTAGGATCTTGAGATGTATCATTAAGGGGGGTTGAGAATTTAGCTGGAGAGCAATGAAAAAGAGAAGAGAGTGGGCAGTGTAATCGAAAAATAGGGGAGGCTGTGAAAAGGTCAGAGCTCATAAATAACCAAATGGGAAACGTGCTTGAATCCTTTGTCCACGATTTTTGGTGGATATTTCTGCAAGAGTACCGTAAAATATACTTTTATTCTAAATCTTCAAATCTGATTCTGTAAATACTTCATATTTAAATACCCACTGAAAAGAAAAACTAAGAACCATACTCCTTTAAAAACCCAAATGTATAGAGTCTTCTCAATCAGTCCTCTTCTTCATATTGCAGTCAGGATTTTGAACAATGTGCTCTTTTTCCTTTGGTCAAAATGGAAATATTTTGTTTTGTAGGCGTTGTAGAGGTTGGATTACAGTTGCCTCTGTATGTGGCGGTGAAGTTGATTGTATTGGCAATTGCTCGAACGGTTTCCCCTTCAAACACTGTGATCTGGGAGGACTGGATAGACTACTGAGTGTTTCTTATCCCTTCTACGGGCTGAGTTCTCTTGCTCTCAGCTGTACATTTGTGGGTGTGACTATCTGGACATTTCTGTCTCGGAATTATGATCAGACATTCAATTGTGTCGGACGTTGAAGAGGGAGGAGGGCACAGTAGAGCTGATCTTGCGTGTACTTATGATTGCTCTTCGTGCACACGTGCTGGTACAGCACCGTGCGACACTTTCTATCAGTGCTTTATTCTCTGTTTTTCCCCATCCTCCTTCTTCATTCATACCTCATGAAGGATTTCTGTACAGTCTGTGAATTGAATTGAGAAGAGTTTAGTGACAGGCAGGACACCTTTCTCCCTGGGACCTAGAAACAATTGAGGACTGATGGAAAGATTCAGATGGCTGCCAAGCCAGCGGCTTTTAGTGTGCTGCTAGAGGAAGCGGGCCTGCATGTGTGTAGAGCTCTTCTGTGTTTAAATGGTGGGCAGGGTAGCACAGGAGCACATGGCTGTACAATGCTGGTTGGGGGTGATAGAATGCTCATTCTGGAGCTATTCCATTTTTTTCCACTCATGGATAACATCATCACTACTAAGGAATGCATCGGAGATTAACTATCTCACATTTTCATCAGTTAATAATTTTTGGTCCCTGTCCAGGACCTTGCCTTTCTTCCTTTATGATTTTAGGGATTTCCAATCCTCACTCAAACACCCACCTCTGTGCGTTTCTTTGTGTCACATGCAGTATTTCATGTCCTGTTGGAAGCCATATTAAAATAGTTGGACACTTTAAGCTCTGTTTGATGAAGCCTGTAAAATGTTGTTGTACTTGATGTCTCCTGTAGTAGTTTAAATCCTTCCCAAAAGTGGCATTCATTTTTCTTTCACTTGAAATAGGTTTGTGAAAGCACTGTAATATACTACCAATTAATCTACAAAAGGAAGTAATTTATCTTCCTCTTGTATCATATTTTGATTTTATACTATCATGTAATTAATATAAAATGGGAGGACAATTTGATTGACTAAAGTATTGGTCAGAAATGCTAAATTTATCGTGATTTACTAAAACTCTTGCCAAAATTAGCACCAAGGCAATTATTAGTTAAACGTTTCACTAACTGAACATCTATTTCTAAAGGTAGACAATTGGTAAAATAAAAAATATAAAATTTGAAGCTTATAGGGTTGATAACCTAATAATTGGCCGTTGAAGCTTGGCCTTCATAATTAGAACACTAGGGTGCTCTTAGATATGAACCATACAAAAATCAGTCAAGTATTCTTCAGGGAAATCTTGATACAATAGCAATAGAAAAAATGCAGTAATATAGAGGGTTGCTTCAATTATTATTTTCTTTTCTTTTTTTTACTCTGAGACAGGCTCTCACTCTGTAGCCCAGGCTGGTCCACAACTCACTCTGTAGCCCTGGCTGACCTAGAATTCATGACAGTGGTCCTACCTCAATCTCCAAAGTCCTGCGATTATAGGCTGGTGCCACCACACCTAACTTATGTGATGCTGGGAAATCAAACTCAGGGCCTTGCACTTCCTAGGCAAGCACTGTAAGCACTGAACTATATCCCCAGCCAAGTCCAATTATGTATCTGAAAACCAAAGGTAAAAATATCACTTAGTGAGCTATAAAAAGGTATAATAATTATTTATATATTTACGTGAATAGCAACACTCCTCCAGTGGATAACTTTGAAATTTATCTGAATCCATAGATTATATTACTCATATATGTATTACATGTTTTTAGCTTGCTACTTTAAGTCCAAGAAAGTTTGACTCTATTAGCTCTCTAATATGTCTTTAAAAGGTATATTCAACACAAGCTATGAATCCATCAATGTATTGTGATTAAAAACAATGAATGTTTTCATTATCTTAATGATGTTATACAAAGCAAAAAAGAAATATATTAAATTTTCTCTTAAAGATTAATGTTCCAGCTGGGTCAGTTTTGACTTTTTGCTATACACAGATGGCCCCGGACTTAATTTGTCTAGACTTATGATTTTTCGACTGTAAAATGATGGGAAAGCAGTATGCATTCAAGAAACCATAGTTCGGATTCTTAATTTTGATATTTCTCCAGGCTAATGATATGCTGTAAGATAACTTCATGATACTATTTAGTGACAATAACCCAGAGTTCCAGTAAGCCACATCATCACAAGGGTGAGCAATTCATTCTGTACCATTCAAGGTCCTGTTAAGCTATGATATTTGATACTCTAGGAGAATGAGGTAGAAGAACCTCAAGTTCAAGCCACACCTGGACAACTTAGCCACTTCATGAGATCCTGTCTCAAAATAAAAGAAAAAAACTGAAATAATGTGTGAAGATGTAACTCAGTGTGGATATCCTGGGTTCAACTATATAAAACAACAAAATAAATGATTTATTTTTATCTTATATAATGTCATTCCATGTAAGGAAAAGTAAAATAATCTAAGTTAGCTTATCAAACTTGAAATAATAGATTTCAAAATTCAATCCAACAATATTTATTTTCTTTTTGAGGCACTGGAGATTAAGCCCAAGATCTTCACACTGAGATACTACATTCCTAGCTCAATTTTTGTTTTTGATTTTGAGATCAACAGTTTTTATGATAAGTAATTTTAACATTATCAATGTTTACCAGTTACTTACAAAAGAGTATTGTTTACAGTGACCATGAGTTTTGTAGGTAAAAACAAATTCATCTGACATTTTCACTGCTATTCCAACAGAAAACAAGGTGCAACATTATGCCTGTATGGAAATAATAAAGATATTCTTTCACAAAAGTGATGTTTTTAAGGCAATAACAGTATGAAAGTCACTTTCTTTTGTTTCTAAGGAAGCACATTGTTATCACTATTATTGTTTGTGACTAGAGGATTATTTTAGACCCTGGTGTGTTACTAAAACACATGGTATGTTTATAAATAGGTTAGAAAGAATGGTTCTATCCAAGTGGATATTTGTTTTCCATCACTTCAAAGAGAATAAGTTGCTTTTGATATGAGATACTTAGGTAGACATAAACAGTGATAAAGTGGCAGGTGATCTGTGATTCGACTTAAAGTAGTATGGTTTTCAAAAATCTGCCTCCAGTAAAGTTTATTTAGGTTTAAAATACATCATAATAAGAAAGTGGGTGAAACATACATTATCATTTCCAACTCCTCATAGACGAAATGCAGCGCCATGCAGATCAACTGAAAGATGGCTTCTGATTCTTAGTATCTGCGTTTTGTGAAGTCAGAGAAGAATTTTACTAAATGTAAACTTTGAAAAAGTCACAGAGGTTGCGGATCAAAAGGAGAAGTATATCGTTTGATTCGGAACTTGAGGTTGTTTATGGCACTTCATTTGGGCAACAGCTTCTATCTTTTGTACCTAAAAATGTGATATAGATTACATGAGGGTTCATCACACAAAAGCAGTCTTCTGGGAGGAAGCTATTTCTTGTCTTTTTCATTTCAAAATGACAAAAATGAAGATCATGGCACAAGCTGCCAGTTGCAACATAATGCCATGAGGTCTGGAAAGCATGAACAGTCACCACTAATGGCTGAACATAGTCTTTCCTTCACAATAAGCCTTTCTTTACTTCACATTTTTTAAAAAATCAGGCTACCTAGAAAAGAAAAAAATTTCATTTGACACTTATATTTCTATTATTTATGAGCTAGAAGGTAATTCATTTTATGACCTTCTTCTGTCTTTTCGCTAATTCTTTTATCTTACTGCTATGTTTCACTTTGCTTCTATGACAAGCCTCTTTGCCACTTACTCCTTTGTGCAGATCTTTGAAAGTCAGTGTAGTCATTCATGCAAGATGCCACTTTTGAGTGACTTGGAATATTTAATAATGGTAGCTGCACACCAATCTCTAACATATAATTTATACATTTTAATAATAATGAATGTGGGAGCAATATATTTTCCTCTTGCTATTTTTAAGTTTAACAATAATTTACAACTTTCACGAGTATATACATCAACAAAACTCTCAACAGCTAGTGGATATATCAAGAAATTCACTTATGATAACTGTGGCCAATCAATTTTACCATAATTTCTGCAACTTGTTAGTTTATATCTTTGTTAAAATTTGAAGATACTCAATAGAGATTAGAAATGATGCATAGCTGGTCCAACTTTGCCTGGTTTAGTAAATAATCTTAAGAATAATTGTCCCAGATCTATGAGACATGTGATCTTTATTTGGCACTTTATTTTTATTGATCTTATGTCAAAAAATTGCAAATTACAAAGAAGTGTTCTTCAAAAACAGGAATATTTTTCTATTTTCGAATTTCTTTAAAGTTGTTTTCAGGGTAAAATAGTATGCCTTTCATTATAGATGTCTTTCACTTCCTTGATTAGATTAATTTCTAGGTTTTTTTAAAAAGAAACTATGAATGGGATTATTTTCTTGATTTTGTTCTCAGTGTGTATGTTGTTGTGTGTAGGAACACTATTGGTTTTTGCATATTGGTTTTATATCCTACTTCTTTTATGATTTCATTTATTATATAGAAGAGTGTTCTAGTGCAGTTTTTGGGTCAGAGTTACAGTGACTAAAGCAGTAAGATGCTGGTACAAAATCAGCACGAATCACAATAGGATGAATTTGAAGATGCAGAAACAACCCCAGGTACTGTCAGCCACCTGGTCTTTGACAAAGGAACCAAAAACATGATGGATAAAAGACAGCTTCTTTCACAAATCATGCTAGAAAAATTCATTACCACAGTCAGAAGAGTGAATCTTGACCCATATCTTTCATCCTATATGAAAATGAAGTCAAAATAGGTGAAAAGTACTAGAAACTAAAGCAGTAACGCTGAGTCTGCTGGAGATAAACTAGGCAAAGCAATTAAAGACATACGAAAGGGAAGAAGTAAATGGGTGGGACCCGAATTGCACAAGAGCTAACACCAAGAAGAAACAAATGAGATTGCATCAGTTAGAAAATCTTCACAGCGAAACAAACAAAAGAATGAAGACACAACCTACAGGATGAGAAAAAAATGCTGGCTACACATCTGAGTGAAGAAGATTATCTAGCATATATAAACAACTCAAAACTTTAGGCCTCTCGGGCTGGAGGAATGGCACAACAGTTAAAGTGCAAGAGCAAGATGCTGAGTTCGATTCCCTAGCACCAATATATAGATGGGCGTGGTTGCGCACGCCTGTAATCCCAACACTCAGGAGGCTGAGATAGGAGGATTACTGTGAGTCCAAGGCCAGCCTGGGCTACAGAGCGAGACCCTGCCTCAATAATAAATAAATAAATAAATAAATGTACATAAAAATTCAGATCTCCCAAATAAGAAAAATGAATAATTTAAAAATGAACAATTGAAGTGAATATACACTTGTCAAAAGAAGGTGTTCAAATGACCAATAAGGTTTCTCTTATATGTGAAACAAAAATGTGAATCACTTAAAAAACAAAAGCATAGAGACGATGGGAACAGAGGAGCAGACTTTGCAGAAATAGGAAGGGAATATGGTAGTGAGGGGTGGTGGGAAAGCAGTGAAGAAAGGGGGAAGTAAAACGGTTAAAATGTAATATGTCTGTTTACCAATTTCCCAAGATGAATACAGATATGTGTTGCAAGCATGTAGTAATAAAATAAAGTTTAACCAAAAATTGTTCTTCAAAATAGTATGTGTCAAATTTGTCATTATAGGTTCATATTCTCTTAGAAATTTTTTTTTGTAATTTGTACAGACCTAGTAATGTATGGCAAAGTTAGTGGTTTCAAATATTTTTCTATGTGTTTAAATCATAATATAAAATGTGCACATTACTATTTTATTGTAGTACTTCATTAGTTACTCATGAAATCTTTTTGCCATAGAGCACTGCCCTACATTGTACAAAATTCTAATCCACACACTATGATGACCTTGCACTGTGGCCCGAATAGGCATACTAGCCTATGTACCCTTTCCTTTAGCTATTAGATAAAAGGGATATATTGACCTCTAATGACCCTGCTAGTGTGATAATCACGTCATTATTAAAACATTGACATTTATACGTTCAGTTATTACATTGTCTTTTAATTTTACCCATCAAGTGAAAGTCCCTCAAAATATAAAGGACGGAACTGAGCTTTAGCCTTGTTAAGCAACATCTTAATGTCCCGAACTAAGATTTGATGCTTGCCATGTTTAAAAAACATGTCATTAATGTTTGAAAGCAGTTATCTTTCGTGGTGTATTTATTTATTTATTTGCAAGATCTCACTATGTAGTCCAGGCTTGTCCTGAGCTCACTGTGTAGCCGAGATTGGCCTTGAACTCACAGCAGTCCTACTCCAGCCTTCTCCGTGCTACAGTGTGCACCACCATGCCTGGGTAATTTTTATGTTGTGCTGGAGAATTAAACCCAAGACCTTGCACATGGTAGCCAAGCACTTTAACCACTGAGCTATGCACCCAGTTCCTATTTTTGCAATTTAAATGAAAGAGCTCATTGACAGTAGAATAGAATAAAAATTAAACAGTCATCATTTGCATAAGGGGAATGTTGTAGTATATGCATATAGAAAACTTAGTGTGTGTATAATGAGGCCATGCACTGAAGCAGTTTTCCTTTCATTGTCTTCTGTGACTAAAGGGACAATTGAACAATATGGACTATTGAATTCTAAAGTCACTATCAGAGCCAAGCAATTAAATTTTTCGAGAATAAAATGAACCTATTTTGAATTGTAATGATCACTGTGTCAATAAAGCTAGGCCCTTTTCAGTTGTGCTGACCCGTAGACCCATTATTGTTAGTCAACATAACTAGATAAATGTGTGTACATGTGTACATACATATGACTTACAATATAACTTCAAATGAGTTTTTAAAGATGAATCTCCTATAAATCTTTTGAAAGTGCTTAAAAGGAATTTCAAGGTGAAGAAACTCAAAATGCATCAATTGTCCTTGTTAAATCCAATCATTATGAATCACAAATGTATACTAATAGAATAATTTTGGGAAGAAAGATTACATGAGTATATAACTGTATATTCAGCTGTAAACTCTTTCTCTATTCCGTAACTGTTGCTCATTCTATTGTAACTGAATTTTTCTGTGGAATGATGAAGTTACAGTAAACAGGGAATTGATTTTGATGCGCAAACCAAGTTAATAGTGTGCCATATGGTCAAAACTATTTGTAGTAAACAGTACTGTAAAGGTCTTTTATGGCCAATGATTACAGCTGAAGATGAAAGCAGGATAATTACAAGAGGGATAAAGAACTGCACTCTGTTCAAACTGTTAAACTATAAGTCTGTTATGTATTTAAAATCTGTTAGCTTTTATTTATGCTAATTGATGGCTGAAGATCTGGCTTGAAAAAGTCATAGAAAAATAAAAATATTTTTGGGAAAATATCTGATACCTTTGAAAATAGCATACTTTTACAAAATCAGTTTTCAAAGTATACGAAAATAGTGAGTTTTAATTTTCTTTAGAAGATTCTATTCCTCCTCCTGGGCTCAGTAGCAATGCATTGGAAGGTTCACTGGCTCAATAGAGATATTTCTAACAGTAGAATTTTCCAGGGTTCATATTGGACAGCAATTTTTTTTTTTAAGATTTATGCATGCTACTTAATACAAAAGTGAACGGCATAATTCTTTTGTGTTTGATAGTTTTATTTAGTTGCAACTAGCCTATCACTTAGGAAAGTATAAGTCCTCATAATGCATAAACACCTTTTTGGTATTGATTTGACAAAAGGCGTCAGTTTTCCAAAAGTACATACCTGGAGTCTCAAACCTTTTGAGGAGTTTAGCAAGCAAATTGATTTGGTTTTAAAGACTAAATTGGGGTGGGGTGCTCATGCCTGGGAGCAAAGGGGAGGGAGGCGACAGGCCCCTAGGTGAGCCTGGGTCACCACCATAGTTTAACTACCACCTTACTCTGGTTGGCTTGACTCTAGACCACACCACAGCCTCCCGTGACGGCAACAGCTGCGTCCAGCTGCCCAGATGTGGTCCCCCCGCTAATGGCCTTGGCTCCTAGCTGAATGAAATGATGTGAGTGTGGCCATGTCGTCAGCTGCCTAGCTGGCGAGGAAGAGCGAGAAAGTGGACAGGGCCTGGGACCTGGCGTGAAGTCGTGCTGATTGAAGACCCAATGTCCAAGCCATGCGAATGGCTGCCCCTCTGTGTCACTCATAGCCATGGCAAATGTGCCACGCTGCAGTGAAGCTGCCATCTAGAATGCTGTCATTCAAATGACATTGGTTTCGGCTACTTTCTCTGGTCTCCGTAGATTCTCTAATGAGGAGCTCCTTTTCTTTTTAATTGTTTTCTCCTTAAAAGGATGACACATTCGTTTCCTGTGAAACACTCAAACTGAGTATTCTGGATGTGGCACCACGTCCAGTTTATATGGTGCTGGGGAATAGAGCCCAGGGCCTTCACTCTGACAGCTGAGATATGCCCTCAGCCTCCGAGCCTCGGAGAAGAAACAATCTAATTTTTCCAGATAATTTTAAATCATACTCTAGAATCTCACAGACTCCTGAACAGACCCGTTCTGAGCTTGCCCAACATGGAAAACTTTTCCAATGAGTCTGCTGTGAGGACGCAGAAGCAGTACGCAGGCTGTCTTGCTCGGGAGACATGGCCCTGCAGTGCAGGCCTCCTCGGTGCAGCCCTCCAATAAAGTGAACATGAAGGAGGAAGAGGAACTACTTCTATATCTTTGGCAGTGTTGGCAGGGTAGAGCCCTGGGTTATACTTACTTTGTAGATTGGAATGCAAAGATGTAGACAACTCCTTCTGGGGCATCCTGGAAAATAGTGTTGGTGTGACACATCTCGGTTGGTTTTCCTGATTGCATCTCAGAAGGTCACATATTAGGAATGAGGTGTCCTGAGGAAAGAAAGCAAAATTAAAATTACAGACAAATTAATAGTGACATTCTTACTCTTTTATCTGCTGTTGAAATATTGAGAAATGTTGAAAATGATTTGCTCTGGAGTAAATATGTATATAAGTCTGTGATCTTCTTGAACAACTCTTAAACAGCGAGATTCCTGCAAGGCCCTGGAAATTTACAAATAAGGCCTTTCAGATCTCAGTGTTGCTCACTGAATGGTTTTTGAAATTTTTATGTTTTCTAGCCTCCCCTACACCCTGACCAACCAAGACACTGTATAATTTCAGAACTCTTCATAGGCAATTGCCAGGTTAAATGTGTTAGTGGGAGAACATGCTATGTGTAAAGGAGAAGACACCAAGTCACCACAATATGAACCCTGAGGATTTCTTTGCACATGATGCCTTAATTTCAGATGAACAAGACATCAAAAATAGGTCACTGCTCCTCTCTCTCCAGTTCTGAGGTCTCCAGGATCAATATGACTGGGGCTCACTTTGATGAAGACACGGAAGTGGGAGCTTTCAAGAGGAAGATAACAGTCCTCTTGGACTGGCAACGGATGAGCGAGGTTCCCAGCAGGGACCCAGATGAGCACGCCCTTCTTTCTCCTTGGCAATCCCATTTGGACGTGATTAGAACAATAGAAACCAGTCTGGGGAGGAGTCATAGCTCTGATCCACACTGAGCTTTTGTATTCTTGTCTCTCGGATCCTTTCCCACTGCTGTAGATATTTTCTAACTCCCATCTAAGAACTGCAGTAGCTCAATGGTCTGCTGATTGTGTCACTCTTAGATTTATAACTAAGACCTTTTAAATTACAAACTATTTAATTTTGTGTCTTGACTTACCTTTTATGTAGCATCTGGTGTCACACATTCTCATACAGCTTTAATTTCACTGGGACCTTTCACAGAGATAAAGTGGTGGCCATAGAATATCATGGATCAGAAGGAGGATTCATGCAGAGTGAAGGCAACCATATTTCCCAAATAGCCAATTCTTTGCAGAAAGGCTGATGACATCCTTTTAACAAAGCTGTTGGCAGCCCAGTCTTCCTATTCCTATGGGGAAACAGGTCACTTGGGGGAATGGGTGTGCTCTGGTCATTGGCATTCTTTCCTTTCCACTTTTCTGCACCTCTTGAACTGGACCTGGATGAGAGATGCCTCCGCTTACTACTTACTGGGAGATTACTGGAGGACAGCTTGACCTCTGGTGATGAGAAGCATCTGCACAGCCCCTCACTATCGGCCTCTTGTAAGAAGAGATGCCTTCCTCAGTTTTGGGAACAACCCAGGTGTAGCTGAGTGCCCACATGCTACAGCGGTCTGTGGAAATACAAAATAAGGAAGACCTAATTCCCACTGTGAACAGGCTCCATGTTTCCAGTAAAGAATATTAAACATGCGCCTGAAAGTACCCAGAATGCTCTGGGATCCCGGATCAAGGTTAGCTGGCTTAGTCTTACACTGCAGCCTCTGAGGTGGCCCCCTGCATGGGTTCCGTCCACTCCTTTATTTTTTTCTTAAAATATGGAAAAAAAATATTTAGGAAGTACTCTGTGTGTTATATTTAGGAGGCAGCCAAATCTGATATGTTAAGAAAACAGCTAATAGTTTAGTTGCCATGAAAAGGCTAAAAGACATAAAGTCCTATAAGAATCAGGAATCAACAAATGGAATTGTTTAATTCTATTTCACTTGGTCATATGAAGCACTAGAAGGCAAATGCTGCAGGTGAGAAACAGATTAGAATTCAACATGATGTGTGAATTTTTTTAGACATACTCAAAGGCAGTTGAGTCAGATGAAAATATTTTGCAGCATCTTCATTCACTTCCCCACACTAATGTCCATCATCCATTGTACATGTTCTCTTCTGTTAACATACTTATGATAGTGAATAATTCTTTCTTATTTAGCTGTCTTAAGGGTTTTATATCTAAACTCCATTTGTACCAGGCATTCTCATGGAAATGGGTTATTTGCTGTTTCTCCAAATCTTTACCACAAGATATAGTTAAGATAGCTCTCAAAAGACTGGAAATAAATACCCTCCTTGATCCAGCGACACTCCTCCTGGGAATATATCCAAAAGAGGCCAAAACAACACATAGCAGAGATACATGTAAACCCATGTTCACAGCAGCACAACTACCATAGCTAAAATCTGGAAGTCACCAAAATACCCATCAACAGACCAATGGGTACACAAACTGTGGTGTTCATACACAATGGAATACTATTCATCTATAAAGTCCAACAGTGTGGAGGCTTTTGCTGGCAAATGGAAGAAACTTGAGAACATCATGCCTAGTGAAGTGAGTCAGAAGCAGAACGTGAAGCATCAAATGGTCTTTCTGATGTGAGAGACCCAGAGCACAACTCTTATGGAACTTAAAGCAAAAAACAAAGTGAAACAGGGGAGTGGGGGGGGGGTGGAAGTAGGGTAGGCTAGGTTAGGGGGAGGGACAAAAGGAGAGTGGGAAAGTCCTTGTCACCTTGACAAGATATGTATGTGCACAAAATGCTCAACTTCATTGTAATCATTAAATTTTGCACTTATACATATCAATAAAATAGGGGAAAAAACAAGATATAGTTAAGAATTCGGAAACTTTAAAAATGACTTACTAAGCAAAAACCATCAAGGTGGAAAGAGAGAAATCCTGCTTCTATCCTAACCATCTGTAAGCATGCTCCTGCCGCGTCATTTGCTCTCTGTCGGCATTATGACACATCTTTTCTATATCACCTTAGTTTGTAGTTTAGAGAAGAAGAGGTCTATCGTGTTCCCACATGAGCTACTCAAGGAAGAATCCGCTCTCCTGTTGTGTGTATAGTTCAGATGACTTCCTGCAACATTTTGCTGTGCTTTAGTCCCCAATAGATCTGTAGCGTTTTGAGGGCAGATGATGTGTTTTCCTTTGAAAATAGTCCTAGGTAAAACTTTCTGTGCTAGGTGAGAATACAGCAGAAAGCTCCCACTTATTGAAACTTAAAAGAATCAAATCAAACTGCGAAGATGATATGATAAGCTCCAAGAGCAGTCTAATGAGACTTGACTGATGTCTAGGTGCCTAGTCCTTGCAAGAGCAGCCAGGAGAAAGGCAGGCGACACACAAACCAGTTCTCATGAACTCGGGGTTATGCAACCCAGGCACCCTGCTGGAGTGACCAGCTAGTCAGCCCTTTGAGCCCCCCAGGCATGCATACAGCAGGCTTCTTTGCACCATTACTATGAGTTTTCTCTTCTCGAGTCACAGCCACATATTGTGGCTCTCTACCAGACTAAGTAGAATCAAAAATGAAGACTCCAAATTCTTGGAAGCACATACTCATGTGGATAAAGGAAACACATTTCTGAAGCTTGACCATGCCCCAAAGTTGGGCCCTTTTCAATAGTATATTGGTAACTTTTGTGTAGGTTTCTATTTTTAAACTCCTGAACTGCCATTCGGATTAGCCAAATGTTAACGGAAGTTGTGAATTTAGTAATGGTTAATAATCATTTAAAATATTTGCACAATTTCTTTGTAATTAAAACTCACTAAGCTTAGTATTTTATAGAAATTGACGTGTTCCACTGGGTTTTAAATATTAGGTACTCCTGAGATCTCAAAACTTCCTTTTCTAAAGAAGAATAAGCAAGAATTTCTTTTGTCCTGACATTATTAATATTAGTAATTCTCTGAGAGATGCAGGAACAGCAAAAAATGGTTAGGATGTTGCCTAGCAATTGCTACATCCCAAATTTGATTCCCCTGCTGAGCATGGTAATGCACACCTGTGATCCCAGCATTCAGTTGGCTGAGGCAGGAAAATTGCTGTGTTTTGAGGATGGTCTGGGCGACATAGTGAGTTCAGGATCAGCCTGGACCACAGAGCAAGACCCTGTCTCAAAGTAATCTCTGAAATGTGATTGAAATGACTTGTTTATGATTGCATTCTGAAATCAACTAATGATAAAAGTGTGTGCTTTCAACTTAAATTCAAGGTCTACTCTGTTCTGTAATGTGAAAAAAGTCTATAATTTTGATACTATATTGCTATTTGGAATCAACATATTTTAGGCACTTTAGAAAATATTTAGACTGCTATGTTTAGCATAAACACTAAGCACAGCCATATTAAATAGACATTTAATTAATACCTGTACAGCAAGATCAGATAGCCTTGTTGTTTCACCTAGAATGCTCACATGAAGCATAGGGTGAGTTATGTGGCTAGATAATTGCTTTCTTGAGCGTTTGTGGAAGCCTGGCACTGTTCACACTTTTAAAGAGTTGGTATATGAATTATTAGGTAGATGTTTAATTCTATTAAATGCGGAATTTAGGTTTCTTGCCTAACCAGGTACTATGGTTTGGATCTGTAGTGTCCCCAAAAACTTCATGAAATTCGATGTAGGGGTATAACTGAAAAATTGTGTTGTTGGGAGTTAGGGCTTGGTTGGAACGGGTGCGTGCTTGGAGTTTGACCTGGAGACACTGTGTGAACTTGTTGAGTTTGGGGAGCAGCCAGGGCAGAGATTTCTGGTGGGTGTTGTTGACAGTTGAGCCAGGAAATAAGGGAGGAGAACCCACTCTGGAGGTGGGGCAGGGGAAACAGGGAGCTTGAACTAAATAAAGGAAGGAGGCAGAAACATTGTTAAAGCTTCTTTCTGGTAGGGCCTTGAGTCTACACATAGACTTTGCTCCTGCTTCATTTGGCTTTCTGTCTGCTAAGCCATAGGAACCCATGTGCTTCCACCACTGCCGGCTGCCTGTGATTGGACTGTGTGAGATCTTCTGAAACTAGCCAAATAGATCTGTCCTCTCTTGAGTTGTGGATGTTGAATATTTTGTCTCAGCAATGAGTAAGTAAGTAAGACAGCAGGCTTTCCCAATTTCAATTTCAAGTATTCTCATAACTTCTCTGAGAAATATCAAAGCACCTAACATGCCTTTGTGGTTATAACAATTAGGTACATTAAGGCTTTACTTTCAAATTTAGTTTTTTCTTTTACCTTGTAATTTTTAAGGTATAAAGTGAAAATTTGAGGACAGCCTATAATAATAAAAGTGTTGCTATAAAAATGGAACCACCAAGTCCCGAGCAATAACATACAGTTGCTTCCTGAAACACTTTGTGGATTGGATTTTATCTCGGAAGTGGTAGCTTATTTCTTAACTTCTACTTCCTGGTCTATTTGAAATATCACAATTCTTTTGGGACTCATCATAACAAAATCTTCTGAGGAAAATTTAATCCTATATTTTTGGGAGAGGTGTGCAACTGATAATTCATGAATTTTTCAAGACATCCACATGAGTTTGGCAGTATAAATCCTGCTATGCAAGAAAAAAGCATAATTTGAACAAAACAATAACAGTCAGCTCTTAATTATTCTCACATCATCTTTGCAGTATTTTCTTGTTACTTTTAGGCTTTTTACATGAAGAAAACAATTTAGCCATTTTCTTTCCTACCCCCTTGTCAAAGGGAAGCTGTCAATCACAAGGAGGACTACTGCTTGGCTTTAGGCTTTGTGGAATGTGCACTGCTGTCCCTACAGGAGAAGGCGTGCAAGCGCCACTCGCTTCCCTGGGCTCCATAGTTCAGAGATGTCAGTTTTTCTCCACTGTTGTGGTTTGGATCTGGAATGTTACCCAAAAGCCTCCTGTATTTGGATATTGTGGATTGCCTATGGATGCCATGAGCTGGTGGGAGGTGGGGCCTCGCTGGAAGGGGTGCAGTGCTTGATGCGTGACCTGGAAAGGTGTGTGCTGGTTGCCCTTTCCTCCCTACCTTGGCTTCATGTCCGCAATGCCTGAGCTGCATGCCAGCTGCCACCTTGGTCATGTATTTCCATCATTGCCAGCTGCTCATATATGAACTGTGACCTTCTGAAATGGTGAGCTAAAATAAATCTTTCCTCCTTTGAATCCTGGGCGTCAGATGTTGTGGCCCAGCAAGGAGAAAGTAAGAAAGACATCAAGTTGAAATACAAGGGTACCGCTCAAAACTAGGTAACCATTCGAAGATGCCGCCGCTCCTTGTGGAGGCTCCCAGCACTGTGCGTTGGCCCATTTCAGCCGCAGCTGAGGTGCCGCAGAGCGCGTGCCCTCCTGCCCCTGCCGTTGTGAGCCCATCGCGAGATCTTTTGTTTAAAGTTGTTCGTACCTTGCTATATGTGCTTACCGTGCTGCTTTGAACTGTGTCTATTTTAAAGTTTGAAGCAAAGTATTGATCTTCTGTAATTTCCTAAAATTATATTCTGTTTTATTACAATAGCTTAACTTTCATTTTATGTGTAATATCTTAGGAATTATTTAGGAAATATCGGATTGTGAAATGAACGTGATCTTTTTTTTTCTTTTGTTACCAGAATATATCTGTTATTTTAGAATGTGGACCCCCACTCATCCCGTTGGAGAGTTTTGTTTGACTCAAACAACTGCCATGGGAGCGAAACACAAAAGCCTGCGTGTAAAATGTGAAACATTTGAGGGTTTAGTATGTTCTATGAAAGAAGCAATGAATGCCTATTACCCATTTAAAGTTTATGAAACTTTATGAAGTGCACGTAAATATTATTATCCACAATGTGCTTACGGTTACACTCAACTCTCAGAACTCTTTGTAATAAGACCTTCTTTGTTGCCTACGTACAGTTTATATTGGTTAAAACTTACATTCCTCCACGAAAAAATAAAGGGTAAAGTTAAATATTAACAGGGAATTCATAAATCCTTCACCTAATTTAGACTGTACTTAAATACATGCCATTCTCAATAGAAACATTTTTGAAGTGCAAATGCTGCAAATACCTTCTCCATTGTTAGACCAGTCTTCATGCATTTTATTCAACTCTTTGTTTAATTGCTGTTTTTCCTCGCTGTTAATAATTAGAGGTATTGAACACATCACAGTACTGCTAATGTTTTCTGTTTTTTTTTTTTCTTCCAGACTTAATTCTGAATTGAACTAGATAGCAGAAAAGAAAATACTGGAAGATATCATATAAATATCTGTTTTATTCATGTAGAAAACTGAAGTTTCAGGATTTAATCAGAATTAAGTCCAAATATTGAAATTCCAATTAAATGTGTCATCTTACTGAAATATTAAGTCTTGCCTTCTGAAAGAACCAGCCGTTACATTTTTGCGGAACAGCTTATCATCTAAAATATAATATATGAAATCCAAATATCATGAAGAAAGATCTTAAACACACTGAGACCAATTCAATACCCATGTAACACTTTGAAATCTCTCCTCAGGGATTTAAAGGATATGAACTGTGGCTAAGTAAAAAGAATCTTTCATCTAGAAAGATCCCATAATGCCCCACCGTGAATCTGTCTATTATCACTCAATATAAGATAAAAGCAGACTGCTTTCAGGGCAGAGAATGAAAAACCACTTCACAGGTGAAATTAATCATACACTTTAAACCAAATTTTTAGAAGTGCTTTAGCAATACTATTTTTGAAAAAAGGAAAAAATGTAGCAAAATCCAACTAAGACCTTAGGAGAACTTGTTTTTGAAATATCTTGCATTTCTTTGTTTGCCTACTTCTAGAAAGTTTTTTTTTCCATAAAGCTGGAGAGTTTTAACGCCCAAAATATTAACAAAATACATTCTTCCGGACGTAGAAGGTGTATATCTGTTACCCTCCACACCCTCTTGGTTTACCTTCCGAAGGAAGCCTAGCTGCTGTTGTAATGTGCATAATAATTCATAATCAAAAAGAGCATTCTAATGAAGTGTGTTCACACTGCCCAGATTAGAACCTCAATTCTACCTCTTAAGAGTAGTTTAACTCTTGGTAAAATGTTTAGATTTCTTGTGTCTCAAAAATTTTCCTGCTTAAATTGGTGGTACTAATAGTGGCAGCCTTAAAGCATTGTGGTAATAAATATGCCTCTATACACGTATTTGTATGAATGTATACATATAGCATTTACATTATTTTCTCTGGGCAAATACATATTCTTATAGTTCCTTTGGGTTTCACGTGCATACAGACCCCTTGGATAGCTTCTTAAAAATGTAAACTCAGCAATTGGTTTGAGGCCTTGAAATTATGTGTTTCAGGTGAGCCCCCAAGGCATTTCTCTACTGCTGGTCTGGGGACCATATTTTGTAACCAAAATTCTAGAAACTATGTTTATTGCCTATCCAAAATAAGGCAATTCGACTGATGAATTGAAGCAGTAAAATAACTCATGATGATCTTCGGAAATACCCTCGAAAGACATTATTTTGTATTTTAATGCACATTACACTTTATCACACTGGAGTTTATATTACTCTTACACTAATAATTCATATCATAGAGAGCTGAGAAATTTAATATTTACTCATTTGATCCTTTAATGCAGAGATTTTCTCTCTCTTCTGTCTTTACTATTTCTACACGTGCACATGTGCACACACACACATTGATTCTAGAATAATTCTTATTTGTAAAGCAATGTACTTCAATTGTATATCATCCATGTCATCTTGGTGAAGATAATGCTATTTTTGTTCTTAGTATGCAAATGTATACCAAAACTTGATTTCTTGAAAATTAATCAAGAGGACAATAGGCCAGATTAGGCAACAGAGAACTGGAATACTGGGTTGACTGTCAACAGAGCCAGCAAAGAGCTTCTATGCACATCCAATCTTTACACTTCCCACTGAGCATAAACTGTTTAAGAGTCTCCCTGAATCATTGCCAGGGTTGATGTTCTGATCTGTGTAAACAGTTGTCAGAATGGAGAAGGTAAACAAAGGAAGCCAAGAAACTTACACAGAGTAGGTGAAAACAGACATAAGTTTCTTATTGCATGTGGGATGCTGGGCAGTTTTATTTCACCACTTTTGTATGTATCCAGAATAATTTGCTTTTTGTCTACGCCTATTGAGTCATAAAAAGAAATGTCCTATTTTAAAGATCTATTAGTTCTAGGAAGCCTATTTGCTTAGCAATTCAATGTGAATGTATTCTATGATAGGAATGTCAATTGGGTAACTGCTGCTTATGTGTGAGTTTTATTTCTTTCTTTGTCTTATTGCTTACTAATATATCCTACTTTAGTTTGAAAGAGTGAAGAATTATTGACTCATTATTTGTTCTCACATCCTGTTTTATCATTGTCATTCATTTTCCATGCACTCTCCCTTCCAGTATGTTCCAGAAGGCTCTATGCCTCAAGTCTCATAGGCATAAAGTAAAGAGAAGTGGAGCTGTTAGTATGCATGCTGTGTTCTGAATACAGATGCTTAGGAAATTGTAAGCAGATGTGCTTTCATTGCTCATGGTATATGGCTTTTGTAGTCTATGGTAGAAATCAAGTATGTCCAAATTCATAGCTTATTATAGTTAAATCTTCATACAATTTATAATATTTTATTATTTTCAAATTAACCATCAGTATTGTTTTTCAGGGATAAATAATTGATCTTAACATGAGCAACAACTTTAAGCATATGTTAAAAATTAAAATATTCGTGTTTAAATTTAAAAACTCCTCTTTATAAGCAAGTGGATTGATATAAAGGCTAGATTCATAATATGTTATTGCTAATCTCTAAACCAGACTTTTCCTTATACTCCATAGGCATAAGACATTCCTTCCTAATGTGGAGATTTATATAACAAAGAACTAACTTTCTCTCAGTAGGAAGAGATAATAACAATACTTGAATTGTATAACTCCCTCAAGTTTTCATAGAAATACTATCATTCATTAGTTTTCTTTATGTGAACAAGGCAAACGATTTTTTCCACTCTATTACAATAGCATTTCCTTGTAAATTTTAACTATATTTTTATAATTCTATTTAGAGTAGTTGTACTCTATTCTACTAAGCCATTTCATACTGGTATTTTCAGATATTTTATTCCCAGTAACTCCATGGTAAAATGCCATTTAGAAAACTCTACACAAAATATGTTTTGATCAATGAAATATATTTTAAATTATTTTACCTTGAATATATGAGAAGGCTATACATCTGAAATATGAATGCCCTATCTGATTTCAGCATGTGTGGATTTACAGGCAGTAATTATCCAGCATACTGGTGTCAGTCATGCATAAGACTTCTCAAAGCAGTGATTTACAGTTTTGACAAGTTACTGTAAATCAAATGATAATGCCTCATTAATATTCTTTTCTTATTTTTAAATCTACATTTGTGGAGTAAATACAGAAAGGCTTTTTAAGGGAAATAATCATTTATGAGATGAATTATGCAACCTTTGTGTGCATATATGAACTTATCCTTGTGTTCTTTTTTAAGTTACCCCTTCCTTTGTTTGAAGGAAGGATTAATTTTGTTATCAAATTGCCGTCTACTTGGCACTGAGTAGTCAGTGAAAAGAACATGATTAGAAATAAGGAGACTGATAATGCCTAGAGTAATGTCCCCAACTCCTGGGTTGGTTGGTGTATGGCCTACTGGTGAGGATTGCATGGGGGCCTCATTTATGTTCACAGTTGCTTTTTTTCCTTTGTTACATCCTGAGCTCTGCTTTCCATCAAGTCTGTGAAGCCCTAAGATTTTCACAGGAATGCTAGCCTTACAAAACATAATGCCAGGGATCTAGGTTGTGTGGTGCTTATGAAAATACTGTGTCTCATAATCTGATGCGGAGCTGAGCAAGTAATACAATGACCACCCCCTCCTTTTGTGGAAAAAAAATTTTCATTCTCAAAGCCAATCTCTGGGGATAACATTCTTAGGTACCTTTGATCTAGAGTGTGACAATAACTCTGTGTCACCTTGGAGAAATCACTCATTCCCTGGAAGTCTATATTACATGCTCAGGTATGGACTAACTCCACAGTGTTGTCTTCCAGTTTTTCCATGCATAACCTAATATTTCACTTAAATAGTAATTTCAAATTATTCTTTGTTTCTCAATTATACTATACAAATGTATTAATGTAGAACAAAAGCTATCACTGATAGCTGTTACTCAGATAAAAAATTGAAATTAAATTTGAATTTTCTTTCTGAGCAATCACAATGATGGAGAATGTTACAATTTTTACAGCAGATGGTCAAAGTCTTAGACTATCTCAAAAACCCATCAGCTAAATACCTTGGGAAATGTTTACCCAGGTTAGGCCCTAAAAGAAATTATGGTTAAAAATAATTATGTTGTAATTTTGAACATACTGGGGAAACAAAGAATGCACTTTAAATAATCACAGCATTAATAAAGCATTTTAAATATTAACAGAGTATTCTACAGTATGTGTTGATTTAGTATCAGTATTCATAGGTGCTGTAAATCACCCATTCGTGATCTGGAAAGATAGTAGAAAATTTTCTAGGAAACTAATAAAACATAAGTGTGATTGAAGTTAAAGTGATTACGCAAAAAGAATAATTACAGCATGAGATTTAACATTTTTAGCATTTTGAAGATTAACTTAAGTGACTTAAACAATTTTTTAGTGAACTAACCTATTTAAACATGTAAGCGATTCTATGGTTGTTGCTGCTTTAGGAATGGAGGAAAGAAGAAATAGCACAG
This sequence comes from Ctenodactylus gundi, assembly GCA_004027205.1. Classification (NCBI taxonomy): domain Eukaryota; kingdom Metazoa; phylum Chordata; class Mammalia; order Rodentia; family Ctenodactylidae; genus Ctenodactylus; species Ctenodactylus gundi. The sequence goes on from PVKB01000573.1 coordinate 468,630, forward strand.
TGGTTAGAGCGCTTGATTAGCAAGCACGAGGACCTGGGTTCGGGTCTCCAGCACCAAGTAAGCCTGGTGTGGTAGCACATGTTTGTGACCCAGCACTCCAGAGGTTGAGGCAGTTTGATTGATCTGAGTTCAGAGCCAGTCTGGGTTATATAGTGAGTTTAGGACAAGCACGAACAGGCAATCTATGCATGTATCACCAAATGGAGTTGACTCATGAGTACTGTCATTACAACACTGTCAAGTACTTCATCGGAGATACCTAAGGCCTTTTATGGCATTCGTCAAACGGTTCCATGTTCCTTATAATGTCCTTTAACCTCAAATTTCACAATTTGCCTTCCTACAAAATGCAGCAAAAATAATTAACATTGTATTTTTAACTGATTTGGTAGCACTTGTTTTATTCAAGTGTTCGTATTTTCATGTATTTAGCAAAAGCACAGACACATTTAAATTTCCATTCACTTTTCTTTCTTTGTGTTTGGAGAAAATATCATCTAGCCAAATATTAGTGTGAAATATCGGTATCTATGCTTTTCCTCCCTATAGATATGTTGAGGGATTATTGTCTCTATGGGTCAATGATAAGCCTTATCTTCCAGCTATGGGTTATTAAATAGAGATAATTATTCTATTAAACTTCATTGGTGGTAAGAAGGGAGGATGTGTGTGCTTAAAGGCAAAGTTAACTAACTTAGTGATTGTATTTTAGTTAGAGGATATTAGTCCAGGTAACAAAAGAGTAAGAATGTCTTCATGGGACCATAATACCTTATTGGGATCCAATTAGAGGACCTATGCCACACAAATAACATGTTCATTTTTGGTCACTAATGTTATGTATTCAGTAATACTTCTGGAATGATTTGTAAAGCAAGTTTTTAAAAGCCATGCAGATATTTAATTAGATTTATATTTCACAAATGACTTAGCCCTGAGGCCAAATAGGTTAAATTTAATCTTAAAAATTGAAATACAGGATCTGAGAAAAATGCATTTCATTTCAGGAACTCCTAATATCTTCCAAGGTTATTAATATAACAATGATATATTTTATTTTAAAATGAAGGTTTAACATTGGGCATTTGACTTGGGTAACATTTTCATTCCTTTTATCTTTTCAAATTTTGAAACAGGATTTCCTAGTTCACACCCAACATGGGCTTGAAGTTCTGATCCCTCTGCCTCAACCTCCCAGTGTACCTGTCCTGGTGAATTCTTTATAGAAGTTCAAACACAATTTCTGATACACTTACTACTGAGCACACAAAGAAAACAGAGTCTGTTTTCACTGTCACTGTCTTAGTTTAATGCATCATTTAATTTATAATAAATGTCTTGGAATTTCAATCCAAATTGTGATATTAATCATGTTTATGTTCTGAGGTAAGCTACGTGTTTTTGCAGAAATGATGGTGATTTTCATATGGTGGTAAAGTTTCCTTAAAATCTGTGAAGAAATTTTAATTTCACATAATGTTTTCTACTTTAAAATTTTGTAGTGTGTTATAATAGCTAGCCTAGTATTAGTTCCTGATAACTCAATTTAAAAAAAGTCATTTTTTTTCTTCAAGAATGCTTACTTCTTATGTCCTCATAATCTATATGGATACTTTTATGTGAATAATTTGATGGTAAGATATATATTATGTTATACATAATATATATATATATATATTCCCCAATGCCTTAAGCACCATAATTTGTAAATTTTGATTCTCTTCCTTTGTTTATTTAATGACTCAATTAAAAATTAATGTCAGGTTTAGTGGTGAGTTCAGTGGTGAAGTGGATGTTTGCATCACACTTTGCATGCCTAGAGTCTCATCCTCAGCAACTTCCCAGGAAAAAGAAAAACCTGTCTAGTTTTACATTATAAACCTGATACGACAGAGGTAATTTATAAATAATGTAAGAAACAAACATCTTGTTTAGGAAAATTATATTTTTAAAAAGTAAAATAAAGAAAAAATTCGTAGTTAAAAAAACTTAAGGACAATAAAAGCTAATAATTCTTTTTTTTTTCCTTAGACAAAGTCTGACTTTGCAATCTAGGCTGGTCCTGAATTCACTATATAGTTGAGGCCGGCCTCAAATACATTGTGATCCTACTACCTCAGCCTCCCGAGTGCTGGGATTACAAGCCTGTGCCATTGCACCTGGTTTTGACTTTTATTTTTGAATGTTATTTGAGAGCCAAATTTCCTCTTGAAATTACAACTTATATTTTCCAACCTAGATATTCATCAAAGGCAAAAATCTAGCAATGAGAAGTTATTTTAGTGAATTATGTTCCTGCATATAATAAGCAAACTAGATTCATAATACATCAGGTAAAAAATCTAAATAGGGATTTTATATATTCTAATTAAATATTAATAATACCTGTAAATTCAAGACATTTTGTTATAATGCTTCTCCATATACTTATAATAGAGAGCTTTCAGAAGAAAGCTACATAACAAATTGTTGATAAATCATAAATCACTAATAAATTACAATAAGCCCATTTTATCTAACTTAAAATTAAGAAGATTAACTGAGGCATTTATATATTTTTACTCTTTTTTTGTTATTTTAAAATTCGTGTATACATGAATTCCGAATTCTATAACACATTAGAGACATGGGTTTGAGGATTCAATGAGCACATATGCCCATCCTTTTTCAGAGGTTCATCCATTTCCTAGCTCACCATTGCCTCTCTTTCTACGCCGTCACTAACGTTAGGGTCTTTCTATGTCATTATTTTTGTGGATTTCATAAGACAGACACCTGTCTGTAGTCAATCCTTTGCATTTGCTCTATTTCATTGAGCATTATTGACTCAAGGTGGCCCCATTTTCCTTCAAAAGCTTCATATCTGTCTTTCTTCATGGCTGCATAGTTTTCCATTGTGTATAGGTACTATATCTTCTTTAACCATTCCTCTATGAATGGACAAGTAAGTTGTTTCCACGATTTGGCTATTATGAATTTTGCTGGTATAAACATAGCTGTGCATGTGTCTTTTTGGTATTTTGGCTTTATTTCTTTTGGGGACATGGCCAGCAGAGCTGTAGCTGGATCAAGTGGAATTTCTATTCTCAGTTTTCTCAGGAATATCCGGACGGTTTCCCATGATGGTTGTACCAGATTGCATTCCCGTCAGTGGTAGGGCTCCTTTTCTTTCCAAGACCCTTGCCAATAATTGGTGTTGTTTGAGTTCTTGATGTAGGCCGTTTTCACTGGGTGAGATGAAACCTCAACATTGTTTTAGCTTACATTTCTCTGATGGCCAGAGACCAAGATGACTTTTTCATGTGTTTGTTGACCATTTGTACTTCTTTTGAATCAAAAGTTTCTTTCCTTTTCAGCTGCTATGTCTCGATGGGGTAATTTTTCTAAGGGGATTTTATGTTTTTGAGTTCTTTGTATAATTTAGATTTAATCCTTTGAAGTATTACTGATGAAGGTCTTTTCCCACTCTGGGATGTCTCTTCATCTTGTTGATTGTTTTTTTTTTTTTTTTTTTTTTTTTTTTTTTTTTTTTTTTTTTTTTTTTTTTTTTTTTTTTTTTTTTTTTTTTTTTTTTTTTTTTTTTTTTTTTTTTTTTTTTTTTTTTTTTTTTTTTTTTTTTTTTTTTTTTTTTTTTTTTTTTACTGTGCAAAAGCTTTTTAATTTAAAATGGTCCCATTTATTGATTCTTGCTGAGATTTCTTGTGCAGTTGGCAATCTGTTCAGAAAATTCTTTCCTGTCTTTATGTATTCTACGGTTTTACCTACTTTGTCTTCCAGTAGGTACAGTGTTTCTGATTTGATGTCCAGGTTTTTCATCCATTTTAATATGATTTTAGTGTATGGTGACAGATATGGGTCTAATTTCATTCTTTCGTAAGTAGGAATCCAGCTTTCCCAGCTCCATTTGTTGAAGATGCTGTCTTTTCTCTAGTAAATTTTTTTTGGCCCCTTTGTCAAAGATCAGTAGTCTGAGGGTGTTTGAGTCTGTTTCATTATCTTCAATTCTGTTCCACTGGTCCACCTATCTGTTCTTATACTAGTACCATGTAGATTTAATCACTGTTACTTTGTAGTGGGTCTTTTAGCATGATAGCACTCGATTCACTGTTCCTGGAGAATTTTTGGAATATCCCAGCGTTGTTTCCAGCTACTTCTGGTGGCTTCTAGTGGGCACTCCTTCAGTAAGCCATCTGCATCAGTGGTGTCCTGGGCAAGTCAAGCCCTCTGGTGTGGGCGCATCTTGGCTCTGTCCTGGGCAGCACTAGTATTAGCAGTGATGGCATCGCTCTGAGCACAGCAGCCTGGGAAACTCCAAGAGGATGTTTTTTAGACCCAGCCGCGTGGGCTCCATCGTGTTGGTGGGGTTCTGGAGACAGCTGCATGGATGCCTGTGGCATGCGGCAGGGACTGTTGCCGATTAGTCCTGGCCTTGTGGGCTCCCAGATGCTGGCAGGGATCTTGGTGCAGCTACCTGGATTCATCATCCAGGCTGCTGCAGTGACATGGTGTGGCTATCTGCATGACTCTGTGCTACCTCTGTGACAGGTGCCAATTAGACCTCGCTGTGTGGACTTTTAGGTTCAGGCTGGGGTCTGGGCATGGTAACCTGGACTCCTCGGAGCTGCCACAGTGGCCGGTGCTGATTAGGCTCAGGGCTGCAGCCTGGCAGATGTCTGGGCAAGGCTATCTTGATGCCAACTGAGGCATTAAGACAGAATATTACTGTTTCTTTTGAGGTAATGAAGCTTCTCAGGTTTTAATTTTTTGTTTCATTTGAATTCACATCATTGTGAATTATTACTTTCCACCTAGAAATTTAATTGTAAAATCTGCAAAGGTCTTAGTTATGGTTGTTAAAATTATGAATTATTTAATTATTTGTTGCAGTGTATTTTGAGTATTTGTTTATGTGTACATGCACGGGTATGTGTTGAATAGTCATGTGCTATCTATTTTGAGGATTTGCCTATTGGTAGCATACTTTGTGAATTCATCCCATGGGTCAAAATATAAATATTTCCTGATTGCTAAATCAAGTCTCATTTAATACCTCATTTAATTTGCTGTCACAATAAGTCAGGAGAAGATTAATGTTGTTTTTTCATGTTTTACCTCTGGTCTCATGTCACTGACTGCTGATTATGCATATGATTGGTAAAAGCAACCCTAGAACTGCTTTTTAAATAAAATTCTTGTTTCAGCATTTAGTTTCCTAAAATACTTTTAAATAAGGTTATGAGAAAGTCCATCATTTCTGCCGAGTACTTAACAAGCTCGAGATCACAGTAAATGCATTTTATTAAGGACAAGTGAAACAAGATTTAAATCATAAAAATAAAAGATTCAACTTTTGTCTCCTAGATAAAAATGTAACAAAAAATAAAAGTAAGTCAAATATGTAAGTATTTTCCATAGGATTTAATTTTTCTACTTAGAGTCATTGTTTCCAAATGTGAAAAATAGTAATTATTTATTTCATTTAATCCATTAGTTTATTTTTAAGATGATGATGGGAATTAATTTTGCACGATGTTCAAAATATTCACAGAATATTAACTAAGAAATACTTAATATTCACAGAATTTAAGAAAACTTTAAATCTTCTCCAATAGTGAAATAATATTTCATTTTGATCAAAAATTTAAATAAAAATGCTATATGATAATTGTACATTTTCTAGTTGACCTACCCCTCTACTACCAAAATTTGAAACAAAGTCTAACATAACTATATGTCACCTTCGCAGGAAAAAAAAAACAGATCAATGATGATAAAACAGAGATTTTAAAAATATCTATTAAGATTTATCCAACTTGAGGCATTCTCAAAATAGTGAGTATCATAATAAGTAGTAAATTATGTAAATGCATATTTTGAATGTTGAAAAATGTATGAGAATACTTGGAGACTGAAGTATGGTAAGGGCAAATTATTGTGTGTACCACATATTTATATGGAAATAAGTGAATGGAAGGGTTTTCACTCTAGCTTCACTTATGTTCATATCTGGATCTTAAATGTTCTTCTGCATTATTTAGAAATATTTAGTCTAAAAATTTGGCCTTTAGCTATTCTTACTGTTAATTGTAAACATATTACACATGTGTAGTATCTTCAAATTTTGATGTGTAGTAATTGCTGCTTGTTATATACCTTCAATTAAAGATATGGAGGTGGTATCCTTATTCTTTTCTAAAAGGAACTATTTGTCTTTTAAGGAAAAGAAACTACAACTCTGTTTCAGAAAAACTTGATGCAATAAGAATCAGTTGCCAAAAGCAGAAGGTGCCTATGAGACCGAACAGAGGCAGGTAGATCCCAGACTGCAAGAGTGAAATTTATTAAGGGCTTACAAACAAAAACATGGTTGTGCTACAGTGAGACAATAGATAGAGTTCCTATATCTTAAAGCAGGAGAAAGGCTTTTAATGCTAAACTACACAAAGAGACCCGTGGCCAATGGAAATGCACCTGGACATTTTCAAAACCTATTAACATGTCAAAAATCAGTGTATGGATTAGGATTACTGGAGACACAGAATTAATAGAAATTATATATAAATGTGTGTGTGTCTGTGTGTGTGTGCACATGTGTGTGTGTGCGCGCGCGTAGGAATTAATATGTATGTGGGAATTTATAGGATAGCTTAGAAACCTGAAGAGAACATCCGAAATGACTGAAAGATTGAGTAGCTGCTCAGCTGCGATATAGAACAACAATCCGAGACAATAGAACTGCCGGTATGAATCTATGCCATTGATCAGCATCTGAAGGAGACGATGACCTGTAGACCTCAGCAAAGCTGCGACAGAGGTCAGTGATGCCAAGGCAGGAGTGAGTCAGGGTCTGGAGATGATGGTGAAGGCTTGAGTTCTTCCAGAAGAAGAAATTATAATACTCTTTCTTCTTCCTCCATTTTCATTTGCTCTGAGATTCCAGCCTGTTGGTTGGGCCCCGTACATCAATGATGGGAAATCTCTCATTTTCTGACCCATAAGTAAACACACTCAAACCTCTGTGCTACATATTGCTTGACATTGGTTAATCCGTTTAAACTGACATAACACATTCAGTGGTAACTATCATCCCATTTTCATCTTGACAAACAGACACACCTCCTTAAGGCTTGCTCAATTTCCAAGTACTCGAACCGTGTTTCTATTTATGCCTAACACAATACCACTACCCTGCTTACAAAGTAAGCCAATGAATTCCCTCCAGAACACACAAAAAAATTCTTCTTTCATTGATACTTGGTGTAATGATGTTCTCTTGCTAAAATATTATAATGTAACTTTAACAAGTTTCAGTATGATGGCAAACAGTATTATGCATACATGTAAAAGCATACTGATAGCATAGGAAATAAATTATAATTACAATACTGAAAATCTCTATACTGGGCACATGATCATAGCTGGTTTTACCTTGGTCTACTACCCATCCTCTATTTCCTTGGCCTTCAGCAAGCACAGAAGGTACGCCTTGGTTCATTTACTGGCAGGGTGACATAATTCCATCCCTAACGTTTCTGGCCAATTTGCCATCTTGCCTAGATTGGGTTGTTGTAGTTTCCCATTGACTTTAACAACAGGGCATCGGAATAGTAGGAGGTGCCCGAAGCTTCAAACTTATTTCTTCTAACCTCTATTATGGGGTACTAGTTGCTTTTCTCTTTCTCACTCTGGACCAATCACCACTGTCAATGCTGAAACTCTCCTTTTCACTTGTTGGCTCAGCAACAAAGGAGGCTAAAATTATCCAGGGGGAAATTTGAGCTTCCAGTTCAGTGAAACTTTTGCTGTGCCTCCAGGTACAAGCCTTCCTTCATCTGGACTAAAGACATCGTGTCAGCAGAGCACTAAGTCATGCGAACAGGAAGCAAAAACTGTACTAGTGGGTCAGGGGTGATACTGAGTGGCACCATTATCATACCAACTCTTCTTTTAAAAATTGTCGTGTATATTTAAGGAATACAGCCTGATATTAAGGGATATTAATATACAATAAAATATTTATGATGGTGAAGCAAATTATCATTATCATCTTCTACATAGTTATTCATTTGACACCCTGTGGGAAGAAGACCTAAAATCTACTTATTATACATGACTTCCAAATTCTATATCATATTAGAGACGTGAGTTTTAAGGAATTAATGATTGTCTATGTCCTCCCCACCTTTTCAGGGTTTACCCTCTCCTAGCTGACCACTGCCCTTCTTTCTACTCTGTCACCCATGTTGAGGCCTTTTTATGCTATTATTTAATAAGCGGGACACTCTTCTATAGTCTGTCTTTTGTGTTTGGTTCACTTCACTGAGCATTATTGACTCTAGGTGGCCCTATTTTCGTTCAAAACTTTGTATCTGTCTTTATCTATGGTTGCGTGGTGTTCCGTCGTGTATAGGTATCACATCTTTTTTAACCATTCCTGTATGGATGTGCAGGTAGGTTGTTTCCAGGATGTGGCTATTATGAATTGTGCTGGTATAAACATGGATCTGCGTGTGTCTTTCTGGCGTGTTGACTTTATTTCTTTTGGGAACATGCCCAACAGAGCAGTAGCTGGATCAAATGAAATTCTATTCTCAGCTTTCTAAGGAACATCCAGACTTTATTACATAATTGTTGTACCAGATTGCATTCTCACCAGCAGTGGAATAGAGGTCCTTTTTTCCTGCATTCTCTCCAGCCGTTGTAGTTTTCTGAGTTCTTGATGTAGGCCATGCTTACTGGGGTGAGGTAAAATCACAATATTGTTTTTATTTGCATTTCTCTGATGGCATGCCACCTCTTAATTTCTGGACTTGTGAATGCTGGGTATAGAACAAACAGTATCAAATATTGGTCCCTAATGCATAGAATATACCCTTTTCTGAAGAAATTCACCCCAACCTCCCAAGGTACTGTCACACCTAGTTCGTTTTGTAATTGTATCTTCCAAAGACCATCACACCATTTGATCAATCCGGTTGCTTTTGGATGGTGGGGAACATGACAATGCCAGTGGATTCCATTAGCATGAAACATAGCCACACTTCTTTGTCTATGAAGTGTGCTCTTCAGTCAGAAGCGTTGCTGTGGGGAGTAAGTACTGTGATGACAGGTGAGGCAATCTGTAAGCCTATGAATGGTAGTTCTTCCAGAAGTGTTATGTGTAGGGATTTCAAAGCCATAACTGGAACAAGTAGCTATTTCCCTAAGGATAAAGCATGATTGCTGCTTCAATATGAAAATGATCTGATATGATTGTCCTGCAACCAGGCTGTTCCTTCTGAGAAGTGGTGTCATGTCAGGAGCCCAGTGTTGGTCTGCACACCCAGCAGAGTGGGCATCCAGTAGTGGCTTAGCCAGTTGAGCCCTGGGGAATGAAGGTCCATGTTTCTTAGCCCGTGTGCAAACTCCATCCTCGCCATTATGACCATCCCCTTCCTGAGCACATTGGAGAATAATTAAGTGGCTGAGGAGAGAGGTGGTTGACTGCTCTCTGCAGCTCTGTTGGGCATGTTCCCAAAAGAAATAAAGTCAACATACCAGAAAGACACATGCATATCAATGCTTACAGTAGCACAATTCATAATATCTAAATCCTAGAAACAATTTACTTGCCCCTCAATAGAGGAATGGATAAAGATGTGGCACCTATACACAGTGGAATATTATACAGCTATAAAGACACATATGAAGCATTTGAAAGATAGTGCAGCCGCCTTGAGTCAATAGTGATCAGTGAAATGAACCAAACACAAAAGATTGAATATACACAGGTGTCCCTCTTATGAGATTCACAAAAAGAATGGCATAAAAATGCTTCAACATGATACAAGGGATAGAAAGAGGGGAAGTGGACTGCTAGGAAAGAGAGGGATATCTGAGAATGGGGGCGGACAGCACAGGGTGAGAGCAGAAAGGAAGGAGAAAGAGGTCACATTTGGTGTAGATGGTCATCTGGTCACTGATTCCCCAGCCATTTGCCTCTTATGTGTTATAGAATTTGGAATTCATGTATATACAAAAAATTAAAAATTGCAAAAAGAGAACGAGTCATGTGATCTACTTGCCTTGTAGTCTTCTTCTGCTGAGGTCACCTTTTTTGGGAACATTTACATAGAACGCTACTGTCTTTACATTCGTCACCTAGATGGAGACGTCCAGCCCCACACCTTGTCCCTGCATGCCTTTTTCAGCTTCAGTTGTGCCCCTCTCACTAATATGCATATAATATAGGTATGGCAAGTAGATGACAGTAGGAGAGAGTGCAGCTTGGTTAAAATAAGGAATCTATTGAATTGTTCTCTTTCTAGGTTTGGATTACACAACAGGTCAAACTTTGTGACCCATACAATTGAAAAGGATATGCTATATAGAAATCCTTGTTTGTTAATTAATGGGTTATAAAGTAAAAATAGCTAAAGTGAAGACTCAGTTCTCAAACATACTTGACTCACATTTCCCGTGGTTCATTGCTGTGCTCTGCCTCATTTTGCTTCTGCTTACTCATTCTCAGTTAATGAACTCCCAACATCTGTGTTTACTAAAAAATCACTGTCGAGAAATTGCTTATTCAAAACTTTTTCATTGAAGTGTGAAGTATTTCTCTCTGCCCAACACTTTAAAGGCTTATGTTGTGACATTTTAAAAATAAATATACATTTATATATAAGGCTTTACATATAAATATACCTATATTTATATATCAGAACTTAACCTAGAATTATGATTATAGTAATAATAACTCATTCCTTTCCAAGAAAATTAATAGAATGTATCTCTCTTGAAATATGGCTTTCCCCTTCCTCATATCCCTCTCCTGCTTAGCAGTGATGTAATCTATTTTTAAAGAAACATCCTTTATACTTTTTGCTTTATCACCATTATTGTCATTAAGTGAATCGGGAGGATAGAACATAATTTCAGAAGAAATCACACCTGGAATTAACCAAGTTTTATGTCTGTTGGTAGTCATTCAACCAGGTGTACAGCAGAGACAGTGTGAGTCACTTTTCTTCATGGGTGTAATGAGTGGCTTTGCTGAGGGACACAATGTCATTGCTGGGAATTAGCTGTGCATCAACTAAAGGATTATTCTTGGAATCGTGTCTATGTAAAATGATCCCTTGAGTGCTACCCTTCATACAGAATTACGTCTGTGTTAAAAATGTAAGAAGACTTTAATGTTATGCCTGTATAAAAGGGGACTTAAGAAATAGGAGGAAGAGAAGATAGATTTGAGGAGGAATAGTTGACTCTTTCTATGTAAAAAAGAAAATCTAGGAAAGACAGGTCAACTTATTTTGTGGTTAACATTTGCCTAATTGGCTTACCACAATTAATAGGCTTTAAATCAGAAGCTCACACATGATATTTATTAGAAAACATAGTGGGGAATAACTGAGATTTTAGAAGCTCATATTTTGCATGAACAACGCCAAAACATATGGGAACATGGGAAATTAAAAGGATGTGCAGAAGTAGCGTGGTCTGATTTCTTGAGCAATTGTAAAAGAGTCAGCTGGTGTTTTGTGCCATCAAGGGAGGAAGGTTACTAAGGAAGGAACATCTATGTGATGGGCTAAGGAACAGGTCTGGGCAAACTCACTACAAACTCAAGGCAAATCCATGGGTTAGGGGGAATAAGAAGCAGATTTTATTCAAAACCATTTAGATTTCCACATTAACTGCAGAAGTAGATAACATTAGGAGATTCAAGTAAAATAATCGGCGCTCTCATTTTAAATACTCGGTTGGTTTGATTTCATCTGTTTTAAAGGATAGTAGAAACAGTGGTGAGGAAAGATCTGAGATACAAACGTTTTACGAGGGATGAGCGTTAGACGAAGCTTGAATATTTCAATGCAGCGAAGACACATGAACCTTGCATTTCTTTTCTGGTTGAATAAATTGACAGAAGTATGTGTTTGTACTTTTTGACAGGCATGTAAAGGTTAATGGAAAATACACATCAAACTCATGTTTCAAAGAGGCGCATAGTGCTGTGCAAGGTGGTACACATCTGTAATTCCAGCACTTTGGGAGGTACACACAGGAAGAACACAAGCTCTGGCCCAACGTGGGTAACTGAGTGACTTGAAACCCTCTATGAAAGTAAAAACAAACTAGCTGGTGATAAGGCAGAGTATGAAGGTCCTAGATTCGACCCCCAGTGCTCAGATGGAAAAGGCTGTAAACAGGAATAATACTGTCAAATTTTGAGAGAGTGCTAACTCCCTACTGAGTAAATATTCTGCTTTAGCTTCAAATTAATAAGCAGAATTTTTTTCTTCAGGCAGGAATGAATGTTTTATATAATATGATTACCTGCAGTAGTTCTCCCTTATATCTTTCTGAAAGTGAAAGTTGGCATTTGTTCTATAGGCCCTGGTTGTAGAATTATCTATCTCAGAATCTACCGAGGTGCTCTATTATCTCAAGAGGCTCTAATTGTTCATGACTTAATATCTAAAAATAACTTGATAGTTATATAAAATAACGTTATGCTATATGTACGTATATATGTGCTCATATGGTACATATGCGTGTATTTTTTGAATAAAAAACCCAACCCCTCATTTCAATATCTCGGTCTCTCATCCATTTTGATTGGATTTTAGCACAGAGTGAAAGGTGTGTGTGTAGATTCATCTTACTGCTTGTGGTTTACCAGTTTTCTCAGCACGCCGAGTGTTGAAGAGGCAGACTTTTCTCCACTGAAGACTTTTCACTCTCTTGTTGAAAATCAGATTGCTGGAAGGGGTCAGGGTTGTCTCTGCATCCTCAATTCTGTTCTCTTGTTCCACACGTCTGTTTTTGTGCCAATATCATATGATTTTACCACTGTTGCCTTGAAATGGAACTCGATGCCGGGAGTCTTGGTGCCTCCTGCTTTTGTCTTGTTGGAATTCCTTTGACTCTTCTGGGCCTCTTCTGGTTCCCTATGAACTTGAGGATTATTTTTTCTAGTTCAGTAAAAAGTACTGTTGATTTTTTTGAATACGAATTGAATCGAATCTATCAGTTTTTGGTAGCATAGCCATTTTGACAACATTAGTTCGCCTCCTTTGGAATAGGGATGCCTTTTCATTTTGTAAGGGTCTTTGCTTTTTTTCTGCATACTGTAGTTTTTAATGTAGTTCCTTCACTTTCTTGGTTGGAGTAATTCCAGGTATTTAAATTTTTTGAAGCTACTGTGTGTAGGATTATTTTCCCATTTCTTTCTGAGTGCTTCCATTGTTGGTATACAGGAATGCTACGGATACAGATATTAGTGAAGTGCACTTGTTTTATGGTGTGGCTTAGCAGTAATGTTGCTTTGTCGCTTTGGTCTATTTGACCTACTTTTCATCATGCCGTGTTGAAGTCCTTTCATGCCATGTTGTTTTTGTTTTACAACATTGGGTGCACATAATTGTCACTTCTTGTGAATTCTTCCTGCAGGATTTTCCTTTACCAGCATTTGGTGGCCCTCTGTCTCTCTATATGTTTCTGTTTGAAATTTGTGTGTATGAGAATAGCATAGCCACTTCTGCTTGTTTTGCATGAAGTATTAATTTCCATTTCTTTACTTTTAGTCTATGTATTTCTTCATGAGTAAAGTATGTATCTTACAGGTAACAATTTGTTTTTAGTTTTTGTTTTTGAATTCAATCTGAAAGTCTGTGTCTTTTGACTGAAGAGAGAATACCATTCATAGTAAGAATTGTTATTGTAATATATGTATTCTCTTAAGGTCTTGCTATTTCATTGCTGACTTTTTGGTTTAATTTTGTTAGATTGTTTTTTCCCTTTTAATATTTTCTTTTCTCTGGTTTCTTTGGTACTTCTAGTCCTTGTGTCTCTGTCTAAAATTTTCTTAACTATCTTCTGCAGTGCCAGTATGTGGTTGTAAATTTCTTTAGGCTTCCTTTGCCATGAAAAATATTTTATTCTCCCTCAATTTTTTTGAGACAGGGCCTTGCTTTATAGTTCAGGCTACTCTTGAAATCACTATGTAGCCCAAGGTGGTCTTGAAAACACAACAATCCTCTTGCCTCTGCTTTCTAAGGGCTAGGATTTCAGGTGTGTGCCCCTAATCACGATGCCTGATTTATGTGTTGCAGGAAATCAAACTCAAGGCCTTTTTGTTGCTATACCTTTCCAGACAAGTGTTCTAACCACGGTGCTGATGCTCTAGTCCCTTTCCTCAATTTTGAAGGATAACTTTTCTTGATATAACAGTCTGGGCTGACACTTGCTGTTTTTCAGAGCTTGAAAGATTTTGTTCCGTGCAGTCTTGGACTTCAAGGTTTGTGCTCAGTAGGTTACTTTTTGATTTTTCTCTTATAACTTTGAGTATTCACTTTTTGTGTTGCATTTCTGGATTTTTGGTTATGATATGTCATGAAGCGACTCCTTGTCAAAATCATTTGGTGTGCTGTTTTCCTCCTGTACCTCAATGCTAATTTGTTTTTCTAAATGTGTGAAGTTTTCCTTTGTTCGTTTTGGAGTAAGTTTTTTATTCCTTTTAGGCTGTCCTATACTTTTTCTTTTGTTCCCATGATTTTGAGGTCGGGTCTCCGAGTGACCCATCGTCTGTTGAACCTGGCTGCCTCGTCTTGTCTTCAGGGTGCCACTGAGCATATGGCTCCATTCATCACCCCATCTTCAAGGTTTCCCCCCTTTTGTCCTCACTGTGCTTGAGCCTGCTTGCTGTACTTTCAATTGTGTTTTCCATATCTTGAATTTTAGCCAATGTCTATTGAGCACTTTTGCTTCTCTACCAAAATATTCCTTGCATTGTGTAGTTTCCCTCATTCATCTTTTTTGTTTTTATGTTCTATAAAATCATTACTTTTTATTAATTAAATCTATTCTTCAGAAAATTCCTCTCTGAGAATACTAAATATCTCCTGCATTTATTTAAGTATCTCTTCTTTGAACCGATTGACTATGTGGTCATTTTTGACTTTCTTTTCTATAATCTCCAGCATTTCACAACTGTAATATTAGCTTCTGAGGATTCAGGTATTTTTGCAGGTGTCCTATTGCCATTTCCATAATTCCATTGCTGAGACTGTAAATTCCTTAAGGCCAAAAATAGCCTCCGTCTCTATTAGGGAGATTCCTCCTATTAGATTTTGTATTATTTTGGTGTTTCCTTAAACTTATTTATATTTTAATATTCATGTTAATTTTCAGCATACTCATATTTGAGGTTTCTTCTTACTTAGTAACATTTTACTGCTTTTTTTCAGTGAGGGAGAAATGGATGGCTGTAATGTAGGAGATCCAAACACAAGCCAGTGACAGTAGTACAATGAGAAACAAAATCAACATTAATCTACCATTAACAGCATGAAAAAAACTGTAGTAATATTATATCTAGGATGAATCAATTTTTAGCAAGTTTTAATAATCGGTTAATTACTATATCTATTGTACCTTTAACGATATAAGTACAAACTTCATTATCAATGAAGTTACCTAAATAAAGCAAATATTTGCTTATCAAAAAGATTTTCTAAAAGCAGCAGTATAATATAGATGATTAGTGATGGTGTAACCTAAGACAAACCAATTATTTGTGTATTATAATGAACAATTCAATTGTAAAATGATTCTGCTTTTAACATTACAAATGTGATTCGTACAATTATGGAGCTGTCAATACAAAACATGGTTACTTATTAGACAGATTTATTAAAGACAACACAGTACTATTGTTAATAATATAAAGATCTGTATTGATGTCTTATTTATAATGAAAACAAAAAATTGCAAACTTTTTTTTCTGAGAAGAGTATATATCCATATTAAATTATTTTATGTAGAGAATAGGCCATTCATATGAAGAAAAAATTAAAGTATTTTATACTTCAAAGGTACTGATGACTTTTCCTCACCCAGAGTCTTAAAAAGTCCTTTTTTCGAGTTTTCCCCAAGAGAACTTGATGTGCTTCCCAGAAATTGAAGTTTAGAAAATTGTGAGATAGTCCCTAAAACTTAGTTTTCATGAGTCTCTCACTGTCATGATAGTTCAAACTTAGCAACTGAAGTTGATTAACTAGATAAAGTTTTTTTTTTTTTTAACCAGTTAATTTCTCCAGTGGGTTCTATCGCATGTAAGCAGATGCCAACTTTTGACTATGGATTTTTTTCTGTCTCTTTGGATTTTAGTCTGGAAGATTGAAATGCTAATTTTGTTTGCTTTCCAGTAGTTCCAAGACATGGCATTGATTTCCAATTTGTTAAAGTATGTTGTATTGTAAAACTGGGAGTGACAGTTTTTCAGTACTTTGCATAGAAAAGTGATAGAGTTTCCTTTTCTTCAATATATAATTACTCTGCTGAAGGGCACAGGTTCCTATGGAAACTAATTTTAGAAAGATTAACAGGGTAACTCTTTGGTAGTGCACCAGGGACCTTGTGAAAGGAGATCTGGCCTCCCTTTCATTCATTTGGTACTGGTTAATTGGCTCAAGTCTGGGAATTGATAGAAGCGTCATGATTCTCTGTGGCTACTACTTGAAACAGATTTTTGTTCAACTATCCTATACCATAATTTCCTATACAAATTCAATAAAATTTAGTAGACTTTCTATTTATTTCACCTCTGAGAACATCATCATGGATTATCTAATACCATCTACACTTGCCAGACCATTCTGATCACTGCTTGGCCTCTGCTGTTCATTGTGGTAAATATGCTCATGTTGCCCTTGTTGGTTAAGTGCTGCCACATTGTGCCTCCTACTCTGAGATATAAAATGTAATTGTTCTAGTTGGGTAACTACCATAATCACTGTAAGATCTTTCATGCAGAGAAAAGCCATGACAGGGCATGTCAAAGATGCCGTGCTACCCTTGGCAGTCTATTTTTTGAGGTTTATCAAGGAGTACCTGTCCTGGATCATCCCAGTGTGGAGGAGTGGGTTTTATTTGGCAAATGCATTCCAGCATTCCCAATTTCCCGAACATTTGGGTTACACAAATTCTTTCAGGAGGCTGACTTAATTTCCTCAAAGAGATAGTTTATATCATGTAGCTGAAACAAATGCCCATTATTTTGCCTTTTTTGTACAACTTCGAAAAGATCGTGGACCTTTATTTCATGACAATAATGTACATTGGTATCACTGATCAATAACCTTTTGCCTTAGTTACTGTTTTAGTGGCTTGGGCAAAATTCCTGGTATCCACAACTTAGGAGATTAAAGATTTTATCTCAGAGTTTCAGAAGGTCACCGTCTATACAATGGTTAGAAACGGTGAAATCACATGGTGGGGCCAGAGCCAGAGAAGGAGCTCCTCAGGGCATAGCAGAACAAGGAGTGCGGAAGGAAAGGCCGAGCTAGCACATACCACTGCAGGTCAAGCCCCATGCATCCGCCCTTCTTGCCAGACCCCATCTCGCAACAGTACAGGATGTCCACAGGTACCTGAGGATCTTGGGAAAAACTCCAAATCACAACATCTTTTTCACCTTTTTAAGATAAACGAGGTTGCTGTCTCCTAATGAAAGAACAAATGCATCGATTTTCTTTTCTGAATATAATATATATTTATATATTTCCTTTAATAAAGCAGAAATAACAGCAAGTTTACTCTAAATAATTACAAAAGAAAAAATACTTAAGTATTCTAAATGTAAGTTAGCATTCATTTGCCTCAAAATAATCAAGAAGATAACTTAAATATTAAAAAGGTTTTTGTGGCTTAGAAGCCATGTTTTTGGAATTTGAGAAAAGAAGAATATTTGTTATGCTTGTAACTACAATTAAAGGGATGTTTGAAGCGTTCAAATACTCTATTGAATAGTAATCATGTAAATGGGAATTTACAACACAGTGAAGGCTAAATGTGTGTTTTAGCTACTTGATGAACTTGCACAATTTTAAATACCACAATTAAAATATTGGCATAGTATAATTCATTTTAAAAAAATGAAAACTATTTTCTTTTCAAATTTTATGTTATTAGGGAAGCGTAAATATCATAGTTATTTTATAGCTTGTACAGTTAGAAAAATGCTTTCATATGTGAATATAAAACTTGACTTTTTGCGTTTATTTCTCACTATGCTAAAATAAATCAATGTATATAATGAAACTTCCTAAGTGGCCTAAGTTCACAATATTACCATTGTTTTAAAACCCTTTAAAAACTAGAGATGAAGTGTGTTTGTATGTGTGTGTGTTTGTTTGCATGTGCGTATTTTCTGTTTTCCAAAAGTAAACCTATGAATATTTAGCACAGGAAACTCTTGCGTATTTAGAGAAGAAAAAAAAGAACAGGAAGGCAGTGCTTGAAAAGAGCAGAGGCTCGGGAAGGAGGTTAAAAAGCAACTTCCTGTTTTAAATGTTTAAGTGCTTAACACTTCTCTGTGAAGACATTTCCGTCCCCGCTATTTTTATAATTATGTGCTAAATATGAAAAATAATTTTCATATTTTATGTTTTCAGAATACAGATTATTGTCATGGTTTTTATTTGTTTAGAAATATCACCTGCATACAACTTTGATACGCTGCAAAGTGCTTCATTGTACATAAGTTCATTTCTTTGGTAGCTGGTGGACAGAATAATTGTTCTTAACCTATTTTAGTACTTTCCTATTGATGGCATAGTGTGCATGATGAGTTGAGTACTTGCCATCTGTTGACAAATTGGTGATTTGTTTAAGGAAAAAAAAAACAAAACAGAGAATTCTAGTAAAAATTACCAAGTGTGTTTAATAGAACTATAAAATGCATATAAATGTGAGTTTAGTTTTCTGTGTTTTATATAAGTGGATATTTCCAAGGTATCAATCATTTTTAAGGTACCTTTTGTCTAACAGTGTGCTAATGGCTTACTAAGCATACAGCTACCAAGTTAGCACTGTACTTTCAAGTTTTTATAATATCTGTCAGCATGAAAATGAAAGATGTGTGTTTGGTCATAATTTGGACATAGTTGGCATGACTCCCAAAAATATCAGTGGTTGAATTATAGCTTCCTCATATTAGTTTTCAAATAAATCTTATTTCCCACATCAAAGCATAATATTTTGGCTAATTTTCTTTTGAAACAGACTGTGACTATTCATTATGAAGTTGTGAAGGATACTTCAATCTCCTGATAGTTCTAAAGTATTCAATACATAAGTTTTCTTAAACTGAATTTCGACCCCTTGCTCACTCTAAATTTAAAGGCAATAATGACCATTTGAGGGAAACTTAAATGATTTGTTATAGTTTAAATATGGAGTGTCTCTCAAAAGTCTCATGTATTCGGACGTTGTGGATTATCTATGGATTTCAAGTGCTGTTGGGAGGTGGAGCCTAGGAAGATATAGGATGTAGTAATGGGAAGTTGGTGGATCACTGCAAGTGTGGCCTAGAATGATATACCCTTTCCCTGGCTGCTTCCCACACTCTCTTCTTCCTCCTGTAATGTCCTGAGTGACTATTCTCCACCAGATCCTTCCTGCCATTGCCAGTTGCCCATGAATAGGCTGAGATCTACTAAAACTGTGGGATAAAATAAACCTTTCCTTCTTTAAACTGTGGTTTTCAGGCATTATGTCCCTGCAAGAAAAGTAATTAAGACACGAATTGATATGAGGGAAGTGTGGTTGTTCCTGTAACTTTTCGGAACATGTGGTTTAGAAGCATTTTCAAAAAGTTTGTGGGAGGAATTTGCAAAGGTTTTCAGGTACCAGCTAAAGAAGCTTACAGATACTGTAGGCTGTGCTTGAAAGGCCGACCACGGGAGGCTTCAGGTAAGAACAAGAACTCCCTTTGCCTGCAAAAGCCTCCACGCTGTTGGACTTTATTGATGCATAGTATTCCATTGTGTATAAATACCACAGTTTGTGTATCCATTGGTCTGTTGATGGGTATTTTGGTGACTTCCATATTTTAGCTATTGTTAGTTGTGCAGCTATAAACACGGGTATACATATATTTCTGTTGTGTGTGTTGTAAGTCAGAAGCAGAAGGTGAAACATCAAATGTTCTCTGATATGAGAGTCCCAGATCACAACTCTTATGGAACTTAAAACCAAAAACAGAGTGAAACATGGGGGTAGGGTGGGGATGGAGGGAGGGAGGGTAAGGTAGGGGGAGGGACAGAAGGAGAGTGGGAAATCCCTTGTCACCTTGACAAGATACATATGTGCACAAAATGCTCAACTCCAATGTAAACCTTAGATTTTGCACATATACATATCAATAAAATGGGGAAAAAGGAACAAGAACTCTACTAGCAATTGACCTAGAAACCATGTACGTTGTGCTTTGACAAGAAGTGTATTGGCATTTTGACCAGTCCTGGGACTTTGCCTGAAATTGAGATTCAGAGTGATGAACTTCTTAATCTGGCAGAGGAAATTTTGAGGCAGCCCAATGTTTAAGCTGGCACACGATTACTCCTTGCAGGTTTTACACTGGGAATCAAAAAGTGGCAGAGAAAAAAAAATGTAAAAAAATTGCAGTTTTCTAAGACTGGAAGTACCTTATTTTTCTAGAAAAAGTGCTAGCAGAAAGTAACTTTTAGAAACTTGCCAAGCACTTGAGACACATTTGTGGTGCCACAAAGTACAGATTTTTAATCTCTTGTTGGCCCTTTTACATATACCAAAAATTATTTTATTGTCACAAAGGAATGTAATTTTTACAGTATAAAATTAGCATTCAAATGACAGAAGATTTACCAAATATGTCACCTCCTGATGTGTTAATATTTAAATGCAAAATAATGTACATGTAGTTTTACAATTGTTTCTAAGATAAAAGTGGTTTCTTTTCAAAATCAGGCCAATTAGCCTAGAAAGAAAAAGAGAAAATATTTTAAACCTTGACTAGCTCTATATTTGTCCCCATGAGACCTTTCATAAATTGTTCATATTTTCCACCTAAAGTGACATCAAAATGCTTGGTGCTGTCTGCATGAGGATCTTCAACCAAAATGCAAGTTTCTTCTTGTATTGTAATTTGGCCTTCCGAGAATAGTGAGAATATGGCACTAGAGAGCCGCATTTTATGACAAGCAAGGGTTTCCTAACTTCCCTCTTGCTTTGTCACCTTGGTTTCTCTACAGCCACCTGCTGTTCTAATTCAGTTTATGATGTTTTCACTGGGGATGGGGGCAGAGGGATTGATTGACAAACTCCATTTCATGGATATTGGTGCCTGAGGAAACCACCCTGCGTGTAATCAGCACCAGCACCTAACTTTCTACAAAATGTTAAAATTTACACATGCTTGTGCTGTTGCAGTCTGAATATTCACTGATATATGAGTAAATCCTACTTTTAGATTAAAATCTATCTTGGGAAAATACCCAATACAGTGATGAGAACAACAAATAACAAGATACACTAAGTAGAGTAAGTAATCTTATAGTTAATTTACAATTTTGTAGGTGAAATATGAATGGCATTATCTTTCCCCTCTTTTGAGCCATTTTTTGAAAAGCCTGTATTAGCGGACACAAGCAATATGGTCACTCTTTAAAACACCAAAGCATGCGAGACTAAGGCTTTCAGAGCTAACTTTGCTTCTTTACTGATGTCATATGGTCATTTGGCACTCCACATATGTGCAAGAATTATAAGTCCGTTATTTAATCATAATCATTGTATTGTATTTGATTCTTTTAGGAAAAAAATCAACCAAACATTTTTAGTTTTGGAATACGTTTATAGATAATGCAAATACAAATGTATAATTTACAAGATATGAATTTTTCAAAAAGCTCAAATGGACTTCTGGCAACTCCACTTCTACATTAAGAGTAACCACTTGCACTTAGTATTCTATTAAATATGCTCTAAGATGTGAAATGCACTAGTGAATACAATTCTAGCGTTTAATTATACTTCTAGTTCTTTGCTGTGTTGTGCTAGATACTTCACTTTTGATTACACAATGCAGAGACTTTTTGTGATTGTGTCTCATCTGCCACAGGGTTATATAACTACATGAAACTCAAATGAATTAAAATCAAATTGTCTGTTTGAAAGCATGAGACACCCCAAACTTGGGTCATCTTGTTCATAGATTGACTTTTTGAGGGAGAAATACGCCATTACAAATAAATGTCATACTTGCTATATCATGCCATTGATTATTTCCTTTTTTTCACCAAGGAGTTTTCTAAATGCCAGCTTTTAATTTCATCATTTTCTATTATATTTCAATTATCAGTTTTATTGAACTATACTATTTTAAAATTATTTCCTTTTCATTTTATGGATGAAATTTACTCTTCTAATTTCTTAAGATGGAAATTTAAAATGTAATTAAGAACTACTTTTCTGTTTTGTAGCATTAACTGTATTTTTCTTCCAATTACTGATTTTGCAATTCCTATAAATTATGACATGCTTTGTTTTTATTTTTTCAACTCAAGGTATTTCCAATTTCCCCTTTGATTTTCTTTGTGTCTTATAGAGCCCTATTTATTTTCTTTTTCTTGTCTGTTAGTTTTTGCTTCAGGTACTTTAAAGGTCTGGTTTATGTGTGTATATGTGTGTAAGATTATAAAGTCTCCTTGATAAATTTATCACTTTACCATTATACATTTCTCTGGATACATATAACACACGTATACATGTTTATATTTGCTCAAATATCTATTGTTTTTAAAATGTAGCTGTTTCTCACTTTATTTAGTTTTGATTTGAATAGTATATCTTCTTCAGTTCTTTAACTTTCAATGTACTTCCTTATTTTATTGATAAGGTGGCTTTCCAACCTGACAATCTGGTAAGATATGTAATGAATCAATGTATTTTAATATTTATATCTATATGGTAGAATCGATTTCTGCCATTTCTGTATTTGCTCTTTTTTGAAATTATCTTTTCTGTTCCTCTGTTGTGGTTTGGATCTGGAATGTTCCTCCCAAACCAGTTGTGTTTGGAAGGTGACTGAGTCATGGGAATTAGCCCATTGATTTTCTGTGCTGCTAAGAGGCGAAGCCTGGTCAGTACGGCCGATCATTAGGACATGGTCTGTGTCTTAGTTACTTTTTCATTGCTGTGACTCAATACCTGACATTAGGGGAAGAAAGGTTTATTTTAGCTCACAGTTTCAGAAGGTCACAGTCCATTCAGAAGCAGTGGCCGGCAGCAATGGAAGTACATGGCAGAGGCAGAGGTGGAGGCAGCTTCTCACAACATCACAGACAGGAAGGCAAATCAAGGCAAGTTGAGACTAGTTCTCCAAGGAAGGCAGGAAGCAGCTTATATCTCCTTCCAGGTCTCCTCCCAGTGATCAGCCTCTTCTGGATCCAGGTGTGAAAGGTGTGATTAGCCCTCACTACCTGCCTATAATCCAATTTATATACCTGTAATCCAATTAGCATGCCTCTAATCCACCCCTCCAGACTAGACCCCAATCTCCCAACAGCACGTTTCCATAGACAATCTATAACATTCAAATACGTGAGACTTTTGGGGGGGCATTCCAGACTCAAACCACAATAGTCTGGAAAGGGAAGATCACAGGGACATGACCCAGAAGCATGTGACTCACTCACTAGTTCTTACATTTCCTCTACTTCCCGTCTTGCCATGCCAAGAACAATGTTTCTTTGGCTGGACCCTCTTGCCCTGCCTTCCCAACACTGCCAGCCAACCATGAATGGACAGAGAGCTAACATGGAGAGCTAAAATGAACCCTTCTTCTTTTAAGTTATGAATGTTAGATATTGTATCTCAGCAATGAGACATTTTTCTTCTTTTTTCATATTCCTCCTTAAACTGTGTATTATATTTGGAGTATGTCTATTGAATTTTTTCTCAGTGCTTGGTATCGAATATGTATACCTAAAGTTCGATAGTCTACTCAGAGCTATATTTTACCATTGTAGAAAGATGCTGAAATTTTCGAGCCTTTTAGATCTCTTTCCCACTTCCACAACCTCTTCATTGTCGTTGACATATAGGATACGTATACCTCATTGAAATTACCAAAAACAATTCAAACAACTCAAGAAGCAAAAATGGAGTCCGATGTTATATACATGGTCCTTCTTTTCATTCCCGAAGGTTCTTTTCTATCAGCCTTCACACAAACCCTTTTGCTTACAATAAAAAGAGAGTAGTTTCTTTTTATTTCAAGTATGATATCAATAAATTAAATTTTTTTAATTGCTTTCAGCCCGAGGTCTCCTAGCAATAATTTCTTTAATTTTGTTTTCATGAGAATGAGTTTGTTTACTCTTTATTTTGCTGAGGATTTTTAAATGCATGTAATATTTGGTATTCACAGTTAATTCTTTTTCATTTAAAGATGCAATTCCACTATCTTCTGGCCGCCACCATTTTTGATGAGTCACTGATAATTTTAGTCCTTTTCCCTAATTTTGATGACTTGGTTTTCTCTAGCTGCTTTTGAGATTTTGGTTGTTGTCTGTTGTCCCGTGCAACTTGATTATAATGGGCCTAGATGTTATTTTCTTTGATCTTATCATGATTAGAGATTGCTAAGTTTTTTGTGACTTTTGTTTTAAATTTTTCATTAACTGCAGTAATTGTTGGTACTCATTTCTTCAAAAACTTTTTCTGCAAAGCTCATTTTCTCTTCTCCCTCTGAGATTCCAATAATATTCATATCAGGAAGATGGACCTTGCTCCACTGTTTCCTGAGGCTGTGTTTGTTATTCCTTAAGCTTTTTCATTTTTCCTTTTCTTGTTAGACTGCCCAACTTCTGCCGACTCCTTCTTGGGCTTATGAACCCTTACCTCTGCCCCTCCATTTTGTTACTGACTGCATTAAATGAATTGCTATTTCTATGAAAAGATGGAACTTCTATTTCTTATGCCTTTTATAAAGTTGCTATGTAATCACAATAGTTGCTTTAAAATCTTTGATCGTTCCTGTATGTCTAAGTCGTCTCAGCATTGCCATCTATTATTTGTCATTTACCCTGATAATCAGTCATATATTACTTAGTCTTTTTATCTTAAATACTTTGGAGCTCAGAAACTGTATTCTGTTCTATTGGTCTACATGTTAATATTCACTTTTGTTTAATTAAAAAGCATTTGTTCTGTTTCAGTTGAACTTTGAGAGAATTTCCTGTAAACTTTAGGTTAATTCAGGATATGTGTGACTTGGAGTTTAATACAAAGTTTTGTTGCAATCTGTTTCCTACTTCAGTTCTCCATCCCTCACCGTTCTGCTTTGGGTCTATTTCTGGCTGACATAGCTCAGAGGAGAGCATGGGTTTTATGTGGGTTCATACACAGGATAAGAGAAGATCTTTTTATTTAATATTCCTATATCCAGGACTTTATTCACACACTATGATCCTTTTCTGTTCTTCTGGCTGGTCAGAAACATATAGTTTCAGTCCAAGTTTTAGCTGCTAACTGAACATCTCTGCACAGCTTTGCAAAAAGAGCCCACCTTTTGGGCAGCTTTGTAAGCCAAAAGAGGAAAGTCTCATACCTGAACTGGTTGCTTCTCTGTTTTGACTTATTTCTACAATCTTCTTACTTTTTGTTTGCATTTCAGTGTTTTTATGTAGTTGCATTTTTGTAGAGTTTTCACAGTTTTGTTATAATCAGCAGCAGATATAGGCTACTGCATGATTACATTTTGACAACACTGAAAATATTTGTGGTGCATCTTGGCTAGTGATTGTGTAAGTGCAGAGAACTCAGGGGATGTCAGGCACAGGTCTCTGAGAAACAGACACAAGACTACTGGTATTGACTCTTACGAGGAAGGTATGATCTGGTTGCTTGGGTTTCGGAAGTATTCAAAAATAATGTACCGATTGATTTCACCAGTGGCTCCTGACACAAACAATTGTTTACTAGCATGACGGGAAAAGGCAGGATTGACTTTTACAGCAAGACTTTGAATGGAGAAGTGTCATAATCCAAGGCATGCTTTAGATAATAACTTTGATTGCTATTTGAGAAACAGAATGAATTAGTCTGAAGAAAACGATACATATTTCAGCAGCTTTTGAAGTAATTTGGTGAACTTATTATGTCTTAGTTATTTTCTTACTGCTGGGACAAACTACCTGACGTCCGTAATTTAAAGGTGGAAAGATTTATTTAGCTTACAGTTTCACAAAGTCTCACAGTCCGTTCTTAGCAGCTGGCAATGGTGGAAGCACTTGGCAGAAGCTGGAGAGCTGCTCACAACATTGTAAACAGCTAAGTGAGAGCAGTAGGCAACCGAAGTCTGGGACTCAGGAAAAGACTGGAGCTTAAACGTGAAGAGCCTGTAACATCATTTAATCTTCCTCCTTTTACTTAATTTAAGCTGTCAGTTAGGCCCCCACATCCAGGCTGGGAGCCCCTCCCCCACTTATTGTCCCACAAGTCAATAACAAACAGCTGAAAGCTCTGCCTTAGGCACGCCCCAATCTCAACAATTTGACACAGTCTGTCCATGTCAAACCCCAAGTGTCTGCTCCCTCCAACGTTGGCCTACTTCCCAATAACTTACAGTTCCACAATTATCCCAGTACATCCAAATACATGAGGATTTTAGGGGACACTGTAGATCCAAACCATAGCGTATCGTTTATACAAAGATAAAAGTAAGAAATGGATAACTGTAGGCAGATTATAAGTTTATTTTTAAGGTACATCCAACAAAGTTTTCTAATATATTGGATATATAGTTTAAGAATAATAAAGAAATCAAAGATGACTCCATTTTTTGGTCGGAGGAAATGATGATTGGCATTCCAAAAAATAAAAAATGTAAAAACTGTAGGAGAAGGAAGCTTAGTATTAAACAAAAAACAT
This sequence comes from Ctenodactylus gundi, assembly GCA_004027205.1. Lineage (NCBI taxonomy): Eukaryota > Metazoa > Chordata > Mammalia > Rodentia > Ctenodactylidae > Ctenodactylus > Ctenodactylus gundi. The sequence continues at coordinate 495,372 of PVKB01000573.1, forward strand.
TGTAAAATTGTGAGAAGCACATGGTTTTGTGATATTCTTTTTACATGTGAATGGATAAATTATTAGGTAATGGGTACATAAGATGATTTCAAGACAATTATATTGGCTTGGAGTTAAGTATATAGAAATAGAATTTAAAACCATGAAAATGGATGGGATCATCTAAAGAATGATTATCAGTGGAGAAGTGGAAAAGACTGAGCATTGATTTCTTGTACATTTTCACATTTTCAGGCAGAGAAGGTGAGCAGGCTTCAGCAATCTAGATTGAGGAAAGGCATTGCAATGTAAGAGAAAAGTAAGAGTCATTGACAAAAATAGAAGAAAGTCACATGACATAATATTTTAAGAAAGAAAAAAATGACCAATAAAGTTAAATGTCTAGTCAAAAAAATGAGATCTATCAAGTAAAGGTAGATCAGAGACATACTGACCTAATTTTAGTGTATAGTTCTTATTTGTAATCTTGGTAAGAGAATTTAAATTTATTGGTAGGAAAACTCTGGATGAAATGGGCTTTAAAATAGAATGAAAGGAGAGAAATTGGATATAGCCAGAGTAAAAAAAAAATGTGGAAGAGGTTTTTAAAAGAAAGCAACAGAATTGTGTGGCTTCAAGGAAGAATTTTCCTAAGAATGGGTATATTTATATTTGATAAAAAACTATTAGTTTATCCTGCCTCCTACCCCACCCTCCCTCCCTCCTCGTAGGTGGCGAGACAAAAGGAGAGTGGGGAAGTCCTTGTTACCTTGACAAGATACGTAGATAAACAAAATGCTAAACTTCATTGTAAACCTTAAATTTTGCACTTATACATATCAATAAAATCGGAAAAAAGGTATTAGTTTACTACTTCCTTGAGACGTTGCATTTTTAAACTTTTTAGTTCTTAGACAATCAATAGGTATCTGTTGACCTCAGCATATAAAGAAATTGAGCAAAATTTTCTTCTCTTCATAAATGGAGCATAAGTAGTATTCCTAGAGCTAGAAGGACATTTCAGCAGTTCTTGGCTTCAGGCATTGCTGTAGGCTGTTTGAATCATTATGATCCTGCCTTCAAAGGGTAATGCAACGTAAAGAGAGAGCTAGTACTGTCTAAGAAACGTTATTATAGAAATAACTTGCCTGAATTATGTTTGGATTATATATTTAAAACTGATAGGTAGTTTAAAAAACAAGCATTTGTGTCAAGCTATATTCTTATATAAATGCCACAAAGAGGAATCAGTAATATAAAGTCAATTTTAACATATCTAAAATGAAATTTTAAATATTGTTTAATACAAGAATTATATTTTAGAAAAATTTAATATAATTCATTTACATTCATGAAGTTTAAAATCTGTTGAAATGCTGAAATTTGGGTATTGCTTATTTTTACATGACATTATAAATTATATCTTGTTTCACAATCTATGGTAAAAATACTAGAGAACATAATAGTTTTATTCCAAAGTGCCCAAGTTACCATATCTAGAAACACAGTCACACACACACACACACACACACACACACACACACACACACACAATATTTAATATTATATAATTTTTGGTATTCTTGCCACTTAATCATTCAGAATCACGCTAGCTAAGAAATTGTAAATGCCTTTGAAAATACTGATTTAGCTTTTTTCTCTTCTCCTTTAATATTTGTCCTGTTTTCTTCTTTCCCTTCTTTCTCCAAAGTTCATTTTAGTTGTTTTCTTATGCTTCTACTTTAATAAGGAAAATGTCAATAAAATGAGGAGAGGTTGAGGAGTATGATTCTTGTATTTTTCCTGTGAGGTTTTACTTTGCGCATGTGCACACACAGAACTTCCACTTGCTCCTAAGTTATTTGTAAAAGAGAAAAATCTTTTAAATATGAAAAACTCAAAGCTTTACAATCTACCTAAAAACATCTATTATTTCAGATAATAAAATAGAAGAAATAACTGTAACACTGAAGATTTACTTCATTAACTGCAAATCAATCATCTGAGATCTCTTTTTATTCAGGGACATTTTAACCAATGTACTTAAAAGTTAGTGATTTAAAATTTAGGTAGGCACAAAGAAGTGGTTTGAAATTTCACTTTTCGTAGTTTTCCATTTTTGAAATCTGTAAGAGATTTAACAACTCTGATCCTCAGCTTGCTACTATAAAGTATAAAAATAAAGATAGTAATATCTATTTTACAAAGCTATTGCTATATTCAAGTACTCTCCCTGGCATAGCATAAGTTGTGAAAGTTGTCAATTATATTAATATTATTACTATTATTGGCATCGTTACTGGTATAGTTTTATAATGCCTCTCCAAAATGTCACATGTTTAGAGATAGAACGTTTGGAAAGCGATTAGATCAGGTTGGTACTGTGCTCATCAGGGCGTATCTTTGATGAGTTCCAGGCTGAATGCGCATTTAAGAGGCGGAGCCCATTAGAGGAAGGGGAGTTACTTGGGTATGACCTGACAAAGTGTCTTCCTGTCCTTTCACACTTTCTGTGATTTTGGCTCTGGCTCTTCCTACCGTCTCTCTACTTCCTAGCTGCCACGGATTGGGCAGTTTTCTTCCATCATACATTTTCTGCCACACCATTTTTGGCTTGGGACCATGGACTGGGCTTTCTGATAAATGGATTCAAATTCAGTTTTCTCTTCCTTATTTTATAGGTGTCAGGTATTTTGTCCTAGTGATGAACAAAGCTGATCAATGTAAATTAATTATGCTTCCCACTCAAGAAGAATTTTCTCATAAGTCAAGTACATACTTAGAGTTAGTGATTCAGAATTAGTCACAAATCAGACTTAAAATATATATGGTGCTGAATAACTCAAAATTTAGTATATCATCAATAAATGGAGACATAATACATAGTAATACTATGTTTTAAAATGTTAAACATGAATCAATATTCCATCCTAATAAATTCATTTTTTCTAATAAATTTAATTTAGAATATTTAAGTCTATGGCTGAAATCGGTTTGAGAGTAAAATTGATATGGATAATTTTATTGATGGACCTCAAAGGAGGATTTAACAATGCCATTGTATTTTATCCTGTAAGAAACAGCATTATTTCTTGTAGGCGCTGTGTGAAGAATCACAATAAAACCTTTGCAAGACATGTGAATTCATCATAAATGAAACAGCAAAGATTTTTCTCTGAGACCTGATGGCTTTTATTGGCAAGAATTGAAATGTACATCTATGTCGATCACTTTATGAGTGTTTGAGTAGCAGATTGCTTCATAACCATTCCTGGGGTTTCCCGTCTGTTTACCTCACTCTATCTTACACTCCCCTCAGCCAAAGTGCAGTTTTCTCTCTCTGGCTGTGTTTTTTTTAGAGATAATAAAGGTAGGCAGGAGCGCGTGTAAGATCATGTGCAAGGCAGAGTGACTTCTCAAAGTTGCCCATTTTTGGTGTTCTCATTTACTTCCTTCTACGCCTTTGGTATTTGTTATGATTTGCATCTGGAATGTCCCCCAAAAGCCTCATGTACTTGAGTGTTGTGGAGTATTTATGGATTTCCAGTGCTGTTGGGAGATGAGGCCTGATACGGTGTGGTGGATGCTGTGAGTGGGAGGAATTCCTGGGCTTCTGGCATGGAAGATTATATTCTTGTCCTGACTTTCCTGAGACCATGATTCTTTCCTCTCATGGTGCTGTGAGCAACTCTTCTCTACCAGAACCTTCTGCCACTTGTCTGCTGACTTTGTAACAGACTGAGACCTTTGAATCGTGAGCTGTGATGAACATTCCCTGCCTTAATTGTTGGGTTTTTGGGCACTGTGTCTCAGCAAGGAAAAGTAACTAAAAAAATTTCAGCCAAAACTTTTTATGACATTTTAATTTACAACCACTCCTACTAGAGATAAGATAAATGAATAACTAGCAATCGTGGTCTTTGTCTATGTGAATTTATTTTAAAATACCACATTTCTTTCTTTTTTCTAATATTATAAGCTTTTATATATTTGCTTATTTTCTTTCAGTGATCATGGTGATACACTGTCATGAGATCTGAAATTCTAGCATTTTCTTTCTTTGATGAAACACAGAAGTATAGCTAGTACTACAAGTATCAAGCCACCTGGATGTTTAGTTTCATCTTTGCTTCTGAAGCAGGACAGCTTTTGTGACACATACAGCAAGGTGACCCTAAAGGCGGAAAGAGCCATATATTCTGCTTTCTGTAAGGAAAGAAGACATAACACCGTGTAGAGCTGAGACGCTTCCCTACCAAGGTGGCATTTTGATTTTCTCCTGAACCCGATGGTGCCTGTGGGTGGCTAAATGCATCGTAGATCCCTCAAAGCTGCAGATCAGTCCTGTATTTGTAGTAAAATAAAACTATGAATTCATTGAGATGATGAAAAATTTCTTAGTAATAGTCAATGACTTGAACTGGCATAAGCGCCTTTTGTGTGTATTTAGGAGACAGTAAAAATGCAAAGAGACTTTCCCCCTTCACCTATGAGATGAAGTTTTCATAGCTGATAATAAAGCTAATAAATCAGGTGTGTAATCCTAGCGCTCTGGGAGGATAAGGTAGCAACTCAGCAAAACACTGTCTCAGAATAATAATAAAAAATGGGCTGAAGATATAGCTTGTCGTGAGGGCTCTGGGTTCTATTCCCAGTACCACTCATACACGCATGTGTGCACATGAGCGCATACACACGCACACACATGCACACACACACACAATTTCTGGGGTAACTAAGACAAAGAGAAATGATTTTTATACTATAAATTGAGATATAAAAAGTATCAACTGAAGAAATATATCACCTCCAGAAAGGTAGAGTGTTTTACAAAATCACCTGACCTAACAACACAAATAAGGCAACTAGCAGCCTGCTCATTAAAGCAACAGATAACTTTAATTTCTATTAACAGTATCTACCATATACATCCTTTAGGAATTTAATAGATTGTCACTGAAAGCCAAAGCCAGTATACTAGTAAAATTTTAAAAGAATAATCTACACCTAAGTAGTGAAAATCTAGGAAGATAAGTAGTATGATTCAAATGCTTTTGTAGTCAAAGTGCTTTTTGTAGTATGCTGCTTCTTTAAGAAAAGAGATTAGTGATTGTAAAGGAGCATTAGTGTGTGTGCTCTTTCCTGCTGCAGGACATACATCCTGGTAACTGACAACTGTTTGAAATCCCACTTCCTCTCTTCCTGGAGTTCCTAGTGATGCAGGATGTAGCCTTGTTGAGAATCATTGACTAGTGAGCTTCACTGACAGGTGATGATATAACTAGGATTGCCAATGTTAAAAAAGATGAGAAAAATCTAAAAAACTTTAAGTAGAGTGTTAACAGTGAAAAAGCTGTTTCCTTTTTAGGAATTCCTTGTTCTGGCTTTTTGTAGACACAAAAAGTATGCTTCATATGAAATTTACCATCTACTTTGAGGTCTTTAGAAAATAGTTATTGAGTGACCTCCAGGGTTGAAATTAACAGACATGAGTGTATTGTACTGCAGATACCTTTACAATTTCATGCCTTGTGACACCCTGTAAATGCCACTTGGTCAAATGTTAGGCTACCTTGTGGAATTTTATAAGGGTTCCTCCTAGTATGCATAATATTTCTAGTCTGATTTCAGTTTTGAACTTCTGTGTTCTATATTTATTTGTAAGATGGAAATGATAAATAAGATTCAGAAGAAAATATTAAATATGAAAAGTAACACTAAAGATTTATAGTAGATAATTTGAATTGTAGTAGATAATTTCCCACGGTGATTTATTGCTTGTTTGTTCAGTTCAGTAGACTGGCACAGTTGTTTGATAAAATTTTTCATTTCCAATGTCAAATAAAAAGTTTATGTATTTTAATATTCATTTTCTGTGATGATATAATTTTACATTAAATATATTAAAATGAGGCATGTTGCTAATAGAGTAGTGTGGTATCAAGTAGTTAAGTCCTCTCAGGGGACATGAACATCTTGGCTATGTGAATAAATTATGGCCATTTCTCTGAAAATGATTTCTGATCTCCACTGATTGAAATAACTTTCAATCAGTCATAAATATGTACTCATTAAAAATGTGTTAGAATATATGCCTAAAATGTGAAAAAAGCAAAATTAAGTTATTTCTGTTGTGAAACATTGGTTTAAAATGTGTTAGAAATATATACTATGCTATAATCATATTGTATTTTGTCACATATGAGTCATTGTCATTAACAGTGACATGACTGGTAGCAAAGGCAGTACTATATCTTATACATAAACTAAAATAACTGAGGTTTGCAAAGCTGTATCCATTTGAATCCATGATAACATATTTTATCATGCTGACTAGTAAGATAATATGTCTTTTTATTCCCAAAACCTTGAATTTGAAATCTAATCACTGATGGAAGTTAATGCTTGAATTACAATTTAGAATGAATTCCATTTTACTGAATATTTTATTCATTTACGTGAAAGAGATTTTCTTTTATTTCTTTTTTCTTTTTTGCAAAATCTAAGGCCTACATTTTTTCCCCATTTTATTGATATGTATAAGTGCAAAATTTAAGGTTTACAATGAAATTTAGCGTTTTGTGCACCTACACATCTTGTCAAGGTGACAAGGACTTTCCCACTCTCCTTTTGTCCTGCCCCCTACCAACCCCTCCCTCCCTCCCCACCCTATCCCCCTGTTTCACTTTGTTTTTTGTTTTAAGTTCCATGAGATAGTTGTGATCTGGGTCTCTCATATCAGAGAGACCATTCGATGTTTCACCTTCTGCTTCTGACTCACTTCACTAAGCAGGATGTTCTCAAGCTTCTTCCATTTGCCTATAAAAGCCTCCACGCTGTTTGACTTTATAGATGCATAGTATTCCATTGTGTATAAATACCACAGTTTGTGTATCCACTGGTCTGTTGATGGGTATTTTGGTGACTTCCATATTTTAGCTATTGTTAGTTGTGCTGCTATGAACATGGGTATACATATATCTCTGTTGTGTGTTGTTTTGGCCTCTTTTGGATATATTCCCAGGAGGTGTGTCCCTGGATCAAAGGGGATATTTATTTCTAGTCTTTTGAGAGCTCTCCACACTGCTTTCCAAAGTGGTTGTATGAATTTACATTCCCACCAGCAGTGCAGGAGGGTACCTTTTTCCCCACAGCCTCACCAGCAGTGAATACTATTTGACTTGTTGATGTAGGCCATTCTCTCTGGAGTGAGATGGTATCTTAGTGTTGTTTTGATTTGCATTTCTCTTATGGCTAGAGTTGTTGAACATCTTTTCATGTATCTATTTGCCATTTGTACTTTCTTTTAAAGAAGGTAAAAAAATAAAATAAAACAGTCAAAAATCAACTGTATTGTATAATAATACTGAATATTAGAACTAAAAATTAAAGAATGGGTTCCCTAACTCTCCTTCATGATACATTTAGTCAGTATTTAATCTCTATATTTTAAAATACTTATAATTGTGTCTATAATTTGTGTTAAATATTAAGGCATTTATAAAGATTATTCATAGATAGGAACTTCATTTAAGATAACTGAAACACATAATTGTACTTTAAAATATAATAGATAGTAATATCATTGAAGTAGCACTATGTTAAAAAGAATAATAATTATGATTTCATAGACTTTCATTCCAGTTTAAGACTTTTTAAAAAAATCTGATTTCCACTTTTTTTTTTTTTTTTTTTTGAGACAGTGTCTCAGTCTGTAGCCCAGGCTGGTCCTGAATTCACTATGGAGCCCAGTCTGGGCTCGGACTCATGGCAATCCTGCCTCAGTCTCCCGAGTGCTGGGATTACAGTTGTGTGCCACCGCACCCAGTTTATGTGTTGCTAGGGAATCAAACTTGGGTACTCAGCCCTTGTCTTAGCACGTGCTAGGTAAGAGCATTAACTGCTGAGCCATGCCTTCAGCCCCTGATACTTCCATTTCGACAGACTCACTAATATCAATAAGGGGATGTTATAGTTTGGATCTTCAATATTCCCTCAAAGCCTGAGTGTTTGGATGTTTTGGATTTCATGTGCTATTGGGAAGTGGGGCCTGGTGAGGAGGGGTCAGATACAGGGGTGTGGTAAAGGACAGGCAGTGGTAGACTAGATTTCAGGCATGTGGCCTAGAAGAAGGATATGAACTCCTACCTCAGCTTCTTCTGAAGCTATTGACCCTTCCTCCTGTGACGCTGTGAGCAGCTGTCTTTGCCAGACCCTTGTTGCCATTGCCAGCCATGTCAGAATAGTCTGAGACATTCTGAAAGAGTGCATTATAACACTTCTTTTCTCTCTTAAATTGTGGGTGTTGGGTTATGTGTCCCAACATCTGCATAAGTGATGAGTAAGTAACTAAGATAATGGATAAGAAGAAAATGCACTTATAGGTAATCAAAACATTTGGAAATGCACAAAGTGTAAAGATTTTATATTGGGAAAGAGGTGGGGAAAGTAGGGGAATTATCTAATTATCGCTGTCTGTAATATCTATGATGTCTATTAATTGAACCTTCAGGAATTCTCATCATATAATCTACACATAGTGTGAGAACAAGCTATCACCCCTCCCATCTCCTTACCAGACAGACATTTGGAAATTTGCATATTGTTAAAGAACTGAATTATCTCTCTGTGTATTGCCTTTAATGGAAATTAATTAATTTATGTCTAGAAGCACATTTTACTTTTACATCCATGACAACTTTGTCAAAGTTAAATTTTCAACTTTAAAAAATGTTTCCCAATTTTTGTATGAATTTTTAATACACAATAGTTACACTAAAGTTCAGAAATTTGTGCACATGCCTATCTCATCAACCTCACTTTGACTTCCCCTTACCCTCATTCCATCACTTTGTTCACAAAAACATCTTCCTACATCTCTACCTCTTACCCATTTTACACTATTACTTTTTTATATACAACGTTTCTCTTATTAGAGAAACCATATGATGTTTATTGTGTGTCTGGTTCACTTCATGATGCACAATGGTTTTATATTGTATCCATTTTCTTAAAAATGACTCAACTCTGTCTTTATGGCAGAGTAGTACTCCATTGTGTGCCTGCACCATATGTTCCTTATCCATTTGTCTACTGATGGATACTGTGGTATCTTCCGTGATTTAGCTATTATTAGTTATGTTGCTATAACCAGAGTTATGCATGCTTCTTTGCTATATAGTGCTTTCTCCTGTTTTGGAATGATAGACAGGTATCACTATGCCAAATTAAACCTATTTTCAGGTTTTTTGTGGAATTTCCATACTGCTTTCCATAATGATTATACCAGTTTGCAGTCTCATGAGGGACGTAAAATGATTCTTTTTTTCCAACATCCTCACCAACATCTATTGCTTTTTTGGTTCTTCATAGAAGCTATTCTCATTGGAGTAACATGGTATCTCAGTGGTGTTTAGATTTGCATTTCTCTAATGGCTAATGACGTTGAGTGTTTTTTATGTGTTTATCAATCATTTGTATTTTGTTTGTAAATTGTCTGCTCATTTCAGTTCCCCATGTCTAATTGGGTAGTTTATTTTGCGGATTCTATTTTTCTTGAGTTCTTTGAATATGCTACTTATTATGACCTTGACTAAGGTGTAGGTGGTAATTTTCCTCCAATCAATTCTCTTGTCACTCTGTTCATCGTCCCCTTTGCTATGCAAAAACTGTTTAATTTCACATATTCTTGGTTGCTATTCTTGATGTTATTTTTTTTTTTTGTCAAGTGTTCTATTAAGACAGTCTTTGTCTATGCCTGCGCCTTCAAGAGTTCTACCTATTTTGTCATTCAGGAGACTCTGTTTCCATTTTAATATCTGTGTTATTGATCCATCTTGATTTGATTTCAGTACATGGTGAAAGGTGTGGATTTGGGTTCATTCTTCTTCATGTGGATAACGAGTTCTTCTGGAACGATTTACTAAAGGGGCTCTCCTTTCTGTAGTGTATATGTTTGTCCCTTTTGTCAAAGATCAAATGACCGAGGATACTTAAGCTTCTTCCTGCAACATGAACTATGGTCCTTTGTTTGACCTGTCTGTTTTTCTGCCAAAGAAAAATTGTTTTTATTACTATTGCTTGGTAATATAACTTGATGTCTGGAATTGTGATCTCATACTTTTGTCTTGATGTTCACGCTTGCTTTGGCTATACTGTGTCTCTTCTGATTTTGTATGAATTTTAGGATTTTTCTTATTTATCTTTGAAAAATGTTCTCGGTAATTTGGTAAGTATTATTACACTGAGTCTGTGCATCAATTTTGATAATATGGCCACTTCGATGACATTAGTCTTGCCTGCCTGGGAGTATCGATGTCTTTCCATTTTCTCGTGCCCTATTCAATTTTGTTTTTCAGCATAATAGAGTTTACATTGCAGAGGTCTTTCAATTCTTTGTTAGATTTGTTTGTAGATATTTAATTCTTTGAGAGGCAGTTGATAATGTGATTGTCAACTCAACTCTTTCTCAATGAGTTCATTGTTAGTGTAGAGGAATGTTATTGGTATTTTGTATTGTGATTTGGCTGACTTTGTTAATTAAGTATATTTTGGAGAATTTTTGTAGTCTTTATGTAGAGAATCATCTCATCTGCAAATAAGAATAGTTCATAACTTCTTCCTTTCCAACATACGTTTAATATATTTCATTCTCTTGCCTAAGTGCTGAAGATAAGGTTTCAAGTACCATGTTCAACAGGAGTGATGAAAGTGGAAACCTTTGAGTTGCTCCTGTTTTCAATATGCATTCAGTTTTTTTCATGTAGTGTAATGCTGGCAGTATATTTATCAAAATGGCTTCTGTCAGCTTGATGTAAGTTCCTTCTACACATATTTCATCAAATATTTTAAAAACATGAACAGATGTTGGACTTTCTGAAAATCTTCTTCTGCATTTGCTGAGATGATTTTTGTCCTTACTTTTGCTTATGTGGCATATTAGATTAACTGATTTATGTAGGCTGATCCTCCTTGTATCCCTTAGATTGAAGCCACCTTGATCATGGTGTAGATCTTTTTAATTTGTTGAATTCTGTTCAAAATTGTCTTCTGAGGATTTTTGCATATATGTCCATTAAAAAAAAATTAGCCTAAAGTTTTCTTTCCTTTTTAAGTCCTTGTCAGGTTTTAGTATCAGGGTACACCTAGCTTTGAGAAAAAGATTTGACAATGTTTCTTCTCTCAATTTCATGAAATTATTTGACAGGTATTGGTGTTAGCTCTTCTCTGAATTATTGGTATAATTCTGCAGTGATTGCATGCAGTCCTGGATTTTTATTTGTAGGTAGAGACTTTATTACTGACTCAAATTCATTACTTGTTATTGATTCTATGAAAGGGCTTTTATATCTTCTTGGTTCGATTTTGGTATCTCTATTTGTGTAGAAATTCATTCATTTCTTCCAGATTTTCCAACCCCTTGAATTATAAGTTTTCCAAATAGTCCCTTGTAATAATTTGGATGTTAGCAGTGTCGATTGTGATTTTACTTTTCTCATTTCGAATCGTATTAACATAGCTTTTTTCTTTCAATCTTTTCATTAGTTTGTTTAGAGGTTTATCAATCTTATTTATTCTTCCAAAGGACAATATCTTGGATTCATTGTTCTTTTATATTCTTTTAGTTTCAATTTCATTATTTCTGCTCTAATATTTAAAATTGCTTTTTTCTACTACTTGTGTTTTCCATTTTAATCTGCACTCCCAAAATTCTGAGTTGTTTTTATTTTATTTATTTATTTATTTATTTTCGGTGTGTCCATCATCAGTTCCATCTAGTCATTTTTTGTACTTTTGGGTTTTGGTTATCACTGGACTGTGACTCAGTTTGTTAACCTTATCTTCAAGAGCTGATACTCAGGGCTGGAGGAATGGCACAGCAGTTAAAGTGCTTGCCTAGCAAGCTCATATAACCAGTGTCATGTGCTACAATCCCAGCACTCAGGAGGCTGAAGCAGGAGGCTGAGTAAAAGGCTAGCCTGGGCTACATGGTGATTTCAGGATGAATCTGTACTACAGAGTGAAATGCTGTTTCTGAAAATAAAATGAGATACTCTGTCCTCAAAATGATTGAATCAACTTCCAATATTTTCAAATGAGTTTTTCATATCCTGGGATACATACAGCTTGGACTCCATTCAATCTTTCTACTTCTCTACTCAAATTTTCCTTCACATCTTGTGTTGCCTTTTTATGTTTTATTTTTGCCTTCTATGTATTTATTGAGTTCTTTCTCAATCAAAACTCTTATTTTGTTAGAGGCTCCTTATATTAAACATCTCCTGTGTTTAAGCGTTCCTTGTTTGAACTGATTGGTGACCGGGTCCACTTGTTTTTCCACTTCCTTTTCAATAGGTTCTACCCCTGCCAGCATCTTTATATCAGCTTTTGAAGAGTTAGATATTTTTGAAGGTGACTTACTGCCCCGTTTTATTATGGTTCTGCTGTTGTGTATTATATACCAGATCATGCTGACCAGCTCCGTGTCTACTGTGGGGTAGAACCGTTAGATTACACCTTTCCTTAGAATTCCTTGAGTTAGTTCAGATTGTAATATTTTTGTCCATTTTTAAGTTTCTTAGCTGTTAGTATTGGGAGTCCTCTCAATGACTAACTTTCTACTGGCTACCTATTCCCCTCCCTGATGAAGAAGTATAATTGTATGTGGTCAAAGAGCAAGCTAATTATTGGCTGTATTGGAAAACAAGATTCAATTCTCTGCCAATTTTAATAACATGAATGAAATCTATAATAATAGTATTATCCAAAACTAACAAATTATAATAATAGAACTATTCTGACCTTAACATTAAAGGTGCAATCTATACTATCAAGATATCTTTCTATATAAACCCAATATTGGCTGATCTACAGGTTACAATAAAATCAACACTGAATAACTGTTAATAATAAGAGACAACTTTTTTGTGTAAATAAGCTAAACCTAATCACCAAAAGTTATCAACCCTTGGTAGGACCCAAACCCTATAATCTCTTTAACAGTGGGATAGAGATCAGCATCAATGATAAAACTTAGGACATACCAGCTATAGGTATATCATAAGAAGTAATCAAATCATCAAAGCAGTCCACTCTAACTAGAAATGTTATCTGTATAACTAATGGATGTATTTATATAAGCTGCCTAGTAACATACTAGAGGATCTATTAAATGTGACACTATATTATTTTTGAATATATTTATATATTAACCTAATATCCTATATCTCACTATATAGCAATAATTTATTGATCCCTAACATGCCAAGCCATACAGCTGTGAGTTACCAATACTAAATAATCATATTAATAAGAATGATAGGTGTCTTAGTTACTTTTTTGTTGCTGTGACTCAATACCCAACACCCACAAACTTAGGAAATGAGAGGTTTATTTTAGCTCACAGTCTCGAAGGTCACAGTCCATTCAGGGGTGGCCGGCAACAACCGAAGTACATGGCAGAGAGAGAGGTGGAGGCAGCTTCCCCGGACAAACAGGAAGACAAGCTGAGGCTAGTTGAGACTAGTCCCAGTCCTCCAGGAAGGCAGGTGCAGCTTATATATCCTTTCAGGTCTCCGCCCAGTAACCAGTCCCTCCTGCATCCAGGTGTGGCCACTACACACCGTTAACCCTAACTTAACTGCAATCCACCCCTCTAGACCAGACCTCAATCCACCAACATCACATGGTTCCACTAAAATACATGAGACTTTTGGGGGACACTCCCGATCCTAACCACAACAGTAGAGCTAGGGAGAGACAAAATTAAAATAGAGTTAGTTTTAGAGCTTGTAAAGAAAATGGAAGAGTATATAGGATAGAGAATTCAGGACAGAACTCAGCCCTGGACCTGAGAAAAGTAAATTTCCTTGAGCAATAACAAGCAAAGATAAAAGAAATCAGGAAAGTTATGAATGAAGGAGAGAGAAACAGTCCTCAGAGTCTACAGAAAGGTTTTTGAAAAAAGGCATGAAGAACTATTTGTGTGAGAAAGAAATAAATTAATAAATAACACTAAGTAAAAATATAAAAATCCAAACCAATACTACAAAAAAGAAAAGAAAACAAGTCCAAAATACCTGTTGAAAACCAAAGAAATGACTCCAGGTTCTATAGGACAGCATGGCAAAGGGGATTGAAAGAACTAAGAGAGAGTGATGCAAAAGCTAACAGTGGCAAAAATTAAAAAGGAAAAAGAAAAGAAATAAAGAAATAAAAGAAAGTAAGGAAGGAGTAAAAAAATACCATTGGTCCAAAATACCTATAAAAATGACTGAAGTGAGTCCAGCATACCTAAATTTTTCCTTTGTTGTTTGATTGGGAAGATGTCCTCCAAGTGCTGTGGTTATGCAGACTTAGTTCTCCATTGCAAGGCATTTGAGGTGGCATTTGTGTGCCAGCTGTCGCTCAGCCTGACTTGCTGAGGTGCATGAGCACCGGGCCTATTGTTGCTGCTGCTCAGGTGTTTGGTCTCTTGGACCCTCAACTACTGGGCTGCTGAACCAATGCTCAGCTGTTTGACCATTGGGCCACTTGGATGCTCAGCAGCTGGGTTGTTCTGCCACTGGGGTCAGCTTGCTTGGTTATTGGGTTGCTAGGATGCTGGGGCACTCAGCAACTGTGGCTGGATAATCGACTCATGGGACGGTCATTGGGGCACCAGGGCACTGGGGTGTCAGGGTGCTTGGCTACTGGTACTTAGCCCCTGGGGTGCTGGGGTCTCAGCCACATCTCAGGTGCTTGGCCACTAGAGTGCTCACCCACAGGGGTGCTCAGGTGCTGGGGTGCTCCACTGGTCACTCACTGAGGATTCCCCTGGCCTCCACAGCCTCTGAGAGTTCACCTTGTGTGTCACAGGCTTCACTATAACCCCAGACCAAGCTGCCCACAGTTCTGCACCTCTCTGTCTGTCTTATGGCTGAGTAAATGTGAGCTGCCTTCCTGAAGTACCTGCTCCACTGCCATCTTGACCAAGAACGCTTTAGAATGATAACATTTAAAAATGTATTTTAAAGAATCAATATAAAGAAAATACTATTTCTAGTTACATTTTATTAACCTAGTATTTTATCATACTGAGAAAATGATTTTCCAGTACATTGTGTTCATATTTGTTTGACTCAGAAATGTGTCTTTCTTTACATATAAATAAAAGCAAACTTTAGACAGTAATAATGAATTGACCATTTTATTATAGTTGATGCTTACTTTGAATATTTATGTTAGGATTGTCCTTGTTATCTTCATTTTTCATCTTTGTCAGAATTTGTTTCACAGTCTTTTAAAAAAGATGCTGTCATTTCTGAAATGTTAGTTAATTATCATTTATGCTGTAAAATTTCTGTGAGATTTTCTGAGTAGTACTTTGTATAATGAACTGTATATTTATATTGGTAGCTTCAACATGAAGGATTATCATTTACGTTGGTTAAAATATTTAATTAAATAGACGTGACACAACCTGTTTATTGTAATTTTTAGTTTGTGCATTACTGGATATTGAACACAGAGTCTTTGTATTAAGCCATATTTCTAGTGCATTTTTTATTTTTATTTTGAGACAGGGTCTCAGTAAATTGCCTATGCTGGATTTGAACCCGAAATCCTTCTTTCTTAGCCTCCCACAGTGCCGAAATTGTAGGCTTGTGCTACCAGGCTTGGCTCACCCTGTTTACTTTAAATATTTTAAAATTTTTCATTTTCAATTTTATTTTCCAGTCTGGGATGCCACTACATCATTGCTAACTTTTAAGAAAAACACATCTTCGTCACAACCATGCACTCAGAATTTGAAAATGTCATTAGGTGTGTCAATAAATGCAATTTAGCTCAAATATTTTTCCCTTCTCTATTAATCCCCATTTCCTTTTTAGCTGATAGTTCAGTACTTAAAATCAAGTGGGGTGGAACAGATATTTGTAGATTCTGCACGTAAAGGTTGCAAGGAAACTGCCAGGAAAGGACTGTATTTTCCATACACACTCCTTCTTAACATAGAGAAAGGGGCAAATATTTATTCAGAAATACTACAGTAAATTATAGGTAAATATGATAAACAAAACTCACTGAGCATAATCATACTACCTTTAGTTTGTTGCTAGTGCCTATGAAGCTTTATCATTAAAGGAATTCACAGAAAAAAATTGGTGAATAAACTTTCCATATGTTTCAAAAATTATGCTTTCTTTTTTATGCTGTAAATCAATTAAGAGTAATTTGGAATTAAATGATGCTCAATACAATTTTGATTGAAATAAAGCAAGACAGGCATTATTACTCCAAATCAGAATATGAATACATCAATGTAATTTGTTTTAACAAGGAATAGACAATGAAATGAACTTTTTACATTTCTATGGTAAGAATGATTTATATTGATGCATTCTTTTGGCTGTTTTGCTTTATCTATTTGTAAAAAATATTGTTATATATGCTGTCTTAGTTACTTATTCATTGCTGGGACACATTACCCAGCATCCACTTTTGTTTTTTTTTTCTTTTTGAGACAAGGTCTTGCTTTGTAGTCCAGGCTGGTCCCGAACTTTCTAGGTAGCCCAGGCTGGCCTCAAATTCACAGCAATCATCCTACCTCAGCCTTCTGTGTGCAACATCCACATTTTAAGGGAGGAAACCCTTATTGTAGCTCCCTGTCTCAGAAAGACTCAGTCTATTCATGGGTGCCTGGCAGTGATAAGGATCTGGTAGAGAACAGCTGTTCACAACATTGCAAGAGAAAGAATCAAGGACCTCCTGAAGAAGCTGGTATAAGAATGTATATCCTTCCAGGCCACACACTTGTAATTGAACCATGACTGGCCACCACACACCTGTAATCCACTCCTCTGACCAGGCCCCTCTTCTTAACAGCACATGGAATCCATAGGTATTCCACAACATTAAATACATGGGGCTTTTGGAGAACATTCCAGATCCAGACCACACCATATATCAAAATAGTAATCTGGAAAAAATATATAAAAATTAACTGATTTAAAGCTTAAACCTCTCCTCTTTGCATTTGGGCTGACCCAGGAAACATAAATACTCAGAAAATTAGCAGTTAGCAAGTAATATGTATGATCTATCATAATAATAATAATATTCAAACTTCTTTTCTGGTTCCTACATGAAAGTGACCTAAGTTCTGGAATTCCGTTGTATGTTGTAGAGTGCTTCTTTCACACTTGGAATACTCATCCTGTAGCAGAACTAACCTAAGTTTGTATGAGAAGATGAAGGACATATAATACATCTGGCAGATGTCACATGGACGCTGTTTCTTTTCTCAAATTTTTTTTTTCTCTGACAAATCCTATGTTATGAGTCAAGTGGTGCCAAGTGTCAGTGCTACAGAATTTTGTAATTGATTTTTAAAATGTCTCTTAGTACAGAATAGTGAAGAAAATGTCATGTTCAGAAGTAGTCCTGGAAGTGAATCCTAACTTAATTGTATGTGAACATAATACTGTCTACTTCAAAGGTTAGATGTGCCAATCAGATGACCTATTCCATGTAAAATTTCTAGTTTTTGAAACACTTTAGCTGCACAGCCATCATAACATTTTTGTTGCTTTCATTTTGTCAATATATTAAGATATAAAATATACATATAACTTGACATGTGGATATTTTTGTTTCTCAAAATATATCTTTATTGCTAGGCAATGCATGATTATAGAAAGAACTCTTATAAACATGAAAAAATTTAAAGTATGAATAGAGAAATAGACCAAAGTCATGAATGTATAATTCACATAAAAACCAAATGACTGATTAATACATACATGAGTGTGTGTGTTTTCCCCATTTTATTGATATGTATAAGTGCAAAGTTTAAGGTTTACAATGTTCTTTTTTATAATCAACCAACATTAGTGATGTGACTAGTGCTAAGATAATGCAGAAAGCTATGAACATGTAGTAGGCTCTTTGGAAGCCAGAAATATAATAAGTGTTTGGGATCCAAGAAGCTCTGTAACTGCAGTTATTCCTCTTTACATATGATTTGTTTAAAATTATTATAGATGTATCTAACCTTCATTCCATTTTATATATCTATGCATTTGCCTAATTTAATTTCTCTTTATATATTCATGCCATAATATGTAAATAGGTTTTTGTTGTTTACTGCTTGTAGCTTAACAGTTGGTTTATTAAAAATGAAGCTTAACAAAAGCAAAATGAACAATTTTTCATTCATTGAACACATTTTTTTCAAAAGTCATAACTAAATGTCATGATTAGATTATACTAGATTTTCATTACGATATCATAAGGAATTTTTTTCTTTTGAGGCAGGATCTCACTCTTCAGTTTACGTTGGTCCTGAACTTACTCGGCAGCACAGGCTGGCTTCAAATTCATGGCAATCTTCCTACCTCAGACTCCCAAATGCTGGGAATACAGGCATGTGCCACTATGCCCCAACTTATATGATGCTGGGTAATTAAACTCAGGGCCTTGTGCTTTAACTGCTGTGTCATTCCTCCAGCTCCAAGAAAAAGTTTTAGTATATTAGAAACATAAGTTTCATTCTTTGGCAGAGTATGATAAATATCTTTACTCACAGTAAATTAAATATGAAAGTAGACTGAATTAAAATGAAGTGTATTTTCATAATCGCTTGAGTAATGTTGTATAAATAGATTTAAATTTAAAAAATTTCCACTGTTTGATAATCTAGTTATGAGTTAGAAAAAATACAACCATAAGATGAAACACAAATGAAAATTCGTTCAGAGTGAAGATACCTTGGAAATCAATTTAAAGGATATTCAATAGTTTAAAAAAATAACCTGTTGTGTACAAAGAAGAAAATCTGTGTGTGGTTGTAGGTAATTCAAAAATAACACAAAAAGAGTCTTCTCATCTTAATTTTGATGAAATTTATGAGAAGAAAATTGCCAGAGTAGATTCTAATCCAATCAGCAAAAGAAAATATAAAGTATCATAGATACATATCTGTATCTAGAGAAATGTAGTTTGAAACTGTTCTCTTATAAAACATAAATGTAATATAAGTTTAAAGAAGAAACTAAAAATGACTAATTCCAGAATTCAAAAATTTATATGGGATCATCATATCTCCTGATTCAACATCTACTATGTTTACATGTTTATATCTTAACAATCAGTCTTCTTGCTTTTGTAGACTTGTGGCAATATTGTTGATGGAATTAAGGAAAACACTAAATAGGATCTCTCATCTTTTTCTATGATTATAAAAAGAATCAGGCTGGGCTCATAATCTCAGCTCTCTAGGAGGCTGAAACCAAAGATTGCGAGATCAAGACCAACCAGGTCAACGCAGTGACTTAGCAGTACCCTTTTTCAAAATAGAAATTCAACACCGGGCAGCAGATGCAATTCATTCTGAAGACTCTGGGATTGATTCCCTGTACTACAAAAACAAATAAAAATAATCATTGTATCACAGTTGACTAATTTAGATTCCAGCTGTTAAATGTGTTTGGCCAATGCTGTGATTCATAGTAATGTCTCATCACAGGAAAACTTAAAAGGCTTATAGAGTCAAGGAATAAATTACAAATTAGATATAAAACATGTCTCCAAAATAGCATGTTTTCAGGTATAGCCTGGTAAAAATAAATGATCCACTGATTACATTACTTGGAAGGGTGCATTTACCTTAGCTTCACAATTCATTCTTTGCTTCATAGTAGCCATTTCGTGAATATCTGTTCTCATAAATGCTGTCCTGCCATATGGTTTCTGCCTTGGAAATGTTTGGCCTTGATTGAACCAACTGAAACTGTGAGCCTAAATAAAGCTCTTTAAGTTTATAAGAAAGCTGACTAAGACAGATTTGGTACTGAGAATGAATACATTTTTCTGTGACTGTATTTGTCCATTTTGTTTAGAAACTTTTGGAACTTGTTTGCAGAAAGAATTTGGGGGAAAATGTAGAAGTGGGCTGGAGAAGCCCGATACTGCTATAAACAAATGTTAATGCAAGGTTCTGGTCAGAGCTCAGAAAATCTTAAAATTGAAAGGAAAGTGAAAGGTTAAAGCCATATTCAGAGGTTGCATTTGAGAACAAGGGCTTCATTGGTAATTGGGGCTATAGGCCATGTCTTTTTGATTTTGCCAAGAACTTACATATGTTTTGCCCATGTACTAATATTTTGTGGAAGATTGAGAGTAAAAGTGATGGATTGATTAATTTGGTGTAGGAAATTCCAATGCAGCCCAGCAATCATGCTGCTCATATTTTATTACAACCTCCTCTGAGCATTGGCCATTTAGCTATAAAACCTAATGTTTGCCCTGCAGAGTTTCTGTCTTGCTTTGGTCTAATTTCTTTCTATCTCCTCATTTTCTCCTTTTAATGGGAATTTTTAACTTGAACCAATGAACTTTTAAAGTCTTTAATTTTCTTTATAATTTTTCAGGAATTTACAGCTAAGTTTACCTGGAGGACAGAAAGGTTTTGAATGTGACCTTTTCAATAGTACTAGTACTGTTAAAATTTTAACAACTCTTCGATATGGATTAAGTGCAATTTGCACAGTGAAATGGATGTGAACTTTTTGGTAGCCAGGGGGCTAAATATTACAGTTTAGATCTAAAATGTCCCTCAAAAGTCTCACATTAAGAGGTTGGGCCTGAATCAAGCATAAGCCATTATTTCTGTTTTTCAAGATTAATACACAAATGTTTGGCATTTGTCAGTTAATTACATTGGTTAAGATCTGAAACAATAATATTTGTATACTCTTAATTTTTTATTTTTGATTGATTACAAACATTAATTTTTGGTTATAGAATTTTACTTTTAGAGAAAAATCTTAGTGAATAGCATACAAATTTTCTTTATATTACATAGAGAGAATATTAGTATAACTAAAAGAATCAGATAAAACATATACTTAAAAAATAAATCATTTCTAAATTAGATTCTGATGTAGTAAGTTCAATTCTTTCTGTTATAGATTTTCTGGAATTATTAAAACTGAATATTTTAGATTTCCATAATATTCTTGGATATCCTTTCATTATCATTAGCAGTATCAAATGAAACTCTATTAGGCAAGAAAAAAAGTGAAACTGGATTCCTGGTAAACTTGCAAATTCAATATTTTGTCCCTGATAGGACAGGATAAAACAGTTTGAACTCCAATGTTCACATTTAGGATAATATATAGAGATGTTCTATTATAGATAGGGAAAGATGAGGTGTAAAAAGAACAGATTTCTCACAATTCTTTCCAAAAAATATAAAAATACAACCTGTTGAAGTCCAGAATCATGAAAGTATAAATTTGTTTACATTAGAGTTCAGTTGACCCTATGTTTTGCACATTCTGTTACTGGACATTCTGGAAGGAAATTTTCATATGATGCATATAAAACTTTTCCCATTTTACTGATATGTATAAGTGCAATACATGACGTTTACATTGAACTTGAGTATTTTGTGCCTATACATATCGTGGCAAAATTACAGATTCTTCTTCTTTTTCTTTTCAAACCTCCCGCTCCCTCCTCCTCCCTCCAGTTCCCATTAGTACCCACAGTAAATTCAATGAAATATTTGTGATCTGGGTCTCTCATATCAGAGAAACCATTCGATATTTCACCTTCTGCTTCTGACTCACTTCACCAACCGTGATGGTCTCAAATTGCCTCCATTTACCTACAAAAGCCTCCAACCTATCTGACTTTATAGATGCATAGTATTCCATTGTGTATAATTACCATAATTTGTGTATCCATTGGTCTGTTGATGGGTATTTTGGTGTCTTCCACATTTTAGCTATTGTTAGTTGTACTGCTATGAACATGAGTATACATGTATCTCTGTTATATGTTATTTTTAACTATTTTGGGAAAATTCCCAAAGGTGGTATCGCTGAATCAAAGGGGATATTTATTTTCAGCCTTTTGAGAAACGTCCATATTGCTTTCCATAGTGATTTTAGCAGTTTACATTCCCACCAGCAGTGCAGGAGGGTTCCTTTTTCCCCAAAGCTTCTCCAGCACTGATTGCTGTTTGTGTGTCTGTTATAGGCCAATCTCTCTGGAGTTAGATGTAATCTTAGTAATGTTTGGATTTGCATTTCACTTATGGCTGAGGATGCTGAACATCTTTTCATGTATGTATTGGCCATTTGAACTTCTTCATCTGAGAACTGCCTATTGCTCATTTTTCGATCAGATCTTTGATTTTGGAGGCTTACTCTTTTTCCGTTTCCTGTATATTCTGATTATGAGTCTCCTGTCTGAGCTATTCTTGGTGAATATTTTTTCCCAATTTGTCGGTTCTCTTTTTACACTGTGGATAATTTCCTTTGTAGTGCAGAAACATTTTGATTTGAAAAAAAAATCCCATTTGTTGATTCTGGGGGCTATTTTTCTTGTTTTGGGTATCTTATTAAGAAAGTCTGTGTCTTTTAGATATTTGCCTAATTTGTCTACCGGGAAGTTCAGTATTTCAGTTTTAATATCTAGGTCTTTGATCCACTTTGATTTAATTTTGGTGCATGGTGACAAGTGTGTGTCTATATCCATTCTTCTGCATGTGGATGTCCAATATTCCCAGCACCATGTGTCAAAGAGGCAATTCTTTTTCCAGTGTATGCGTTTGGCTCCTTTATTGAAGATTAGGTAGCTGGAGGTACTTGGGTTTGTCTCTGCATCCTCAATTATGTTCCTCTTGTCTGTCAGTTTTTATGCCAGTACCAGATTTTTTTTACAACTATTGCTTTAGAGTATAACTTGATGACTGGTGTTGTAATGCCTCCTGCCTTAATCTTATTATTAAAGGTTGCTCTGGCGGTTGTAGGTCTTCTTGAGTTCCATATGAATTTAAGGATTATTTTTCAAGTTCTGTGAAAAAATGTATGTATTGTTATGTCAAATTCTTTAAAGACTAACTTAAAGAATTATTAAATGGCCAAAACACAAGTAGCTGGTGCTGGAGGCACAGTTCGGGGGTAAATGCTTGTCTAGCATGCCTGAATCTCTGTCTGGAAAAAAATATAGGAAGCAAGCAGGGAATTAGTAGTTTTTTTGAAAGGGTACAATCTACATAAAAGACAAAAAAGAAGTGGGTACTTAATTTGAACTGTCAATTATAATATTTTTACTTCTCTGAGAGCATTCATAGAAATGATATGAAAACAAGAATTTTTAGAAATAATATTTTCAAACATATGATTGTGTGAATTCTGTGTGACATTAAATGTGTGTGTGAAAATGTATTGAGAGGAGAGTACATACGTACATAGATGAATAGAAATAGCTTGATATACAGATCTTTTACTCAGGGTTATTTATTGCTTTCTGAGTGTTTTTAATCATGTGTAGAATCACTTATTAAAACAAAAAAATCAAAAGAAAGACTACTCATCAGACTCAAATGGAGTGAATCAAAATATTAATTTTTTTGCAAACTTGGGCAATCATTCAGTTTCTCAGTTCAATTTATATAAGTGAAAACTTCTTGAAATGATAAAAAGAGTTTTGAACTTCCTGTGAGAAAAGAGATATACTCATTATTGTAGCATGAGTATAGAAGTGTTTATTATTGTGCAAAGATAAAGTTATAGAAAAACCAAATACAAATTATGTATATAGTATGTATAATGCTGTGGAGCATAAAATATAATATTGAATATGTAGAATATTTCAGCATTTCTTACATACTTAGAAAATGACCCATATAGAACCATAGTTATGTTGCCTTCTAATTAGTCAAGACATTGTTGGGTGAAATGAAGTGTGGAAACTGAAAGAAAATTAATAATTATGTTGCTTTTTAAGAATATATCAATATTTATATTAATGCTTGAGGCAGACAAGTTCCTCTCCTAAGCATATCTTATAAGTATAACCGGTAATGCAACAACTTATGCAGTATTAAATATTAATTCAGGATTATATATTTATGATATAGACTTCCTTGATTGCTAAGTCAATGTAAAGTAGTTAAGAAGCTTAAATATTAGGTGTGTATGTGAGTGTGTGTGTGTGTGTGTGTGTGCGCGTGCGTGTGTGTGTGATAAACATTTCATTTGGACCCCTGCATAAAACAACACAGCAGTATAAAAATGTAGCAAATATTAGAGTTACAAATATGTATTCTGTGTATTATTGCATCTGAATTTTATTCTATTTAATATTATTTTATGAAAGTACAGAAAGACAAATTCTTGCCTTAAATATTTGTAAAATAACATGTTATAACCTTACACATAAGCAATGTAAGGTAGATATTTGAAAGCTCGGTCAGTTTTTTTTCCAAACGGTAGTCAGTTTAGATACATCCTGCATTTTCTTGGTTTTCACCCAGGCAGTTCAGGTACTGGTCATGGTAGGAGAATGCCAAGATTTTCTGTGCCCATTGGTGGAGGAACTGAAGTTGTAACCTAGCTTAGGGAAGTTAGAGACTCAACATGTTGCTGTCCCAAAAGCAAAAGTAATAAAGTGGGCTGGTGAAGTAGGTCACGGTTGAAGCCTTTGTCTCAATCCCCAGTATCACAAACACATATAGCATGAGATCTGCAAAAGTTGCTATAAACAATAAAAGTTATGTAAACAATATAGGAAGTAGTAACAGCCAAATTTTAGTAACAGCCATTTTTTTTTCTGTTTTCTACTAGTACATATACTATTGTGTTTTGTACATCTTAACTGTGTAAAGAAACAATTTTGAGTAGTTTCTGTCGAGAAAGTCTATTATCCATGTCATTTGAAAACCAAGATCTTTTTTTCATTTTAAGCATTATTTAGAATAGTTACATACTTAAAAGTCCAAAATTATTAATTAAGGGTGTCTCCAAGTCAGATGAAATTCATATTTTATCTCATATTAATATGTTCAGTGATAAACTTACCTATGTGTTACATTAGCTATTTGATCATATCTTATACTTTTATATATCAATAGTATGCTTTTTACAGTAACTTATTATATAATTAGTTAAGGAGACAGTTATGCATTAAACTGTCACTATTTTTCTGCAGTGCTTTCATTTTCTTTATAGTAATTGCAATACTGTATTTATTTTGTAGAGAAGAATCTATTTCATGACTTCATAATGTTTACTTCAGCTTGTTGACCTTCCTTTGTGTGTCTGCATGTTTTAATATGTGATATGAAAGAAATAAAGCTGTGGCAACTTTGATTTTTGTAAAGAGCTGGTCACATGTCAATCTGTTTTAGTAATGCCGTTGAGACAACTTTAGTAGGCAGATTGCCTTTTCAGATTGAGATGTGAACATGAAAGAAGTATTTTATCAGCAAAAAATGAATAGATGGTTCAATTTTTTTACCTATAGAAAACAGAGCTGATTTTGAACTAAAATAATAGTTTCATTCAATTGATTTCTCTGAACTTTATCTGCCCATCTACAGAGATAATTAGCTTGGATCAATCATCTGTAGGAAATTTCTCTTGTAACAACAACAACAACAACATATTATATGTTTTTACTTAAACCTAAGAATATTGATTATTTAAAAGATTTTTAAAGTTTTAATATTGTGGCATCAAATTTCAGATTATAGGAAAGATCAGAATAATTGATTGCTGCATTTTAAGAAAACATTCTAATTTCAACATTTGCCTCTTTTTCAGTTTGCCTAAAGATAAGAAAAAACTGAATTTAAAATTAATTCTACTGTAAAAAAATAGATTTAGGAACCTTTTTAGTGAGTTTTTGTAACATGAACTGTATATCGGCTTAACTTGCTTCAGAAAATCCTAGAGAATCAGTGAGACTCACTTTTTGGGTGTGTTTGGATGGGTTAATGGAGCCTAACTTTGAGTAGTATATCTGGAACCTTGTCCCACTCCAATGGTGCTATCCATTAGATTTCCTGACCACCATGAAGTGAGTAGATACACCCTTCTGCCATAATTTTCCAGGCTTGGAGCAAGCTGACAGTGGACGAAATCCCTAAAGCCATAAACCAAATTAAACCTGTCTCCTTTAAGTTGGGGATGTTGAATACTGTGTCCCAGCAATAGGAAAGGTAATCTATATAGTTGTGATGGTGAAAAATAAGTGTACATTCGTAAGTACTTTGCATAATACAGTAGATACATTGAAACATAGTAGAAAGGTAGTTTTACTTAGGGAGCAGACTGCACATCTCTGTGCCATAATGTTTCATCTGAGTGCAGTGAATGTTAGGAAATTGGAAGGGACTAGCATGCATTTTAATTAAATTATTTTCTAGCCATAGTTCATATACTTAGGCTAAATATTAACCAGTTTTAAAAATACTGATATGCACATTGGAGCTAATTTCTATGTACAATGCCTAACCTAGTTTTTGTATTTGTGAAACTAAGTAAGTGAAGAAAGAGATTGACACTTAGGAGTTCAGGAGAATGCAGAGTTCAATTTACAGTGTATAAAAGATTTATATCTTCATTCCTGTTATGTAAAA
Organism: Ctenodactylus gundi; assembly: GCA_004027205.1. NCBI lineage: Eukaryota > Metazoa > Chordata > Mammalia > Rodentia > Ctenodactylidae > Ctenodactylus > Ctenodactylus gundi. The sequence goes on from PVKB01000573.1 coordinate 521,770, forward strand.
GTAAATCTTAAGCAATATTTTATCTCTTCATGATGCTTTCCTTTTATAAATACCAAAAATATAATATTTATATTTTGAGTATCCAAAGAGCCATTACCTTGAATCTGTGTTTTTTAATCATGAAATGCAGATGATTTTTAAGGCAGACAGCATTTGGTGTATTCAAAAAACCTTTTAACATGTCTTGTGCAGTCAGTTAATCTGTCAGACTGATAAAATAAGTTCTTCATGTTCCTCCTCCTCTTCCTGTACGTATGCAATTTTATTTAATTCAGTTTGAAATAGCTTGTTCCTACTTTTCATTTCCTCTTTATGTTTGTGAAACTGTCTTTTATGTTTTGTTCTTTGCTGACATAAAACATTTTTCAACCTATCATTTATGAAGATCAGCTCTCCATAGTAGATACGCAATATGTTTCACCACATGGAAAGTGTCTCTTCTTGTTTGTTTTAAAAATCTACAGCTAGATTTCCATATGTCAGGTTTATCCATTTATAGTTGAAAAGTAACAGTAAGTAAGGATGTGGGTAGTAATTGTACATGGAAATTTTCATTAAACAACGATTTTAATATAACTTTGATCTACAATTTTTAAATTACGGTTTTTACTGTCATTAAAAAACTATGGAAATTATTGTCATAGTGAAGCAGCAGGGGTTCCAAAACACTTATTTATTTTATTTTTGTATTTACTATACCCTACACTGTTGAAGCCTTAGCATTAACCTGCCATTCTTTTTTACTTGTGTATTGTCATTTCAAGGCTTATTTTCTTCCCAATTGTGATAATACAACACATCATAAGTTTTTAGTTGTAAATATGAAATTTGGTCCTAAAACTGACGTTCATACTCTGTTACCAAATTCACAATAAAATACATATTACAAAGGAATATACAATATAGAAAATAGATCAAGATCTCCACATCTTTAAAACTGTAACTCCAGTACTACCATGTAGGTGTCGTTAATGTACTGTGATCACAAGCGATCACAACTTCAGGAAGCATTAATGTAGCATCTGAATAGGAGAGAACAAATTGATAAAGGTTATTATCAAGTCCAATTGGAAATTTAATACCATAATTTTGTCTTGATTATTCTATCTGTTCAAATATATGAATATTAAAATATACATTATAACACACTCAGTATTTTTGGAATTTTATAAGTCATTAATTCAAATGAATTTAAATTCATACATTAAGAGGAAAAGATAAATAAATGCATTTTCTTATATTTCTTAATTTATGGAGAATTTTAAAGTGAAATTAATGTAACACTGCTTTGCATTAACTCTAAAGTATTTATGATAGTTCAAGATAGCTATTGATATTTGTTTTTGCATGAATGTCATGCTTTCATGTATGAAAATGTATGAGCATTTTAGCAATAACAGATTTCTTAAAATTATATGATATACTTTTTGTCTCTTTAACATATTCTGTATGCAATAGACATTACATATACTGTAGTTTCAACACGTGAGAGCAATACCAGAAAATGTGTATTTAGGTTAAAACTGGGAAGGAGAATTAGTCAGTGACGCAAGGTAGGAGGAGGGGTCCACGGGGCCTGCCAACAGCTTCCCACGCTGGACAATACTGTTCAGAGAAGCCTACTCAGGTGAGGCAGAGTTCTCCCAATCAATTTCTTAAGAGAGACAGCCATCTATATTCAGCTTTTTGTTTTTTATCTATCCACTGAGCATTATTGTCTCAAGGAAAAATAATGGCATAGAAACGCCCCGACACAGGTTACATGGTACAAAGAGGTTCAAAGAACTCCTAGGAAAGGGATGAATATATGGAAAATGGGGGGGGGGGCGGATGGGCACTGATTCCCCAAGCCACCTATCTCTAATATGCTACAGAATTTGGAATGCGTGTATATATAAAATAAAAAAGATTTCTCCCAGTCTACCTTGGTACTGTAGATAAACACAGAGCCAAATTCAGAAAACTTAACAATTTCAAGAGGAAGGAGAGAGCAACATAAAGAGATCCAGTAAAAAGCCAAACCCTTAATCTTTAAGCAGCCAGCAGGTTTTACTTTTTCCCATCCTGAGCTCCTTCTGAGAGTTTCTTCTGCTCTCGCCCTTTCTCTACCCTCCTCTTTTCTCTTTTCTTGTTTTTTTTGTTTTGTTTTAATAAACTTATAAATTTTCTTTCCTTTCCTTGGACACTTTGTTTTCAACCAGCCAAGATTCCGGGACCCAGGGCCTGATAGGGTGAGAGACTAACATAATATTTGGGGGATTCTTTCAGGATACCCCAGGTACCTAAGAAGATGCAACAGATTTGTGAACCCAGCCTAAAAGGAGCGTGGTTTTATAGTCACACTTTGAGGAAATTCCTGGCTATGCTAGGCATGGCCTAATTCCCAAACCTGGGCCCCCCAAAAGGGTGATAGGCTACATGGGGGCTGACAATGTCAGAATGATCAGTATCACTTATGCCTCAATAGCAGAACCATTGAAGGCTGGTCCCTTTCTGTGCATTTAAACTGGCTGCTCTATGCAATTAGCAATCCTTCAAAATCCTTCAGGAATAAACGATCATCTACAAGCTCCAATTATAGCATTTGGGACTTTCTGCAAAGGTTTGTGCTTAAGGGGGTATAAAAATGAAGACGTGATCTTGTGGCTTGTTTCTAATGCTTTCAGAATGGACTGGATGCCTTTGGGATTTGATAGTGGAGCAGGGATTTGCCTTTCCCCCCAGGGACTGAATTCCAGTGGGACCTTTGCTTTAGTTTCTATGCAACAGGCAGCATCCTAAAGGATCTTTTTCTCGCCATTTCTGAGAGATTTAAGATCAAGCCTGCTGGTTTTCTTTGTGTCTATGGCTGACCTTTACCCTGGTCCAGATAAATCCAACTCTCAGTCATCTTTCGGGAACCTGCCACACCAGATCCACCCAGGGTGAACAGAAGGTGGGGCTAGCAACCCTGGTAGCCAGACTTTGTCTGCACCTGCAGTTTCCTTCTCTCACCTTTTAGATCTTAAGGCACCCAGTTTCAGATTCCTCTGCGTTCACCTTTAAAATGTCTCCTGACTCTCCAGAGGCTACCCTTTAAGAGATCAGAAAAAATGGCCAGAGGGTGGACCTCTTAATTCTAATACCATCCTGCAGCTGGATTTATTCTGTAAAATGGAAAGGAAGTGGACAGAGCTTCCATATTGTGACATTTCTTTGTTCTGAGAGAACATTCTGAATGTCAAAAGGATTGTGATGTAGATCCCTAGCGGCTACTGCCAAGGCCAAATTATGTTCCCTTTCGGGTGTGGGGGGGGGGGGGAGCAGCAGCTGCCTAAATATTCTGTTTCAGTTTTTCTCCACAATATTTAAAATATCTGTGTAAGACCACAGTGGTTCTGGGATATCCTGACACATTGTAACAATAAAGAGATTAAATTCCAACATTAATCAAGTTCAAATGGAGATATTGAAATCATATGTGCAATTAGGTTAGCTGTTTCTGCCTTGTGCTATAAAAATTTTGTGGAGTTACAAAGGGGCATAAAATTTTAAGCAATCTAAAGTTTATTTAAATGTTAGTTTATTAAAGGTATTGAGCAATCTGCTTAACTCTTGTGGTAAAGCTAATTTTAAAAGTAATTTTACTTTTGATAAAATACTTTTGTGTTGTTTAATTGGATTTTAAATATTAACAAGATAATAGGTATTAATTAACAAGTTAATTCATGGTTTTATTCAAGACCTGCCTTGAGGTTCTACTGATTGTAAGAGTCATTCTTTTGTGGTTTTGTGTGTGACACATCTCATTCCTTAAAAAAAATAAGTGCCTTGACATAAAATTGTCACTTACAGTATTTTAATATGCCACAATAGTAAAATTGTTATTTTACAGCTCTCTGACTGACAATAGTCAAGAGAGAGAACTGTGCTTATTAGTAAAAACCGGCATTAATTTTTGTTTATTGTGTTAAAATTGTATAGCTCTGTTAGATGCACAAAACTTTAAAGATGTAACCAAGCTGTGGTTTTAATCTGGGATGAGTAATATGCCCTAATGCCTGTGTTGATCCTGAAAGAGGAATGGATGAGAAGAGTGTGTTTTAGGTGAAAAATGACTTTATATGGTAAGGTTTTTGCCCTAACATAAAGAGATAAGAACAAATAAAGGGTCCTTAGTGTGTGCCTCAGCTGGTAGTCTCCAACTTTTAAATCTGCCTGGAAGGCAGATTTCCACTTTATGCTGTAGCATAGGCTCCTCTGAACCAGAATCACCTATAATGTCCTCAATTACTAAGCTCATCAAAAGTCTTAGTGGGGCTGTTCTAAACCTTTTGTCATCCATAGTTCTGAAAATCAAACCTCTCTGTGGACTCCAGTTAAACTGAACCCAACAGTTTCCTTTGGTGCTTCAGTGCAGCCACAAAGGCTAAGACGCTGACTTCTAAGTCATCAAATGTTCCCTTCCAAAGCGAGAGATTAACAAGCAGGGCAGCATTCTGGCAAAGAGGAGCAATAAAACATTGATCAATCTACAATGCCTCAGGAAACAAAGTCTCCCCAGGACCATCTTGATAGGTTTTATTCTATCAGAACTAAAATAAGAAAGACAATTTATAAATTTCTTAAAATAGGATCATGTGTCAGTTTTACCAGAAAGTTAGAGCCAAGAAGTCATAAGGAATATTTCTTATGTGTAAGTGCAACATTAAGTATCCCAAAAGACTCTGGGATAAAACAATAGAGCCAAATGAGCAGCAGCCCTCATTCTATTCATGAGTTTAAAAATTGCCTTGGGCATGGGGGCCAGATTAGGGAGACTAGCCGCTTCCCTTTCCTATCATCAGAAACAGTCCACTGATCTACAGACAGCCTAAGGGAAGTATCTCCAGGCACGGTCATCCTAAAAAATCAAATCAATTCCTTGGCATCAGCGATGTTACAAAATTGGGGGTCTATTGACTTCTTAATTGCAGAAAAGGGGGTGTGCTTGTGCCTTTTCCTAGACATGGAGTACTACTTCCACTCAGTCTAAAATAGTGAGGGACACAGTTAAATGGCTGATTGATAAGGTTTTCTAAATTTGTCAAAAAAATTTCCAACTCATGGAGTTCTTGGTCACAAAAATGGACTTGGGCATCCTGGCTACTCTCCTTGACCAGAGCCTTGTCTATATTTCTGTTGGTTTTGCTGTTTGAACATTATCTTGTAAATACTCTGTCTTATTTTATTTCTGATGGAATAAAAGCTACCAGGATGCAGATAGTACTATACATGAAATCTTGCATAAATCTGTTCTTCTGTCAAAGCCTGCTGGACCTTTCTACGGGAATGGATAATCCCTAATACACCCCAGCGCCCACCTTGTTAGCATAAAGCAGATAGATGATTCACCATTCCTACCCTCATAGAAATAGGATGCTTTCAAAAGGGGGTGGTGGTGCAGGAGCTAGATAGGCAAATGTATAGGCAGGTTAATTTGGACCTCTACTCGCTAAAACTTCAAACTCTTAAGTGCCCAGCAGATTTTTCTGTCTGGAGCCCATCAATTGCATGAGAGATTTTTTTTTCTTTTTTTCAGTGCCTTAATAAACTTACTTTTTCTCTGCTTTTCATCAGACTCTGACTCTGTCTACTTTGTTATCAACTGGATGGGTGTCTGGCTGGGCCCTAGGTCTGGGAAGTGATAAGGCTGACTTCCATCACCTGACTTGGAGTCCATAATAAATATAAGTGTAGAACTAGGTGTAATGTATTTAACATATAAATCCTTCTTATATAAAACCTTTTTGTCTCCAAACTTTGCCACGAGTTCTGTGCAGTATCTACACGTAGGTAAATTATTCTATGGAACTCAGAAAGTTGATTTTTACCAAAGACATGATAACTTAAGGTATTTCAAGTGCTTTTTAAATATCACATCCACTTATACTATAAAAAGTGCTTATCATCTACCTTCTTTATATCAAACTGGACTTCTAAATTTACAATAAAACAGACAAATTGCAATTAGTAAATTGAGGGGGAAAACCCCAAAATATTTTATTAATTCTAAAAAGAAACTTCTTTATAAAATACTTATGGTTTATGTCTGGAAATAATTAAAGTTTTTTCTGTGATATTTCTATGTGAAAGACTGAAGAAAATTTATTAATAAGGTACCCAAAGCTCATAAAGTTACATAGAGTTGTTAGTGAAAAAATTAATTAAATTTTGCAAGACAAGCATTTAAAATCTTAAAAATTTCACACTAGGGTACATATGGCATACTGCACTTCTACCTTTCATACAAATAGTTTGTCTGCATTTAATGAGGAACATACTTGAAATATCAGTCTCTCTGAGGATCCGATGCGACATCAAGTAGCATTTTAAAAGTGTCTTATTTTGTAATCCATCTGCTCGCTAATATCTTATTAAAAAGCAAAGTGTTTTAAAGTTGCAATCGTTTAAAATTTGGGGGAGATTAATAGTAGATTTCAGAAATTTTGATTTCTTATGTTTTTATAAAATTAAAAATAGTGTATCCAGCCTTCAATGTTTCGCTTTTGAATTCCAAAATCAGAGGTCATTAAATTTGTATATTTTCACAATTGTTTTGTACACTTCTTAAGGCAGTGCCATCAAAGCCTAAGGTGGAGCACTCAGTGAGCCATGAACATATTTATATTCCCACATTTACTTTTGTTAAAAAATCAGTCTTTCGTAACTCAATTTTAAAATTCCTCTATGGAAATAATTGCAATATTCAAAAAACGAACGTTTTCAGGGGCGACCCATTAGAGAAATTCTCCCCAACATTGAGAGTTTTTACTCCTCTGTCCTTTGTAAATAAAGACCTATCCTGTCCCTTAAAAATGAAGCCTTTCTCTTACGTACTCGGCAGAACAGTTCTACAAAGTGAGTAGTGAAGTTAGACTGCAAAGGAAATGGGTGTGTAAATAATGTGGTCACGGGCTCCATTTTCTCTAAGGTGTTCAGTTATTCACATTTTATGGTTTTGTGTGTTCAATTTGCAATTGTCCTAAGAAATTATAATTGGCTAGATTTACTCCATTTGACTTTGAACCATTTCAATTATTGTCTGTATTTTGAAGTTCAATATTTTGTCTAATTTTCTAGGGGAAAATGGTGAAATATATTGTTCTCCTTTAGAATACAATTAGGTAATTAATTTCTAACTGACACTAATGTTTCTGATTTGCCAATGCAATATTTTAATTATTAAACTATACCTTGGTTCTTAATCAATTTATGTATAAATGAGACAGAAAATTACACATACAATATTTATCTATTTTGACATTTTCTAAAAATATATCCTAAAAGCAATAATATTTTGATGTGCCCTGCAACAAAATACTGCCTTGTGCAAACAGGTTTGGATACTCATATTGCTGTCACTTATATAAAGGACCAAGAAAAATCAGCATTTCACAATGTGTAATTTATTTGATAGTCAAAATAGAACTTGTAATTTTATTTATGTGGCTAAATTTTTTCATTTATTTTGACTTTATTTTTTTAATATGTACACTGAGGATGCTGAATCAGGCAATTTTCCAGTGAGTTTTATCCAGGGCCTACATACTTCTTTATTCTAAGTAAAATTTAAGCAGAATATCTAGGGTCTTTTAATTTTTTTAAATTTTCATTTTCATTTTTTAATTTATATATCACCTCCCTTTCCCCTTCCAACCCTCTCCCCACTTTCCCCTTCCTTTTCCACAATGTTCATCTTCTTATTTCTTCTGTATCTATGATCTTTTAAGTGTGTGAACAATGTCAACATAAAATATAACTTTATAAAATGATGTTACTGTTGTCTGAAAGATTTCCCCAATAAAAGGCAAAAAAACAAACCAATAGCTGGTATACTGGGGACATTTGTGATGAATAGGTAAAATTAACTAATTTTAAGGAATAGAGATGTATATATCTAGGCTATAAAGGATTAAGAGTCACATGCTATTATGGCAGGGGATGAGATGGTTCAATCAAATTTCTGTTAATGTATAAAATAATAATTACATATTTACCAAAAGCATTTTAATTGCTAAAGTTTTATTAATCTCCATGTTAAAGTAAACACTATGGCTGCAGCTGTTGTTAATTATGAAATGAGTGCTACTTTGATACAATTGTAGCTTAACATTTATGATAACTCAAGACAAAGAATGTACATGACAAATTAAATATGCAATGGTAAATATTTTATTTTATATTTGAAACATTTCTTTCACTATAAATAAGGTACAACAATAATCGCTTTGCAGCATTTGGGCATGTAGTCTTAATGTTTCATACAAGTAGAACAGAAAATTTGACTAGAGTTTTGTTGTTTTTTATTGCCTAGAGTTCATGTAATCTACATAAGTACAATAAATCCAGCACTGAAGAGCTTTTCAATCAACAAGAAAATTACTAGAGTAATTTGAAGTATACATTAAGAAGGATTAAATCTGTTGGGCACAGTGTGTAGAATGTTTTAAGTATTTTTTTGAAATTTAGTGTGAAGGAATTTTATTGAATGCAAATTATAGTTCAGGAAATTAGTTTTCTAAAAGTGATTAAAAAGCTAAAAAAGACATAAAAGTAATTTTTTCAATTGGATCAAGCTGGATCATTTTATTTTTATTTTTTAAATCTAATATGCCAAGTAGGTCTCTTCATAGCAAAAATTAAAGACAACTCTAAGAAGTATCTAGGGTAAAGATCTGTACTTCATACAAAATATGCATATTTTCAAAGCAAAACTATTCAAAACATTAGAGATAAAATAGTCTTAATTTATATTAAATTAAATATGTCTATACATTGAATTATTTTTGAAGTATCTCAAAATGGCATTGGTAGCTAATTAGATGGAAGCAGGGTTTTATTTTTTTGTATTAAACTCTGAATTTTAGAGCATTTGTCAATTGATGAGCCTTTACTATCCATTTACTATTTTCTCAAAAGTGTCCAAGATCTTGGATTTATGGTAGAGCACCTGCATGGCATGTGTGAATATCTGGACACATTAGCCAGTATCACAAAATAAATTAAATAAAAAATAAAACATTCATATCTCCAATCTGTTAATTATTGATTATTATAACATAAACATTAGATAGCTAAATTGTCCACCACTTGGCTGTTCCATTGCTTTTAGTCTGCGATAAGGCAGAAACAAGACAATATGGCAGAACAAGCTACCCACTTTGGGTTAGATTTGAATCTTCCACCAAAACTTTACATGTGTTTAAAAGGAGATTAGATCATGGGGCAGCGTACTTATCAGTGGTTCGTCGGGGTTGAGTTCAGTAGTTCCTGGCCGTTAGGGGTTGAGACCTGCCCGGACAAGTGTGTTACTAGGTGCACCGTCCCCATGGGTGTATTCTTGCCTTTGGCTCTTTTTTCATTCTCGGCACTCTAATTCATAGAGATTTCTCTTTGCCATACGATTTCTGACTTGAAGGCTACCAACCACGGAATAAATCCTCTCATAATCACAAGCCAAAATAAACCTTTCCTTCTTAATTTGTGGGTATAGGGTATTTTGTCCTGGCATTGAATAAGTGACAATACCTATAATAATTTGCTCTATAATTATCCCTGTTTAATCATGGTGGTTTTGTTGCAGGATGATACTTAAATTCACAGATGTTAAATTCCATATATGAAATGGCATAACACTTGAATATAGCCTGTGCCCATCGTCTCATATATGTTAGTCATTCCTAGATTCTTGCTAGTACCAAATACCGTGCGTCTAAGTTGTTGTCTCGTTGCTGTGACACAATACCCGACATCTACAATTCAGGGAAGGAAAGATTTATTTGCCTTACAATCTCAGAAGATCTCACACAGTTCGTGCAGGGGTGCATGGCCAGCCAGAAACAGTGGGAGCACATGGCAGAGGCTGGAGAGCTGCTCACCCCATTGCAGACAGAAGTCAAAAGCAGCAGGAGCCAAGCTGATGTGTGGATATGGGGTAGAGCTGCAAGAAGCTATAGCAATGATTCTTCTTCCTTGCTTTAATTACTTGAAGCTGCCAGTTGGGCCCCTACCCCACGGTGGGCACCCCCCTCACTTCCTGTTCCACAAATGAACAGCACACACCTGAAAGTGCTGCCCTGGGCAACCCCCAATCTCAATAATTTGATACAATCTTATCAAGTCACACTCCAAGCATCCAAACCTACTTTAAGCCAGGTCCCGCCTGCCAACAACCCACGACAATTCTACAGTGACCCCACTGCACTCAAATACATAAGGTTTTGGGGAGCACTTCACATCTAAACCATAGCACCATGCCAGCACTGTGTAAATCATTACTATACTGTATGACCTAGAGAATAAGAACTAGGAAAGTCTGTACGTATTTAGTACAGAAGGAATACTTTTTCCAAATATTTTCTGTGCTCAGTTGTATCTGCACATGTGTATCACTCAGAGGTGGAGAAGCCACTGTTTCTCCAAATAAAGTCTATTTTAAGTACGTATTAAGTTTAAATTTTTATTATGCAAGCATTGTTAGGGTCTGTTTCTTCTACGTTAATATTTAAGACCTACTGCTCTGAATAATTTGGAGAGATATTTTGTTATTGCAATAAACTTGCCCATGTCTGAAACTTCTGAATGAATATTAATTATGAACAAGGAAAAACAATTTTATTTTTTGGTGCTTCCATATCTTCTGACTTCACGACACCACGGCACACCACGATGAGCAATGTACACTGAAAAGACACACGACTCCACTGCAGGCGTTGGAAGCTGCTGCAGTCAAGAAAAAAATCTCAGTATTTTGTGTTTGTCACTGGTATGCTGTGATGTTTCTGGTGGCTCAATGCATTTGAAAGATAGGTCTTATTCTGGCAGGGAAGTAGAATAAAAAGGTATTTATTTGTGCTAGGATAAAATAATAAATGCTAGGCATAAAAAAGTAAATGAAAAATTTGTTCTCAGAAGTTAGTTCATAGTAATAGTGATATAGAACAAAATGTTTCAGATGAACTGAAATATGATTTATTGCCTTTTTCTCTGTACTAGATATAAAATTTATTACTATAATGTACTGAGGTATGGAAGAGACATACACATAGGTATAGGCATAATGATAAGTACTTGCATAAGATACCACATTTAAATTGACTCTAGTGGCAAAGTTAGGTGATTTTTCCAAAAGTAATTCTTATTTTCCTTAATTAAGAATTTTCTTTAAAATGTCTCTATTAAAGTAGAGTGATTCTATGAAATTGAACATTATACATGCCAAAATCACTGCAAGCATTACTATTTTATTCAATTAAGTGGCAATTATAGATTGATGCATGCAACATTGCACCAGCTCTACCAATTCTGCTTTGAGGTCATTTGATTTTTAACTATTAAAGAATAATCTATTAGCTGGCACCTCCCTTTAATATTTAGCCAGCTATCTCTACTACATATTGAACATTTGAATTAATAAATATACTTGTAAAAATTCATAATATGAAAATAATTTTAGTATCAAATTTGTTAGATATATTATCTTTAATGTTATTAAAATTAGATTGTAGGCCACAGCTAAATCATATAGTATGCATACTCATCCTAATATGATATTTGTGTTTATTATTTAGTAAAAAATGTAATTTCAGTCATATGATTTGTGTATACTGAACTATGTCAAAGGACAAGGACAGTGCTAATCGTGATGCTGAAAAAATCTTGAGCAGTGCGTGTGCTTTAAAAATATCAATGACAATCCTTTGCGCCATCAGAAGCACTCTGAAATTTGGAGATAACTTTAGAGATGTATACAAAATTATAGCTCACGTTATACAATAATCCTAATTGTTATAACGGTTATATTTATGAATAGTTCTGCTAGTATACATTAAAACAAAATAAACCCTTCTTATAGGATTGGACCAGTTCTCTTCTTTTGATCATGATTAATACGATGAATTCAAATGTTTTTTAGAAAGATAGCCTTGAAAATTTTAGGCAGAATCAGCCACTGATCCTGGATTTTAAGAAAAACCGATTAATACTGACTTTTGTTGCCTTTAAACCAATTTTTACTTTTCAACTTGGGAACTAAAGGTTTCAAATATGTATTTAAAATATAATTATTTTCTTTCTGTCATGTTACTTCTCTTGCTTCTTTATTGTGTCTCTATGCACTGAGATTAAGTGCAGATCCCTCATATTTCTTTCTGACATTTTCCATTATTGAATTATAAAAAAATTTGATCACTGAGGTGTAGATCATACTGCCCTCAGAGTTTTAGAAAAGATACTTTATTGGCTCTCTTCCCAAAGTTGTTCTTTTTCTTTCATTTCAGTATATTTGCAAACTATGTTCAATATTCCAAGAATTAATTATCTAGCCCACGAATAAAGTGGAATATTGTATGTGTGTTAGTGTGTGTGCATAGTGCATTTAGATGTGTATTGTGTGTGAGACAGTGTATGTATGTGTGAATCCTGTTTTTTTATTTTCTTTTTTACGGGAAACTACCATTTGAGGCATAGGCATTTCAGAATTCCAGTTTAGAAGATAAATGCTACCCCAAGTGTTTTCTAAAAACACCATTATTTTTCTTTAATATTTCTACTTGTTTTATCATTAAGTCATATTGTTTACAGATGACATGTTTTATGATAAAAATTATCTTACTGTGTATATCAATGACTGCTACAACATTGAACAACACTATTTCATAATGCTTGTGATTGTATAGAAACATTACTTTTACCAATTTATTTGTGTTTTTCTGTCTACCTCTGACTCGCTACTTCTTTCTTATTCCACATAACTTTGTTTTCATATTATTTCAATTTTATTTAAAATAAATTTTAAGTCCGTTAAAAGTCTACATTTAAAGACCTCATATTGAAATGTACATCATTAAATATGTCCTTAAATACTGAGGTGATCAGAAAATGATTTATGCTGTTTGCCTTAAAGTTTTATAATTTTAAGAATCATGCCTCAAGATTGATACAAATCATGTTTGTAGGCCTTGGAGGGTATCTCGGCAGAGCATTTGCCTAGCTTGCACAGGGCCCTGGGTTCAATTCTCCTGGACCAAGGAAGCCCAGCGTGGTGGTGCCTGACTGTAATCCCAGAACTCCTCAGGGTGAGGCAGGAGGATTGCTGTGAGTTTGAGGCCAGCCTGGGATACATAGTGAGTTCAGGACCAGCTTAAACTATAGAGGGAGGCCCTGTATCTGAAACAAACAAAGGAATATACAAAAGAAAACATGTTTTTATAACTATATTGTGATTTTTCGGTTTGAAACAGAATTTGTTAATTCTTCTAGATCAAAAATGATCGCATAGTGATTGGAAAGAAGTCATTTAGCAATGCAGTGCCTTGTTTTGTCTTGAAAGTAACTTTTCCCCACATTCTAATTATGCGAAATAATGAGAAATGTTAGTTACGAAAATTGCATTATAGAAAAAGTTTCTTAAACTATGGTAAGAATAATTCTGTTGAGCTATTCTCATGTGTCCGTTAATTTTGGTGGTTTCCATTACTGTTTTCCACATCAGAATTTGGAAATAGAGCAACCAATTAAGTCAAAGATTGTTATCGTTTATGCTACATCTACATCTCTCATAAGTTCCATGAGAGAAACTGGTATTCCATTAGACCACTGTACTTTCCCATTGTATACAATAAAACAGAAAATGTGTTATTGCAAAATATTTGGTCACAAGAAAGCATGTACAATTACATTAACATCAAATAAAGGACCAATTATTATTTCCCTAGAGGCCAGCGGGTCACATAGTTTTGATCCAATTCCAGAAAAGCATTATCGAAGGTAAAATTCATAAATTATAATTTCTTGACCATCTGAATCAACATCCTTTCAGTAAAATGAGGAAGAAAACATAATAAAACACTTGACAATTATGTTTATGTAGTTATGCCAATATGCTATATTGGGAGTTAGAAAAATTATTCATTGTGTTTAACTTTATTAAAATCTCTTTTCTAGCTTTCATACCTGGATTAAAGAAAGGTACAGTAGAAATCAACACAAAACAAGCATGGTGCATGCTTCATTTCAAAATGAATTGATTTATGTCTGTCTAGGAAATTTTTGCCTTTTCATTTCTCATAAGACATTCAAAATCAACTGTTTGTTTCACACTCATTATTAATATGTTGAAAATGAACTTATGTTTAGGCAAGGGGCCTCTCATAGTTGTATGATTTTTATTACCTGGGTGTTTTTTTTTTCAAACTGTATGTTAATCAGTCTTTAAATAACAAAGTGATATGATCCTCTTATTTGATTTACAGGAGTTAATATCAAATTAACTACAAATATAATAATTCTTTTTCTCCCCTTTGGTCAGTGTAAGCACTTTTAACACTTTGTCTAAGGAAATTTATTAAAGATAAAATTTCACTTTTCTATATTTTTATTCAATTTGATCTATCAATTGTAAATGCTGTGCACAAGCTTAGCAAAATAATCTGATTTTGTATACTTCGTGAAGTTGTAACATATCAGATGCATTTTCATTGCCAAATTTTAATGTGTAAATTATAATAGTCTGTTAAAATGCTCAGACATTATTTTTAAGCTTGAAGTTTAAGGCATAAGTTAAAGAAATTTAAAACTTCATTTAAACAATTAGTTAAAATTTTATTTTGCTGATAAATTTTAAAATGCTATACGACATTCTGAATTTATACCCAGTGTAATTATGTATACATTTATTTATGCACATTTCATATTAAGGATGTGTCTTCATGTTATTCTATGTTTTTTAAATAATTATTTTGTTTCCTACACCTTTATTTCAACTCTAATTTATAATTCATTGATATTTTGATCAAATGGAAATAATACTGGGAGAATAAATCTATCTGAAATAAGTCATAAATCTAAATTCTTATGGAAAGAAGAGCTTAAACTTTCAGTTTTAATTTTGACATAACAATAGTAGCATCATATTTTTGGTACTTAAAATATTTTTAAGTTTTGCTTTGGATTTTTTGTATCGATGAGATTCTTTTGGGAGCTTATATAACCAATTATAATATAAACTTGTAATTTTGCCTTTCTTATGAACAGTGGAATTTTCCATATAGGTAATATCACGTAAATAGTACAACTACTCATCTAAATATTGTGTGGAAAGTCTGTATATTTAATATTTACATGGGTAATTCAAGTTAAAGTGGATACATAAACTCATTTGTCAAATTTTGCCTTTATTGAGTACTATGTATTTTATGTATTCGTAATACAGGTAGACTGACTCCAAGTTTTACTGAAAATAAATAGTAGATGCTGTTGTTATATTTTGTGAAAATTCATATCATACTTTGTGTATGTACTTTTCATTATTAGTCCATTTGAATATATTTACTATTCTTTACCTCACGTTATACAGTTTTTCCTGTTTTATTAGTATATATATATATATATATACACATGTTCATGCATATATGACACACATTAGTTACATTGAACTTGAGAATTTTGTGCATATATATATATATATCACATCAACATCACATTCCCTTTCTCTTCTTTTTCACTGTCATAATATAATTTTTAAGCATGTTTCACATAATTAAATGTTACTTCATAAGAGGATGAGATCCTCTGTGATCCTAATCATAAATTTAAGAAATCTGTCCTTTTTTTTTTTTTTTTTTTTTTTGGTACCGGGGATTGAACCCAGGGCCTTCAGCGTGCCAGGCAAGCGCTCTGCCACTGAGCTACATCCTCAGCCCAAATTTAAGAAATTTGGATCCTTCTTTTAATCAAATTTATGGACTTTCATGGAAGGTTAATTGATTTTCAATGATGATATTGAGTTGATTTCCAAATGTCTCTGTTTCTTTTGTGTTGGTGGAACACAGTACCAGGCACCCCCAACTTAGGGGAGGAAAGGCTTATGTTAGCTCGCAATTGCAGTAGGTTTTCAGCCCATTCAGTCAGTTGGCAATGGAGGTAAGCATGTGGCAGAAAACAGCCGCTCATCGCATTGTAAGAGGACAGATCAGAGCTTGGGGAGAAGACAGGGCAAGACTATACACTTTTGAACTCACTCCCAGAGATCCGCCGTACTCTCAATAATCCATGATAACCTCAGCAATCTGGCCTACATGACCAGGCTCCACCTCCTAATAACAAGTGAAATCCAGGACGTTCTTACTTGTCCCTAAAGAAAAAAAAGTACAAAAATATGTTTGTTTATCCATTCAGAGAAAATTCTTTCATAACCAGTTGAGAAAAATTTTTCATGGTCGTTTGTCTACAACTGCCCTTGTTTTGCACATATTTTAACGTAAGAGCAAGCCCTTGAACTGTGTCTGTGCATGATCTGCTCCTCTCACTGAGGTAAGGGTTTTTTAAGCAATAGAATGTTGACTGATTTATTGCCAATAGTCATTTCTCTGCTACCTTTAGTATTGCTTCAGTTATTCAAGATGTTTTATTGGCTCATTCTTGCAGAGTTTTAAAAGAAAACCTTAACCTTTCGGTCCTCAGTATACCCCCGAGGACCTGTTCATGAGCTGAATTTTTCTACTTTTTAAAACTCCAGAGTCAGCTGCAACATAGGTGCTCCTTATTTTGGACCTGGAAAGCTAAGTCAGAGTCAGGGGTAACTGATCAGACACAGAGCCTGGGGACATGGTAGGTTAAGAGGCTGATTTGGAAAGACCTAGGGCAGACTATGGATAATTTATGTTCTTTCAGTCAATTGAATCACATCACCCACCTTCATCTGATCATTTACTTAAAAGGAATTTGGGAACACAATGCATAATTTATCCTTACATAGGATGGAGTTTTTTATGTATCAGTAACTGAGACAAATAATTTTTTTCACAGAGTATTTTATTTCATAGCAAATAGTTAATGAAAAATCCATGTGCATAGTTTTCAAAAGGCAAATATATAGCACAGGGCAGAATGTCAGTCACTCTCTGCTAATTTGTTTACGTTTCAGATTACTAATAACAGACTCTGAATTATCACAGAAAAATATTTGTAAAAGAAATGGAATGATATACATTATTAGCATTTGAATATTTAGCATCTGAAATTGCTTTCTTTAGTTGACATATGGCAAGTAAATTCACTCATACTCAATGTATATAACTCATTCATATGTAGAACTAGAAGAAATGTGTCTCACAATAAAATTATATTTCTTTTTAGTGTTTTTATAAGGATAGCAAAAAGTAAATTTTATGTAATATATCTTACAAAGAACCTTTCTGAGTCAGAGCAAAAGTATTAAAATTTCTGCACTATTGTTACGTTGTCATTCTGATTTTTAAAAACTTCTGATATTACCTCTAGGGAATATGTAATCCGGGAAGAGAAATGCATTCTCTAACTTCATATTTTGGACTTACTTTTTATCTTTTTAAAAATTGCATGTAAGTGAAAAAAATGGCATTACTAATTGACAGCTGCTTATTAGCCAAAGTTTAAATAAGGCATACATATTGCAAAAGTTCTAATTACATCTCTTACAGCTAATTAGAATGGGAATGCTAAAATCATCATTTTAATATGCATCATTTTCTTATTTAAGCTAACCACTTGACTGACAATGATAAAAGATAAAAATATTACATTTAATTAATTATTGTGGGTAGTTCATCAAAAGCTGCCCTCACCTTATAAATACTAAGCAAAAGTCAACTGCATGGCTTATATTGCTTATAAAAGGGAGATATTTTTGTCACTAACAGAATTTATTATAAGACACTAAAATAATTTTTAGGTAGGTCATACATCCTTCCATAAAATTTAATTAAGCCAGTTAAACAGTGTAATTTGTATCCTTCCATAAAATGCACATAAAGTGTGGGAAACATGTGCATTTGAGTGAGGTTAACAAAAAAAATCAGCTGTATTGTTTTGAAATATGAATTTCCAGTCCCTGCAATATTTAAACATAAAATAAACAAGATAGTTAAAAATAACGGTCCGCCTGCTGATGCAAGGCTGCTAAGAGCATTTTTCACAAGAAGATATTTCTGTTATTTCAACTCTTCTTATGTTCATATCTTTCTTCCCATCTCTATTAAAATTCTAATCAAATTTCATAAACTAGTATAGTAAAACTTCCATTATTATTACTTGGCTCAAGTTGTATCTTGCTGTGAGTGTTATCTATTTCCAAGCTACATGTTATATTACATGATAATTTTGATGTTTTCTCATACCTATAACACTGAAAGTATTGCACTCAAATAGTTACCGCCACCTACAAGAACAGAAAGTTTGATTGTTTCTAAAGAATTCATTGAATTCCCTATTCTTAATGGAGGAATGGCATTCCTGATGATGTTGAGCAGAGATTGCTTTACAATAATATTTAAATGTCATTCTAACTATAAAATAAATGATTCTGTGTTTACAAATCAATATGATTATAATTTCCCCTCTTCATTTTATCCCCAATTAAGTACTTGTTATTTTTTATCTTATTTTTTAAAATGGGTTTCAAATGATGATTCAGAATCTTGGAAATATATTTTTTCTGTTATGATTGAAAATGTCATAAAATTATTATTGGTCTGAAATTATAGGCCAGAAATATTGAATTTCATGTTATTATTACTGTTGACTTTGATCAACAGTATCAAGTGAATATATCATAGAAGACAAATATCTAGTTTTAAATTATTTATTGATCACATTTGTAAAATTAAAATAATTAGATGTAATTGTTTAGTAAAATATTTTCATGAAAAATATATCCAAAATATCATTTAAACATATAATTAATATAAGAATTTTATCTAGAGATTTTATGTTTGTTTTCTCATGAATCTTAAAATCTGTTATCATTTTACATATACAGCAACTTTGAATTTCAAAAAGTCATTTTTGCATTCTCAAATAGCTACAGGTTTTAATAGCTATTTCATCACTTCTCAAAGGATATGGAATAGCAATTGAATTTGGGCTAAATTTACTTTGGTTCCATGTTATGCCTACTTAAAAAAAAAAGCAAAAAATATCTTGTCTTTAACCTGTACTTGTTCATTTGAGAACATATCTTCTCCGGTTTTGCATAATTCACAGAAAAAAAAAGAAACTCTAGGAACAAGTGCTCTTGTTCTGTAGTGTAGGATGCTGGGCTAGAATCAGAGCCTCGTGCGTGTGCTTAGTCACTGAGCCGCATTCCCGGACCTTTCATCTTTTTAACTTGCCTAGGATGATGGTGGAAAATATGTTCACGGTGAAACAACAAAAGACTATGTACTATGAAGATTTAAAGTGATGCTTAGTATTATAGACTCCCAATATCACACCCATTTGGTTCTATAAAATGCCTGTATTCTGCCTTTTCCACATTAGATATTTCACTTTCTAAGTCTGACTCTATTTACTAAGCAAGATGATATCAACTTGCATCCATCCATTTACCTACGAAAGCCTCAAATCTACCTGTCATCATGGAAGAGTAGTATTCCATTGTGTACATATAACACAATTTTCTTATCCGTTGGTCAGTCCATGAGCATTTTGCTGTCTTTAACATTTTAGCCATTGCTAGTTTTGCTATGAAAAATGCAGGTATATATGTATCTTTGTTATATGTTGCTTTTAACTCTTTCGGAAAAAATTCCTATAAGAGTTATTACTGGATCGAAGGGGATATTTATTTTCAGCATTTTGAGGAAATTTCATACTGTCTTTCATAGTGGTTGTACCAGTTTACATTCCCACAAGCAGTATAAAAGCATTTCTGTTTCGCCCACAACCTCGCCAGCACTGATTGCTGTTTGAGTTCTTGATATATGCCATTCTTTCTGGGGTTAGATGATACGTTAGTGATGTCTTGATTTACATTTCTCTAATCGCTGAGGATATTAAACATCTTTTCATGTATTTGCTGGCCATTTGAACTTCTTCATCTGAGAATGACCTATTCATTTCAATTGCTCATTTTTAATTGGGTCCTTAATTTTGATGGCCCTGCTTTTTTTCCAGTTCCTTGTATATTTTAGTCATGAGCTTCTGATCTGAGGTTTAAGTGGTAAAACATTTTTCCCATTCTGGTTTCTCTCTTCACTCTGTTGTTAGTTTCCTTTGTCGTGCAGAAACTGTTTTTTTAAATTTTATAGAATCACGATTGTTAAGTCTAGGGGCCATTTCTTTTGCATCAGATGCAAAATTAATAAAGTCCTCATTCACACATCTTCAAGATTTTTCCCCCTATTTTCTCTTTCAGAATGCTCAGTGTTTCTGTTTTGGCACCTAGAACTTTGATCCACTGATTTAATTTTGATACATGGTAATAAATGTGTGCCTGGATTCATTCTTTTGCATGTGGGTAACCATTTCTACCAGAACCATTTCTGAAATAGGGTATCTTTTTTCCAGTGTGGTTTCTTTTTTGGCCCCTTTGTCAAAGATCAGGTAGCTGAGGGTAATAGATTTTTGTCTCTGTATCCTTAGTTCCATTCCATTGGTCAACTTGGCCTTTTTTTCTTTCCAATATTATATAGCTGTTACTTTGTGTTATAACCTGATGTCTGGAGTTGTAATCCCACCTGCCTTGCCTTGTTACTCAGGATTTCTTGGTCTCTTCTGGGTCTCCTAAGGTTCCACATAAATTTAAGACTATTTGTTGTAAAAATATGAATTAGTATTTTGATGGAAATTGCATTGAAGATTTATATAAGTTTTGGCTGTATAGCCATTTTGACAATATTAATTTTGCCTATCCAGAAACATGTAGTGTTTTATCATAGACAATTTTCATTACAATCAGAATTAGGGCCAGAAGGCTGCGAAGTTTCTCTTCTCCTGCTCTTATAAAATATCATACTTCAAATTTAGGCAACCAATAATATAATTTGCATGTTCATGTGAATTTTAAGACGGTGAATTTATAAATAATATACAAACTTGTATATATCAAGCAAATCGAATAATTACATAACAGATGACTATTTGTAATATTTATGGTGTTCGTGCTCACATGATATATTTTTAAAACTTAACAACAATGCCATTATACAATGCTATGTCACAAATAACAAATAACTAAATATACTTATTTCCTCACTGTTTAGTCACTTATTTGTGATCCAGAATATCACCAAACTAAAATTATGAAACAATCTTACAAGGTGATGAAATGGAGTTTTTATTTAAGAGGACAGCATTCAAGTAAACTGATTAATATTTTGTATTTTAACAACAATCAAGTTATTGTTTGGGAAATTTTGGAAGAAAATATTTAGCTCTTTTTCAGATGCAAGAAAAGTTTAGAAAATATATTTTTACCAGTCCACAGCTTAAAGAAAACTGCTGTTTGATGTTTTATATATTTTGAATTTACACAACATTAGCAAAGTTACATACTCTTTGTACTCAGTATTTGCTGCTGTGTTCCAAATATATTAATGTAGAATATAGAGATAAAAGGAGAACTTTGTAAACTTCTATTAGATGAATTCTACTTATATTAACTCAAGCCTTCTTTGCTTTGTTCTAATATATGTAAAATGTTTATAATAAGAATATTGCTGAAATGGAACTTAATGTTTGTGCATGTGCTGTGCATGTACAAAGCCCTGTGATCAAACCTCAGCACACCACTCCACACACACACATACGCACACACACACACACACACACACACACACACACACACAAAGGCAAAATAATCTTTTGAAAAATGAGAAAAGAGGATATATATTTATCAGCAGTAGCAAAACATAGAAAAGTTTAACAATAAAAATGAGGTAATATAATTTCCGTGATGGAAGTGACAGGTCAATGTGGAGAAAAGAGTCGAAGGTCAACCTAATACTTACATGACCTTCATATATGATTTGAGAAGAATCAAAATCAAATACAGAAATAATTATTAAGCAAGTGGCATGGGGGAAATTGAAAAAAAATTTGGAAAACGTAATTTATATAGTTTAGTAAATTATACTAAAGATTTGACTATAAAGCTGAATCCATACAAAAAAGAAAATACAAGTGAATAGTCCTCTATTTAAAAAATATGCTTTTAGTTTTTTGGTCGTTTTGAATGTCTGTATAATTAATGATGAAATTATTTTAGAACAGTTCTCAGAAAATATTCAGTTGAACTGAAGTACAGAAATAAAATTAGCTTTTACTACATTGCTATGGCAATTACTGTTAATTATGATAGTTTTAATTAAGGTTTGAATTATAGCATAATTTTGTCATTAATTCAGATAGAGATCTTGAAAGGGGATGACCATGAAATTAAGGACATAGCACATTCAATAATAATTTTAAAATTGTTTATGATAACTTTAATACT
Source organism: Ctenodactylus gundi (assembly GCA_004027205.1). Classification (NCBI taxonomy): domain Eukaryota; kingdom Metazoa; phylum Chordata; class Mammalia; order Rodentia; family Ctenodactylidae; genus Ctenodactylus; species Ctenodactylus gundi. Next base: position 544,043 of record PVKB01000573.1, read on the forward strand.
TTCAGTGAGCACATATAAAACATTACTTATTTTTACATTTTAAAGTATGTTCAGATAAAATAAGTCATATTCAAAGAGTAGGTTACTTTTTGAATAGGTGTTTATGTGGTTTCTTCAGACAATATTTGATGAACTTTGTTTCCATTTGCAAACATAGCCATTTGTTTTTTTAAGTGTTACTGCTCTTAGAGTGCAAAAACTTTTGTGGACTTTTTCGGACTTGTCTTTCCCTCTCTTCCCTCTTACAGACCTTTTGACATGTCTGCTTCTCTTCACGCTGTTTTATTCAAAAAATGTTTATTGAGTGTCACATACATGCCAGGAAATATGCTAATGTTTTGTTCTTTATCCTCTAACTTCTTCCACCATGGGCAAGTGGTTGCAGGAGAGAAAATTCCTAGCAAAGTTATAAATAAAAGGAGATACAGATAGACATATTTAGTCATAAATAGCTAAAACTAAATATAAACATTAATATTTCACAGTATTCGGCCGATAAAAATTTGATGTTAAGACAATACTACCACCAGGATGTTATTTTGTTTTTTGACATTATCACATAGAGATAAATCTTGAATTACATTTCCAGCAAAACTGTATCATAATTTTCAATATTATCTTAGAACTTTAAGGAACAAACGGTATAAACCAAATATTTGACCTCAGTGGCTACTTTGAAAAAAACATGCCTGCTATTAAGATTGAATATTCATTTAAAAACCCAAATAGTATATTAGTAACTCTTCATGGAAGATGATAATATTGTGTTTCTGATGACAATACTGTAACACTCCACATTTTTTCATCTTATAGACACTAACATATCACTCATTTTTTTATCCCGCAAACACACCAAAGATTGTTACAATTTGTCATTCTTCCCTTTTAAGTTCTTATTCTTTGGAAGCAACCTTTAAGCATGATACATAAAAATATTGTGCATTGATGCATAGATACATTGCGGTAGTTCCACTGGAATATAATTGGCATATCATAAAAGTTACTCAAAGTGTAAAATATGGCAGTTGCTTGTGTCCTAAGTGAGATGTGAAAACATCACTACAACCTAATTTTAGAACTTTCTTTATTTCCAAAACACAGTCATTTGTTGTCACCCCAGTTACTACACACTTCACTCCAAAACACACCCCTCCTACAAAGGCAGCAATTAATTTAACTTCTCAATTCATCATTTATTTAGTCTTTAATGAATGTTTCCTTTCATCTAGTATAATAATTTCAAGTTTTTTCCTATCATATTTCAATTTATTTTACCCTTCGCCTTTTCATTTCACGTGTACGTGCATGCATGCACATGTGCACACACGTTTGTGAATGTGTATGTATTAGTAAATGAACCCAACACCTTTGCACTGAGCTATATTTTCAGATATTTTTCCCTTTGCCTTCTAGAGTCCTAGAATTATAGTCAAATATAACATTATTTGGTTCCTTTTGTTTCTATTTGCAATAAAAATAATAACACTTGCTACTTCCGTCATTGAAATGTAAAAGTCAATGCTATTTTCTTGATGAAGATAGAATCACTGTATGGTTACTTTACATTTTTTAGCCAGTAATCAGTAGATATATTTGTGTTTTACCCATTTTTTTATTAATTAGACTTGTCAAGAAATAATGCATTAGTTTTTGTGTGTACAACTGTTTTCATTTCTCTTTGGGGCATACTAAGGGATAAAATTAGGGGGCCACACTACAATTCTATGTTTTACATTTTGAGGGTTGTCCAAATAATTTTCTTTCATTTCTACTCAATTTTATTTGTATATGTGTGTGGTGTATGTTAACTACATAAAGCTTGAGGAATTGGTGCAAATACATAGCGTATTTTGATCTTTTATGTACATGTCCTTCTTTTCCCCCACTTGTCCCCATGTCTCCGTCCCATCTCTGCAAAGTTTGTCTTCCTATTTTCTCTCTTCTCTCTCTCTCTCTCTTATTTTGCTTTTTTGGACATTTGCGTGTTGAGTTTCTCATATAAATGAAGCCATATGATACTTACTTTTTTGCATCTGATTTAATTCAGTATGTATAATGGTCGCAGTTTGCATTGATTTTCTTACAAAGTGTTCAAGTTTATCTTTCTTTATGGAAGACTCATAGTGCATTGTGTATATATGCTACATTTTCTGTATTTATTCATTTATTCATTGAGAGACATAAAGACTGCTCCCAAGATTTAGCTATTATGAGTTGTGCTGCTATAAACAGGGATATGCATGTGTCACTGTAATATGTCTTTAATTCTTTCAGAAAGATATCCAGAAGAGATGTAGTTTAATCAAATGAGATTTCTATTTTCAGTTTTCTGAGGAACCTCCATACTAACTGTCACAGTGGTTTTACTTGTCTTCATTCCCATAAATAGTGTAAGACGGCCCCTTTCTCCCCACAGCCTTGCTGTTGCCTGATGCTTGTTGAGTTCTCCATGATAGCCATAGTTACGGGAGTAAGATACAAACACAGTGTCGCCCTGATTAGCATTTCTGTAATGGTCAAATATCTTGGACATTTTTTGTATGTGATTATTGGCCATTTGGACTTTGAAGTATTAAAAAAATTTATGCCACCAGACTTGCATGCATCCTTGCCAAAATTTGCTATTATCTGTCTTCTCATAATAGTCCTCATAGTGGGTGTGAAGTGGTAGCTAGATGTAATTTTAATTTTTCATTTTTAGGTGACTAATTATGTTGAGCATCTTTTTATATGCTATAGTTATATTTTTGTTTTAAAGTATACTATAAAATATTCAAGATTTTTATGGACAAATACTAATTGAATGGATTTAATAAAATTTATATATGTGTGTATGTATATATATATATATATATACATATATATATATATGCATATAAATATGTATACTTTTTTGTTTTGTTTTGTTTTTTGCTTTTTGAGTCTGGGCTGCACTCTCTAGTCCAGGCTGAATTCTCAGTGTAGCCCAGGCTGGCCTTGAACTCATGGCAATCCTCCTGCCTCAGTCTCGCAAGTGCTGGGATTACAGGCATACATCACCACACCGAGCTTTTGTAGTACTGGGGAATTGACCCCAGGCCCTAGTATTTGCTAGGGAAAGGCACCAATAGCTGAGCCACACCCACAACCTCTGTATATTATGAATATGCTCACTTATCACAAATATGATGTGCAAACTTTCTCACAGTACATAGCTTATATTTCCATCCTGTTACTAAAGCTTCTCTCAAAGCAAAAGTGTTTAAGGAAGTCCAATTTGATTTTTATTACTTTATAAATTTTTGAAATTTAGTCCAAGAAATCATTGTCTGACACAAAATCACAGCAATGTACTCCAATATTTCTTCTAAAAGATTTGTAGGTTTATACTTCACACTTACACCTATGAGCCATTTTGTGTTCACTTTGTATATGGACTGATTTCGGGGTTAATTTGGATTATATTCGTGATTTTATGTACATATTTTTATAACCCACTTAATTTTGTCAGCATATTATACTTTTGAATATATTTATAAATTAATGTAGTTATAATCTCTTCACTGTGAATGTCAACTTTTGCTACTACACACCTTTACATTGAGACCTATAATATTGGATTGGAAGGATATATGAAAATATAAGCATGTACAAGAGTGGCGCCTTTCTTTGAAACAACAAGGGTAGCCCTGGTAGTGTGCACACCTGTAGTCTCAACACTTGATGAGCTGAGGCAAGAGGGTCACAAGTTTGAAGCCAGCCTGGAGCATAGTATCACCTTGTCTCCAAACAATATCATCATCAACAAAAACCACAACAAACAAATGAGCAGTTGTCCTTGCTAGTACTTTGGAGTATTGTGCAGAGAAAAGCACAGTGAATTTCACTGAAGTATTGATTTGGTAACCTCTGGTGACATCGGAAAAAATGAATGTACTCACTCAACTAAACACACAAAATTGAATTTCTTTTCTGTATTCTATTTCCTTTCCGGACAAAATTCTATGTATATTTCAGCTTTCTACACAATGTTACAATACCTAACATTTGTTTAACTTGTTTTGTCTGCCAGGTACTTTGCTATATGTTTTTCATAATTTCATGTTCTGAGTACATGGGTATAGTATTTTCAGCCTTAGAGATAATAAGTATCAAGCAGTTTACAGAGAGCAACCCATTAGCTGTTAATTTTTAGCAAATTCTTTATATATTAACGATAGATGTACAATAATTGAATGATGGTGGAAAGAAGCTACTGGTAGTTATTATTGACAGATTAGGTATGCTGTGTCTTCTGAACGTGTCAATCTTTCTACTGTGTCTTAGGAATGCGTGCCGCAGGTTTTAAGTAGCGGTCTTATAGTACAAACTCAGTCTATTTTATTAGAACCAATATTTTCCATTCTCTTTTTCCCTTTCCAAAAGATAACGTGAATGATAGATTGTAAATATTATAATAATTTGAATAATAGATTATAAATGTAATTATGGAAAATGTTACTTTCTAAAACAAATCAGCACTTGCATGATTTTATATCCATTTCACACAATTTTACATCTTTGATATTAATACATTTTTATTCTGTTTATGTCACACAAGTAAATAACTATGAAAACATATATACTTATAGTGCTGTAAATATATACAAAGTCACATTTTATCATTGCTTGCAGTATTAGAAAAGATACAGATTGGGTTATTTTTACTATTTCTTTTTGGCGCTTTACCTTAAATTTGTAAGCCAAGGATGTATGGAAAATCTGGGTCACAGAAGAGTACGTCACCTGACATCTAGTGAAGATATAGCACTAGTAGATGGGAACTTGGGATGCATTCTGTGATGAATATAGCACGGCTGCTCTTTAAGCATGATAGGGGTTTCTGGAACAATCCTTCTTCCGGAGCTGCAATAAAATATATGAGCAACAGAAACAAAAGTATGCGAGAAAACTTATAGTGGGAAACGTAGTATATGGTTAGAATTTGTTCTGTATTATCCTCAAAGCTTATCCCTAACATCAAAACTCTTAAGTAATGATTTTACTTTATTATTTTTATTCTAATTTGTACATATCATTTACTTTGTATTTTGTGGTGGAAATTTTCAAACTACTTTCTTCTAGCTTTATGAAATGTACAGTAGCTAATTGCTATCTATAGTCATCATAATGTGAATTAGTACCTCAGAGATTCTGCTCCTGTCCAACTGACCCTTAGTGCTCCTTGACTAACTGTTCCCACTCTTCCCCACCCCCTTTGGCCACTGTCTTCAGCCTCAGAAAAGACCAGTTTTTGAATTTTTATGATATCATCCTTTCAGAAGTCCACATATGAGGGATATTATGTTGGAGTTACCTTTTTCCTGTTTTTTTTTAAATTACTTTTTACTTAGTATATGGATCTCCAGTTCCAGTCATGTTGTCATAGTGACAGACTTCTGATCTCTTTATAAATAAGTAGTATTACATTGTATATATGTACTATTTTCTCTTTCTGATGGACACATATATTGTTTCCATGTCATGGCCATTGTGAATAGTGTTGCAATCAATGTGAGAGTGTAGACATGTCCTCTACATACTGATTTTAATGATTCTGTCTACGTACCTATTAGTGGGATTGCAGAATTGCGTGACAGTTTCATTTTTTAAGTATTTGAGGAAATCCCTTACTCTGTTCCATAGTGTCTCTGGTAATGTGTATTTCTATCAACAGTGTTCAGTTGTTCCCTTTCTCCTCATCCTTACCAATTCTTGTTATCTTTAGTCTTTTTTGATATTAGTCAAGAGAACAATTTTTACCAGAGTTCAGCAATCTGAAATTCAGCCAGCCAGGCGCTTGATGGCTGTGGATGCCATAGTATCAGCAGGAAAGACTGCTCTACTCAGTGGCAGAACTTGGCACCATCCCTATGGTGCTGGCTTTGCAGTCATCCGGAATGAAAGAGTGGTGAGATTAGGAAGGCTTCCACCCAGATTTCAGAAGAAGGCCTTGGAGGGCATGCAGTGTTCCTCTGGGAGAGCTGTGCATGAAGTTGTGAAGGATACACCTAAGGTGCATTGAAGAACCTAGAAATTTGGAGATGTTAGAAACATAGATTATTTGCTGAGGAAAGCCACTGGTTATGAACAAAATTTAACCTAGAAGTGGCAAAATACTGGGGCTTGACCCAGAAGGAGCCTGTTCCTAGCACAGGATCTGGAAGTGTATATGTTGACTCTTTAGTGACTAATGATTTTTTTTTTTTACCTTGGTCATTGTTATAAGTTGCTGAAACAATGTTCTGTCTCCCGAATAGTGGGTTTGTAAAAAAGAGATTCACTTAGCCCATCTTTCCTTCCTAAATTATATGTCCAGTAGACCAAATATCTGACTGAGAAAGATTTTCGTTTTAGTCTTGCAACCAGTAAATACAGTTTCCTAATAAAATACTGGATTTGTACATGATCGTTAAAGGATGCTAAAACCATTATATAAAACCTTGATTCAAAACTTCGTAATGGAAGAGTTAGGATGGTGCCATCTGACCCCACTAGTCATTCTAGTCTTACTACATATGATACAATAGAGGGTAAGAGTGCAGACCCACTTCTGAAGCACTGCTGTCCAGTGAGAGAGAGAGAGAGAGAGAGAGAGAGAGAGAGAGAGAGAGAGAGAGAGAGAGAGAATCTAATTAACCATTCACATTAGGCTATCAGTTCACTGAAATTTTAAAGAAATATGTAAATGCTAAGTGATGTAGACAGTAACCAGCCAAATCCAGAATTAGATTGTCAATACAATAAGGGAACTGGTTTCTCCTATAAATGAATGAGGGAGGAAGGGAGCAGAGGGCAGTGAATTGACATTGATGAAAATAGCATGGTACACATAAAAGCAACAAAATTTATTAATTTTTTTATATTCTAGCATTGTGGTTCTTTCTATCAGGAAGGTCATTTGGGGATCTTGCTCACAATATGGCTAGAAATAGAAGTTCAACCTACTTTCCAAAGAGATAAATAGTACAGTTATTTTTGTGCTTTTGTGTCATGCCTTAGTTTTTTTTTAAATGGAAGTAGTATGAATATGTTAAAACTTATAAGTACATTCACTGTTTTTCTTAAAAGTTGTGTGTAATTGAACTTATAAATCTGCTTTTCTTCTTAAAAATAGAGAGAGAGGCGATGGAGGTTTTTGCCAGATACAACACTAGAGGGGTGGGACCACCCAAGCCCTTGGGAGATCATGCGTTACCACACTGTACTGTACCCCAAATACGGACACAGACCAAGAGGGTTTAAAGGAGCTACAGGATTTATTTCTTGCCCTGCTTGGTTTAAAACTTGCTTTGATTGAATTGTTTTATAGCTTCCTATTTCTCCCTTTTGAAACTAAGATATTTACTCTGTACTATTGTATGTTGGAAGTGTTTAAATTTTTCAGGAGCTCACAGCTAAGAGTTTGGCTTGAGGAGACATTAGATTTGGCCTTTAAAGCTGCTGAAACTTTCAAAACTTTGGCAACTCTTAGAGAAGGACTAAATGCATTTTCATAAGAAAGTTGTGAGTCTTTTGGGGGCCAAGGGTGGAATGTTGTGGTGAGGATCTGCAATGTCCCCCAAAAGCCTCATGTGTTTGGTTGTAGTGAGATACCTATGGAAGCATGCACTGTCATGTGGTGGGGCCTGGTCAGGAGGGGTCGATTATACACATGTGTTGGATTATGCGTATGTAGTAGATTATAAGCATGTTGCACATTAATAGACATGTGATCTGGAAGGGACACGTCGTTAGTGGCAGAACACAGGGGCTTGACCAGGAAGGAGTCAATTACTAGCAGACACCCTGGAAGTGTATATATGCTAGTTCCACCCTCCGTCCCTCGCTTGTCTTTCTGTCAGCCATGCCCCTAACAGCTTTCCTCCGACTCACCCCTGCCATGTGCTTCCACCATTACCAGCTGCCCATGAACAGACTGAGACTTTCGGATCTGTAAGCTAAAGTAAATCTTCCCCGCCTTATGTTGTGGATGTTGGGTATTTTGTCCTGGCAACAAGAATTAACTAAGATAATATTATTCAAGATGCTGTTGCACATAAGCTTCTGAACTGGCATCTAATTTTATTTAGACCTAGTAAATATTAATTACAGCATTAATCTTGTATCTATTATTTTGTATGTTTTTAGTAAATACCTTTTTATACCTTTAGGGTCATATAATCTTTGTATTTATTCCTATAGCTCTGGGGTAGGCTTTGTTTTGAGCCATATTCCAGCTGTTGTATCCAGCTTTTATGGTGTCATGTTTTCAGTATATAACTGAAAACATGGTCTATTACGTCAACCTTGTCCTCAAGCTCTGACACCCTGTCCTCACAAAGATTAAACCAGCTACCCATGTTTTCAATTTAATTTTGTATAATATTAGAAAATTACTGCCTATATCTGTAGAAATAACATATTGACATTTATGAATAAAATTGTTAAGGCAGCCAGGTACAAAGCAACTTCGTAAGCACGGCAAAGCACTATAATTTTTAGACTTGCACAAAAGCAAAAAAGGATTTACAGGTTCACACGTGCAGTAAATCCTTTTTAACTGATGCAAGTAGATGTAAGGATAGACAATACATTATGAGTACCTCTGACGCTAAGATTTAGAAGAACATGACAGTGAAGGTATTTATCCTCAAGGATCCTAACAGCATCAGAGACAAACTGGTAGAGAAGTACATAAATTACCTTTGTAGCAGATCATTGAATCATGCAATTTAAAATAATAAAACTGTAAATATTTATATTTCCCAATGTCTACAAAATGTACATATTTTCTTCACATATTCCTTTTTTATGAAGTCATAGATTGTTTTGTTCTTATTGCATCCATAGTGATCAGATCGCCATGTTTTTGTCAGAAGTAGTTAATTGTGATTAGCAGCTCTAGGGCTGAATCTGCATGCAGCTTGAAATTGTATATTCTAGGAAGTAAAAATGTTACATTCTATATCTTGTGGTTAGGATCTGGAGTGTCCCCCAAAAGTGTCATGTATTTTAATGGAACCATGTGATGTTGGTGGATTGGAGTCTGGTCTGGATGGGTGGATTACAGTTAAGTTAGGATTAATGGTGTGTAGTGGCCACACCTGGGTGCAAGAGGGACTAATTACTGGGCGGAGACCTGAAAGGATACATAGGCTGCACCTGCCTTCCGGGAGGATTGCGGAGGGTGGGGGGGGGGGGGGGGGGGGGGGGGGGGGGGGGGGGGGGGGGGGGGGGGGGGGGGGGGGGTACGGACGGACTAGTCTCAACTGGTCTCAGCTTGTCTTCCTGTTTGTGATGTCCGGGGAAGCTGCCTCCGCCTCTGTCTCTGTCCTGTACTTGTTGCCGGCCACCCCTGAATGGACTGTGACCTTCGAGACTGTGAGCTAAAATAAACCTTTCCTTTCCTGAGTTTGTGGGTGTTGGGTATTGAGTCACAGAAACGAAAAAGTAACTAAGACACTATATGATCATGAAATCATCTAGCAGTGTCTTTAATTATTTTATTACATATATCATACTTACAAAAATCATGAAGTCTATGTATTTACGATGTATCTGTCACCAATACGGCTTAAGCTAAATAGAGGAAGTTAAGAGATCATAGTTCTCTATGCAAGACATAAAATGGAAGTGAAATATATAATAATACTAAAATTGCACACACCGTCTCACCATCATGCTCACCCAGGAGACATTGCTCTAGGAATAATAATGATATTCATGCTTTCACTCTTCATTTAGCCATTCAGCCTTTGAAACATTAACTGAAATGACAACTGGGTGAGAAATTAGTGACAACTGTGATTTTTTTTAAATGCAGTTATAGGTAATGAGAAATTTGAGGAAGTTGAGGAATTTGACAGTTGAATGATTTTCGCAAAACACTATTGAGAGAAAATAAGGCACCGTCTTAGGGAATCTCATTAAGTTTCTTGCAGTGTATTTTCTGATACATTTTAGTAGAAATTGAAACACGTCTTTTGAAGAGAAGAAAGAGTTGAATAAATTGTGAATTAGGATATGTTGTCTATTCAAATACACTTAAAATATGTCATAACAGTCATTCCCAGAATCCTAATTCAAATTTTATTAAAAAGTAGTTTTAAAGGAAAGCAAGAGGAAAATGAAAGAAACAGAAATCCATGTTACAAAATAAGTCAGAAATTTCAGCTTTTCTCCGGGGCAAGATTCTCAAGAAATAAATTGGATCAAAACTGTGTCCACTAATGCACTTTGAAGAATATGCTATATCAACATTCTTCATCAAATGCCTATTTGTTATTAATTTATTTTATCGTGTTTATTTAAAATATAGCATGCACACACATATAATATTAACAGTCAAGCAATCTTATCTATCAAGCATTGTTGCAGCCAGCACGACCTCAACTGCTTGGTTAGCCAGGGGCCTGGCTTGGCATGTGCAATTAAAAAATGATCCACTCAGGCGGGCTTGTGGAACCTCCCATGTACTGGACAGAACAAGTTTATCCTTTCCTCCCAGCCTTACATACTCCGGGAAAGCCCAGGGCCCATGCTCAGAGGGAACATTTTAGCAGATCTTACAAGTGGCCCCTGTGAGGCCTTTTTCACCTCCTAAGTAAGTCACAGCCCCTGCTTACAGATCTCCTAGGTCAATTATGGTAATTTTTTGGAAGTCAACCTTTTGTCCTCCTGGAGCAGCCTTGAGGGTCCTCCTCTTTGCTTTGAAATTTGTGCAATCTAGAAATGCAGAAGAGCCAAAGGGCTTTCCCATCTTGAATGGGGTCTAAGTGGAGTTTGGCAAGAAGGAGCTGTAAATAGTTTGCGTTCCCACAAAGCATATTCTATACGTTTATTTTTTCTTTGTTATTAGAATACTTAAAATCTACCCTCTGCGAATTTGCATCCTACTATATAGTGTTAATGCTTATAGTGTTCATGTGCATTAGACCACTACTTCTATTTACCTACCTACGTCCTACAAACCTACAACTTTGATCCACGTGACCTACATTTCCAATTTTTCTTTTCCTGCCTAGTAACCAGTGTGTTACTCTACTTCTGTGTGTTCAGCATGTTTTAGTCTATGTACAAAAGAGATCATACAGCGTTTTTGACATATTTCACTCATGTTTTTGCACAGGACAGTCTATGCATGTTGCATATACAATGGAATAATGTCTGATTTATAACATCATGAATAATGTAGTTTGCACCCATAATACTTTTAATGTCGAAAACAACTTAATTTTGAACTTAGTATCTAAAAAGATACACTGACGGGAAAATTAAAGTCTTTATCAGTGACAGGCCATGCTTTTTTCAAAGCTTATATTTATTTTCAAGCTTAAATTAGTTTAGCTGTATGTAATAATTTAGCTATGATTAACTAGGTTATACTTATGCAATGTTATTTATTTGTTTGTTGATTTGTTAAGAGTTTGTATGCATAACTTCAAAGATTGGAACCGATTTATATTTCTAGAAGAAAATAATAAACCATATACACTTTAAGGTAATGCCCTCACAATAGTTCACAGCAGATATATATTAACATTGTACAGAAATAACATGTTATCATTCACTAATATGACCTTGACCTTGCATTTATAAGTATAGTTACCTTTATTGTGACACAATCTTCATTTCAGGGATTATGTAAATTAAATTCAGTGTGTTGTTTTCTTACACTTTTACAGAGTAATGCAAACTTCGGAGATTATTGTTTTATTTCTATGCATTGATAAGGCCGAATAAGAGTTATCGTTATCTCGTTGATTAGAAATTCAGGAATAACAATTTCCCCCAATTGAGCACATACTAGTGGGAAAAGCATACTTCAGATATAATTCTGTACATAATGAAAGGAAAGTATTTTTTTCAGATCATCAGTGTTAAGTACAAAAGCTAACACTGCTAGGAAGACACCAGACCTTTAAATTCTTCCCATAGGAAAAACCAGATATGACCAGATCAATCTATCTCTGTTTTAATTTATCCATGAACTTTGTTCTTACGTCAAATCCATTCTGCAATATTGGTGAAGTTCAACAAACATGTTTGGACGATTAAATGCAGCTGTATAGTTTAACTTGATTTGTTTATGTTAAGAATAGATTGGCAAGTCAATATAAGAGCTTTTCTGAAATTCTCAAGTGCTTCGGCCTGCGAATCAGAAGATATGTGTGCTACTTCTAGCTCTTTTTGTACCATTTGCTTTGAGGAAAATCTCTCAGGTTGTTTATGGATTACTCTTCTGTCAGATGATAAGGATCAGTCTACCCTGCTTGACTGCTGATTGCTTGAGAGTATATAGGAAGCACAGACTCATATGAAAATTAAAAGAACTGTGAATCTCATTGGATTCACATAACTCAGCTGTAAAGATACTCATGCTTCTAATGGTTCAGGTTTTTAAAAACGTTAGTCCATCTTACACATTGGCATAGGAAAAGGATGTTGGACCTGATTCATTAACGTGAAAAGGAGGCTAACCACTAGATTTCCATCTTCTCAGAGTACAGGTCTATCTTCTGAAAATCATCTGCATAGGACCGACTTGAGATCTCCTACAAATGTAATAGAGTCCCAGGAGTTTCTTTCTTGGGAGGCAGCATAGCTAAGTGCATTAACTCATAGAGAGGTAGCCCAGCACCGGGATTTGCATTTAACATTTGCATCCAACACCCTTGCTAATGAGCACGTATGTCCTTCCATACAGTCCTTAACCTTGCTGAGTTTCAACTGGAAAATAAGCCTGGAGAATGTCATTAATTTAGTGACCTAAAAATAACATTTTATATGTTGTGTCACTGTGTAACACTGTGTGTTTTGTATCACTGTATGAAATGTTGTCTCACTGTGTAGTTTCCTGTAAATTTAAGTAAATAAAACACAGGCACTGGTGATACCTGGAAAATTTGAGGCAAATATTGGGGAAATAAATTTTTCATAGGCAATTAAAAAATTTAGAACTTTCTTATTCTATTTCTTACAGTAATCTTTGTTTATTTACTGACAAATCTGCTGTGCATTTCTTTAGACTACCTACCATATTACTGAGCAATAGTTTAAAACATAGGAAAAACTCTAGAATGTGTAAGCATTTATAAATCTCATAGAAGGTCCAATTATATGCTGCGTAACAGCATATAATTTTTTAAATAGTAAGAGAATAATTGATTTATGCTTTCTTCTTGCACCGTGAGTATTCTGTGGGACAGATATTTATTTTCTCAGTTTCTAAATACATTTGTGATGTGAGTGAAAACGTATGTTACGCACTAAATGGTCACAAATATAAATTAGACTATATGAGATTACAATAGAGTTCAGTGATTATTTTTATTTTGATTGTGATGTTAACTAAAACCTGTAATGTATCACTTCAGTGAGAATTTGAAGCCAGATGACCGATTATTGGAGATCTACTATAAGATATTGTAGTTATATTGAACATTTCTGTGTTGTGCACTTGAAAAGTTGTTAGCATAAAACTCAACAGTTCTGGCCATAATAAAACACTACGTAAAAATTAACTATCAGAAACAAGAGATAACATTGACTTGCCACCATAACAAATGGGGCATTTTACACATTAGTCTTTTGCATTCCTACTAGGTGCCAATAAGGTAAATATTTACTCACTGATATCCTAAAGATCATTTATAGAATCAACATTTTGTATGAAATTTGTGCAATACTTAGATTCTGTGTTAATTTTCATTTTTAAGTAGTAAAATTTGCATAATATTTGTTCATTTAAATGTATGCCAACAGTTTTTCTTTAAGGTTATCTTTTTTTCCCTACACAGAGCAATCTGTCACACAAGAGAAAGTAATAAATATCTGCAGAGGTTTTTCAGCATTCAAGAACATATCCTTACTAAAGCATTCATGTTGCTATGTTACATTTTGCAGTGTTTGTTCTAAAAAATTGAGTCATACCTTGAACTTATTCACAATTCAACCATTTCTTTAAGCACAATCAGAGCTCAAAGTCACAACCTGCTCTTCAAGCTGCACCTATGAATAGCAACCACATGGCTGCACACCTAGCCGCTGGTGGAGATCCTCAGGCTGAGGGTCCTACCTGGTTGCTCCTATCATCCATCCCTGTGGCTTATCCTTCCTCCCTCAGGGGTTTGCAGGACTTGGGTATCAGAGGAACTTTTATACAACCCTCCACCCCTTGCTTTGACTCTTCTTTCTGACACCTCTTTAGTGATGTTCTCTGAACCATGGAAAGGGCGAGATAGATGTCCATCTTTGGCTAACCACTGGCCTTCTATGCCACAGCAGCAGTCACTGTCCAGAGCTTGACCAGTCGTGAGTCTCTGTAGCGCACCTTCCATGACAAAGAAGTTTCCCTTCAAGATCTGTGAGTGTGAGCACAGATGATTACAAGGCAATTTAACAGGTACATTTGGTCCATCTAACAAAACAGGAGCTTTTACTTCCCCACTGAGCCCCATGATCTTCTCAGAAACAAGCTTTAGACCAGGTTTACAAAACAAACTGAACTCCTTCCTGTGGAGCAGACCTTAAATCCCATCCCCAATCTTTTGGTTCTATCTACAACAGTCCTGCCTTCATTATACCACTAGGCATATCTTGCCTGGCATTTTGGCATGTTACACACCTGGCCGTAGCTGAGCAGGAATGTGGGTCACAATTTTTATCCAGCAGTGTGCGTACTACCCCCTGACACCACAGAAACTAGTCCGTAGTGAGGAAGGCTCTACCTCAGTCTCAGTCTGATCTCTCTGCATCCTGCATCCAAAGTATGTGGAATTGTCAGCAATAGGGTCTCCTGTCTCTTTCCAGCATACAACCAACAACAGTGGCAGTAGCTTGTAATGCTTTGGCGCCCTCAGGGGCGTTCCTGGCCAACAATTTACAGACAGGTAGCCCACCACTTGCACTAGGTTTTGTATTTAACATTCATAGGGCTTCTGGGAATGGCTTTTTCCATCTATGTTAGGTCCAACATCATTTATTCTATTTATTTATTTATTAGTTCTTGCTTTAGCAACATATTTTTTCTTCTCGCTTAACAGAGGCCCAGTATGGTTGCAAGACTAATGGAATACCACTGGACTTGGTAGTGTCCACACAGGTGAGGGCATATTCAGAACACCCACTGGTAGGCATGGACCTTATATAATCAATTTGCCAGTCCTTTATGGGACAGGATGACCTATGTCTTGTCCCATTATAGCATCCTTACACTAAGCCCACGGCCAAGAACAGGGCTCAAATGACTGCACAGCGTATTGGATGACAGAATAGTTTACAGGAATGCCAGCGTCTTTAGGTATTTTCCATCCTGTGTTATCTCCCCTGTGGCTAGACTTTACATGAAGTCAGTGAGCAGCCGCCAGTGGCACTTGAGGACATACAGAGCATACTTGGTAAGGGCATCTTCTTCCTCATTTCCAGGAAGAGTCAGTGGTCTGAGGACTGCCATGTGATAAGCTGCCTGGGACTCTGCTACTTGAAGGATCTTACTATAGATGTATTTTTGCCATCTTTGCCCCCATACTGGGTTTCTCATCACCTGCCAGGTTTTCTTTTCCTTTTGGGGCATCTATAAAGTCAAGCCTTAGAATATGACCAAATTGTCCATGCAGAATGACATTGGTCAAACCTGTTGGGGCCCTCAGGGCCCGAGAGCCTCAGCATTGCAGACCTTGGCCACGTTCCTTTCCACGAAGAAGCATTTACTGTCTGGAATTTAAGTCAGGTGTTCTTCTGCTTGAAATTTGGATCAGGTGTTGAACCACGGGACTGTTCTAAAGAGAAGTCCCAAGGTGGGGTGATGGGCCTGGAGAGTTTGTTAGCCTATTAGATTGCTTGTATGCTAATGTTAGCCTATTAGATTGCTTGTATGTTAATGTGGGTATGGAAGGGTATTTAAGCTTGGGCTTTGCGGAATAAAGAGAGTCGAGTCGAGTCAACGTTCCACGATCGAGAGAGTCCGTGTGGTGTCTTTGCCGGTCGAAGACGCCACACAAACCCGTGATTTACTTCTAAGCATACTTCTCACAACTCAGCCCACTCTTCTCTTTTTTGTTTTCCAACCTCATGGTATCTGTTTTTACTTGCAGTGCTGGAGCAACCCATTTTTTTTTCTGATCCCCATGCTGGTACCATTTTTGTACCAAGGATTTAAGGGGACAGGTGATGTTCTTTTCAGCAATCTGATTTGACTATAGGTTCAATTACTAGAGGCTCAATGACTTGAAAGGACACAGATCCTGGCACAGTCTGCATGGCATTAATGATTGGGCCTGGACACACCACGTCATTTTGCTGTACAAACGCATACCACTTTTCCTGTATTTTTTGTGCCACCTCAGACACAGATTTAGTCAAAAGACTTCAGTCCATTCTGCTAATGAACAAGCAGGTCTTAGTTACTGAAGTGGAAACAGCGATGGGCTCCACCTGTTACAATGTTGTATGTGCAGCTAGCCATTGCCACTCCAGTGCTGTACACCAACCTTCTGCCTAATTCTATATCAAAATCCTATTAGAACTGTCTCTCCCATAGGTACCTCTGAACATCTTGTGATTTCTAACAAAAAACAATACACTGGGGTCCTGGGGCACATATTTTTTTAGCTAGTCCTACAAGGATCTTAGGCTGCTCAAACGCCTTTTGAGCCTTCCTGTCCCAATTCCATGTGCCATTTTAAAATAAAATCACACAAGAGATGAACAACTTGGGCAAGGTGTGGTGATTCGGCAATACTCTAGGAACCCAAAATATATCTGCAGCTGTTTCACATTTACTAGTGTTGACTGTTGTAGAATTTTAAAAATAGCTTTGTCAAGCATCATGCACATCTTATCCAACCATGAGACTCCTAAGAATTTTCCTGCTGTTTTTGGCCATTACCCCTTGCGGGGATTAGTCTCCCGTCCTCCTTCTTTAGGTGAGTTTATATTTCTTCTAAATGGTTTTCCAAGTCTGTAAAACCCTCAGTGGTCAGTGTTATATCATCTATGTAATGATTCCCTTTTAGATGAAGGGCAATATTTAAAAAAAGCAAGGTTCCAGGCCACCATCGCGTGACAAATACTGGGGCTGTGGAGGTAACTTAGGGGAAGTACTTTGAAGGTCTATTCCAAGTGAATGCAAACTGGTCTTAGGGTCAAGCAACTAAAGGGATACTACAAATGCTTTATCAAGGCTACGGCAGCATGGAAAGATCTCATACTTGTATCAGTTATTCCTCCAAAACAGAAAAGTTGAGTACAGTAGCATGCATGAGAACACTACCTTATTTAATTGTGTACAATCCATGTTCACTGTCCATGGCTTTGGGCTGGGTGAATAATTTCTACTCTTTCTAACTCCATGATTGTTTCTATGATTTTATTATAGCCACAGGGCAGGTTATACTGTTTGATAGTCACCACCTCACTTAGGGAAGGCCCATTTCTAGGTTCTCATCTTGCTCAGTCATGTGTAACTGATTTTGCATTTTGCGTTTTCAGGTGAACTTTTCAATATTGGTATGCAGGGTGTGCTCCTATAGTATAGTCACTCTAGAATATTCCAAAGAGAAGAAGTGCTTACATTGTACCCCTGGTGGGGGTGTAATTATCCATCCTGATAAGTTTAGTTCACTGGCTCCATTTTTGTCCATATTCATCAACTGCTACCCATTTTTTTTTTCTCACGCTGTTAGGAGTTATCATGAATTAAAGTACACAAAGCTCCAGTATCAGCTAAAGCCCAAGTATCTGACACATTTGTAGAGCACCAGTAAATTTGTCATGTTACATGGTGCCTCTAGTCATCACGTTTGGTCCTCACTTGCAGGCAGCATTGACTACTCTTTCAGAGAAGTGGCTGTGGAGGTAAGTGCTCTAGTGTACTTCCTTCCTCCATATGGAATGAAGCGGGGACCACCTCAACCTCCCTGTCTCCCACTTCTCCAATTCTTTGTGAGGCTACAAAGCATCCCAAGGACCCATCACAGCAGAATTTGGCTTCTCATCCTTTTTCCCCTAGGGACTCTGCCTCAGCAAATGCCTCTCCACTTTTGTTTCTAAGCAGTGGTGGACATGAGCCAGAACCTATTTTTTCTTTCTCTCATGTCCTCCTTTCATTTCTTTGGTGAGTTGTTTATCAGGCTTTAAAGCCTTCCAAAGACTCAAAAGCACAGTATCTGGCTTTCTATCATTTTTTCCCCTAGAAACTTCAGCTTGACACAAATCTTGCCACATTTGCATCCCATTGTCTGATTTTCTCATTTCTCATCCCTTATGAGTGTGTTAGTCCCTTACACACCTGATTTATATGATGGTTTAAATTGATCAGGCCCACCAAAGCCTCTCTTACCTCATAAAAATCATGTCTCACCATGGGGTTCAACAAAGCCACCAAAGCCCTGTCCAATTCATGAAGTCCCTGCTAAATCAAATTTATTTTTAACTCTCCTGTGAATCCAGTTATATCAGGCCTGGCAAACTGGTCATAAAACCCCCTGTCTCATTTCTAATTCTCTCAGTAACACCTTTCCTTTCTCTATTGTCCTCCAACCACTGGTATTCATGGAGATACCAGCCAGTGGCAACCAAGTGTCCCTAAGGTCTCCTGTAAACTACTCCATTATGGACTCATTTCTGTCATATTGCCGTAGGCTGTACAGTCTTCCTCTTGGTGAGAGAAAAGTAGTTACGTTACTCAGTTTCTCTGTTTCCTCAGCACTCAGACTGATCCCAGTTCCCCCATGTCCCACGCTTCAGGGAATCAGGCTGAGAAAGACTCGTTCATTTCTTATTTGAAAGTCTTTCCTATTCCACGCAATTCAATTCCATGTATTTCCCATACTGAGCCATTATTTATGCCCCCTCTACATGTTGAATGATTGATTTTTACCTTCTTGTCTCAAAGTTAGACCTAGAGTTCTTTTCCCCCACATCTACTCAGTCATCTTCCTCTTCACTGTATGATTTTCCCAGGTTCCACCATTTTGGCTCCCACCTGCAGCTCTTTCGCACACCTTCAGCTTGTATTCTCTTTCCCTTGGATGCAGCTAGCAGCGGTAAACGGCAAATCACCGCCTCAATCTCACTCTCCTGTTTCTCCATCTTTCTTGCCAAATCCGAGGCTGTTGCACAGACCAGCAAGCACATGTGCCTTTCCTGCTGCAATTCTGCCCTTACGTAGGCATATTCGTTCTGAGAAGACAGGTGAGCCTGATCTGCATGCCTTATCACCCACAGCAAAGGACGTGCAACTGATGCTACTACTGCTTGTGATTCTGCTTTATTTATGAAACTCCCAGATTGTAACGATTTTTTTAAAACTCTGGAACTCTTTGCAAAGAAGCTCAATTCGTATACAGCTTGGCCTTTATTGCATGTCCTACCACCTGCTTTAGAGAGTGTGCAAACATCCATGCAGCAGGAATGCACGCCACCCCGTAGTACGTGGGGAGAGGAAGCCACACTGTGGCTCCTCGTGTGGATTAGTCTCAGTCACACATTGCGAGATCCATGCAAGCGCTCCTCTCCAACCATCTCTGATCCTATCAGTTCCATCTGTCCCCATTCAGATACCAGGCGTCACCTGAGTAGCTTTTCGTGGGGAGATGTGAGTGCCAACTATTCACTAGACATAGAGCACAGTGGACAGGGCAAAGTAGCTGTGGTACCAACTTCCAGTTTGGTGAGTCAGTGAAATTATTGGGGTTACTTACAGAAGTATGGATGAGGAGTTAATTACAGAGACATAGTCGAGGGGCGAACTACTGAAAAGCCATTCACGTCACCTCACCGGAAAGCTCATGCAGCATAGATGACGAAGCTGCTCGTGGCCTCAAGGGCTCGCTGTTTTCGGGTCAGCTGCATTTCTCTCAGGACTGCTGCATCGCCCTCATTCAGTCCTTTGCCTTTCTTGTTGACTTCTCGTGCTCTGGCCTTGTGGTCTGAGCAACCAAAATACCCCAAGATGCAGTGGCCCTACACATGCCTAAGGGCGTGTTCCAATGCCGGTCAGCATAGGCCATGCCTGGTGGGTGCGCTTCATGAGGTACACCTACAGATAATGACCAGGCAGCTGTGCACACCCAGGCACAGGTGGAGATCCTGGCCCTTCGGAAGGCTCCACCCAGCCAGTCTTACTATGTGCACCTGTGAGATGTCACTCCTCCCATCGGAGTTTGGAGACTTGCTAAACGACAACATTGAACGTGAAATCATAAAGGGGTGCAAATTATTCAGATCCTTTTAGTATAAAATAACCTTAAGTATGAAATAAACTATGCAAAAATAAGTCATTCCTAAGTCCTTTTTATAGTATTTGTGATTTCATTGATGCCCTGGCCTCTGAAATGACAGTGTACTTTTCTCTGTGTGAACTGCCAAGCAGTTTCACAGATCAGAACATCTAGCGTCTTTCAGGAGTAATAAAAATTATTGTTAGTTTATTTTATGAAAATGAGATCATCTTAGTGACTTGTCATACTATATGTACAAATAGTTCATCTTTTACCTTGTTTCAGTGGACAGAAGATGTTTTACTTTTTTTTCCTCAGCCTTCTTTTGTTCCAGTGAATATTATACCTTAGCATCACCACGATACCTATATCATTGACAGTATTGCACTTACGTAACATTCCAGAAGATGCTTTGACCTATAGCTACATTCTTTTTCGAGAACAAGGTATTAGAGGACGAATATAGTGGGAGCTTTTATCTTTATCAGTAAATGAAGGAGACTTATGAATGATTCAGCAGTATTGCCAGCAATACTGAAAATAACCATGTGTATCAATAATTGCTTGTTTTATGGCTACGTACACAGGCTATTGAGTGTCATTGTACTGTTGATGCCTTTCTACTGGATACAAAAATACCATAGTATTCATGGAACATTCCCAACAGCTAAGTACCTCAACTTGATAATGTATAACTGACAGTCAAAGTTGTTAAATTAGTCATAGTCATATAATTTTTGTTGAATAAAATAGTTGATATGATAACCTTGATTTGTCATACTCTATCTCAGTTCTCTTATTTTTATGTGCTACTACAATTTAATAGTGAGATTCCTCTAATAACATTATCATATCATTATTCTGATTCAACTCTTCTCACTCATTGCTATTCATTCCCATCTGTCAATTACTGTAAAATGCTAAGCATATATCCTATGATCTGAATCCAAAATATCTCACCATCATCATTTTTCTACTTGTCCCTCAATCCTAACACTTTTACTAATCCAAAACTTAATATTCTTTGAATGATCCATGTGGCTTCCAGTGTTTACTTCTACACTACAGTGCTTGAGATTCTACCTTGTAGACTTTTTATCTTTCAACATGCAGCTGGGGTCAATTTCTGTGTAATGTTTTCCGTGATTGCTCTCCTAGGGAGAACGGAGCACTGCATATCTGTGGCCTTCCTATCCCCTATAGGAATTCCTGTCATAATAACTAGGATATTTTACTTTGTATATCAACAAGTTTATTGATAAATAATTGGCATATTCTAGTTTTTTCATATGTGAGGACTATATCTTGGTTAGTTTTGTAATATCTACAGACACACTTGAAGCCATCATCAAAATCAATACAATGAGCATATTTTTGAAACCTCCAAAGATTTCTCAGATTCCTAGTACCCACTGCACTCCTTGCCATCTTATATTCTATCGTCTTATATTTTACCAATTAAATATGCATTGGCTGAAGTGACTTTCTTAGGGAATATAATTTTGCGGTACATCGATATATTGAATAGAGTTTCAGGAAATAACTGTCTCAGGCAATATACTCTTATAGTACATAAAATATAGTGCATCATTGCCCATGACATAGGCTATAGTGGTTTGGAAATGTAAAAATAGGACAATTTACATGATAATCCTAGAAATTAGAAACTACAGAAGAGATATCAACCATTTATTTCTCCTCCTGATATGTTCAAAAGTGACCATTTTATTCAAAAATCCCATCATGCCTTATCTTTGGGTTTAGTGTTTTTAAATGTTTAAGACAGTAACTCGGTAATTATATGCTAACTTTGTAAATGGATAATAAGGTGATGAATGGTGATTTTAAAATTTCTGCAGTCACGACAGTCAGGAATTAACTGTTGGAGGCAAATTAATTCTCAGGAGTCAGACCAATTTTAATAAATCACAGTCTGTATCTTGCATAGCAGATAGAAATCAAATTTGAGGGTGTGATTATGAGGTTTTTTTAAAAAGATATATAATGATTTTGAGACTCTTCTCAGGAGATAAGCTTGCATGGAAAAACACACCATGGAATGACAATGAGTCACAGAACACGGAAAGAAAACATATGTTAATGTATACACTAAAATAATTCCTCGTCTATGAGAATAGGATCAGGTGTGTAAATATACTTTTCCATGTATGTATGTTTACTTTCATTACAGCCTTCCTAAGATATTTTAGGTATTCTGAGAATTGTAAGTATGTTCTATAATATTTCTGTATGTACCATTGTAATAAGTTTCTGTAGAATGTTTTTAACCCATTTCCAAATTTATTTGCATAATTGTCTACCAATTTAAGATCCATTTTTCTGCAGGAAAATATTTCAACATGAAAATAAGAGAAAATTCCAAAGAACTGTATCTTAGAGAGCAAACAGATGTCAGACTGGCCCTTAACAAAGGAGTGTTAGAGACATATGAAAGGACTCAAGTTTAGATAGATGCGGGGGTACGTTTTGATGAAATTCAAACTAGCCCACCATTTAAAGGAAAGAATCCAGGTTTAAAGATTAACTGGTATGCTGAGGTCAGGTTGATCATTATCTGAGTGCTGATTTTATTATTCTTTAACTGTCATGCATAAGGCTGTGGGTTTGTTTTCATGACAGAACTGTCTCTGTAGTGACCTCAGTAATGTGGAACTTCACGCTCCCTGGAATCCAGTGGATCTCAAGAATAGGAAGATGGTTGGAATCTTTGGGGCCTAACTCAGTTTTCCTGAGAACCTCATGGTGTCATTAGTCTTGAAAAAGGATTAAGTCAAAATTAATCAACCTTGTCTAATCAATTTTAGATAGACACTTTCTAAATTACCAAGCTAGTCATGTGCAGACTGGAGCTTTCAATTTGGCGTTAACTGTTCACAAGAAGACATTTCTGCCCTAACACATTTGCATTCCATAGCACTCCAAACTGTTATTGTTTTAAGAAAATGGAAGTGAGATGACAGTTAAAGTAATAAAGCCAGATTATACTAAAACTTAATCTAAACAGGGGAAGGGGGAAATTCAGATTAACTTACAGCAAAGTTAAGTGAGAGTAAACCAAGGCAGGCTGAAGAGTGGAGATTGGTATGTAGAAAATTATTAAAAGAGCTATCAAGTGTAGGAGAAATTCTTCCTAAATTGTCATAACAACACATTGACAAATATGAGCCATGGTAGTCTGATAGGCAGAGTACAGCATTATGTGTAAGTAGGTGTGAAATGTGGATCGACACAAGGCTTGGTCAAGAAAATTGCTCAGGGGAGCCTGAATAAAATTTAGTCGGGGAGAGTCTTTGTCATCATCAATCTATACGTCACACAACAATGAAATAAGTTTTAAAATTGATATTTAAACCACATTATTTCTCCCTTGGCCCACAAAAACCTATATCCATCTCATTGTACAAAGTATATTTAATCGATTGCAAAGAGTCTTCAAATTTTTTCCCCAAATTGTTTGTATAAATATGTATATGCAATACATAAGAGTTACATTCAACTTGGCAAATCTATTCGTATGCATTTCACATCCTGATCACTTTTACTTTCTGTTTCCTGCCCTGTCAATCCCTCAGCCCCTTACCACGTCCCTTTTCCCTTTCCGCAAAATTTATCTCTGTTTCCTACCATTACTTCTTCATGTTTATTTTATTTTATTTATTTATTATTGTACAATTGCTCATATTTCATTCTTTTTTCATAATAGAGAACCTATGTCATATTTAACCTTCTCTGTGTGATTTACTTTACTGAGCATAGTGGTCTCAACGTATATTCATGTTCCTACAAATGTTGCAAACTTTTCTTTCCTTATTTTAAAATATTACTCTATTGTGCATACTTGTTTTCTTTAGCTATTTATTTGTTGATGGACATATCACATGGGCCTAAAATTTATCTTTACGAGTTATGCTGGTATACATGGTACGTGTGTATCATTGTTACATGATCTCCTTAATATCTTTGCAAACATCCTCAGGCAGAGCTGGAACAAATGGAATATCTATTTTGAGTTTTCTTTCTATTTTTAGTTTTGTCGATTTGCATAACAATTGTCCTAGTTTATAATCTCACCAAAAGTGTACAAGGGGATTTTTTCTTGTGCAGACTCACCAGCATTAATACTTTTGTGATTTCTTACTTTACAGCCATTTTTACTAGAGTAAGATAAAACCTCCATGTTGTTTTGATTTACACATTTCTAATGGCTCAAAGTATCAGTCATCATTATGTATTTATTATCAATTTTTAATTATGCTCAGAAATGACTTAATTTGCCCACTTTTTTGAAAATTTGAGACAGGGTCTCTCTCTCTGTATCCCAGGCTGGTCCTGAACTCACTATGTAGCCCAGGAGAGCCTTGGACTTAAGGCAATCCTCCTGCCTCAGCCTCCCAAGTGCCGGGATTACAGACATGTGGCACCACACCTGACTTATATGGTGCTGGAGAGTTGAACCCAGGACTTGTGCTTGCTAGGCGAACGTTTTAGTCGCTGAGCCATTCTTCCAGTCCCTAAATTGCCCATTTTTGGATTGGATTTTTTTGTTTTTCAGTTCTTTGTGTATTCCAGATACTAGTCCTTTAAGGAATAACTGGCAAAGTGTGTTTTGTTTTCATTTCATTTCTCTATTTTTTTGTTTCTTTTTATGTACAAAAGCTTTTAAATTTGATATAATTACTCTTGGTGTTATCACTCACTCAAAGCAATAGGTATTACGCCGAGAAAGTCTTAATCTGTGCCTGTCTTCAGAGGTGGCTAGGGTTCTCTCTGCATCATCGGTTCTATCGAATTCATCTATGTGTTGTGTTTTTGTGCCAATACCATGTGCCATTTTTCACTGTCGCTTTGTAATACGATGTGACATCCAGGATTGTGACTCCTTGTTTTGTCTTGTTGCTTAGAACTGCTTTGCAGCTTTGGGCATCTTCTGGTTTCCTTTAAATTTTAGAATTTCTTTTCCAGTTCTGGGAGAAAAAAAATATTTTTTTAAATTGATATTGCACTGAATTTGTATATCAGTTTTGATAGTATAGGCATTTTGACATTTGACAATCTTGGTTTTACCCAGCCAGAAAGAGAACACGACTTTTCCATTTTCTAATATTCTCTTCAATGTCTTTCTTTTTTTTCAGAGTATTACAGTTTTCATTGCAGAGATCACTCACTTACTTTGTTAGGTTGATTCATAGATATTTACTTCTTGGATGCTACTGTGAAAGGGATTTTTTTCGAATTTCTCTCATTGATTTAACTGTTTGGCAAGAAGAATGCTATTGATCTGTGTGTACTGATTTCACATCCTGTCACTTTGCTGAAATTGCCTATTGATTTAAACGATCACTTTTGTGAAATTCTGGTTTTACTCTGCAGCAGATCATGCCACATGTTAAAAAAAAGGATATTTTGGATCTTTTGATTTGTTTATTTCCTTTAAGTATCTCCTTTATTTCATTCTCTTGACTGATTGCTTTATCTAAGCATTTGATATTATATTGGAAAGGAGTTATGAGAGTGGACCCCTTTATTTTCTCCTGACATTCAGGGAAATGCTGTTAGTTTTCCTTCATTTAGTATTGGTAGTAGGTTTGCGATAAATGACCTTTATTCACTTGAGATAGTGTCATTCTACACCTATTTATACAGGGATTTTTTTAAAAAAAATCACAAAAGCATGTTGGCTTTTGTCAGGGTTTGTTTTTTCAACTGACTCCTGTGCTTGCTTCTGTTTGTCTGATTATATTTATTGATTATATATGTTGAACCATCCTTGACTCACTAGGATAAAGGGAACTTAGTTGTGAGTATGTAATATATTTCATAATGTATTGCAGTCTGTTTTCAAATGTTTTGTTAAGAATTTTTAGATCGAAATTCATTAAGGAGACTGGCCTATACTTTTCTTTTTTGTTATTTTTTTGTCTGACTTTGGTATTAAGGTTATTCTAACTTTCAGGATAAAGTATGGTAATGTTTCTTCTTTTGTAACTAAATGAAAATTTACTAAGTACTGGTGTTGGCTTTTCCCTAAAGTTGTGGTAAAATTCTGCAGTGAATCCACTAGATCCTGAACTTTTCATTATACAGAGTTTATTACTGTCTAAATTTTATTATTGGTTGTTGGTTTACCATGGATTTTGATATCTTCTTGGTTCAACTTTTGTATACCATATCAACCTAAACTTGTTCTTTGATGTATTGCAATATAAATTTTCAAGATACTTTCCCATAATCTTCTGGATATCAGCAGTGTTCATTGTATTTCACCTTTTCTATTAAATTCTTTTGGTGAATCTGGCTTGGAGTCTATTAATCTTACTTATTCTTTTGAAACACCGGGTCCTTGATTTATTAATATTTTGCTTTTTTTGAGACAGCATCTCATTCTGTAGCCCAGGCTGGTCCTGAACTCACTATGGAGCCCAGGATGGCCTTCGACTCAGGGCAATACTCCTGTCTCAGCCTCCTGAGTGCTGGGATGATAGGCGTGTGCCACCATGCCTGGTGAATGTGGTGCTGAGGAATCAAACTCCTGTACTTAGTGCACCACTGAGCCATTCCTCCAGCCCAATATTTTGTATTTATTAGTTTCTATTTCCTCAATTTTTGATCTGGTCTCTGAATGTTTTTGTTCCTATTGCTCTTGTATTTGGAATGTTTATGGTCTCTCTAGAATATTGAGATGCATCATTAGATTATTTATTTGGGATCATTCTATTTTAGCTATTTCTTTCTCCTTCGTAATGCTTCCACTGTGTCTCAGACATTCTGGCACGATGGGCTTCCACTGATTCTGACACTGATTCGGACTTTAAGAACTTTTTTATTTTTTTCATCTGGCTTCTTTTGTGATGAATTAATAATTAATGTATAATTTAATGTTCATGTATTTGTATAGCTATTGTTATTACTTGCCGTATTTTTTCTAGATTCATTGTTATAACCTAAAATATTGAAGAAATTATTTCAATTAATTCATATTCTTAGTGTTTGTTTGAATATTGCTTATGGCCTAGGATATGATCTATTTTAGAAAAAAAAAGTTTTTTGTGTTGCTGAGAAAACAAATTTTCTATTGATGTTGTATAGAATACTCTTGATATTATTTAAGTCCATTTTTCTATGCTATGGTTTAGCTCAGACATCGCTTTAATTTTTTGTCTGGTTGACCTATCTATTTGTGAGACTGTATATTAAAGTCCCCTGCTATGATTATGAAATTATTTGATTTCATCTCTTCTTTTATATCCGGCGTTTTTGATTTATGACATTGAGTGTGCCAACATTACATGCCCATACATTTATAATTGCAAACACTTCCAGTTGTATTGTTACCTTTACCAGTTTGTAATATCTATCTTTGCTTTTCTGATCACATTTGGCTTGAAATATGCTGTCTGAAAATAGCATAGCTACTTCTGCTCATTTTCATACTCTAGTTTCATTTCATATTGATTTCCATTCTTTTACTTTCTTTTACTTGCAGTCTATGTGTCTGTCTGTAAGTGAGATATGTCTCTTGCAGTCAACAATGATGCTTTTATTTTATTTTTTTTTTCCAGTCTGGCAATCTGCATCTTTTGATTCAAATGTTAAGTCCAGGAATGTTGAGAATTACTATTGCCATATACTCTAAGCTCTATCATTGATTTGTGTTCAGTATTGATTCTTTTTTATTTGGATTAAACTATTCACCTTTTTAATGTTTCTTTTCTACAAAGTACTTTGATGCTACTATTCTCTCTTTGTATCAAAGATATGCGCTTTCTGCAATAGTTTCAGGGTTGTAAATTTCTTCATGGTTTTGTTGTCATGGGAAATTTTTAATTCTCCCTCAATTTTTGAAGAATAATTTTGCTGAAAATAACAGACTTGATTACACTTACTTTCTTTTAGTGCTCGAAAGATTTCATGCCAAGCTCTCTTATGATTAATGTTTATGCTGAATTTTTTATTATTTTTCTGAGACTTGACTTTGTAGGCCACTTGCTGTTTTTCTCATACAGTTTTGATATTTTCTCTTTGAGCTAAATGTCTGGAATTTTATCGTGTACCACGCAGAAGTTCTTTTCTGTGCAGGGTATTTGGTGTTCTGCTTCACATCTGGAATCCAGCAATTTCTGAGGTTTGGCCAATTCTTGGGATGCCTTTAGTTAAGCTATCTTTCCTGTTGTCCTAATGCAAAGTGTTTGATTTCTTTTTAATATTAATCTTTTCAGCAGCCAAGATTTCCTTTGTCCACACTTTTATGGTATTTCTAGTGAGACTTCAAAACTTTCAAAAACAATTAGCTTTGCCATTTTTTGCTCCTAACTCTTATAGTAATCTTACAGAAAAGCAGACATCAGTACTCATGCTACAGCCTGAAACACAGGGCTGCCTTGAAACTTTTTATACTGGGTTAGTTTGTTACCCTTAAACTCACTCTCCTACAGCCTCTGCACATGGGCAAATGTAGACAATTTTTTTCCAGAGCCTAACACACATGGCCTTTAGTTCAAATATCAGTGGTGTCCCTGTTTCCAATTAAAATCACCAGAGCCTGCACTTCATTATCTACACTTTTATCAGCATTCTGTTCTTCTGAGCTCTGACTAAAATCTCATGTCAAGTTCATCTTATAGCATTCTAAGGTAGCTATATCTCACATTTCAAAACCTTTCCAAACTCCTCCTGCAAACCAGTTCTAAGGGCTTGGACACTGCATGGTCAGGTACAATTGTAGCAACAACCTCTCTTGTTTGTTAACAATTTCTGTTTTGCTCACTTTCTCACTGCAGTTATAAAATACCTGACATGTATAACTTAAGGGGAAAAAAGGTTTATTTTGGCTCATAAATACTCAAAATTCACTTCAAAGTTTAGGTCTCTATGAATGTTTGGCCAGCTCAAGGTCAGAAACTGTAAGGACTGAAGGATATTATAGAGAAAAGTTGTTCACCATATGGCGAATAGAAAACAGAGACAGAACGGAGAAATATAGATAGGAATCTACCCTTACAGATCATATGCCTAATGGTCTATCTCTCCAAATTGGACCCACTTTCTCTTTGTACATAAAATTATCAATGAATTGATCTAGTAATCAGTATCGCATTCCCTGACCTGATCATCCTCCAAACCTATAAAACTTTTGGAGGATATTTTAGATTGAACCATAACACCAAGTTGTCAACATTTTCTCTGATATACTGGTATACATATTTTTGTACCCTTAGTTATTTCATATAAATATTGATCATTTAAAAATATCTCTATATAAAAATAATTCTTTTTTCCAGTGGTGATAAATTATAAAAATCAGTTTATTGTTTTGAGTTGTAGAGTCATTGTTTTGTTCATGTGAAAAGGTACATTTTTTGAGGGTTTTAAACAAAATAAGTGCATTTGCATAAATTATAAAGGCAATCCTATAATTGGATCAGTATTCAGATATTCACAATTAAACACACTCTGAAATGTTTCTTTTCCTTAATTTTGAAGTTATTTTAGGAATACACACTCTTTAAAAGCAATACATTAATTGATCTTAGTTTGAGTAAAAGTAGTCCCTTTACAAATTCAGCAAAAACATGACGACAAATTCCAGTGTTTCTGTGGCAAAGATATATCTCACTGAGACATCATGGTTTCACATATGGGATGCCACATTACTCACTCTGTACAGACACCTGTGTTTTCCTAACAAAGTCTGTTGCATTATTGCTAAATATACAGACATTTGATAACTTAGACAAATATGCTGCACTGCATAGCAAGTTGTTTTTCCAAATACTGTGCTAACAATGTTATTAAAAATAAATGCACCATAACATAAGAATGAGACATTTATGTAAAAAACTGGGGTATGAGAACGATTAGATTTGAAGGAGTGGTGACCTAGGTGTCCAGATCAGAGCAGATGTTCACCAGCTTCATGGTGGAATTTTGACAATGTTTCAACGGCCTGGTTTGAATTGAATGTCACAAGTCAGGAAACACTCAATTACGGAATAGACTTCTCACATATACTCTTTAAAATGAATACCTGTCTTCATTTTTAAAATTACAGTTGTTACTGTCTTTACACCTTGGGCCTCTTATTTTTTTTGCAATTTGAAATACACATTTTTAAGTGGGAAAATGAGTTTTAACAGTGATCTTTTATTCATTTGAAAGCAAGATTCTTGGCACAAAATACAGTTGAACCATATACTTTTGCATATTTAGTATTTGATTTATACTAAAAAAAACTTCATCAATAAACTATTGTTCAACTTATGTTGGCATTGCAACGAAGAGACAATACTTGAACAGCACTTTACAAAGAAGCATTGCTCAAAGATAGCATGATTTTACTAGCACATAAATTCAAATGAGCAGAAACAGATGAACAGAAATAGTAAAAGGAATAAGAATATTGATATTGAACCACATGATCTTTTCTCCACCAACATACATCAATCATTTAAAAATGCATCATGCTTCCTTCTTATTTGACAAATGATATGAGGCTCAGACTTTATCATGTTAAGAATGAATCTTAAAAACATTTATTTTCTGTCTGAATAGATTATATATCATCTGAAAAGTAACGAATT
Source organism: Ctenodactylus gundi (assembly GCA_004027205.1). NCBI lineage: Eukaryota > Metazoa > Chordata > Mammalia > Rodentia > Ctenodactylidae > Ctenodactylus > Ctenodactylus gundi. Next base: position 574,863 of record PVKB01000573.1, read on the forward strand.
TTACTAACATAAGACATTGACTATTCTACTTATTGTTGATGGCAAGACTCTATATACATATATGTTGCTTGTTGCTGATCTGCTGAGCTAATTATGTCAGGCTTTAGAGACACTTATTTTATCCACTTTTATGGGGTTTTTGCATGGAAAAAGACATTGAAATCAAAACAGCAGAAAAATTTTTATTAAGGTGAAGTTGAAGAAAGCAAAGGTGACAGCAGTTGTAGAAATGGCTTTGTCACATATCATCAACTGGACCTGTGATAAATTGTCAGATTTGCTTCTTAGTTGAAATGATGAGATGGAGAAATTTTACAGTGTATCTAAGGATCCTGAGGGATGCAGGAGTATAGGTTAATCGCTCTTCTGTAAGAGTCATGATTTTATTCATGTATGTTTATGTTATACAATACGTATATTAAGTTTGAGGAATTGCTGCAATTCATATCCCATCAACTTCACATTCATGTTCTCTCCCCCTTTCCTGTGCTCCCACCCTAACACACTTCTCTCCTTTTCCTCAAATCCATCTTCTGGCATGTGCTATTATTATTATTGGGCTCTATTACTTATTTATACTTCAAGTTTCTCAGAGAAACCAAGTGATATTTATTCTTCTGGGTCTGATTCACTTCACTAGGTATGCTAGTTTCAAGGTGCATCCGTTTTCCAACAAATGACTCAAATTTATATTTCTTTATAGCAGAGTGATACTCCATTGTGTGTATGTAGCATATTAATGCATTCTTCTGTTGATTGAGATTTTGGCACTTCACATGATTTGGTCATAAGGAGCTGTGCTGCTATGGGCATGCGTATATCTATGTTATATGGTGCTTATAGCTTTGGATAGGTACTCAGAAGAAGTACAAATTGATCAAATGGAAGATCTATTTTCAGTTTTTGAGGAAACTCCATACTGATTTTCATGATGATTGTAGCAATTTGTAGTCTCACTTACAATGTAGAAAGATTCCTTTTTCCTTAAACCCTTAGCATCATTTATTGTTTTTTGAGTTTTTGATTAAATTCGTTCTCACGGATGCCCCAAACCTAGGGATTAATTCAACTTTCTTAGTGAGGTATAATGAAGGTTGAGCAGAAACTTGACAAGAAAAGCACGTGAGGTGGCACAATATAGTTTACTTTTATTTTTATCTTTCAGGACAGAGTCTCACTCTTATATGGTGCTGGGGAACCATAACATAGTTTAAAAAATAAATAAACGTGCAACAATCTTGAAAATACCTTCTCATGAGTCATTTAAAGCAACTAGTAGTATAAATTTGGGAAAGATTTTTGTTTAAATTATGCTAATGTAATTACCCCTTTCAAATCTCTAATTTAGAGTGCAGAAATTAATGAAATGAACATCAAAAATACAAAAGTTCAGTAAATCAGAGTTGATTCTTCCAAAGAATGTAACTGGAGACCATTTTGTGCATTGTTGACAATTTACAATGCAAAAAAAAAAAAAATGCCCAAATAGGCCTTGAAAAGTTGACTCTGCTGCGAAAGCAATCTAACTTATTACCTGGAAGTGGGTCAGGTTTTTGGGGTCGATTTGACCTAGTGTTTTTAACAATGTATCTCTGTATTTTTCAATTTCAATGAACTATCCTTGTGTGGTTTTTTGGAAGTGATGGACTTTCTCATAACTGAAGTTTCCTGCTTATGTACTTTATTAGATTGTTGAGAAATCCAACTTGAACTGTTCTAACTCATTTCTTGATTAAGTCCAGAATCCCCAAATACATAAGATTCGTAAGACTGTGCAAAAAAATATTCTTCACTTTCAATTATATGCTTTAAGAAGTACACACTTAGCAATACTTTTAAAGTCGCTGAATGATCAGATCACAGGCAGCAACATGAGTGTGGCTGGGAGTGCAGCGGATCAGTTGCCCTAGATGTAATTTACAAGTTGAAAAGGATGTTTGACAGCGATTCCCATTTCTCACTAGACATTGTCTTTGCCTGTGGCCAATATATATTCCTGTGCAATCAATCTCTCTTGAAAGGAGTACACCCCAAAATTTTGCTGTAAAATTTTACTGTACGTGATACAGCTCTGAGGCATTTTTATGGCAGCTGTGTGACTTTATGTTTCTCTTTGTGTTTCAGTAGAATATATTGGCCCCCGTTAAAACATGCTGCTAGCAGATATTTACATGAGAAGGGATAAGAGAGACTGTAACATTTCTCAACCACATTTGTATGTAATAACAAACAGGAAATGTAAATGTGGCTTGGAGTATGAAGTTTTGGAAGAGTATGTTTGAGTATAAATAATGATTTCAGTAGTTTTTAGATTAATATTTTACAAAAGTAAATTGAGTGGAATTCTCCAACTTTAATAAAATAAGGTATGTTACAATACTAAGAACACTGCTTGTTTCAAAGTGTTTTCTAATTTTGTTGCAACTATTGATCTTATTGTAGGCAGCATTATCATTCAATACCTTGCCAAAATCAAGATACAGAGGTTAGCTGAAAAACATGGCTCTGCAATCCAGTTTTAATTCACTAAATTTTTACCTTGATACATTTTAGTGAAAAAGAACAGAAGTGAGGCTCTTCGATCAGAATTTTTCTGTGGTTTCTAAGAAATAATCCAGCACAAGAGAAAAAAGTCGTAAACTTTTCCTTCGCCCTCTTTGTTTCTTGATAGCATGTTTACTGCTCCCCAGAGCTACAAGGTAAATTTCTCACTTCGTCCTGCAAGATAAAGCAGTATCTAAAAGTGCGACAAATCCAGATCCTTAACTACGTATTTGGTGTAAAATCAACACAGCGTTTATCTTTCACATCCCATAGTAATACCTACTGCTTGTTTTTGCTTCTGCTTTAGGGTATTTCTTGAGATCTAGATCATATAAAATGATGCTTGGGGGGAATCTCTTCCTCAAGAATCGAAAGTCATTTCATGTTAAAGCAAAGGATGGCATGCAGACCCTTTGGAATCTTCATTGTCCATGAAGCTCATTTCCCATACTGTCTGCTATGTGTAGAACAAACTGACATGATAATTTACACTCTAAGGCATCAGCATATCTTACAGGTAAATTTGCTTCACCTGTAGTTTAGAGAGCAAAATCATAACATTAATATAATTTGTTAAATCATATCAGTGCTTCTCCTACGTTGAAAAGAAGCACTCATCATTTAAAAGTGTAACCACCATTGATTACTACAATATTTTCTATATTAGTATATGGTTGCTCACATATTATTTCTTGGAACTCTTTGGAGGCAAAGCATAATTATATTAAATGCATCAGAATGTTCTTCCTTGTGAGAAGACACTTTTAGAGAGTCAACTAAACTGTCTTGAGGAAATTGGGCTGATGAAATATAAAATTAAGATGAGTTTCTCCTGAGAACTAAAGTATTTAGCTAGGATAAAATTACTAGAAAAATGATTTAAGGGTTAGGTATAAAAAAGAGAAAAATGTTTAACTAAACCCATAGTTAGTCTTTCTATCTCTGGGGCATAAAACTGAGGCATGATTTCACAGAGGGTGTGGAGAATGCTGATGCTCAGTAGGAGTGGGTTTTTAGAAATTTCATTAAATTAAAGTATTTGGAATTATTTTGGCATGTAACATTGAAAATATAGTACAAAGGTATAGATAACATTGAACAGTGATTAAAATCAGAGATGTGCAGTAAGACTACTGAATTTATACTCTTGGCTGTGCAATTATCTGCTATATGATCACAGGGAAGGAATGTAAACATACATCAGTTATCTCATCTGTCAAATGGAGACAGTATAACACCTACTCATGGAAATGCTTTGGAGAAGAGAAGAGAGCTGATGGGTCTTTAATATGTTTAGAAATGTACCTGGCATATGTTAGGACTTTAATAAATGCAGCTATATTTACCCTGAGGAGTAAATCATATGAAACAATTACACAGCATTTTGGAAGATGCTTATTCAGTACCCCTTAGTTAGTTTATAATTATAAAATGTCCACATGAGGATGTTTCCATGGTTATTGTTGTTAAAATTCAAAGAATAGTGGAAACTCAATGAAAAATGTATTTTGAACAAATGTGAATGGACACAAATATATTGCAATTTTAGTTATAGATTATCCTGTTTTCTTTTTTTCATTTAAAAATAAACTGATGTTTTACAGAGCATATTTAACAGTTTTTCTTCTAAGAGAACAAAAGCAGCTTTTATACTGAAGAATGCTAAAATTATTGCCATAAAATAATGAGACTTTCAAAACAATGAAATGAAGTTTATGAAATTATTGAAAATGTTACTCAAGTAAGAACTTCAAAATTTTTATGTCACACAGAACAAGAATCTTAAAAATATGACCATAAGATAGTACAAAATTTAATAAAGATTTTGTAACTTCAAATATCCCAACTTGTAATTACTCTATTAAAATTGTTAAGCACTAAGCCTTGAAATGACAGTTAAGTTTTCAAAGATTGACTCAAATGTTTTCACTTGAACTTTTCAATTTGATATTTTTTCTCTTCATATTATTTTCTCATCGCCATTTATATTTACTTTTCAATATGATACTTAAATTTTACAAACTAATTCGAGTATTAGTGCCTATAAAATTCATCCATTTTACATGTACAATTCAGTGAGTTACACCAGCTATATCGCTGTCATTGTGATCTAATTTTAAACCATTTACATCACCCTCAAAAAATTCTCTATGCCCAACTTTAAATATTGCAAATCAGTTTTATGCCTCTGGAGTCTTATTATGGGGATTTTCTATAATGAATAAAATAAAATCATATATAACATATAATTAGGTTTCGCTTAACAGTTTTTAAATGTTGATTTGTGCTAGAACAAGTATCAATACTGTGTTCTTTAAGGAGGGGGAACGTATTTTCTAGATATACCAATGCTTTACTCAGCCACTCATTAGTTCGTGAACAGTCAGGATGTTTCCATTTTTGGAGATTAGGGATTCTGTTGTTATAAAAATTTATGTACAGAAATTTATGTCTCTGCACAGAAAATCATGACTTAAATTATCTTGCGTATATATCTAGGAGAGAAGATACCTAGATTCTATGATAACTATACAGTTAGCATTTTGATCAATTATCAAAACACTTTAAAAAGAAATTTTATATATTCATGCTAACATATTGTAAGTAAAGAGGCTGAATAAGACAAATCAAATTTAATTAAAGAGGTTTTAGTAATCTACCTTAGAGTTGGACATTTGCAGAAATGAAAACACCCTCATTTTTCAAAATTGATTTAATGTTTTCCAGGGTAAAAGTTTTATATGTTATAAAAATAAATCTTCAAATGATATTACCAAAGAGTCTTTCAATTAATGAAAAATCCAGCATTTATTACATATATTTTAGGGAAGTAATCAAAGAACATAGTGCTTAGATTATCCTCCTTTCTTATTATCTCATAAAGAAGATCATTTCAAATACTCTTAGGTATCAGTTCAATATTCAATGATAAAAGGTTCTAATGTGACCTTGAATGGAGGGCGGTTAGTCTAATTGAAATCTCTTTATTGAAAGAAGTTACCCACCCACCATATAGAAAGAAATAATGTTTTTTTTTCCTGCACAATAGCAATAATAGTAGTCCATCATTTAAATAAATATTTCCAATTTTATTTTATACCAAGCGTTTGAGTAGTATGCCTGATACTTTTGAGTAATGTTTTTTCCTCACATTATATTGATATGTATATGTGCAAAATTCAAAGTTTACAATGAGATTGGGCATTTTGTGCACATCCGTATCTTGTCAAGGTGACAAGGGCTTTCCCACTCTCTTTTGTCCTTCCCCCTACCCTCCCTTTGTTCCCTCCTCCCCTACCCTCTCCCCCCTCTTTCACTTTGTTTTTCCTCTTAAGTTCCAAAGGAGTTGTGATCTGGGTCTCTCATATCAGAGAGACCATTCGATGTTTCACCTTCTGTTTCTGACTCACTTCACTAAGCATGATGTTCTCAAGTTTCTTCCATTTGCCTGAAAAAGCCTCCACGCTGTTGGCCTTTGTTGATGCATAGTATTCCATTGTGTATAAATACCACAGTTTGTGTATCCACTGGTCCGTTGATGGGTATTTTGGTGACTTCCATATTTTAGCTATTGTACTTCCATATTTTAGCTATTGTTAGTTGTGCTGCTATAAACATGGGTATACATATAAAAATAAATATTCCCTTCGATCCAGTGACACCCCTTCTGGGAATATATCCAAAAGAGGCCAAAACAACACATTGAGTAATATTTCTGATATTCAGTTTATCAGAAAATTTTCTTATTTGAAGACATATCTAGGAAAACAGGTCATCGAGACTGCAGAAACTATTCTTTTACAGTTTCATGGAGTTCGTAACTTGCTAAATGTGTGTAGCTCAAACAGTGCTTAATATAAAGAGAAAAATCTCATAGGCCTATAACTTCTCATAAAATTCCCTGTCGCTGGTTGGATTCCTGAGAATACCGTCAAGGAAAGGAGTGGGGAAGGAAATGTGAGGTTGTTGTAATATATATGTGCGCTAGATTTTCAAGTGTCAAATAACCATTGTGTATCACATACACATACTAGTAAAAACAGGGGAAAAGGAGAAATGTCTGATTCATACTTTCACATCATTGTGAATAATATTCTGTCTATTGAATTGAGGGGTTGCTAATCTCTGGCAATCATATTTGTGCTACTCGTTTGCTGCAATCAAATATTTCCAGTCACAAGAGATTGAAACTGCAAGTGGATTTTTGAAAAGGAACAAGGAGAAGATGATTACTAAAAGAAACAAGCAATAAGATTAAATAAAAGTCTTTGTGTGGCAAAGCTTGGAAAGTAAGTTTCTGAAGTGAGACAGTGTCTTCTTGGGAAGCCAAATAAGTGAAACATTTTCTACTTGATTAGTTTGACGCATGAATGTTTTGTTAAGGGAAGGAGAACATGAGCAGAGCAGCAATCACTTTCTGAGAGAAAAAGATATTTAAGTGCTTTCCAGTTCACGTAAGCTAACAGTGTGGTTTTTTTTTTTTTATCACCATGCTGACATTGTTAAAAAATAGTACTAAAGTGGAGAAAAAACATTATCGAATAATGTAATTCTGCAATGCTTATTTGTAGATTTGTTATAATTAGTGTAGAATTTCAAGTTCAGACTGGTGCTTTTCTTTCCAAAGTATGTGTTTATATTCTGGTTATAACATAACTTGATCTTTGCCTCATAGATATCCAGATATTCCTACCATTTTCTCAAATCACTCCTGCAGTATACAATAAAATGCACATAAGTAAAGACGATAGTTATGTCGTCATCCAGAATTGGAGTATTATTTCAAAGAATGCTAATTTTCCAGCATTTCCCATCTCATATCTTCACAAATGATGGAAAAGGACCTGACCATGCAGCAAAATTCAAAATGAGAGCTCTGTGTTAGGCATGGCCGGATAGTTTCCAGTTTCTGACAATAAATTTAACCAGATAAAGGGCTGAATTTGTGAAATATCATAGTTACGTAATCTACATTTATTTCCGTGATGTTTTGTCCTAGTTGATCATTAACTAAGTAATGTTTCACACTATCCAGGATGCTGTTTGTTGTGTTTTCTATCAGAGTCAAATTGGGGAACTGACACAATCATCTGGATGACTTGAGTTTTCCCAGTATTTATCTTGTGAAGACCATAACATTTTTCATTTTATATTTCAGTGTTCTATATTAAAATCATAAAATGCAAAGCCTAGAACGTTTGAATGTGTGTGTATTTGGATGCATGTGTTTATATGACAGATTGCAAAAATAAATGGAATTCTATCATAGATCTTTCTATAGATAAGTTTAGGCTCTTAAAATATTTAACAGTTGGGAATAGCAAAGTGGCTAAATCACTTGCCTAGCTAGCACAAGGCCCTGGGTTTGATTTCCCAGCACCACATAAACTGGTGATCATGGCACATGCCTGTAATCCCAGCATTTGGGAGGCTGAGGCAGGATTGCCAGCTTGGGCTACATGGTGAGCTCAGAACCAGCCTGCACTAGAGAGTGAGGCCCTGCCTACATTAAAAGGTATTTGACAGCAATGATATACTTACATTATATTACTATTTCTTTTTCTTTTTCTTTTTTTACAAAAATAAGGGTATAGAGTTTTCTTAACTTTTGTGATAATCCAAACATGAATTGATTTATGCTCAATGAAAAAAAAAACACTTTAGATAGAAATGTAATAGCTTTTGAGGGAAATATTACTTTAGAACACTTTGTCCAATCACTTACTTAACTGACTTATATAAATTCTGATTTCCAATACCAAAATCACAACTACATAAAATACTCATCTTCTTTTCTTTGAGACAGGGTCTCACTCTGTAGTCCAAGATGGTTCTGAACTCACTATGTAGCCCAGACGGACTTCAAACTCACAGCAATCCTCCTGCCTCAGCCTACTGAGTGACAGGGTTACAGTCATGCGCCACCATGCCCAGCTTCTGCGGTACAGGGCAATTGAACTCCGTATTCAACACTCGCTAGGCATCATTTTAAGTAGTGATTATAATTTTATTAAACGAGATCTTACAATGTTTTGATAAATATAAATACATAGAAATTAAGTTAAAACAGTGAAAATTTGGACCAACCAGTTCTTCTAAAGCAATGCTTGCTTTTTAAATTAATTGCATTGCTTTGGAGTTTTAACCTAAAAATATCAACAAATTCATCCAAATCAAGAACAAAAGCACTATGGCTTATTTTTCATTTTACATTTTTTCCCTCCATGTTTGCCAAAAGTTCCCAATGACTTTTATTTACTTTCTCCTTGTCTACCACATGGCTATTATTTCAATTTTCAGAATCAGTAACAATATTCTTTGTATGTGTGTATGCACAAATGTTTGTAAAGGGTACATGCATGCTCTATATACTCATTCCATTGATTGCTTAAAGAGTCTGACTTTGAACAAGTGATTAAATTTATTGTCTTGCAGGGGCATCACAATGCGTCCCTTGAAACTGTGATAAAAAGCTGACATTTTATATTCGCCACTTTTTCCGGTCACATACTTGACTTGTTTGTATAAATTCTGATTTCCCATACCGAAAAACCCAGAATTATTAGAACAATCAAGACTTTAAGTAGTTCAGTATTATGTCATCACTGGGCATTTTGAAGACCTTGTGTGAGCATGACACTAAACAGATCTTTCTTTCCTAAATAACAAGACAAACTTTTCGGGAAACATGCTCTATGGCTTACTGCTAAAAAGCTCTTTCCAGTGCTGTTCCCACCGCTTTCTATGTAGCCTTAGGAAAGTAATTAGATACTCTGAAGTTCAATTTATCATGTGTCGAATGGAGCCTGTAACAGTGACTATATCACCGTAGGAATACATAAAGTAACATGTCAAGTACTTCATACATTATAATGTCAGAAAAAATGTGCTCACAAACAAAGGTAGCTCACCAAAGCTTACATGGCAAAATAATACTGGAGTTGAGCGTTAACCCAAACTGCTATTAATGTTCCGTTAAACCAGCAAATAAGCACCATTCCTGCCTTCTTCAGTCATAATAAAATCTTTCCATTCTACTTTCCCAAAACAAGTCAATATGTGCTTGTGATTAAGCTAATACCAGTCCTTGTCTTGCAAAGCACTCAAATATAGTAAAATGTTACTTTTTATTTGCTTGAAATAAAAATATATCATTAATGATCATAGAATCATATATAAAAAGAAAATTGGCCTATTATCTATTTTTCATTTCTGTGACTGAATTCCTTAAGTCCATAATGTAAGACAGGAAAGATTTATTTAGCTCCCAACTTCAGAAGGTCTCACACAGTCCATTCATGAGTAGCTGGCAATGGTGTAAGCCCGTGACAGAGGCCGGAGAGATGCTCATGCCATTGTAAGCAGAAGCCAAGTGAATCAGGAGTTAGTGGACCTCTGAATCCTCAGGCAAGGCTAGAGCTTTTCCAAGGAAGAGGCTATAAAATATTTCATCTTCCTTCATTCAATTACTTCAAGCTGCCAGTTGATCGGCCCACATTCACTTCCTGGTTCACAATCAACAACACACAACTGAAATATTTCCCCCAAATCTCAACAAGTTGTAATCATCTCTCCAGGTCAAACTCCACGCATTCGCCCATTCCAGCCAAGCCCTTCCTCCCAACGACACAGAGTTCCACAGTTATACCACTACAACAAATACATGAAGTTTTGGGGACCACTCCAGATCCAAGCCATAGCAGCTACCAATTGTAATTATTTGAATTTATAGTTGTGATCTACAAGTAATGTTATTATAATAACAACAAAAGCTTTTGGGGGAAACATTCTCTATTGCTTACTGCTAAAAAGTTCTGTGAAGTCCTGTTTCTATATTGCTTACTCTGCACCTTTGGAGGTTTTTTTATTATTTATGTCAAGAAAAATATCCAAAGTATAACTTTATTTTAACTTGTTGTAGTCCCAATATATTTGAATACTATGTTTATTTACTTCAGTCTCATGTAATTACTGTGATGTGACTTCCCATCATCACTTTCACGCTACATTTTCTCTCCCACTGTCCACATTGAGTACATTTTATGGTAAAATACTTGTTTTTATTCATGGCTGGGGCTTCTGGGGGTTTTCAATCAGAGCAGACAACAATACCAATAACTATGTCTTTGTAGAATTGAGTTGTTGTCATGGTAGTTGGGATATCATACCAGATATTGAGCATTCTCTTTGTCCTATGGGATCGCATAGGAGGAAATATTGACTAGCTTCTAATTATAAATGACAGAGAAGATGAGGTATTTTTATACTAATTTGATAATGACTGTGCAGAAAAAAAATGCTGCAAAATACAACTCTGGTAGAGATGGAGGAGAGACATGGAATAGAAATTAACAGTTTGTGTCCCTATGGTAAACATTACTGTACTTTACTTACCAGGTCCTGCGTTGAGCAGCTTACTTATTTTATGTATAACTGTACACACAGTTATTCCAAGAAATAGCAAATAAAAATTCACTCTGAAGATTAGGAAAGGGGATAAAGAACTTTGAGAAGATAATTAATTTTTCAAAGACAAAAATTGTAAGTGGCTCAATTAAACCCAAAATATCCCTCCACTAATTCTAATGCTTTCCCCAGAACTTCCCACCACTTGGATGAGATGCATTTAACAGGTCCTCTCATCACTCAATCTTTGGCCACTCTAAACTTAAGGCTTTCTAACAAGCCAGTCACAAGCCACTCAAGAGAGAGCTAAATGTATAGGAAAGAAAACAAAAAGCCAGGCCTTCCTCACTGCTTTCATGATTGCTGGTTAAATATTGTGCTTTGGGAAAAAATTGCAGAAGGCAACCAAGTGAAATTTCTTAGAATTTTAAAGAAAACTATCAATTTGTTTTGAAATAACTTGTTCTGAAAGAGTATTCAGTTAATATAAACATTTCATAACTATATGTATTCTTTAAAAGGTGTCTCATTTTTTTAAGGACCTCTTCCTTCGAATAACATCACAGCAACAGGAAATTCATTTTCAGTGCCATCCAAAGTCAGATCCACCGTTCTCAATCATACACTGCTTTTTGAGCAAACCGACAGTGTTCATTAATTTGCATGACTCAATTCTTTTGCCTATAAACATTTTAATATCTGTTTCTAGGTGCATGTAGAATTATAACTGGCCTACTTCTGAAAGGTCATATTTGTAAATTAGCTCATAAATGTTTTGTCAAATGATCTTCTCATTATTTCTCCCTAAAAATGTGCTAGTTAACCATGAGTTACTTTTTTGATGTATAAGGTAATTTTATATATTTTTCACTTCTCACAAAAGGCATATTGAATAAAGACAGAAATTTGACATTAGCTAGTATTGTCACCGTCCTAACCATATGACTATCCAGTTTTATTTCAGAATGTAATGGCAAAAATTTTCTTAATCTCTTTCCCTCTGTGGTTAGGTCACCCAGCCTTACAAAGTTCCCCAGAGGAAGGATTACATACTGTGAGAACATTTATCGTCTCTTCCAAAGACTTCCAAGAGCAGTAGCAAATGAATAAAACTTTGTATTTAAGAGCTCACATCATCATGAAGGTTTTGTTTTCACTCCTGATTACTTCTCTTACTTCGAGATCTGATATTTGCCCTTTTTCATACCTATCACCTCATGGATAAACATGCATTTTTTTACTATATTGATCAAATGAAATATACCTTGTATGTTTGTACTTTTTCTGTGACTCAATTTTTCCATTAATATGAGCTCTTTCAAACAGCAAATTTGATATTTCTCAGTATGACACTTTAGGAAGGGTAGAAGGCATGTAAGTAAACACATAACACAAAATATGTTCATGGGTTGGTGTTCTAGATCCTTTGGAATTGACTTCCGATATAAGTGTTAATAGGGAAAAGTCCTGTTTTCAGTTATTGCATATTGTATATTGTATGGAGTTCAATCTTAAGGAGCTTTACACCTGTGTTAATCACCTTTTTATTACTATAACAAATATCTGCCATAATCAACTTATAAAGAGAAACGTTTTATTTTGCTTCCAGGTTCCATTAGTTCCTATCCATGATCAGTTGAAACCATTCCTTTTAGGCCAGTGATGAAGTTCTTACTGGCAATATCAGGCAGCACATGGCAGAGCAAATCCACTTATCTCATGGCTGGTTAGGAAGAGCTTTGAGGAGAGGACTAGAGTTCCTTAGTTCCCTTTTAAGAACTTGCCCACAATGACCAAAGACCTCCAGCTAGGTGGGGATTAGAGTCCCACAAACCTTTTAGGCATTCCACCATCTTCTTATAGCACTGCACTGGGAATCTTGTCTTTAAAATATGGATCATTGCTTGAAGCACCCCTACCCAAACAAGAGCTTCTACCATAGCTCATAAGGCCCATATCTATCTCACAATTCAGTATACATTCAGCCTATTCCCAACCATTTCTGGAATCTTTACTATTCAAATACTGCTCAACAGTCCAAGCCTACAGCCTCCTCTGAGACACAAGGCAAACTCTTAGTTGTGAGACCCTGTAATTAAAAAAAAAAAAAAAAAAAAAAACAAGTTAAGTGCTTCCAAGATAAAGTGGAGGAACTGGTAAGGGGGCGGGGGATAAGGAAATTAATCAGGAAAGATCATACTAAAGCAAGACCCAAACCCAGCACAGCAAATTTTAAATTTAGGTTACTTCTCTATGACCATTCAAGTTACACTGGCATGATGTGGTCTCTCAAGGACTTAGGTAGCCCCATCCCTACAGCTTTGCTGGCTACAGTCCGCAAGACATCCCTCTTGGGTATTACCTGAGGTCTCCTTTGGCTAGTGCCCCGTATCCCTACCATCTCTCACTTGCTTGGGTCTCCACTGAATGTTCTGTTTCATTCACTAAATAGTGATTAAATCTATCCTCCGATATTCTGATATTTCCTCTGGTATTTCGTTCCTGGGAAGATACACTTATTTCAATATCTTCCCATTTTGTGCCATGATATTCTCTTGAGATTTTATTCCTGCCCAAAGATAACTTAATAGAATGATAGAGTTCAGGAACTACTGTGCTTGCAAGTGTCCATTGTAATGCTTGAAATATGTACAAGGCTTGTACTCATGAGTCTGACCTGTATCCTGGCTTTTTCTGCTGTGGAACTCCATTGTTTTAGGTAATTAATCCTCAATTTACCAAAAAGGTAATTTGATGGTGCAAATAAACTTATACAGCTTTACTTTATTCAATATCCAACAATATTAGACAAGTGAACATTGAGGAGAATAATTACAAAATATTACATATCTTCAATTAATTCACAAAAATAGGCAAATTCTATATGGTGATATGATTAACATTTGCATCTGTGTTTTAGTTATTCTTTTATTGTTGGAACTGAATACTCACAATTCTAGAAAGGAAAGATTTATTGTTACTTACAGTTGTAAAAGGTCTTAGTTCATGCACAGGTAGCTGCCAGTGGTAGAGGGGGCTTGGCAGGTCTTGGCCGGAGAAAAGTTTTTCACTGTGTGGAAGACAGGAAGCCAACCACACGAGAGCAGGTTACAGCATGTGTCCTTCCAGGTCATGTCCTATTGACCTTCTGGGTCAAGCCCCAGTAATCAGCCCCTTCCAAACATGCTTCACTTCTTACTGTGGAATAAATCAATGGAATGATTACCTTCCAATATCCAAATACACGAGGTTTTGTGGAACATTCCATATCCAAACCACAATGATTTCCTTACTATTCATTTTGATTCTTTTTAAAAAATAAGTGCTCACAATCTCTTTGAGTCGTGTTTTTGCTTGAAACTTGAAAAGGAACTCCTGTTTTAACTCTTTATAAACACAGGCATGTTGTCACAAAAAAGATAATAAATCAAGGCATCTAAAAAGTGGTATTTTTTAAATCACCATGATGTGTTTTTTTAATATAGAAGATTTTTCAATGAGAATGGAAACTTAGGGAAAAAATTGATTTCATTTTGTCGGTCATTACTAAATTCTTATTACCAATTTTTATTTTTTAATGAGAAGACAGTGCTACAAAGTGATCTAAGCATTAGTTGAGATACAAGACCAAAGAAAATAGAACTCAGAACATGGACTGCATATTCCCCGCTGGTCCCTGTTGCCAAATATTTCTTAGGTGTCAGAGTATAATAGGTCAACTTTTACATTTTGAGAAGAGAACTTATCGTTGAAAGTAAAAAAAAAAAAATCTCAGTTCTTCACACGAAGCAAATATATCCTCAAAGGCTGACTTTAGTATTACCTTCTTTTGCCACCTGCAACATTTGATATATATTCTCAGTTCTATGATCACTAGCAAAGTTCGGAGTGCTGTAGTTGGTGGAAGCTAAGTGAGGAAAAGAAGAAATCTGGAATTCTTCCATGAAGCTGAAACTTTAAGTGAGTTGTGTCTTCTATGAACTGTGCTCCAGTTACTTGATTATTAGTTCAGGTCAATGTTTTCATTTGCTACTATTTATTCTAATGGATGAAAGCATATTAAACCTTATATTTCCTGAAAATAGAGTTCGTATGATCTGGAATCGTTATGAGAGGAAGAAAAAAATTCTGAAAAATTCTAAAAATTATGATAAAACTATATTTTACTCCACCAATATACTAGTATACATAGTTTCAAAAATAAGAGAAAATGTTCTTTATTCTAGTAGAAAAACTAAACTTTTGATTTTCGGTTGTGAGTAACCTTAAATGCCCAGTTTGCAATTAATAACAGTGTTATAATGGAAAATTTCATATATTTAAGCAAACAATTAATTAGTAATGTGTGATTTCTGCCAGGAACATAAAGTTTAGAAAAGAGTTTTACTTATTACCTGATTAGACAGAAAACAAGGTTGAAATACTTACGTCTTGAATCATAAATCATAGAAATACCTCTGACACGTAGCATGCATAAAGATACCACTTATAAATTAATGTAATATATAAAATAAAATCAGTATATATATTTCAATTATAATTTTGCATGAAGTATATTTTAAAACAACAAACACATGTTTCTTTATTACACATGATATTAGTGAATTTTAGAATGTTTATAATACACTTTCAAATTCTGAGCACTTTCCCAAGTGGCTACATATTATTTCATTTAAACTTAAAAAGCATTCCTAAACTTAATTTACTTCACATATTTTTCCAGACTCTAAATTTAAAAATAAAGCAGCTTAGAATGGCCTACATTAAAAACTCTGAAAACAACAATTGTTGGGGAGGCTGCGGAGATTAAAAAAAAAAAAAACCACTTATCCACTACTAATAGGACTGCAATCTGGTTCAACCATGATGAGAAGCAGTCTGGAGTTTCCTTAAAAAACTGAGACTAGAACCTCCATTCCATCCAGCTACTGCAGTACGGGGCACGTTCCCAAAAGAAAGAAAGGCAGCATACCATAAAGACCTATGCACATTGATGTTCATAGCATCACAATTCATAATAGCTAAATCTTGGAAACAGCCTGCTTACTCATCAACAGAGGAATGGATAAAGATGATGTGGTGCCTACTATAGATAATAGAATACTATGCAGCCATAAGGAAAGATAGAAGATAGATATGAAACATTTGAAAGAAAATAGGTCCACCTGGAGTCAATAATGTTCAGGGAAAGGGACCAAACACAAAAGACTATCAGTGGGTGTCCTTCTTATGAAATTCACAACAATAATGTCATAAGAAGGCCCCAACGGGAGAGACAAGGTAGCAAGAGGGGCAAAGGACTCCTAAGAAACTAATGAATCTCTGACAGTGGGGGAGTAGGTATAGGGTGAGGGTAAGAGGGAAGAAAAAGAGAGGCCAAAATTGGTGTAGATGGTCACTGACTCCCCAAACCATACTTTCTAAGGTGGTATAGAATTTGGAATTTATATATATATATATATATATATATATATATATATATATATATATATGAAAAAAGCAGATTTAAGAAAATCAATATATAAAATATTTTCACTTGTTCATGAATACTGTGCACGAAAAGGTATTATAAGTCATTATTATTTGAAAAGGGCATTCATTCATCCTTTCAAGACCCAAGGCTTAGTTCATCACTGAACTCTAATGATTCCCACCCTGACCACTTCTAAGAAAGATAGCCTAGCCCTAATCCCCCTCCCTTTCATGCACACCAAGTTTTGGCTCATCTCAGTATTATTTAACAAGTTAAAAGAAAATTCATTGGCTCAACCAAAACAGCCAGCCTGATTGTCCCACTGAGGCCATCCATCTTCTTCCACCACTGCCTCCCCTTACTTTATAAAAATCTCACTCAGTAAACTGACAGCCAATCCATTTTAGACTGGCTGGAATGACCCCAGATTTGACTGGCTATGTTTATTGATTATTCAACTTTTGCTCTAACACTAAGTAAATCATTTTCAACTGAACATTTGATTTGTGTTTAATTTACAGAAATAATTTCTAGATGTTTGGTTATGAATATTTAGCATATTTTTAAAAAATTATTTAAATGAAGAAGTGAAAAAGTGCACAAGTCAGTGAAATAGACCATGATTTAGAAGATGTCCAGATATCTCTTTTAATGTCGAAGGCATTCTCTGTTCCCATATGAATAAACAGAAGAACCAAGATAGTGATAATATTATTGTTTGAATGCTCGCCAAGCTTTAGATACTAATTAAAAGCAGAATGAAATTGACAACTGTGATGAAAGATGTCTGTGCTTGGTTACAGGAATTTAATTTCCCATGAATCAAAAGTTGTATAATCTACCATTTGAAAATAAAAGCTTTCTCTCAAGAAATTAAATTTGCATAAAACACATGGAAACATGCACATTCCGTATGTATTAAATTAGTCTTAGGTTGTACCAAGAATCTTTAGTGAAATTTCAATTCAACTTATCTTTATACAACCCTTTAGAATTGCAACTCTGTATGACTTAATAAGATCTGAATTATGATGCTAAAATCTCTTAAAAAAGGAAGAGTTATTGTTTCAGGAAAGTTTTGAGGGCCACGGAATA
Organism: Ctenodactylus gundi; assembly: GCA_004027205.1. Lineage (NCBI taxonomy): Eukaryota > Metazoa > Chordata > Mammalia > Rodentia > Ctenodactylidae > Ctenodactylus > Ctenodactylus gundi. The sequence goes on from PVKB01000573.1 coordinate 592,381, forward strand.
AATTCACCTTGTCTTTGTCCATAAAACACTATGTATAAAGTCACAGTGTGAATCTACTGATAAAATACGAGTATCAGCAATGAGATCTAGGAAATAAAGTCTAATTTAAGACCTGGCATTCGCTACACTATTTTTGGTGAAAAATAAGTGTGAGATTCCTGAAAGTCACAGAGATGGATGATCACTCCATTAAATAATCAGATCTGCATACCTTTAAAACAAAAGCAAAAATAGAGCTGTGATAAACTTCGATTGCTAGCTACAGTGCAGAACAGTTCAATGCAATGCTATTCTCGAAAGTATTATGATTCATACTGTTGTTGCCCTTTATATGGCTTTAAGGAATAAATGTTTTTTTTTTTGTGCAAATCTAAAGGAAAGAAAAGTGTGGGAGAGTTAACTACAGAATAGGCAGTGGTGAGGGTGTAATCTTTGTTTATGTCACAAATGAAATGTCACTGCTTGTCTCTGGATCGATTATTCAATGTAGATGCACTAGTCAGGATTTCTACTACTAATTTAGAGTTGCTCTGTGCTGCAAACTTTATTCTATGAGCACAGCGTAGCTGCAATACTTTTCAGAAAAGGGCCAATCACAGTCCACTGAATCGGTAATTATAATTTAGTGTAATTTCCACTGTCAGGGAGGTATGGTATTTATTTCCCTGATATTTTGTTTTCATATTCATGGAATCTTGATAATTGACTGTGTCAGATCTAAGTCCAATGTTGGATCCTGCCCAACTACCTCCTGAGTCGTGCCTGAAGGGGGTCAGTGTTCAAGGAGGTGAAATGGCATCGCGGTGTCACAAGTCCAGTTATTCTGCATTTAGTACCAGCAAAGTACAAGGGGGAAAAGTGAGGTCATTATTTTGGTCTCTTTATTCCCCCATGCTCCTTCTCTGCTTCTTGTTTTCTTCTTCTCTCATTAGCTATCCTCCTTAGTGTAGTTATTAGAAAGTTTCTCACAGTAGTGACTTAATGTCACCTAATCAGAAAGCAAGGACATTAAGAATCACATCAATTACATTGAGTTCCAGGGAAGACCCTTCCTACGTAGGCAGGAAGTGCTGAGTTAGTGGGCGGCTGCAACTGCTGAGGGGGAGGACAGAAGCGAGCTATTATGAGGAACTTTCCGGAATATGCGCTCATGGTCACCCTCTACCCAAGTTGTTTAAACCTTGTTTCATTTTGGCAGCATGTTCTTTCTGTCTTTCCGGACTGTAGCCTTCACAATGTGACGGTAAGGAGCAAGCACTAATGGGATGAGTGAATATGAAGAAGATTAAGGGAATTAAAATTATGAAAAAGATAGATACCAATGACAGAGAATAGAGCAGACACTACTTATTAGGTTTTGTTGGCTACAGAAAAAGAGAAAAAAAAAATCAGTTTTCTCAATAGCTTATAAATTCAGACCAACATTTCCTGAAAACTGTTCTATCATATATTAACATAGAGAGAATTTAAAAGCTAGAAATAAATACGTGTTTTCTCATCTATTGTACTTGAGAATTAATGCAGACAATTGAAATTTTCCATGGCCTTCATCAGTAACATTACCCATAGCTGATGACAGAGCTTTTCTAGTTTTAATAGAAGTAATAATTGGAAGTTACCTTGCAAAGGAATATAGTGGAAATATACAGCTAAGGGACTTTATTTAAGATTATCCCCTGCCTCAGAGATACTGGCATCTTGATTGTGAAAAATAATATCACGCATAAATCATGTACTAGACTTAAGGATATTAAAATCATTATTAAAATATTCTAGTATAATTTTTATTATAAATAAAAACAAAAGCATGAACACGAAACTTAGTTTTCAGTTTAGAGGATTTAGTGAGAGAAGGTATTTATAAAAATCTTTAGTATTTTTATTTTCTTTATTATTCTTTAAACCCAAACTTCAAGGTGCATGTTGGCCCTCCTAATTAGTACTTTCTTCTTGGGGAGGGAGGAGTTGCTCTTATAAGATTAAAACACATTGGAATACTGTGTGTTTCACAAACTTAGCTTGATTCCCTCTTTCTTTAACATATAAAGTATATAAATACCAACTTCGCAAGAAATGTAAACTATTTACATCCCCACAAATGGTTCCTGCATTACAAAAATTGATAACCTTTCTCCATATTATATCTAGTCTGGCTATCTGGCAGAAAAGGCTAACATATTCACAATTTTTCTAATAGTAGTGTATAATAATTCTTTCAAAGATAGGGTTGCCTTTCTATATTATAATAGTGCTAAGCACAGTATTACACCTTTTTACTAAGATAACAGTACTTTACGCAAGACATCTATAAGTGATGGCCCTGCCTCAAGTATTCCAAAAATATAATATCACATGGGTAATAAGTATCTGAAAGAAACATTTTGCCTTCAGGTACATTTTTTCACACTTGAAATGACCTACTATGGAAACAATTATATTAGGCATGGAATCATTTGGTTTATCAGATTTTTGTAAATTGGCAAGATTTTAAGATATTTATTTGCTGAATGAAAAATGATATGGATTAAGAGAGTATCATTTTCTTACATATAAATATATTAGAATGTATAGCATATGCACATTTCTATGTGTTTTAAATCCCAAGTTAATATATTATTGCCCAACTTATTTCTGTTCTGTTGGGAGAAATAATTGTGTCACTCCCACCCAGAAGGAAAACACCAGAAACAAAAAGTCTTTCTTGAGATAAAAAATATCCATTTAATAAGAACAGCCATTGACTTAGTAGAGCTTTTGGCAGTGCACACAAGTCTATCGTCCCTTTTGACATTACTTCTAAGAATTTAAGATTAAACATAAAGTCTTAAAATCAACATTGCAATTAAAACCCTATTTCTAGTGTGCTAAAATAAATAAGGTTACTGTATTAGCAAAAAATGTAAAACATGCTCATTTCTGCAGAATATCAACATTTTGTTCTTCAAAATTATATTCTCCATTAGCAAATATAATTTACCGTAATATAAATCACTGGCTGAAATTGGCTCTTCTCTGCAGGTGATCTTAAATCTGTGTGCAAATCCATAATAAATTTACTTGTTTAACTCATAAATATATTCTTTAAGACATCATATATCCTATTAACATATGATATACCATGCTTTGAAATAGTGCTGAAATAGGTTTCATAATGAATTAACAGAAAAGTTTTAAAACAAATATATTCACTAAGCATACACTTTTTCTTATACAATTTGATATGCCAAAGCACTGCACATAAAAATATATTAAGTAATTGATCTATTTTCATGATCTTGCTTAGATCTGAGCTTTTCTGAATTTAGTGCGAGCCTTATATTGTCATAAAAATAAAGCCAATTATCATTTTTTATGGAGAAAATCATGAAAGATCATGGCCTAACAGTGTGCTGTGTGAATGTAAATGAAAAGGTGAGTTCATTTATTTCACTAATGTTAACAATGTAATATCTACTTTTCATTGGAGTTGTAAAAAATAAATGAGATTTTTCTGTCATGCTGAAGCAATATAAAAATAATGACACCACAGAGCTACCTCAGTAATCATGACAACATCTCACAGGGGCAAAGAAGTCACTAGTGAAAATAAGTTCTAGTACATGGTATTACACAGGAAAATATACCAATAGAAATAGAATTTTAATCATAGTAGAACAATACTCCCTTAAACGATTTGGGTCTGCCTTTTCTATTTCAAGTTTCTATTATTTGGTTGATGTAAAAACATTGATTATTGACAAATATATGATTTATTCTCCAAAAGTAGACAATATCAAGGAAGGAAGAACATCTGTTAACTCTTTTGTGGCAGTGATTATCATCAAATAACTCTAAATTTTATGACAATTGTGAGTGATAAGGAAGTGAGTGATAATGAAATATTTATTATTGAATTTAATTTTATAGTAATTTTTCCTTAATAAGGGTAATATATTAACACACTCTACTACAAGTAAGTCTGTACTGCACTTCAGTACTTTCCACAATAAATCATAAAATTTTCATGAGCTTTGTGAGAACTATTTGATATGGCAGCATGCTTAAAGAGTAAAATTTTAGATAGTACAACTGTATGCTTTTAAGAGAAAATTATTTTTAAATGTTAGTGAGAATCTTTTTACAAAAGACAATTGACCACAGATCTTATGATTACTAAGATGCACAAAAAGCCAAATTCCTAAGTGAAAACATAGACATACAAATGATTACAACCATTGAAATTTATAGTGAAAAATTCCCATATAATTCTTTCTTAGTTTGGGAAAATATTGTAATCATTGTAACTATTTCCCCAAATATAAAAATTAAATTGTGATTTGTACATATTAGCACTGCATTGTATTATCTTATTAAATAGGGATGTGTGAATATTTTTTATTTGCTCAAATAATTTAAAAAATAATCAATACTGTTATTTAGGAAAAATTGTTGAGATTACCCAAGTACTTTATTGACACAAATAATCCATCATATCCTATTTCCTATATAATAAAAAGTATGAGACTCCTTTAGCTTCATTAACAGTAACATCCATGAAGAAAACTTCTGTGGAAAATTAAATGGTGATGTAGAAAAGAATATAAACACAATCTCACTTGATATATTGCATATGAAATATTGAACTATATAAAACTTTTTATGACAGAATATGAAGTTGAAAATAAGAATTTTGAAACTACTTCATTCCATAGTGTCTTAATAACTTTCCATCATTGGACACAGTACATGATACCCACAACGTAAAGGAGTTTTACTTTGACTCACAGTTTCATCCCATGGTTGGCTGTTCACCCCACTGTGGCCAGGAAAGAAAGTAAAAGCTGGGGTGGGGGAAGAAATCACTCACCCGTGTGGTAATCCCAGGAACCAAACTCTCACCAGGGCCCACCTCTTAAGAGAATATTCAGCTGCTAAATTTATCAGTGGGTGGATCCATTGATAAGTAGAGCACCTTCACAATCTAATTACCTCTCAAATGCATAGACATTTGGGGAGCATTTTAGATCTAAGCCATATCATTCTGCCTCTGGTACCTAAAAGGTTTATGTCAATCTCATTTAGTCCAACCCTTAAGGGTTTCTAGAGTTTTAACAGTTACAGCATTGCTGAAAACCACAATTTCAAAGTCTTCTCTTAAACTTAAGGCAAACTCTTAGCTATAAACTCACATAAAAATCAAAAAGAAAGTTAAACACCCCTGACACACAATGGCGCGTGGTCAATGTTTGCATTCCAAAAGGGAAGAAAAAGGGATTAGAAAGAACTTGGACCAAAACAAGGCAGAAACACAGGAGGACAAACATTAAATCCTACAGCTGCATGTCCAAAACCCCTGACAGCATATGGTAAGTTGTGAGCTCGGAAGGCCTTGCCAGCCACTACCCCTATGGCAATGCTTCTTGGCAGCCAACATGGCTTCTCACTTGGTATGGTTCTGCTCACAATCTGTTACCTTATTCAGCAGAAATGCCATATTCTTGGCATCTGTAACTTCCCGCAGTTTCCATTACACTTATATTTTTAAACAAGGTCTTAACTCACTGCTTTTTGTATCTCACTTGCAGGGATACCTGACAGGCACTCCTGCATATTTTTTTTTTTTTTTTGGCTGGTTACTCAAGTGTTCTTCTGAAATCTGGGTGGAAACCGGAATTGCCCCATAACTTTTGCATTATGCCTGCCTAAAAATCTTGTGTCATAGGTATGATGGCAAACTCTGCAGCCAGCTTAATAGGAAATGGGCAATGATAGTAGTTGTCACTGATTGCCTGGATGGTTGTGGATAGTGAAAGGAAACCGAGGGAAACAATTGGAGGCTCTTCTTGACGAGGTGTTTCAGTACCTAAATTCTTAAAAGAAAACTTATGAACTTTTCATCCTTAAGTCTATGAAGACTAGGGTCTTACTGACTCTGGCGATGTCTTGAAGCTATCTCTCCCGTTGCCTTGATGCAAAATATTTGGTTTCTTTTAATGCTCATCTTTTCAGCAAACAAGTTCAAGTTCCCCTCCAGCTCTACTTGCAGGTACACTTTTTTTGTGGCTACTCAAAATATTACTCAAAAGTCAGTATTTTGCTCTGATTTTTGGTCCTGTTTTTCACTGTACATCTGAGTAAATATATCCTCCAGTACCCATGCCACTAAACATTAGGCTGCTTTAAAGTTTCCTTCATCATATTGCTTAGCACACTGCTCTTAATCTCAGGATACAGGTGAATGAAGAGAAGTTGTCTTCCAGTGTTCACACACATGGTGACAATTCCAACTGCAAGTGGTGCCCTTGTACCCAACTGAGATGTCTTAAGACTTCACTTACTGTCTTCATCTTCATTGTCATGACCATTGCGGCTGCTTTCTTCTTTTTTTTTTCCATCGGAACTCTGCTTTATTATTTGAAAGTCATAATATGAACAATATTGAGCATGGAGAAGGCAGCAATGATATAATAATCACAAAATTCAAATGAACCTCAGACTTCAATACACTGGGGGGTACATGATTCATGAATTTAACAACTATATTATGCATGCAACTTTATCTTCTTGCCTAAGAAACTTCCATCTAGCTCAGCTGACAGCATTTTAGGGCTTCTTTAAGCCCCATCTCCAAATCTTTCCCAACTCTTCCCGCAAGCCGGTTCCTAAGACTTCTGAAGCACATGTTCTAGTTTAGTCACAGAAATAGCCCCACTCCTAGTAGCAACATAATGTCTTATTGACTTCCCATCACTGAACAAAATATCCAGACCTGTAACTTACAGGAAGAGTGGTTTATTAAGTTGCTTTTCTGGACTCAATTGTATATCATCAAGATAAGGCAAAATATACTGCAACATTTATAGGCACAATTGCAATGTTATGTAAATATAACCAGGCTCTTTTGAATATCTGTATTAAAACTATATATGGTTTGACGTGCAACACATATGGAGGCTACTTAACATTCTTATGGTCATGCTTATTGCTCACATGCAAAACAGAATTCCATTATAGAAACTTCGGTTTTCAATAACTTCTCAGATTTTATTTCTGTACATATTTTATTTAAAGCTTTTAAAGTTTTTTTTTTTTTTCATAAAGGGTCTTGGCAAAAACAGTGATCTCTTTATAAGAAAGCTATACAACACTACCCTTAAAATTATTTTATATACATGTGTTTTTATTTAAACACCTTTTGAGCAGTTATTTCCAACTGAGATGTCAGTTTGCATTCATTTAGATTTATTTTATACAATTCTTTTCCCCCCACATTTTACTGATATGTATATGTGCAAAGTTCAAGGTTTACAATGGAGTTGAGCATTTTGTGCACAGATGTATCTTGTCAAGGTGACAAGGGCTTTCCCACTCTCCTTTTGTCCCTCCCCTACACTCCCTTTTCTCCCTCCTCCCCCACCCTACTCCCCTCTTTAACTTTGTCTTCCATCTTAAGTTCCATAGGTGTTGTGATCTGGGTCTCTCACATCAGAGAGACCATTACTGTATGCTCACGCTATATGATTTTGATGATACACATGTGGTTAAATTTAAATTAAAAATCATATACTTGAGTAAAGTGAGATTCACCACCTCTTTAATTGTTCTGTCTCTAATGCGTATTTTAATATTAACAAGTAAAATCCCTTTTTAGAAAAAGAATCAGTAAATACTGCTTTTGCCTGAACATTGAGCTCCCCTAATCTAGACCTCTCTTCTAATCTAATCTGGTCATTAGAATAGAAAGAAGCTCCGAGACTTGCCTACAGTTTTACAAGCAATTACATATCTAGTCATAATGATTCTCAAACTTTTATTTGACTCACAAGTTTTACAACTCTCTATGTTCTGTATTTCATTGGTGCAGTAATAGAGCTATTAGTACTGTGAAAATATTTATAGATTAAAATATAATTATAATAAAACACTTCCAGATTCTTCCTTAAGAGATCATAGTCAATAACAAAGATTTATGAGACTAATAGTCTATTACAATGCATATCATTTTACAATAATTTATAAGAAAATTGTGTGATAGACTATTATATGAAATATAAAACATTTTTATTATTTATGAAACACTATTTTCTGTGGAAATAAAGTAACTTCAACAAATGGTATCTTTTTAGCATTAAAAATGTCATTTACTTTCTGGTAACTTGTATGTTACCTGATAAACCAAAAGGCTCTCCAGTGATAAAAAATGACAAATTTCAATGTAGTTATAAAAAAAAATATGATTTTGTTTAAAAATGCAAAAATATATTATTTTACTCTCCAGAGAGCCATATTCCTGGATTCTTCATTGTACAGAAGGAATATATAGTTTTTCAACTAATTCTGTCTTTAATGACCCTGAACACAATTATTCATCATAATATATCAAAATTCCTCAGCACACAGTTTCAACTTTCAATAATTATTAAGTAATGAAACTACTTACTTCTACATTTCAACCTTGAAAACAAGGAACATTATCTGCCTTCTGTAAATATTTGAATATGTAGAAAGAAAAACAAAACCATTAATTATTCCCTTGAATATAGTAACAATTGACTCCTTGACAATAAAATATTTAGCCTATAGGAATTGTTCTTAATAGCATCTGAAGTTTTATTTTTTAAATGTTTTCACAACTTTTTAAAAGATAGATGGAAATTCTTCAAATCTTTGTTAAAGGCAAATATTACCTAAAAGGGATTTTCATAAAATCAAGACGATTTACACAAATTAAAACACCACTGAATTGTTACTGGCATTAATATTTTTGGTTAACCCAAATATCCTGAAAATATAGACAGGTTAAGAGTATATTATATGTGGTTAAGAAAAAAAAATTTTAAAAACACTAAATAGTCTGGAAACTGGTTTGCAAAAGAAAAGTATATATATTCTGTATACTCACATATATTTTAAATGTAGAAGGAGATAAAGTAGCATAAACAATAGCCAATACATTGAAGGAAGGAATGTTTGATATTTCAAAAGCAGCAGCCACTAGGCATTTTATTTATCCTATTGGATAAAGTAGTTGGTTTGGAGGCTAATGTGGCCAGTCATTAAAGATTTTTCTTTTCATGACTTCCATGAATAATTGGAATAAACCCCTGAGCTTCAAACAGATACAGTTTTACTGAAGTTTTTCCTTATAGGCAAGATTATACATCATATTTCACTACAAACTGGTTAAATGACCACCAAAGTGCCTTATAGGAAAATACACTTGCAAGAAGCCAGCTCCACTTTAAATGTATAAGTTATCCTGGAAAAAATCATTTTGTTCTCCTTGAAACTGGAAATAGAAATAAATCATACCTTTGGAGAATAGAAAATAAACAAATCTTTCACTACATTTGACAAAATGTGCTACAAAATATTCTGCTGTGGAAATGTTTTTGCTTGAATGTCCTATCGGACTGCAGTATTGTTTTCTATTTTAAAGCATTCACCATTACATCTGACTATAGTAGAATTAGGTACTGTATTTTAAAATATTTACTTTATTTCCACACAAAGCAGAGCATGTAAGTCCAAATAATTGTTTTTGATACTTTTAAGTGATACAAAGCAGTAATTTCCAAATACTATACTAATATTCACTTCAAAAATTTCATATGCATATTTCCTTAGATACTTTTTCATTGCTGAGACAAAATACCCTATATCCACACCTTAAAAGATGAAAGGTTTATTTTAAGTCACAGTTTCAGAAAAAGTAATGTGATATATATGTCCAAAAAATTCTCAAACTTAGTGTGACCATTGTATATCGCATACATATACCAATAAAATGTGGAAAAAAGATGGTCTCAGTGCATTCATGGGCTGCTGGCAATGGTGGGAAGAGCCTGGCAGAGAGCAGCTTCTTACACAATCACAAAAGAAAGGAACAAGGAGCCTCCAGAAGAAGCTGGGGGAAGAGTTTAGGTCCTTCCAGGTCACAGACCTGTAATTTACTAAATGCCTATAATCTGTCACACACCTGCAATCCATACCTTCTTTCCATGTCCCACCATTACATTTCAGGACAATGGTGTTATCAACGTAAATTCCTCAAAATTTAGAGAACTCAGAGATATCTACAGGTGATTGTATAGCTTCACTTCCTAAAGGGCAGGGCGAATGTGGGTTCCCATATGTACTAGGGGAAAAGAAAGGGTGCAGTGAGAAGCAAAATGCTTACAGTGAATTGTAAAATCACGGAACATAGGAATGAGTATAACTGGAAGGCAGGGTGTATTCTTACAGATCATTAGGATTGTAGGCAGGTGAAGGAGGTACAGAGGTTTAGGCAAAGATGCACATTAGGCAAATTACACAAAGAGGAAGACCTTAAGAAGAAGACTTTATCAATCATGAATATAGCAAATATACAGCTATTCCTTAAGTTGCCACCTTTATAAAAGTTTATTTATTTTTGAGTTTATTTATTTATTTATGTATTTGTGTGTGTGTATGTATGTATGTATGTATGTATTCATTTGGAGACAGGGTCTGATTCTATAGTCCATGCTGGTCCTGAATTTACTATGCAGCCCAGGCTGTAGACCAGGCTGGACTTGAGCCCACAGCAATCCTCTTGCCTCAGCCCAGTTTACGATAGTTTAGTTTATGAGTAAAAATTACTTAGCCTTGGTAGAGGTAAACAAAGAGTAGGTGGGCACACGCTCCCACTGCCAACACTTTTCAATTTATGATGCAGAAATTTTAACTTATGGATTGTTGAGAGGGTCTTCACGTTTGTGGATTTTTAACAGGGGAATCTCCGCACACCACATTGTAGCAGCACAGAAAATCTAAAACATTCAAATATATGAGGCTTTTGGGGGCCATTACAGATTAAAACCATAACATTGTACCCCTGGCCCCCAAAGGATTCATGTCTGCCTCCTTGTGTAAATGTACTTAGTTCATCTCTAAGACGTGCCAAAATCTTACTTCTACTACTGCCAAAATAGTCAAGTCCAAAACCTCCCCTGAGACTCAAGGCAATCTCTTAGTTGTGAGCTACTGGGAAAAGCAAATAAAAGTTAAATACTTCCAATATACAGTAGCACAGGGTAAACATTCCTATTCCAAATGGGAGGAATAAGAGTATAGAAAGAAATCAGACAGAGTAAACACCAAGTCCTGCTGTTTCATCAAATCCTGTGGCTCTGTGTCCAGTACTTGGGCTACACTGCGGTGAGAGGTGAGTTTCAAAGGCCTGGGATGGCTCTACTCCTACGGCACCCCTATAGCTACAAATTGCACAGCTTCTCTTTTCGGCTAGTTTCACTGAAAGTCTGTTGCCTTCCGCTGCAGGTTATCCACATTCCAGGGATCTCCAAAGTTCTGGGCTGTACACTTCACTTTTGGATTCACTGTCACAACTTCCTGTATTGCCCTTTCAGGAGCACACTGGCTTTCCTCAAGGCCTTTTTCTAAAATCCGGGTGAATAGCTTTCTGGCCTTAAAATTCTTGCATTCTGTATGTCTATGAAGCCAGCATCAGGTGGATAATACCAATGTCTGCCACTGGCTTGAGCAGTAGTCTGACTTCTTTGTGCCGTGGTGCAGCAGTCTCCACATGCACGAAGGGCAGAACTTCAGGCAGTTGAACTCTGGAAAACAATTTTTGTCTTCAGGGCTGTGGAGTAGGCTTCTCAGAATAAAGACTTTTGCTTTCTCACCTCGGAATTGGAAAAGGGTAAGGTCTTTGTGATTCCGCAGATGCCCTCAAGGCATTCTTCCTTTAGTTTTGATGCAGCCTACTTAACTTCTTTTCAATGTTAATGTCTTTAACAACCATGCACTCTTTCACACCAATTTTGCATTCACTTTCTTATTGGCAAAAGGGCCAACATTTTACATATTTTTCCTCCCCTGTTTTTTTTTTTTTGTCCTGCTTTTCACTGCAGAGCTAGATAAAAGCTGAAACATGAGACAACCTGAATATTGAACTGCCTTGCCATTTCCTCTGCCAGATTAAGTAATCCAAAACCCTTAATCTCCTTTGCTGGAAAAGTCTCCGGACAGAGGCAAAAATGCTGACAGCCATTTTCAGAATGTAGCACACATGATTTCTAGACCAGTTGCCAATAATACCCTTCACATCTGAAATCGTTTGAACTAGGTTTTTACAATCTAAACTTCTTTTTACATTCTGGTATTCTGAGCTCTTCCCAGAGTGCTTTGTGAAGTTTGGCTCTAAGCATTCTTTGACTACACTGGCTGACATCTTCAAAGCTTTCCAAAAATCCTTCTTTGAAACAGTTCCAAAGGCTTCTGAACCACATTGTCAGGTACAGTCGGGGCAATGGCCCCACTTCTCTGGTACCAATTTTTGCCTTAGTTACAGTTTCATCTGAGGAACAGAATACCTGATATGAACAATTTAAGAGAGGAAAAGGTTATTTTCTCTTACAGTTTTTTAGAAGGATTCAGTGCATTCACAGGTTGCTAGCAACAGAAGGAAGAATTAAGAAGACAACAGCTGCTAAAGACATCACAGGAGGAAGAAATTAGGGGCCTCTAGAAGAAGCTGGAGCAAGGGTTTTATCCTTGCATGGCACACTCATTCATTTAATTTACCAAATGTCTTTAATCCACTGTCTATTCCAGGCTCTACCTCCTAAAATCACATGAAATTCATACTGTATGTTTAATATTCTCAAAGAGAGAAGATAGGTAGAGCAACATTTAATAAGGGGTGAGGATAATGCAGTTATAGGCCTGAAGAAATGATTCTTCTCATTCCCTGTGAAATAAATTTCCAATGGCATTACGCTTTACTGTAATACTGAAAATGAAGATGTAACTTTTTCTTAAATTTATTGCTGAACATTTTAATGAAATCATTGAAAATTTCCTTTTTCCTGGCAAACTCACCAGCATCTATTGCTATTTCAGTTCTTGGTATATGCCATTCTAACTGAGTTAAGATGGTATATTAGTGTTGTTTTTTGTTTTCATTTCTCTAATGGCTAAGGATGTTGAACATAAACAAAGTCCTTGACCATGTATATATATCTTCAAGAGTTTTACCTATTTTGTCCTTCAGGAAATGCAGTGTATTCATTTTAATGTCTGGGTATTTAATTGTAGGGCTATAAATTTGTATAACCACTGTGAAAATCAGTATGGAGATTCCTCAAAAAGCTGAAAATAGGCATTCCATTTGACTCAGCAATACCTCTCCTGGGTATCTTTCCAAGAGAGCTAAAAGCAATATATGATAGGGATTCATGTACACCCATGTTCATAGCAGTACAACTAACAAGAGCGAAATTGTAGGGACTGCTGCAATATGCATCAACAGACCAATTGACTGACAAGATGTGGTGTGTGTACCCAATTATGTACCCCTCTTCCATAGAGACAGAGAGATTTAGTCATTTGTAAGTAAATGGACACAGCTAGAAACCATCATGCTTAGTGAGATGAGTCAGACTCAGAAGGTTAAATAATGTATGGTTTTTCTAATATGAGAAATTCAGAATACAAATAAACAATAGTGTCAAATGGATGAGATTTTGGGAGTCAGGGGAAATGAAGAATGTGGTTAGAGGGCAAAAGGGATTGTGAAGTTGGTGTGAGATATATGCATAAAATTCCCACACTCAAAGAAACCATTGGTATCTCATATATATGTTACATATATTACACACACACACATATATATATATATATGTATGTATGTATATGGAAAATTATTGAAAAGGGAAGGAATGGTTACATATTGTTTAAGACTGAAGCCATTTACTATAATAATTTATAGTTCTTCAATATCTTTAAATATAAACCACTTTCATTATATTGCAATTGCTCAGTCTGGCAATACTAAAATGCCACATTATTATATAGTTAATAAAATTTCATGGAGTGAAATAAAAAAAATCAGCCAATACTCAAATGGTGCTTTTAGAATCTTCTTATGTACTTATCAAAACTAATGAAATGCATAGAGAAAACAAGAGAATGAGGTAACAAAAAGGTTAAAATTCTCAATATCCACATTTCTCAGATACAATTCTGCCCAGAATGTAATGAGGATTAATAAAGTATCATGTTAACACTGACTAAAATCAGTACAAAGTTATATTTAATATAAAATACTCATTTCTCTTAATAAACTAGTAATTCATTTTCCTCTCCTATAAGAAGCTAAATCATACAGATATCCTATTTGAAATCTAAAGGGTTTTTTATGATAATTGAACAAAAACCCTTTACAATTTCTATTATTATTTGAATCTGTAATGTCCCCAAAAAGCCCAATGTATTTGGATGTAGTAGGGTTCATATGGAATCATGTGGGGCCTGCTCGTAACAGTGGAACGCTGGGGCTGGACCCAGAAGGGGCAGGCTACTTGGACTGGACCTGGAAGGGTAGCTCCACCCTTCCTACTTCACTTGGCTTTTCTGTCTGCCACTCTGTGAAGAGCTTTTCTCCAGCTACAACCCTACCATGTGCCTTTGCTGCTGCCTGTCACCTATGAATGGACTGTGTGAGACCTTCTGAAACTTTCAGCTAAAACAAATATTTTCTTCCCTAATTTGGGGATGATAGATATTCTTTCTCAGCATTGAGTAAGTGACTAAGACTCCCAATTCAATGTTCAGCTTCAGCTCAACAGGTGTTCATGGAAAGATTTACAACAATTTAAGACACTGTGGCAAAATGCATTTTCAAGATACCAACATTTACTAATTGAGATCCTTTATCATGTCTTTCTCCTTATGAAACTCTCAGCCCTTCATCCTGACAGTGTGATCGCTCTTTTTTTGTACTCTTTCATTGTCTCTCTTGCAAGTAGACTGTGATCTGAATAACTTTTTGTTTTTCATATATTCCTAGTCTGTTGGTAACTTTCTTTTTGCTACCTGCATCATCAGATGTTTATACGCCATCTTACATGGCATTTTGGTGACCTATACTGGGAGGCGTTTTCCTTATCTCTTTTCATCAGGTGCTTTGAGTGGTTGACAGATCAGACACTGGGAAACAGACAATCCTTGACCAGGACAACTCCTTTGTGGGACTAGAGCCCACTATGTTACAGATTGAGGGATATTTTTGGCTTCTTGCAAAAAAGCCTTAGCTCTGATTTAAAACGGACAAGCTCTGGCTGGGTTCACTCTCTGAACTTGAAGGCAGAAAAAAAAAAATGAGTATGACCTGCTGTGTTTCATTAGGGTGAGGGATCACTTTCTTTTTCTTCAGAGTCCTCCACATTATCAATATGCATCATATCTGGCAGTGCCAGCTGGTGCAGGGCCAGGCTGTGCACACTGTGAGGACTTCCTGTAACTGTTTCACTGCTACTCTCCGCTGTTCCGCTCTTTGAGGCTGCCAGATTCTGCTGTCCTTCACTCTCAGCTAAAATTCGCAACCTGGAAGATTCATGAGTGACCACGTGTGTCATATTTCTGGGATGATGAATGTCCCTTCTCTCTGAACAGTGTTCAGCTCACAACCATTTCTGTCAATTGCTTGGACTGTTCTGGCCTGATTAATTCAACAGTGGCTCCATTACCATAATGGCTCCGGTGCCATAGCTGGCCCCAGAGTGAAGCTAACCTTCATTTTGTGCATTTGAGATCCTGTTTGGCAGATGCCTCAAAACAGGCACATGTCAGACTTCTAGGTGGATGAGAGGTCTGCCACACAAACAAATGCTCTAGGTGCACAAAGCGTCTCCAGGGGACCCAGTATGGGTCTTCCACTCTCTGTTCTCACTCAGCTGGATTCTTAAGAATCACTCTAGATTTGATTGTTAGATTCTCAAAAGGTCTCAATATCTATACAATATTAAATGGTCTCACTAGCAGTTCCTGAACCATAAACTTTGGTCTTTAATTAAACTCTTAATTATTGCATCATATTGCCATTGGACTGCTTCTGTCATAATTAAAAATTAATACTAGATTCCCTACGTTTGAGCCTTCATGACTTTCTCACAGTAACAGGCCTCTGCAAAATGGTTGCCACATGAGCTGCTCTTTCTTTTTTTGGACAGAGTCTCTCTCTGCAGTCCAGGCTGATCCTGAACCCACGGTATATCCCGTGTCCCAGCCTGGCCTCAAACTCACACGATCGTCCTGACTTGGCCGCTGGAACCATGAGATTACAAGTGTGCACCAACATACCCACTTTGTGTGGTGCTGGAGAATCAAATCATGGCCCCTTGTGCTTGTTTTGCAAGCTCTTTCACTACTAAGCTTTATTCCCAGCCCCACGTGTGCCTTTTTAAAAGCTTTCACTGTCTATTTTCCAGGGCTCCACGTTTTGACACTGATGTCCCTAGGTGTCCTTTCCGCCTTCCTCAGATGCTGGTTCAACCTACAGTGTCTCCCCCTCCAGATTCCCTTCATTCGGTCGCTCTCCTTTTTTGTACCCTGGTACACTTGCTTCTTTGTAATACTTGTGTGGATAATGCTATATGGAATCAAGGTAACAAAAATATTGTGAAATATGTCTTATGCTTTACCCAAAAATTTAAAAGTGCTGCTATATGCTCTAGAGAGAATTCTAACTGATATACTTATAGCCATCATCTTAAAACTAAGAGAAAAAGGACTGTTGCATCCAACTTGGCCAATGTAAATGTGTACCATGATTTAATCTAATTGTCTTTGTGTCTTATTTGTTTGTCTGTTAATCTGTGTTCATAGTAATTGGCTTTAGGCACAGAAAATTTTCTGACAAAGACCCAGCCATGGCTGACAAAACACCTGCTAGAATAAATTTGTTTCAATTTCCTCCACAATCGGTAGCTTCTATACTTTGACCCAGGATTTCTAAGTCCTCAGGTTAAGGATGATACTCTGTGCTAGTAAGCAATGCTGTGTAAGAGAGGAAAGATCTATGTAAGAACACAGTGGTCATGACGTGCCCTTCCTCCCATGGCAACAAAAATGAAGTCTAAATTCTAGACTAGTGTCATGTCTAGTGAGTACAAAGTAAAAGACAGAAACAAAATATCTGGGATAAAACTGTTGCAAGTGTTAATGCCAGAAAAATAATGACAAAAAGAGAGTAATGATGTAAAAAGTTCAGGAACATAGGACTGAGCAAGTTTCAGTTCAAACCCAAGTTGACAAAGAGAAAAAGTCAAGCTCTAAAACTAAATATCAGGGGAAAAAAATGACTTTCAGGTTGTAAACAACCTATATGGGGCCAGCCTAACGAATGACAGAGCTAACCTTGCCTCCTGTCCTGGATGCCACATCAGACAAACGATCAACCCTGACCGCTTATGGAACTTGCCAACTTCCCACAGTGAATATTTTGTCTAATTGGCAAATTTAATTTAAATTCTATGGTTCAAGTTAAGATTTTTGTCTGAATGACATGTCTAAAACATTTCTTATAAACATCTTTGGGGTAAAACTTTAACCACATTTATCAGGTTAACTTACTCTTTTCCAGCTTTCTGATAGTACTAAGAATTTTTTCTTTAATTGAAGGTCATGTAAAAAATTCAGGATTTGCTGGCTCTAGCTAAAATGTTACATCTTTTGATCTTATTTCTGCTGGTACTAAAATAGTTTCTGATTCAAGGTTATCTGGAAGTTGTTTTTTCAAAAGCTTCATTTAAAATGCAATATCTGTGAATTCTAAAATGAAAAATTATATATATGCATATATATACACATATTCATATATATATACATATATATATACATATATATATATATATATACATATATATATATATATATACACACACACACACACACCACACACTCTGAAGTCAAATATATATATTTGGCTATGGACTTACAAGAAAGAAAATCATTGTGTAAGGAGATGAGATATAAAAATGATATGGATGTGAGAATCTTTTTGGTAAAAATATTTAAAAAGAAAAGATATTGAGATATTTTGGGTAAAATTTTTATATAATTAAATTTTATACTACCAAATGATAAAAAAAGATAGCTAAATTTACAGTGTAAATACCCATCTTTCTCCACCAAAAGAATGAAAGTAGGCAGACTTCACATTCTAATTTTAAAAGTTACTTTCTTGAGGAAACAGCAAAATGTTTTGACAATTTCCAACTTTAATGAATCAGTGTAGCTACAATATAGTTGTTCATGGAAAGATTTCAACCTAATAAGATACTTTGAAAAAATGCATTTACCAACTCATATCCTTTTCCCTTGTTACCCATGGTAAGATCCCTGATTCCTCACCCCGACTGTGCAATTGCCCTACTGTCTTTCCTGACAGTGATGTGAATAAACTCTTGTGTATTCCTTCTCTATCGATATGTTTTCCTGGCCTGTGTCGCTGGCCCTGTGTAGGCCATCTAGGAAGGCAGGGAGGATAACTTCCTTCCCTTACACTAATATAGCAAACCTTTTGGCTAGATTTCAATTATTAAAATGCTGGAAGTCTTAACTATCCTTTGATGCAATCTATTATACTATTCTTCTCCCGTATGAAGTAGATAGGCATGAAGTGATTAGATTTACTAAATACTGAGCTAAATAATTGTGTATATAATATATTTATAACTACTTACAAATTTATGAAAGTTGGCTTTTGTCAGATAATCTATTCTATGAAGTATCATGATAGACATGTTTTCTGAAGATTGTTGTAATTACTTATTTCTATTAACTCTGAGAAATCTGGTCAAGTACTTAAGACTAACACTGACTTCACAATTCGAAAAGCATTAGAATATCTTAAACATATGGTAATATCTTTACTTGGACTCCAAACATGCATTTTTATATTTTCATACATTATATATTTTTGAATGTTTAATACATTAAAACAATTGGTATTGGGTCTGTTTTTCATCTGAGTCAATCATTTTAATAAGTTCATCCCAGTACAATATTAATAAACAATCAATTATACTATATAAAAATCTGACATAACTCTAGTGTGAGTATATGCATATGGAAAAATCTTTGTAAAATGTTGTATACTTATGCAAAGAAATAGAAGTATAGTAAGAGTCTTTAATGGCTAATTTGCCTAACCTATGTGACCTACTCCAATAAAAATAGTATCACAATTACTTTTTATTTCACTAGTATTATCAATTAAATTTCGTATTTCCAAACATTTCATCACCAAAAAATAATCGCAACAATTTTCAAGGTTTGTTTTCCTTTTGAAATTATTTTTAGCACAAATGAAATATAATTACTGAGAATTAGACAATGCATAAAATTTGACTTTGTATTCTTTTTTATTTTTTCTTTTACTTTAAGCTGGTGTATACTTTATAAAATAATACATTTATGAGTTTGTATTAATGCTAAGTGCTCACTGTTGAGAAAGTTTGCTTAGTCTTATGATTGTATAGCATTCTAATTGAAATCAATGATAATTTTGTATCCTAAATACAACTTAAATTTTTACTATACTAAACTCACACTTCTCAAATTCCTATGAACTTATATTCAAAACATGATTAAGATGCACGAGTCATTTAGCTATTTATTATTTTTTGGAAAAGAAGCAAAAAATATTCATACATAAACTCTGTTAGTTATTTGGTCCAGTCTAATGCACAATTATGCATCTAGTCCCTTGATTCCAATATATGGAAGTTTGCGCCTTCAAGTACGATGCCATGAAATGAGCTAGAGATATGACCAGAAGAGAAATTGGTGGACTTCTTGGAGAAATAGATATTCAATAACTTTTGGCCAATTTCTGCAATTCTATACTTACATGAAATCCATGTATACATTTCACAATATTAAAAAAGGCCTATTTAAGGCATTTGATATTATTTATTTTGTCAAATTGCAACGTGTATTGTAGACACTCGGCACATGTGCACCAAATTGTTTACACTTTATATGTACAAAATACATATGAAGTAATAATTGATAAGTACCTTGAAGCAAATTAGTCTTACTCTTTAGGCTTGAGTACATGGATGCAAGCCCCCCAAAAAATAATAATAACAGTATACCTGTTATAGTTTGGATCTAGAATATCCCCAGAAGCCTCAAGTTTGTAAGATGATTCAGTTATGGAGATTAATTCATTGATTTCCTGTGCTGCAAGAGGCAAATCCTGGCAGGAAAGTGGCTCGACATGGAGGAACAGAGTACCTGTGTCCTCTCCCTCTCAGCCTCACGTCTTGTGTGACTAGCATGTTTTCTGCGGGTCCCTCTATTGAGCTCTTCCACTGCTGCCACTGCTGGTGAGTGCACTGAGGCCTGCTGAAATCCTGACGTAAATAAACCTTTCCTACTTCGAGTTGTCAGCTTCAGGCATTGTGTCTCAACAAAGAAAAATCAATTTAGACAGTATACGATATTTTCCTAACACACAACATTTAGACTATTGTGTAGAAAGATCTGAGGATACAGTCTTTTTAAGAAATGTACTTTTACATGGTCACATTTGAATGTATACAATAAAAATTAGACCTTATTGTTGAAAATTAACTCACATTTGAAATGTTTTTCTTCATCGTATACAATTAAAATGCCTCTAGATTAAATTTTTTTTATCTCAGAGAAGGAAATTGTAATAGAGATATTTCTATTTCTCAATTTGACTAGCCGAATTTCCTATATTTAAAATATTATATGATTGGTTCAATGAAAATTTAATCTTATATTTATAAAATCAGATACAACTGCATGATAATGTGCCATGGCTTTTTTCCATTTTACTTTATAAGGGAATAACGTAATTTTTCCATTGTAATTTTTTAATTTACAAATCACATCTTGATTTTTTTACATCTCTTTACCCTTCCCAACTCACCATCCTCCCCAATATCCACTTTCTTTCTCAACAAAGTTTATCTTCTTACTTTCTACCATCGTTTTTACTTTTTTATGATTTGATTACCTCAGGTTGTAGAAATATTGTGATTTTGACCTTCCATTACTGATTCATTTTGCTAATTATACTTGTCTCAATGTGCATCCACTTCTCTACAAATGACTAAATTTACCTTTCTTGATGGCAGTGCAATACTCCAATGTGTAAATATAGTTTATCTTCTTTATCCATTCATCAGTTGTTGGATATATTGGCTTCTTTCAAGATTTGGTTATTATAAATTGTGCTGCTATAAACATGGGTATGCAAGAATCACTCTTGTGTCTTGGCTTTAAGTCTTTTGGGAAGCTATAGCTATCCTCACGAGGTATAGCTGAATCAAATAGGATGTGGATTCTCACTTTTTGGAAGATTCTCCATACTGCTTCTCATAATGTCTGTACAGTTTATAGTCACAGTGGCAATGCAGGTGGATTTCTTTGTCCCCCAAACCTCATAAGTGTTTGTTGTTTTTTTTTGTTTTTGGTGCCAGCCATTTTACTGGAGTTGGATGGAAACCCTGAGTTGTTTTGATTTGCTTTTTTTTTCTTTTTCTTTTTTTTGGTGGCTAAAGATAATGAACAGTTTCAATGTATTTGCTGGCCATTCAGACTTTGTAGAACTGTCCGCTCATTTCAGTTACCCATTTTTGATGGTGCGATGGTGTCTTACTATGGCAAAGTCTAACTTTTTTCAGTTCTTTGTTCTTTCTTAATACAGTCCACTCTATGTGAGGTAGGTGCCGAATTTGTTTTCTCATTCCATCAATTCCCTCTTAATTCTCTTTCTTCTTTGGCTGTGCGGAAGTTTTAAATTTGATATCATGACATTTGTTTATTCTTGCTGTTTTTTCATGTGCTTTGGGTGATTTATTGAAATGCTTTCATGGGTTTTCACTATCTTTTCCTCCAAATTCAGTGTTTATATTTTAATATCTAGGTTGCAGTCAATTTTGTTTTTGATTTTGGTGTATGGTAAAAGATGTGAGTCTAATTACATTCTCCTGCAGGTGGTTAGCCAGTTTTCCCAGTACCATTTGTCAAGCCCTCTTTCTTTACTCCAGCACATGTTTTTGGACTCTGTCGACCTTCAGATGATGAAGGTACTTGGGGTTGCCTCTGAGTCTTCAATTCTGTTCCATTGACCCAGCTGTCTGTTTTTGTGCCAAAACCATGTGCTTTTTATGACTTGCTTTGTAATACAGCTTGTTATCTGGAATTGTGATGCCTCTTGGTCTGGTTTTATTGCTTAGGATCGTTTTGACTATTCTGGGCCTCTTCCACTTCCATATAAATTTTTAGATTGTTTTTTCTAGGTTTTGAAAAATGCTGTTGATATCTTGATTGGAATTACACTTAATCTGGATATCAGTTTTGGTAGTATGGCCCATTTCACGATATTGGGTATGTCTATTCTCAAACAGGAAATATCTTCTCATTTTTTAATATTGTCTTCAATTTATTTTTCAGAATATATTTACTGTATGAAGGTCCTTCGTTTCCTTAGCTTCATTCCTAGGTATTTATTTTTCTTTGAAGGTACTGTTAAGTGGTTCGTTTTTCTGACCTGTTCCCCGGTGCTTTCACTGTTTCCATATAGTAATGCTATTTATTTTTGAGTATTGATTTTATATCCTGAAATGTGCCTTAATTTGTTAGTTCTATAAGTAGTCCGGTGGAGTTTTTGGCGTCCTTTATGTAAAGATGTGTGTCATCAGGAAATAAGGCTAGTTTGACGTCCTCCTTTTCTACGTGTATTCCCTTTGTTCCATTCTCTTGACTTATGTTCTGGCCACGGTTCTGAGCACTAAGCTGAACGAAAGTGATGAGAGTTGATACCCTTGACTTGCTCCTGATTTGAGGGCAAATTGCATTTAGTGTTTTCCCTATTTAGAAGATATTGGAAGAAGTATATTCTTATAAATTGCTTTTATCAGCTTGAGGGATGATAATTTTATATCTATTTTCATTAAAATTTTTATCAGGAAAGAATATTGTATTTTGTCAAAAGTTTTTTTCTTTATCTATCGAGATGATTGTGTGATATTTGTCTTTGCTTTTGTTAAAGTGGTGTAAAACATTAACTGATTTGTGTGTGTTGGAGCAGCTTTGCATGCCCGGGATGAAGTTGCATTCTATTTGTAAGTATCTTATTAAGGATTTTTGTAACTCTATCAATTAAAGCAATTGGCCTGTTGTTTTCTTTCTTTGTCTGGTCTTTATTTGGTTTGGATATCAAGGTAATACTTGTTTTGAGGGAGGAGTTGGGCAGTGTTCCTTATGTTTCAATTTCATGGAAGAGTTTGAGTAACATTTGAGCTAATGATTCTATGAGGATCTGATAGAATTCTATGGTGAATCCACCAGGTTTTGGGCCTTTCTTTGCTGGTAGACTTATTTCTTCAATGTCATCCTTGATTATTGCTCTACTCAGAATTTTTATATCTCCTTGTTCAGTTGTGGTAGTCCATGTATGTCTTGGAATTTATCCATTTCTTCTAATTTCTTGAATCTACTGAAATACAGGTTTTCAAAATAGTTTCTTATACACCTCTAGATTTTAACATTGTCTGTTGTGATTTCACTTATTTCATTGCTAATTTCATTGATGCAAATTTTTCTTTCCTTCTTTTGTTGAATTTGGCTAGAAGTTCATCTTATTTACTCTTTCAAAGACCTGACTCTTTGATTCACTGATTTGTTGTATTATTTTAGTTTGAATTTCATTTATCTGTGCTCTAATACTTATAATTTCTTCCTTCTACTGTTTTTGAATTTGGCTTGTTTTCATTTCTGTAGGCTTTTGAGCTGCATTATGAGATCATTTATTTGAGATTGCCCTGGTTTCTCTTTTCATATGTGCATTTATAAATGTAAATTTCCTTCTTACTATTGCTTTCATTGTGTCCCATAGATTCTGGTATGATGTGTTTCCAGTGTTATTTGATTTTAGGAAGGGTTTTTTTTTCAAATTCTTTCCTGATTCCTTCATTGATTTTAAAATAATGTGTTATTTAATCTTTATGCATTTGTAAAGTTTCTGCAGTTTCTTTGCTGTTGATTTCTAGTTAAATTTCACTGTTATTTGAAAATATATAGGAAATTATTTCAATTACTTTGTAATTATTGCAGTATGCCTTATTTCCAAGGATATGGTCTACTTTAGAAAGGGTCCCATGTACTGCTGAGGAAAAGGTTAATTCTGTTGAAGTACATTTATTTTTAAACACTCAAAACCACTTATTCTTACCTATGATTTTATTCCTAGATAAGTAAATTTTTACCTACATATAGGTATAAATAATTAGTAAAACTTATTATAATCCATTAATATTGATAATTATTCATTATTCATATAATTGTTTTAAAATTATAAAATAAACATAATTAGGATTTTAAGTATTACTTATATAGACACATTTTATAATTTATTGAAGTTTAGATGAAAATAATTTAATTTTTGTGAAAAATATTTTTCTTTTACAATCAAATAAAATCACTGTTATTTAATAGCATTTGAAATTAACCCTTAAAGTACATACAAAACAAACTTCAAGAAACTCATGATAATTATTTATCTTAACTACAAAACATGAATTTATTGTGGACCCAAATATGTAAGCATACCTGTGGATACACCATGTTTTTTCCCTACTTCTTTTGAAGGATGTTAATGGAAGGCACCGCTATAAGTGTTAAATATTCATGCTTTACATTAGTCATGTTCCAATTCTCGAATGTGATTAGTGGAATCTAATAATATTTTCTAAATTGTGTGATACACAAATTGTGCTTAACTAAGGGACATCATGTAGATTTCAATTTCTTAAATCTCTAATAAATAGATAACTGACAAGAGTAGCTGCAAATGAACACAATAATTGACTATTGAAAACTGAATGTCTTGGGCCTGGAGGAATGGTGCACTAATTAAAGCCCTTGCCTTCCAAGAACAATGCCCTGAGTTTGATTCCCCAGCATCTCATAAAGCTAGACATAGTGCATACCTGTAATCCCAGCACTAGGGAGGCTGAATCAGGGGGATTGTTCTGAATCCAAGGCCAAGTTGAAGAAAAAATAGTTTTAGTTGACACTGAAATATTTTAAGTGTAAATACAAAACCACAGATGTAAAATATTTGTAAATAATTTAGGTGCAATTTTCCTTTCAAAGTATTTGGCAAGAATACATATTATAACTTGTGTTTAACAACATTTAAATGGGATAAAGCTCTAGATTCTCTCTTTATTAGTTAATATGCAGATGCAGAGATTCAAAATCAGATTAACCTTTAGTTAAAATATGGATTCTTTATCAGAGAAAGGGCCAAGAAAGAAAATGTGAATATCTTAGTATAATGTATATCTTTCTTTCTAAAAGTCTCTTAAATCATCTGCTGTGGACATTGTCTCAAATAAAAAAATCTTCTCCATTAAATTTTAACAAATATTTAATTTTGTGTACAAATCATAAAATATTTTTTGTAATTCAGGTGATCAATGTGACTGAATATACTTCCTTAAACACTTTAACTAGGACATCAGCCAAAGTGGATTGGATCACAAAGTGAATAGAAGATTTACCAAAATTTTCTTGTATTATCTTGCTGATGTAAATACTGAAAATATTAAACCAAATATATATTAGTTAATGTGATTTTTCTAAAACAATATGACATGTCTTCCAGAAAAAATGAAAATCATTTTCCAATAATTGCAAAGACATTTACACTAGCTGTTATATATTAATTATAAAACAAGGTTGCCTCTTTTGGATATATTTCCAAAAAATTAAAAGCAGTGTGTAGCAGAGATATGTGTAAACCCATATTTATAGCAGCAAAACTAACAATAGCTAAACTGTGGAAGATGTATTTTATAGAACCAAATGGATGTGATAGTGGGAACTGGGAAGGGAAGAAGAGGGAAGGAGTGGGAGAGTCAATCAGGGGCAGAGATTGTAAGTTGTTGTGATATACAAAGTACTTAAGCTCAATATAACCATTGCATAGTCCATATATATATATATATATATATATATATATATATACACACACACTAATAAATATTAGGAGAAAAATGTCAAGCTATGAGAATTTTAAAATCAAAGGATTTAGTAGCAAGGATACCATTCTTCAAATCACCAAAGTGCCTAGTTTATTAGAATATATGCAGAGTATCCAATAAATTATTGATAAAAGTTTTTACCTATACTCTATACAAATATTAATTTTAATAGTGCTTTCAAAATGCTGTCATAGTCCCTTTTCCGTGGCTTAAACAAAATGCCAGATAACACAAAGTACATGCTGCTCAGATGAATTTATTAATAGATTTTATGCAAATAACAACTTTAGCAGAAATTCCAAATATTGTTTGCGATATTATTATATTAAAAATTAATTGTAGCTTATTTGAAATTCAATGTAGCTGTGAATCTTATATTTTTATTTGCCAAATCTAGCAAAGTTAAGAAACATCCTCAAAAGCATTAGATTAAATAGTAGTACAATAAATCAGACTCATGACTATTCTAAAAGCAATGTTTTGTTGCTATAATAAAATAAAGCAAATATATTCCTGTAGATGTTGTAGAGCTAAATCACTAAGAATTTGAATGAATGACTGAGAGAAAAATAAGGTTAATGATAAATTGTTCTCAACAAAAGAAAATATATACATGCGTACTGAATTGCACTTAAGTTGCATATATATAGTTAATGATTGAAGAAAAAAAAATTTTAGAAAGGCTCTTGTTCTGTAGTTCAGGCTAGTCCTGATCTCACTATGTAGCCCAGTGAAACTGGCCTAAAACTCTCAGCAATCCTCCTGCCTCAGTCTCCTGAGTGCAGAGTGTATGGGAGTGTGCCACTACATCCAGCAAATATTGTGGTTCTGGTGGGATGGAATCCCAGGCCTCCTGCTTCATAGGCAAGTGCTCTAATCACTAAACTATGCCCCATTCTCAGGATGATAAATTTTAATAAGAAGAAAGGTAGTTTTAGGGGGGAAAATGCACCAAGGGCAGTGTTCTGTGCAATTTAAATAACATTTCCCTATTTTCTATTTTAATCTACCAATCCACAATTCACACTTTTTATCTATTTCTGTGTTCATTTTTCAAGTATAATTTTAGGTGAATTTCTCTTGATTGAGACAGGATATTTTCCCTGGAACTTCTGTGAAAGGCCATCATTAACTGTACAAATTTTACTCACACTGGCGTGAGGGGGAAATTATGATATGTTATGATTTAAATGACATGTCATTAAAGTACATGCAAATAAATAAAGAATAAGTAAAAAAAGGTTGGCTTCAGAAAGAAAAGATAACATTATTTATTTTTTCTTATTCAAAGAAAACCAAAAATTTCCCCCGTGTTTAGTGTATATTTGCGATGCACAATGGTTACATTAACTTTCACATCAATGTCGCATTTCCTTCCTCTCTAACTTTTTTGCTCTCACACCCTCCCCCATCCTCCCTGACTTCCAGAATCTTGCCTGTTTGACTCTATTATTTGCTATTAATTGTGGTTTCTCACTTTAATAGATCATGTGACATTTAATCTTCTGAGTCTGATTCACTTCAATAAGTATAATGGTCTCAAGTTGCATCAATCTTTCTACAAAAGGCTCAAATCTTTCTTTGTGGCGGAGTAGTGTTTATGTGCCACATTTTCTTTATCCATTGGTCTACCGATGGGTATTTCTGCAACTTCTGTGATTTAGCTAACATCAGTTGTGCTGCTGTAAGCATGAGTTACATGCTGCTTTAAACTCTATTGTAAAGATACCGAGAAGAGGTGTTGCTGGGTCAAATGGAATATTAAATTTGAGTTTTGAAAGAAATCTCCATACTGTTTCTCATAATGGTTGTACCAGTTGGCAGTTCCACCAGCAATGTAACAAAGTTCCTTTTCAACTGAATCCATTCCCACATCCATTGCTTTTTAAGTTCCTGATAGAAACTATTCTGTCTGAGGTGAAATGGTGTCTCATTGTCATCTTGATTTGCATTTCTCCAATGGCTAATGATATTGAATATATATATATATATATATATATATTCATTTTGAGATGTATATTTTCTTCAGTTCTTTGTACTTTATACTTATTAGCCTTCTGTCAGAAGCCTAGATGGTAATTTTTTTTTCTCATTCTCACTTCATTCTTGTTTTCTTTAGCCTTTCAGTAGCTTTTTAATTTTATGTAATCCTATAAGTTAATTCTGGGGCTTCTTTTGCATCAGGAGTTCCGTTGAGGAAGTCTTTGCTCATGCCTCTATCTTTAAAAGTTTCACCTAGTTTATCCTGTAGGCATTTCATCGTTCCTGTTTTAATATTTAGGTCTTTGATCTGCTTTGATTTGATATTAGTACATGGCGATAAATTTGGGCCTACATTCATTCTTCTTCATGTGTATAGCCAGATCTCTCAGGACTATTTACTGAAGAGGCGGTCCTTCCACCATCTTGTTTTGTGCTAGCTGACGGTGCTTGCAGTTGTCTCAGCACCCTCGCTTCTGCCCCATGGTCAGGCTGCCCCTACTACATAGTTTTTGTCACTCTTGCCTTGGAATATAACTTACTGTCCAGAATCAAGAGGCCACCTGCTTTTGTTTTGTTCTTTAGGATTGCTTTGGTTCTTATGAGTCTTAATTAGTTCTATATAAATTTTAGGGTTTTTTTCTAGTTGTCTGGAAAATATTGTTCATGATAGTAATTGCATGGGAGCTGTACATCACTTTTGGCAGTATGGCCATTGTAATATTGTTTCTGCTCATCCAGGAACAGGGTATGCCTTTCCATTTTTAAAAGTCTTCTTTGATTTCCTTTGTCAGTACAATATAGTTTTCAATGTAGAGGTCATTTATTTCCTTGGCTACTTTTATTCCCAGGTGTTCATTTTTTATTTATTAATTTATTTATTTATTTTGGAGAAACTATTGAGAATGGGATTAGTCTTCTCAGATCTTTCTCAAGAGTAAATTATTCCAGAAGAATGCTATTAATTTGTTCATAATTATTTATCCTGCAACATGACTGAATTTTTAAAATTAGTCCTAAAATTCATCTAGTGCCATTTTTGGGATCTTCTGTATACAGAATCATCTGCAAGTGAGGATAATTTAACTTCTTACTTTCCAATATGTAGTTCCTTTATGCTGTCCCCTTACTTGGTTGCTCTGGCTAGGGTTTTGAATACTGTATTGAAAAGAAGTGGTGAAAGTGGATACCTTTATCATGTTCCTCACATTCAGCGAAATGCTTCAATTCTTCCCACATTTCATATAATATTGTCAGGAGGCTTGGCATAAATGGTTTGCAGTAAGGTATTCTATATCAACTTTCATCAGAGATTTTATTGTCTATATGTGTTGGATTTTTTTCAAAGATTTTTTTTCCTTCACTGAGATTGTCATATTTTTTCTTTGCTTTTATTTATGTGGTGTATGAAATTAATTGATCTATGTACATTGAACGATCCTTCCATCCTTGAGATGAAGCCAACTTGATAATGATGTATGGTCTTTCTAATGACTTGTTGAAATGTATTCATAATTGTCTTACTGAGAATTTTTGCATCTATGTTCATTAAAAATACCTACAGTTGTCTTTCTTGGTTAAGTTTTTTGTCTGATCTTAATATTGGTATAATATTAGCTTCCAGAAAAAGAGTTCGACAATATTCCTTCTTCATAAATTTCATGGGACAACTTGAGAAATATTGGCATGAGCTCTTCTCTGAGGTATTGGTAGAGTTCTGCAGTTAATTCATCTAGTTCTGAGCTTTTTTTTTTTTGTATTTTGGAGGAGAGTCTTACTGCTTAAATTTTGTTTTGTTAGTGTGCTCAGGATTTTTTTATATCCTCTTGGTTCAATTTAGGTATCTTGTATGTGTATAGGAATTTATCCATTTCTTCCAAATTCTCTAATTTTTGGGAGTATAATATGAGATTTCAAAATATTTCCTTATATTCCTCTGAATTTCAGCTCTATCTGTTGAAATTTCACCTTCAATCATTTCTAATTGCAATGATAAGGGGTTTTGTTTTCTTGTTTTGGTTAGTTTGGCTAGAGATATAGTAATACTATTTGTTCTTTTGAATAACTAACTCTTCACTGATTTTCTGTATATTTTTCAATTTCAATTTTCATTAATTTCTGTTCTGATCTTTATAATATATTTTATTCTTCTAATTTCAAATATAGATTTTTCTTGTTTCTCTAGGACCTTGAGGTGCGTCACAAAAACTTTTGAGATTTTTTTAAATATGTGAATTCATAGCTATAAATTTTCCTCTTAGCACTGTTTTCACTGTTTCTTGTCAATTTGAGTTTGATATGCTTCCATTTTTGTTTGATACCAAAAGTATTGGTTTCCCTGATTTCTTATGTGATCCATATTTTGTTTAATAATGTATTATTTTGTCTCCATGTATTTGTACAGCTTCTGTAGCTAGTTTTGCTATTGATTTCTAGTTCTATTCAGCTATATTCTGAAAGTTTAAAGAATTATTTCAATTCCTTTTCAATTATATGAATATTCCTTATGGCCTTATGATATAGTTCTGTAGCAGGACTTGACTCTAGTATTTTTCTGTCATATTTTTGCTGGTGGGCCCGTCTATGTTCTCTAGTTTAGCAACTTCCTTGTCACTTGGACACTCAAAATTTAAGGGAAGGAAGATTTATTTTAGCTCACAGTGCAGAGGTCCCATCCCATTCAAGGTCAGCTGGCAATGGCTGAAGGGCACAGTGGAGGTCTAGGAGCGCCTAGGCCCAGGAAATCTGGTCACTGCGTGACAGCAAAAACAGAGAAGAGCAAAGAGCAGAGCTAGTGCAAGAGATGTGTTCGTCATGGCTATGCTCACGGTAACTCATTTCTTTAACCAAGTCCCACCTAGTTCTAAGAGCACATGGAACCCTACATGGAAGGATCCACTTGATACTATTAACCCATATGATCCAATCACCTTCTACATACATGTGGCTTTTGGGAGACATTCCAGAACCAAACCACAACATTCCCCCTCAAAAATAGAAATGTACTGTCTTTTCTAAGTTCAGAGGTCAAATGCAAATAGTGCATGATAAGAAAACCAGAGTCATCATATACTTGTCATAATAGTATTTTGTGCCAAATGATTACTGTCTTCATGAAATCTGTACTATTTCAATATCCCAATATAAAATCATAAGAGAAGAGAAGTATAAATATTTGACACTTTTTATAGTAATGCATTTAATTTGTAGTATTTTAAATTAGTTTATGGTCCCATGATTCAAGGTAATGTATTACAGAATAACTAATAATGGGGCTATTTTTTATAGCTAAGCCAATTGGTAGACATTTTTATGTATAAAAAGAGAGGAAATTTGCTACTTGCATCAGAGGGAAAAAACAAGTTTATTAGTGATTACTATTAGCAGAACCAGTGTAAGTTTAATGTCTTTATTTGCTGATATCTCAATAATGTGAATATGGAGAACATTGGTTGTGTTCGGGGATCTGGGATGTGCCCTGAGAGCCTCGTGTATTCTGTTGTTGTAGAATATCTGTGGAGTCCATGTGTTGTTAAGAGGCTCAGGGTTCTGGCTGGATAAGGCAGATCACTAGGGCTTGATTTTGAGGGATGTTCGCTAGTTCTGCTCTATGTCTGGCATTCAGCGTCCTGTCTGCTATGCTGTGAACAGCTTTCCTCCAGCTAGACCCCAGCCATGTGCTTCTCTCATTGCCAGCTGCCCATGAACGGACTGCCACACTGTGAAACTGAGGTAAACCTTTCCTCCCTTCAGTAGTGGATGTCATATATTATTTTCCAGCAATGAAAAAGTAACCAAGACAGAAACTGCATTTGTTCTTAATTAAAATTGTTATAAATTATTTCTAATTATTTGATATTGTTTTTTATTTAAATTATTATTTTTATTAGTATGTGTTTTGTAATACGCAATGGTTACAGTCAACATGAGGAACTGGTACACATACACACCCATCTACCTCACTTTTAATTCCCTTCCCACCTTCCCACTTTCTTACCCCTCTCACAGGCCCTATCCCTCTACAAAAATCTGTCTCCCTGTTTGTTATCACCACTCTCATTTGATTCTTTTACGTATTTATATTTCAGTCTTCTTTTATTAGAGCTATCATGCAATATTTAAAAGTCCATGTAGTATTCATTTTTCTAAGCATAATGATGTCAAGATGTATCCATTTAAATACAAAATACTCAGATTATCTTTCTTTATGGCAAAGTATGGTTACATTGTGTATATATCCCACATTTTCTTTATACATTGATCTTATATCAATAACTATCAGGGTGGTATCAGGCTAGCATCTCTCCATAAAGGGGCTCTGCATAGATTCAACAAACAGGCTGAAATATAGGAAAGAAAACACCTGGACAGCTCAGCTTAAGAAAGGAGACGAGCTCAGAAAACTGAAGAGAGTCCAGCAGGAAAGTTGAAAAGTTTATCATGGATATACTGACAGCTTCAACAATTATGTTTTAAGAATAGTGCTACAGTAAACATGGATCTGTTTTCAGCTTTTTGAAGTATCTCTTTACCGATTTCTATAGTGTTTGTACCAACTTATAGTCCTACCAACAATATAGAAGTGTTCTTCTCTGTCTTGAACCTCACCAGCACTTATTTTGCCAAGTTGGTGATAATAGCTACTTTCCCTGGGCTGAGATGAAACTTCAGTGTGCTTTGATGTGCATTTCTTTTACAGCTAGTGATAGTGGACAATTTTCATGTGTTTATTGGCCATTTGTGCTTCTTTTTTGTTATTCTTTCCTTTCCTTGAGCTTGTTCACTTTGTGTACATATGTATCACATCAACATTGCAATCTCTTCTACCTCCCCCCTTTTGGCCTCCCACTCCTTCCCTCAGTCCCCTGACTTCTACTGTCACACCATTTGACCGTATAAAATGCCTGTATTCTGGGTTTCTCATATCAGAGAAATCATGTGATATTGAACCTTCAGAGTTTGACTTTCTTCACTAAGCATGATGGTCTCAAGATGCCTCCATTTACCTACACAGGGATAGGAAGAGCTCTAGCCTTTTTTAAATAAAGAATTCCAGCTTTACACTCCTTGCCTAAATCCTTGAGAAAAATAAATTGTACCCAAAGGGTGGTGTGGAAAGAAGCGTATTTTCTCCTTAGTAAGCATGTCTTTCTATGATTCAACTCCAGCTTTCTCTTTTTATTTTTACTAAATGCGAATAATACTTCATTGTGTACATATAAGAGTTTTTGTATCTATTGGTCTGTTGATAGATATTTTGGCATTTTCCATACTTTAGCTATTGTTAGTTGTATTGCTGCTATAAGCATGACTATACCTGTATCTCTCTTTTGTGAAAGATTCTCAGAAGAGATATCACTGGCTTTACTGGAATATTTATTTTCATCCTTTCGAGAATTCCCCATACTGCTTCATATAGTGGTTTGTGCTTCTTCTGAGAACTGTATATTTATTTCAATTGCCATTTTATAATTGGGTCTTTTATTTTTGGGAATGTGTTTTTCAATTCTTTATACTTTTTAGACATTAGCCATCTTCTGTTCTAGGAGTAGGAGGAAAAATGCTTTTTCATCCTGTTTTTTTTTTCTTTACTCTATTGTTTATTTCTTTTTGCTATGTCGAAACTTTTTGCTTAGGTATTATTCAAATTGTTAATTCTTAGATTTACTTATTGAGCAACAGGTGCTCTACTGAAAGAGTCCTTGCCTGTGCCTATGTCTTCTAGGCTTTTGCTGATTTTGTGTGCCACACGTTCAGTGTTTCCATTTTAATATCTATGTCTTTGATTCACTTTAATTTTAGGATAAGCTTAAAGATATGAGTCTAGGTACATCATTCTGCATGTGCATAAGCAGTTCCCCTTCCCAATGTTACAAAGGCTTTCTTTTCTCCATTGGATATTTCTGGCTTTTTTTGAAGTGGCTAACCGTTCTCAAGACTTTATGTGCAACCTCAAGTCTCTTCTTTTGGTCTACCTGTGTGCTTTTGTGCCAGCATCATATGACTTTTGAAAAAAATACTGTTTTTTTTTTCCAATATAAATTTATGCTGGGAACCGTGAAGCCCCCTGTTCTCTTTTCTTAGGACTTGGCTACTTTGGATCTCTTCTATTCCATGTGAAATTAGGAATTGCCTTTTCTACTTCTGTGAAAAGTGTTGTGGATGTTTGGATTGGAATTACACTGAAGCTGTGTATCAGATTTGATAGTATGTCCATTTTGTCAAAATTGGTATTGTCTATCTAAGAATAGAGACTGTCTTGCTATTTTTAATACCTAGTTCATCTTCTTTTACCAAAATATTATACCTTTCATTGTAGAGATTCTTCACTTCCTTGGTTTGGTTGATTCCTAGGCATTTAATTGTTGAGATTACAGTGAATGAGATTTTTAAAAATCATGTCTTTTTAGTGATTTTATTGCTGGTATAGGGAAATGCTATTGATCTTTGTGAATTTGATTTTGTATCCTGAACTTTTGCTGAGATGTTTATTAGTTCTAAGAGTCTTCTGATAGTGTTTGGGGGTCGTGTATGTATAGGAACATGTTTACAAATAGGGATGGATTGACTTCTTCCTTTCCAATACTGATTACCTGCATTTTGTTCACTCGCTTAATTGATCTGGCTAAGGCTTTGAATACTAAATTGAAAATGATGAGAGTGGACACTTTCGTCTTGTTCCTCAATTTTTCCTCCTTTAGTGTGATTTTAGCAGTAGTTTTTCATAGATGGATTTTATCAGCTTGAGGAAAGGTCCTTCTATACCTGTTTGTATTAGAATTTTTGTCATGAGAGGATATTCAATTCTGTTAATGGGATTTTTTCTCTGTTGGAATGACCACGAGATTTTTGTTCTTCTTTTTGATTATGTGATATATTAATTATCTCTGGTGAATGCCTGTTTTATCCCTGGGCCAAACTCTACTTGGTTATGATATTTGATCATTTTAATCATTTATTGCATCCAGTTTGCAATATTTAGTTGAGGATTTTTGCACCTATATTCATTAAGAAAATTAAACTATATCTTTTTAAAAAATTTTTATTTTGTTTTGTTTTTCAATGTTTATATTGAGCTTGAATATTTTGTGCACATATACATCCTGGTAAAATTAAAAGTCCTTCCCTTCTCCCTTTCTGAACCTCCCAAACCTGTCCCCTCCTTCTTAGTTCCCATTATTCCCCCATTTTATTGCGTGAAATGAGTGTTATCTGGGCTTCTCATAATAGAGAAATCGTTCAATATTTAACTTTCTGCATCTGACTCACTAAACTGAGCATGATGGTCTTGAGTTGCATCCATTTAACTACAAAGGCTTCAAACCTACCCGTTTTTATATGTTTTTATACAGGAATACTCTTCTATTGTTTGCAGATACCATAATTTACGTATTCATTGGTCAGCTTATGGGAATTATTGTGTCTTCTACATTTTAGCTACTGTTAGTTGTGCTGCTATAAACATGAATATGTATGTATTTTTGTTATATTTTTAACTCTTCTGGAAAAATTTCCGGTCTTCATCGGCTTTTGATATCAGTGTAATGCTACTTTAAGGAAGAAATTTGTTAGTATTTCTTCTTTGAAATTTCATGGGAAATTTTGAGTTGTATTGGCATTAACTTTTCCCCAATATTCTGGTAATATTTTTCAGTCAATCCACTTAGTCCAGGACTGGACCTTTTTTTTTTTTTGATTGCTAGAAATTTTATTACTGCCTCAATTTCAGTACTTGCTATTAATTTATTCAAAGTTTTTATAACCTGTAGGTTCAATTTTGGTATCTTTTAAATATCTAGGCATTTATCTAGCTAGATTTTCCAATACATTGCATATGTTTTTAAAAGTATTTCTTATAACACCCTAGATTTCAGCAGTGCTCAGTGCTATTTCACCATTTTCATTTCTAATTGTACTGATATGAATTTTTTTTTTACTACTTTTGGTGTAACAGTTTGGGCTCTTTCAAAAAGCAGAATTTACAGAAATTATAACAAAAAGAATCCATTCAGAAGGCTTACAAATGTGAGGATAGAGATAGTCCAAGATGGCGGCCTGCATGTGTGAGAGCAGGAGTGTCCCACGGCTGCTCAGCCATGCAGTAGAACACTTGTCTGGGACTGCAGGGCAGGGAGTGAGAGTCTGCTGCAGATTTTGGTTGTTTGAAGAACAATGGTGAAGACGGAAGACTGAAAATCGACGACAGCGACTTAAAATCAGTGACTGAAAATTAGTGACAGGCAGACAGGAGCAAGTTAAGATTGGAGTGAATCTGTTATGAAGATCTGCTGCAAATAGAGAAAATTATGGGAAAGAAACTCAAGAAATATGTAGACCTAATATTCAAGCGACCTAAAGGAAGAAATATTCAAATGAATTAATGTTTGAAACCTTAAAGAGAAATTTACTAAACATATAATGGCCTTAATTGATAGAAAGTTTGTTACTAAACATATAATGGCCTCAATTGATAGAAAGTTTGTTAACTTTTTAGATGACACACAAAGTTTGTTACTAAACATATAATGGCCTCAATTGATAGAAAGTTTGTTAACTTTTTAGATGACACACACACAGCTGAATAAATAAAGCAAGATACAAAGAACCACTTTGGTACAGAAGTAAAAAAAAAAAATAGAAAATACATCAAGTTGAAGTTTAGGATATGACAAATTCAGTTGAAAGCATTGGAAGCCAGCCCAAGCCCAAGCATTGGGAAGACAGAGTATCGAAGTTTGTAGATAAGGACAAATTAAACAAATGGCTCAGTGATACCCTAAAAACAACAAAACAACAAAGTAGC
Source organism: Ctenodactylus gundi (assembly GCA_004027205.1). Taxonomy (NCBI): domain Eukaryota; kingdom Metazoa; phylum Chordata; class Mammalia; order Rodentia; family Ctenodactylidae; genus Ctenodactylus; species Ctenodactylus gundi. Next base: position 629,002 of record PVKB01000573.1, read on the forward strand.
TGGCTCCACAACAACTGTGTGACTCAGAGTGCTAACTTCAGAATTATGGGTGTTGAAGAAACATCAAATGACAGCACAGAAGGCATAACAGTACTTATTCACTAAAGTTATAGCAGAACATTTCCCACAATCTAGGAAAAGAAACTAGAACTGGTGTACAAGATGTATACAGAACACCACGTATTTTTAACCAGAAGACACTTTTCACAATATAACATTACTAAAATTCTAGATAAATAAATCTCTGAAGACCTGTTCAGTAAAGTTACATCTTTCTTGATATTTCCTTGAGTTTGTTTATATTTTGATATTTATGTCCACTTTCAGCCTGATCAGGGTTCACATTTGAGTATTATCTTAATGTCTAACTTTGTACTAATTTTGAGACACTCTATGCCTTGCAGTGTGGGAAAAATGATTGCTGTAACAGTGATGACCCAAAGATAAGCTAGCTATAAGCACAGAGTGGAAAACAGGACCAACAACTATACCTCCATTAACATTGTAGGTGAAATCCACTAGAGTATTGCAATCTAAAAGACCAATTATTAACAAATTATAATACCCAGTTAAACACTACAAATATTCTATTTTTAATATTGCGATCTTTACTCTTAATAAAGCTTCCTAAATAAAGCAAATATTGAGATTGCAAATCTACTAAAGGCAACATCATTCTACTGTTAATAATACAAAAGGTATTTTTTGTTATTTGCATAAACCAAATTAAATAGCTAAAAATTGAAATCTCTTAATAGGCTTCTACCGCTATTGGACAATTAAGAGGAGTAAGATAGAAATAAGCAGTAATGGTATACTCTGAGACCAATTAATCACTGACATTTCTTAATAACCTAGTAAGTTATACAACCATTTCCCTCTAAATTTTAGAAATGTGATCTACACTCTTAATTTAATTATCTATAAAAACCAACTAGTAACTTATCAGAAAGATCTATTGGAGGAAATACTATGCTGTTATTATTTAATAATCATGTTATTATCTAATAATAAAAACAAATCTGCATAAATGTCCTATTCATAACTAAATAACAAAATGTTATTAACTCTTGGCTAACTTTACAGCCATAAATCAGTAATGCTTAACAGAAGTATTAATATGAATGTTGGGGGTAGTGAAAAGGAGGACTGGAACAAAGGGTTTGCTTTGGACATAAAAGCAAAGAAAGGAAGAGTATGTAGGATAGAAAAAAATGCAAAAAACTCCAACAAAAGACCAAAACAAAGTCAATATAGTTAGGGAAACGTTGTAAGAAAAATGAATCAGGGAAAGAAATGACCAAAATAGAGAAAAATAACACAAAATCATTAAAACAATGCAAAAAGAATACATCAGAAAAAAATATAAAATGAAGCACGAATTTAAATATATGCAAACAACTGGAGTTCAAAGTCCGATTTATTTATTTTTTTGCATTGAATTCCTTGGGTGAGTACTCTCAGTTTCTGCGGTTTTGGCGTCCACTGTCCACTGAGTGTGGAGAACTGGGAAGAAGCCTTTGAAATGGGTCCTGTTCAGTGCTTCCTCCGTGTCTTCTGACGAGACGGGCCTCTAGTCTTCCCATGTCCCAGTCTGCAGTGATGTGCTCCTTGCTTGAGGGTCCTCACTGTAGTGAGCAAGCCAAAGTGCATCTCTAAGCACATATGGCACCCCAAAGAGGTAAGGACAGTTGTTCAAATTCCACTGTCTTCTTTGATTGAAGCAGCCATCTGAAGGCCTCCAACAAGGCACTTTCATACTTAAAGCCCTGGGCAAACCACTCCCAGTTGAACTAGCTTCTTTTTCTCCTGGACTGGAAGGGTGTCTGCTCTCCATGACTAAACCTTTCAAAAGGTCTGCAGTCTGTTCTTCTTTCTTCCCAACTGTGTCCTCTGGCAGTTCCCTCCCAGGTACAGACCAAAAAAGTTCCCTGGGATGTGTCTGTCCATGGCCTGTTTTCCATGACAGTTCAAAATAACTGTTTCTTTCAATGGCTCCCTAGTATGGCACTGCTGAATTATGTCTCATGCACTTTGGAAAGAAACCCCATGTTGCACTTGAAACACGTGGAATCTAACAGGTGTAGGCTTTTCCCTGAGGTTTGTTGCCTTTAAGATCTGAGGATTCCCACCCTCTGGACCTACCTCGCCTTTGTGGTCCTTGGCTGCCCTTGCGTGGCCATGGCCCGAGACAGCTTTCTTGCTGGCAGGTTCACTTCTCTGCAGTTTCTTTTTATCTTGACAGCCTCTGTGAACTTTTCAACTTTCCTGCTGGACTCTTCTCCTTTCTTAAGCTGAGCTGTTCATGTGTTTTCTTTCCTATATTTCAGCCTGTTTGTTGAATCTATGCAGCGCCCCTTTATGGAGAGATGCTAGCCTGATACCACCCTAATAGTTATTGATATCATAAACTATGGATTCATGTCTGTGCATATTTTAAAATATGAAAAATTCTTAGTGCAATTAGGAATGTTTTGCTTCCTTTTCTAAGAAGTATGTTCCTTGTACTTTATTCCAAACTATCTTAGATAATTAGTAAGAATTTTCTGAGTTAAAGTTTATTTCTGTAACAAACACCCGAGATATCATCTTATAAAGAGGAAAGATTTATTTTTAGGTTAGAGTTTTCAAAGTTTAAGTTCATGATCATTTGGTCCCATTACTTTTGGACATGGAGCAAGGCAGCTGTTCACTGTGAAGAGTGGGTGGTCTAGAGAAACTGCTCTCTTAATGGCAGGCATGCAAAAAAAGAGAAAGATGAAAAAAGACTAAGATTCCATTATTTCCCTCAAAGGAAAGTCCCTGATGCCTTATATCCTCTCACTAGCACCCACATCTTATAGGCTTCACACCTCCCAGTACCATAAAGATGAGACCAAGACTTTTATACATGGACATCCGAAGAACATACCAGACCTGAAATATACTTCTGCTTATATCTGACCTATGTTTCATAGTCAATCTATTTGTTTAGATTTTATCTTATATATAAATAAGAATCTGAGAACACTAGTGGTTGAACTGAAAATATTATGAAGCCATGATTTTATTAACATGAAGTATCTTTATAGCTATAACATGGTGAAATCTAATTATACTTTTATAATGAGACCCCAGCCACATTGACGTCATTTTTACTTACCCTGTTAGATTCCAAATTAACTGTCTTCATGGTCACTTTATTCAACTTATTCCAACAAGTTCCAATAGACACTAGAGGAATATTACATTAAAAGTATGATCACTCATTTTATGATATTGGTTCCTAGTGTATTCTTTGTCTATGCTGGATAGTTTATTCACATGAATAATAGAAAATTGTCAACTAGCAGATTTTATATGCAGCAATATTTATAGAACTTCACAGAAATCTCAAAATGAACAGTTAAAATCTGAATTAAATATTTCAAATTCTTCCATTTATTTTGATCACATTAAACTATATTCCAATATATGAGTTCACTGTAAGAATTATATACTTCTTAACTATTAGCTTTCAAAAATCAAATGATGGACTCTGTATTAGTTAGGTTCTTTTAAAGACAGAATTGACAAATTTTATTACAAAAGCATCTATTAGGAAGGCCTAAAGATTGCGACTGAAGAGCAGCAATGGGCAGACAGGCACAAGTCAAGACTGGAGTGAATCTGCGCTTAGGATCTGTGATGTGTAGCAAGTCGCCATCCGTAGACAAAGGCAAGGCCTTTCCCAGAGGAAGAAGCTGTAACAATTGCCCTTCTTCCTCCCTTTTATACCCTTGGAGTTCCAGTTGGCCCTCCCACATCTGGGTGGATGCTCTTCCCTCACTGGCCAGCCCACAAATCACTCACACTCTAATCCAGACCAGTTCTTGATTCCCAAATCCTAATCTTAATGGAGGTGTGGTTCCTAATTCCATCAAGTTGACATCATCTCTTCAATGGTCACAAACAAAGACAGTAGAGTTTGTTGATAAAATTCTCCCTAAAACAAAACATTGAAAATCATCCATGTTGCAATTGGTAAGTTACCAAAAGAATAATAGCAAGAACAAGAGAGAAAGACAAAGGGAAAAGGAAAGAGAAAGGGAAATATGGAAATATGTCACAAAATTCATATTCTTTATCAGCCAATACTGTAACTTTTAAGTTAGTAGTACAAAGAAGTAATTTTTTTAATCCCTAACTTAAACTGCACTGTGGGTGGGTAGGGACTCTAAGAGTCCCATGTCCTTCCAACCCTGTTGGCATGTATGGCTTGCCTATACTAGTAGGTGTGAATGGTATCACATTGTGGTTTAATGTATATTTTCCCTCCAATACTAGTGATGTCGAGTGTCTTCTTTTTGTGTGTTTATCAGTGAAAAATTTACTTACATCATCTACCTATTTTTGTTGGATTTCTTTTGAGGGGGGGAACACCATCTTGTCCAGTTTTCTAAGCTTGAGCTCAGGTCAGTATGTAGTCCAGATTGACTTCTGCCTACAACAGGCATTCTTCCTCAGCCTCCCATGTTCCAGTCGCCCAGGTGTTATGTGGTACTGGGCAATCAAATCTGGGGTTTCCTGCTCCAGAGGCAAGCACTCTGACCAGTTAATTGTGATTTAAGCATTCAAAGAAATACTTTGTATGAAACAATTCCTCAAAGTGAATGCAGTACATTGATCTTCATTTAATTGTGCTAAATATATGTTTAAATGTGCAGTTATTTTCCTCAGTACTTCTCAATCATTACAGATGGTAATAGTTCGATTATAAATGGATCCTAAAGAGAGAGATTAAAGCAATATTTTGCTTTATATCTATTTTATTAACCTACTATATATTTCAACATTTAATACACTCCCATGCATCGTGGCAGATTTTTGTAATAATTTAAATTACTCCTTGGAGTCAAGTTTCTTTTTAAATATAAGAAAATGATCATCTACATAAGTACATAACAATTTTCCTATAGAAAAATTACCATGATATCCACAGGGTATTTGTTGCTATTTGTGGATGATACTTTTCCCTGGGTAAAAATATTTATTCCACCAAAGATAAATTGTATTAATGAGTTAAAGAAGCCTTCAGAGAATGTTATTTTAAGTGTAATTAATTTGGACCCATTAGTTTATAAGGCATATATATTTTTTTTAAAAAATTGTACACAGTTAATCAGGCTAATCTCACATTTTCTTTTTGAGAATTAGCTCATTAAGCCAATTAAATGATGCAAATAGTTTTAAGGAAGATCATACACTACACTAAAGAGATCATGCTTAAAAGAATATGTAAGAGCATTGATTCATACAGAAACCTTTAGAATGTTAATACTTGTACATATGTTTCTGTTTAAAATTGATTTACAAGTGCTTGATGGATTTATATATTATTGGATGTAAAACCATAAAATTATAAATCTCTTTCAATTAAAACAAAAATGTTACCCATATATTTGCTTTTCAGTCTTATTTGAAAATGCATTGCCTGGCATTTAAATGTTCATTACATATTGCTTGGGGAATTTGTGCTCATAAATATCACTTTTCAACCAACTTTTCCCTTCTATTTTTTTCCTTTCCATTTCCCTTTCTTCAATTCTCAGTGTTTCCTCAATTTTCTGAGCAGTCCATCTTCCCACTTCCTACATTATCTGACTCTAATCCTTTGTGCCTACTCCATTTCACTGAGAACTATTAACACAAGGGCACCCCTATTTTTCCAGCAAATGCTTTAAAATGCTTCTGTCTTTATGGACTCATAATATCACAGATAGATAGTAGATAGATATATACACATATATATGATATTTTGTTTCTCCTTTCATCTGTTGATGGGCATGTTAGTTGTTTTCAGGATTTAGCTATTGTGAGTTGTGTTGGTATAAATATGGGTATGCCCATGTCTCTATGGTATGATGTCTTTACCTCTTTTGGAAGGACGCCCAGGACAACTGTTGCTTGATCAAATGGGGTTTCTACATTTAGCTTTCTATGAAGTCTCCAAAGTGCTTTCTGTAGTGGTTGTACTAGCTCACAATTCTGCCAATAGTGTAGAAGGGTTATTTTTTTTCTCCCATTATGTTGCCAACATTTCTTGTTTTTGGAGTTTTTTAATGAAAGCTATTCTTACTGGTGTGAGATGGGATCTCTGTCATCTTGATTTGCATTTCTCTGCTGGCTAAAGATTATGAAGGATTTTATGTGCCTTTTTTACTTTTTTAGTTCTTCTCTTGAGACATGCTTTTTCATTTCAATTGCTTATATTTTAATGGGGTTATTTTGACAGATATTTTTAGTTCTTTGGACATTTCAGTTATTGTCTATCTGAAGAGTAGTTGGCAAAATTTTTCTCACATTCTGTGGGTTGTCTTTTCACCTTGCTTTGTGTTTGTTGTGCAAAAGCTTTTTAGTTTAATGTGGTCCCATTTTTTGGCTAAGGCACGATGATCGCTTTGAGTTTGAGGCCAGCCTGGACTACTAGGTACTCCCTTTCTAATACATACATATATATATATATATACATATATATAGTTTGAATTTCCATATATATACATTAGGTTTGAGAATAAATTTTCCAAGTTTTCTCTACTTTCATGTTCTTGAAAGAGCTTGATGAGAATTGGCATTAAATCTTCCCTGAATTTCTGGTAGAATGCAGGGATGAATTCAAGTGATCCTGATCTTTTTGTTGATGTTGGAGTTTTTGTTACTTCAATTCTTTAGCTGGTTATTGGTCTACTCAGGTGTTTTATATCTTTTTGATTAAGTTTTGGAGGTTGATATGTCTTTAGAAATTTATCCATTCTAGATTCTTAAATTTACTAAATATTTACAAAGTATCTTCTAATAATGTGTTTTGAATTAATGTGCTATTTATTTCAATTTTCCCTTTTTCATTTTGAATTACATTGGTGCAGGATTAGTCTTTCCTTTGTCTTGTAAGTTTACGTGGAGGTTTATCAATATGGGTTTTTTGAATAATCAGCTCTTTATTGTAATATCTTTTGTATTTTTTAGTTTCGATATTGTGAATGTCCTTCCTTCTATTTATTTTGAAGCTGGATTGTTCTTGCTTTTCTAGTTTCTTGACCTGCATCAATAGGTTCTTTATTTCGGCTTGGTTAGTTCTATGTATGTGTTTATATCAATTACTTTCCCTCTTATCACTGCCTACGTATTTCAAAGGTTGTGCTGTGGTTTGCTTCAATTGTCATTTATCTCTAGGAACTTGTTAATTTCTTCCTTAATGTCTTTTATGACCCAGTGTTTGGTCAGGCGTGTTTCATTCAACTTCCATATATTTGTGTAATATATGGTATTTCTGTTGATTTCTACCTTAATTTTGCTATGAGCTGATGGTACAAATAGGATTATTTCATTTTTGCATTTGTTTAAACATGTTTTGTAGCCTAGAATTTGATCGATTTTGAAGAATGTCTATGAGTTCTCAAAAAGAATGTGTATTCTGTTATTGTTGGGTGAGTCGCTCTGTACACATCTGTTAAGTCTATTTTTTATGGTATGGTCCAGATCCGCTATGTCTTTGGTGATTTTTGTCAAGTGGACTTGTCTTCCTGTGAGAATGAAGTATTAAACTCCCCCACTGGGATTGCACTGGCCTCTGTTCTTTTATTTTCAGTGGTTTTTGTTTTATACAGTTGGGTGTACTATTGTTCAGTGCATATTTACTATCATTAGTTCGTCCTGTTAAATTTCCTTTTATGAGGGTTAAGTGATCCTTTTTTTCTTTCACTAGTTCAGATTGTCAGAAAAGAATGTAGTTATTCCTGTTTGTGTGTTCATGTGAAATGGAATATGGAATTTAATCCTTTCACTTTCAGATCATATTTTTTTCTTCATGGGTAAGGTAGGTCTCTTCTAATTTGCATATGGATTATGTTAGATTACAATTTCAAACCCCATGTCATTTGAAAGAAGAATTAAAACCTCAGACATTGAGAATAATAATTGGCCTGGAAGTAGTGAGTCCTGACATTTCCCAAAATTCAGATATCGATTTTTTTTTTTTTCTGAATAGACATTGCCTCCTCTGAAATGTATTCCTCCTTCTGCTTCTGCTTCCTATCTCTATACTGGAGACCCTTAAATATTTTTTTTTGCTAGTTTAGTTGTCATAAATCACTTCACTTTTTTGTCACAATAAGTCTTTATATTATCGAGACGTCTGAGGGATAATTTTGTAGAATATAGGATTTGTGGTTGGCAGTTGTTTTCTTTTAGGGCTTTGAAGACATCACTCCCAATTCTCTTGGTTTTTAGACTTTGTGTTGAGAAGGCAGCTGTTATTCTGATAGCTTTGCAGTGGTAAACTACTTCCTTTTGTTGCTGACAGCTTTTAGGACTTCATCCTTTTGCTAGATAGCTAACTTTTATTATAATGTGTCATGGGAAGCTTCTTGTTGTAATATGTCTCAGTCACCTACTCTTCCATTTCTTTTTCCAAATATGAGTTTTCAGTTATGATTTCAGTGAATAGATTTAATTTTTTAGTGTGAATTTCCTTTTCTGTAATCCTGTAATTCTAAGGTTGAGCTTCTCTTAGAAACTTGCTATCTGTTCATAACCATTTCCGTGTCGACAGAGAATCATTAGAACACACTAATTGTTTGATCTGTGGATTCCATCTTGTGTTCAAATTCCAAAGTTCTGCCCTGATGTTGTGTCATTCTATTCCCCACACTCTCTAATGAGGTTTTCATATGATGATCTGCTAATAGCTTTTCATATTTTTTGAAACCTTAGTGAATTCACCATTCATTTTTTGAATTGACTTTTTTAGTTCAGGTAACCTCAGGTTTAATTCCTCATTTGTCTGACTGCTTTGCTTTTTGTACCCTTGAGCTTTTTGGCTAATCTTTTTTAACACAATAAATGTCCTGAGGATATTATTGTTTGAGCCTTATGATCCTCCAATAATTTGAGCAGGTTATTATTTGACTCTGTCTTCTGCTGCTCCAACAGTTTGAGGAGGTTATTGTTCAGATATTTCTTGTACTCCTCCTGCAGCCTGATTATTCTGCTTTCAAAGTTTTGGAGGTTTGAATCCTTTTCTGTTCCCACTTGGACCACATTTGGTGAAATACGGCTTTGTAGAGGATCTTGTTAACTTGCTTTTTCATTTCACCGTTGGTTTTACGATGAGATTTAAGGGTTTGTGGGAGTGGAATTCTTCAGTTGGCCTTCAGGGATAGCTGACTTCTCTTTTGGAGATAAGTCTTTGAGCTTTGAGTGATTATGTTTAAACCTATCACTATCTTCTGCTGATGGCGCTGTTTAGGTTAGCTAGTATTGGGCTTTGACATTTTTTCTGTGTACATGAGCTAAGCTTGTTTGGGTCCCCAGTTTCTATATTTAGCTGATCATGACAGCGTTTTCTGCAAACTTCAGCTTAGTCTGCCCACATGGATCACAGCTTATGTTTCCTTTATTGCCCACAGAATCTTTAACTACAGCTTCCTATTAGCTTCCTTTCATTTGAATAGCATCTGTCTGGGTGGGGCTGTGCAGGTGGGAACTTTCCAAATAGCAGCCCTTGAAATGAAAAGGCATGTCTCAAGAGCAGAACTAAAAATGTCAAAAAGCACATAAAAACCTTCATAATCTTTAGCCCGCAGAGAAATGCAAATCAATACGACAGGCTTGGTCCTACTGGGAAAGAGAGTCAAGCAAGGCAGGCCTGGTTGCCAAGTTAGAAGGATCTGGGACAGGGCTGCCTGTGCCATGGTAGAACTTCCACATATTTATGTCTTATAATAATCTATGCATGCGTGTGATTCCCTATTGGAGCCTTTTCCTCACTTATTTGACACCACCAGCTGGTTCTATTATATTTGTAGGTTCCTTGACTTGGTTGGTTCCTGACCTGGATGGTTTGTGTATTGGAGGAATTCTGATGACAAGCTGGGACCGCTTGTCACCAATGCTACTTTCTACTGACAGAGATTCTTTCTTATCTGGTGCTGGTGGTATACTTCAGCATCTGAAATGTTTGGCGAAGGTTCCCTGATGCTTTTGCAGTATATGGCCTAAGGTCCTAACATCAAAGCTGGCCAGATTCTTCTTCCTGAATTTCTTATTCAGAGCTGAACTGTTCAAGTAGTTTTTCAAATTACCTCAATTTTATTTTGTAGAGAGAGTCTTGCTCTGCAGTCCAAGCTGATTCTGCACTCACTGTAGAGCTGAGACTGGCCTGACTGCAATTCTTCTGCCTCCTGAATGCTAGGATTTCAGGCATTTGCCACCACGCCCAGCTTTCTATTTCAACTTTTTACCTGGACATGTGAATTTCTAAGTACTTTCCTAAGGAATAAAGATGTATATCTTTTTTCATGTGTTTCTGGTTCATTTCTATATATTCTTTCAAGAAACATTGCTTTAATATTTGGCCTATTTTCATTTTTAAAATATTTTTATTGTGAAATAATGTATTTTTGGATATTCTAGGTATCGATTACTTTTCAGATACATAATTTGCAAATATTTTCTGCAATTGCATAAGTTTCTTTATCCTTGTTCACAGTGCACTTTGCATAAAAATTTTAAGATTTGATGTGATCCAAAATATCTATTTTTATTTCTTGTGTTTCTGCCGTCATAATCAAGAAATCAATTTCAAATCCAGTGTCAAGAATTATATAAATTATTTTGTAACTTCTGTCTAAAACCTCTTAAATCTTACATTCAAGTGTTTCATTTTGGGTTAATTTTTGTACATGGTGTGTTTTGTATATGGTGAAGGGGGTACCTTCAGTTATTTCAAGTGGGTAATCTGTTTTTATGGTATAATTTGCTGTTCTCTGTTTTTTTTTTTTTTTTTTTTTGAGACAGGGTCTCACTTGGTAGCCCAGGTTGATATTATTGTTCTCTAGATTTTTGTGGTAGTCAATATTCAATTTTTTATTTCCAGAAAAATTACATATATATAACTCATTACAAACCCTCTATTTTTTAAATTCATTTGTTCTTTAAGCACTAGCATTATCAAGTGATGGAAATATTTTACTACTGCCTAGTGTTAGTCACTATGAGAAAGTTGAAAAGAAATAAATTCAAATGATAATACTTGTGGCAATCATGTTAGAGAATTCTTGAAAATTTAGGAATTTATATAATGGATATATGAACCTTCTCAGCACAACAATCATGATCAGTTCAAAAGCTTAAATATTCTTCACAAGGTTTTTGGACCCAGAGAGCATGCTGTATATCAAGAACTAGAATAGTAATCAATGATGGCAAGGCTGTGGAGAAAAGGAACCCTCTTTTACTGTTGGTAGGATTGTAAACTGGTTACAACCACTCTGGATGCCTGTATAGAAATTTCTTAAAAGGCTAAAAATAAGTGTCTCCTTTGATTCAATAATACCTCATCTGGGAGCCTTTCCAGAAGAGTTAAAAGCATCATATAGCAGAAATACATGTATAACCATGCTCATAGCTGCACAATTAACAATAGTCAAATGTGGAAGACACTAAAAATACCCATCATCAGACCAGTGAACACAAAAATTGTGATATGTGCATGCTATGAAGTGCTACTCATCTATAGAGTTTTGAGGCTTTCATAGGTAAACGGATGCAACTTGAAACCATCATGCTCAGTTAAGTGAGTCAGGCAGAGTAGGTTAAACATCAAATGGTTTCTCTAGTATGAGAAACCCAGAATACAGTCATTTCATAGAACTGAAGGAGGGGTGGCAGTTAGGGGGGAAGGATATGGGAGGGTCAAAAAGGGAGAGAGAAAGAGTTTATATAACTCTGACCCAGTACACACACACACACACACACACACACATGTGCACAATATACTCAAGTTCAATGTAAACATATATCACATATATACTTGTTAATAAAATGGGAAAAAATAAAGTTTCTGGAAATTGTATCGACAGAAAACAACAAATTGACAAGCACACTTTCAGGAAATTTTAATACTTTGTAGAATGACCAAGAATCTGTAGCATCTCAGCCATTAAATTTATCTTTTCTCATGGTTCAATGTGTTAAGAAATTCCATGCAGAGCAGGGAAATCCAAGAACATCAGACTAGCTCCAGGTCCCGGTCTAGCTCTAAGGTAGCCGTGAAAGTGGCAACCTACCTGTTTTTCTCATCCTTCTCAGTCTGTGTTCCAAAAATCTCTACTATAGGCAAGAGTGACTGAGAATTCTGGGCTCCAAGTACCCATACATATGTTATAGGCTGACTTTAAAAACCCACCATACAACAATTAAGGCAAGGTAAGGATCTTTATTAACAGCTAGACCAAACCTATTTCTCAGATTGAGAATGCAGAAAAAGGCCTTGAGCCAGGGCTACAGAGGATTAATATGGGTTTGGGAAGGGAAGATGACAGAAAAGGTGACATAGGTACAGTGCGATAATGTGGTTAGGATCTGGAGTGTCCCCAAAAAGTCTCATGTATTCTCATGCTATCGATTGTCTATGGAATCATGTGATGTTGGTGGATTGGGGTCTAGTTTGCAGGGGTGGATTACAGTTAAGACTAAAGGCGTGTGAGTTAGGATTAACGGTGTGTAGTGGCCACACCTGGATGCAGGAGGGACTAATTACTGGGCGGAGACCTGAAAGGATATATAAGCTACACCTGCCTTCCTGGAGGACTGGGACTAGTCTCAATTGGCCTTCCTGTTTGTGATGTCCTGAGAAGCTGCCTCCACCTCTGTCTCTGTCCTGTACTTTGATTGCTGCTGGCGACCCCTGAATGGACTGTGACCATATGAAACTGTGAGCTAAAATAAACCTTCCCTAAATTTGTGGGTGCTGGGTACTGAGTCACAGCAATGAAAAAGTAAGACAGATCATATAAAACCAATCACAATTACATAGCAACCGTAGTGACAATATTGACCATTTAAAATCTACAAGGTGTCCGTTACACTTGGCAAGACCCAATCACACAAAACAGGTTTTTTGAAAAAGTCCAATCATAGTATGGAAACAAATTGCCGACGTGGGGCCGAGCTATGTGCCAGTCTTTGGTCTCTGACCTTGCTAGATATTTTGGGAGTAGGGTTCGGAGTTGTAATCTCATTATTCAACAACCTATAGTCAGAAAGTTTGGGTTTTACAGAGTAGAGATTAAGCAGTTAAAATTTTAGGAATTTCCTGAGTACGAATTATTACCAGGTACAAGAAGAATTTTTATCATTACAAAGTTAACTAGAATCTAACTAAGGGAGTTACAGCAAACTTTGTCAAACTCATAGTGCATTGCAAACTATGTAACACAGCCCTTTTAGAAAGAAGTGGCACAATATGGAGTCACTTAAGTATGCTTGAGGGCCTTCATCATCACACATGAGCCACCTCATTGTTTAAAAATATTGTGCTAGTCTAGGTAAACTGAGGTCAACAATTATGTCAGTCATCATCTACCCTGTTCAATAACAAGTGTGTCAATCTATTTTCCAGTATATTTCAGTGAAATTTCTCACAAGCCTTAGTTTCTACTTCAAAGGAATCATTCACTTATAACAGAAAACAAGGTACAGAAAATAAAAGGGGAGTTAAAATGTACAATACCTGTAAACAAAGTATAAGAATAATAACCACTAGGCTAATTTACTAACATACAGTAGGCTTTCTTCTGCTAGAGAGGTTTTAGCCAGCTGGAGACCAAGTCAGAAACCTGGGCGAAGTTCTTTTCCCATAGGTCAGACACCTGACTCTCAACAACCTCCTGTTTTCCTCGTGTAAATAATGAAGTCTGTTACATTGAATCATTTGGCATTGTGACCTTTTGCCTATGTATGCAGTGTTCATTGCCCAAAGGTATAGTTACCTCCAGGGTTAGTGGGGCAGTTCTCTTGAAGACAAGGGGTTAAGTAAGCAGAAATCACTTAAGACATTTTTATGTCCTGATCAGAGGGCCAGTTGGGAGGATGGTGTGTCTAGCAAACAAAAGGATAATTAAGCGACAACATGCTTCAGGCCAGGGCGGAAGATATCATTCCCTTCCTGGAACTAAAGCCAGCGGTGGGCCTGTGTACACTTCTATGGATCTCTTAAATAGCACAAGTCATGGCATTATATATAGTGGGAAAACATTACACATAATTCTCCTTTTACCTTACTACACCACTTACTTATAGACATTTGTAATTTATATACTCTCATTACATAACCAAAGAAAAGCCTACTGTCACTTTTCTTAGCTCCAGAGACAGGTACCCAGATTTTGCTCAGAGGAAGCTGCAGGCCATAAAAACAGTTCCAAAACTATACTGAAGAGGGCTGGGCGTGTGGGTCCCTGGTTAAAGCCCTTACCTAGCATGTGCCAGGCCCTGGCTACCATTCCCCAGCACAACATAAAGATGAGCTGGGTGTGGTGATGCGTGTGTCTAATATCAGCGCTTCGGAAGCTGAAGCAAGGGGATCGCTGTGAAGTTGACACCAGAAATGATTAGCTCTATGGCTAACTAAATTTGCAACATATAGCACAGAAAAGGAAAGTGAGTACATATATATATATATATATATATATACACACATACATGTATATATATATATATACATACATGTATGTGTATATATATATATATATATATACATATATGTGCATCTATCTATATGCAATACATAATTATCTCATTGAGCTTGGGTATTTCATCTACATGTATGCAGCAGCATCAACATTCAAACCTCTTCCCCTTCCTGACTAGGCCCTCCCGCATTCTTTGCAGCCCCCTAACTGGCATTATCACACCCACTTGATTCTCCAGAACGCCTGTGTTCTGGGGTTTGAAATACTTTCTGCATTTGAGTCAGATTCATTCTGTTCATTTTTGTCACACTAATTATGAATTCTAGTGTAGCATTTAGGTTAAGTTATGAGGCAATGAAAAGATGTAAAAACAACCTTATTACAAAGAAAGAAATTCTCTATTTGCAAATGATATAAATTTGTATATAAAAATTCTAAGAACATTAAAAACTTATAAAAACTAATAACTGAGTTTGGCAGGGTTGCACATAGATTATCATACAGATAATCAGGTGTATTTCTATAGCACATTATTTTTTTACAAGGAAATTCAGGTCAATTTCATATCTAATGAACTAAACTGAAATATATTTAAAAATTGGAAGACTTTTACTCTAAAATTTCTGAAATCTTGGTGAAATAAATATCCAAATGAGTAGAAAGGCATTCATATTACAGATTGATAAAATTACTATTGTCACAGTTGAAAAAGAAACTTATCAATGTGAGAAGCTGTTTCTAAAATAATGAAAGTTTAAGAGAACTGCAATAGCTAGTAAAATTGAAAAGTAAGGACAAATTTCATTGGCTCATATTTCCTGATTTGAAAACTTCCTACAAAGCTGTAGCAACCATGGCAGTATGAACAAGCACGGGAAATGCATTCCTGTCAGTGTAATAGAACTAACATTGCTTATATAAGATTTCATAATATTTCCCAAATAATTTTTGAGGGTCTCCTCTGTGGTCCTGGCTACTGTAGCGCTCCGTATATACCCCAGGTTGGCCTCAAACTCACAGCAATCCTCTTGTATCAGCCTCCCAAGGGCTCTGATTATAGGTTGGCACCACGACGCCCAGTTTTTGTGGTGCTGGGGAGCTTGAGCTTGCTAGGCAATCGCTTTAATTGCTGTGATATTACTCCACGTCAATTAATTTTCCGCACCATGCCAATTAGTTTCAATGAAGAAATGAGTAATTTTTCGATAAATGATATTGAGGCAACTTGAATACCTAAGAGCTAGTAAATGGCTCTTTAGAATCCTGTATTTTTTACAACAGACACATACAGACCCACACACACAGATTATTTCAAATGCATCATTAGCCTTAATATAAGAGCTGAAACAGTAAAACTATTAAAATGGATTAATTTATGGCATTGTATTAATCAAAGCTTTTAATTTTTACATCTGGCACCAAATATGAAAAACAACAATAAAACTGGATAAATTAGGCTTTGTCAACTTCAAGGCTTGTATTTCAAAGGATATCCTCAAGAAGGTGAGAACAAACCAAAGCATTAGGGAAAACTATTTGGAAATTGTATATCATAGAAGGAAATTATGTGCAAACCGTAGGAAAATCCTGTCCAAGTCAACGATGAAAAAATCCAAAAATCTAATGTTATAAGTAGTAAATAATATGAATAAATATTTCTGCAAAGAAAGTAAAAGTGACATGTATATGAAAAAATATGCAAATTGTTAGCAGACAGTGAAGTGCAAATTAAAATGGCAATGTGATAGCATTTCTTACACACCAGATGGCCACAGCACAAAAAAGAAACAATAAAAAGAGTTATGAAGTCTTTCCTCTTATTGGAATCTTCATGCCCTTCTGGAATTTAATAAAACATTGCAGCCAATTTGGCAGACTTTTGAGTTTCTCAAAAATTAAACCAAATTGACACATGACTCAGCATTGTCTCTTTTATGTAAACATATGCATCAGAATTATCAAAAGAGCCAAAAAGTGACAACAGTCATCTGTCTATAAGTTGATTAATTGATAAGTGAAATTTGTGCTAATGTAAAGAAATACATTGGACAACAAAAAGCACCATAGTACAATATGGGTGAATTTTGAAAATGTGAGACTAAATATGAAAGCCCAGGCATGCACGACTCTGGAAAAAATTGCATTCACACAACACGACCAGAAAAGACACATCGTTAGGGACAGAGGTATCATAATGGTGGCTTAGGTCCGTGGACTTTGGAGGAAATGCACAATCACTGCTAACGCATGTGGAGATTTTACCTTTTTTAAAATTTTTTCCCACAATTTATTGATATGTATATGTCCAAAATTCAAGGTTTACTTTTTTGGGGGGTGATGAGGATCTTCCAAAAATAGTGGTGTGCTGTCAGCTTAACTTTTTGAAGATACTAGAAACTACTGAAATTTTCACTTTAAATAGGTACAATTAAATATGTGAATTATATCTGTATAAATTTGTTGGAACAATGATGATAAATTGTATCTTCTTCCAGTTTAAAAATTTTAATTAATACCTTTATCATAAGTAGGCACATGGCTCCGTGTTGAAACTATGATGCAATATATTGTAAAACCTAAGGGTTTAAGTTGCTTTTCGGGGAACCAGGAAATTCAATTTTGATTTGATTCCTAGCTATCTGTAAGCTCAAAGACTTGCATGTTCGTTTCAATGAATTAATACAGTCTAACTATAAACACTACCTTCTAAATTGTTCCTTAGATATAATTGTGGAAAAAATGTATAAAATTTTAAATATTAATCTTATTGTGACTCTCTTAAAATATCTTTAAATGAAAAATAAATAGCTAATGAACTAAATTAATCTTAATTAGAGTTGATTTTTTTCTTTCTGTTTAAGTACAATAATGTAAAAATACAAGGCAGACTCTACAACCTGTTGATTTATGGGAACTTGAGTCTTTGTAATTAAAACTTAAACTACACACAAGGACTTGAATTGCTATTGTCACTAAGCAAGCATACTTGCACTGAGATGACGTGGGAATTTTTTTCTGAAAATCTATGAGTGAAACCAAATTACATCAGTTGTTTCTAAAATTGTTTCTAATTAAAAATTATATTTTATTAAATATTATCATGCATTTTATTATCTACTTTAAACCAAATCTGTGTTTCGATTAAAATTTAAAAAGAACCTAAACAGTTTCTTTCTCTAAGAAACTACAAATTTATTTCTCCTGATCAACTTTTGAAATTTCTAGTTTTTGAAAATATTACAATCAAAATGTTATTTTAAGCTTTGTATAAGTAAAAAAATGTATTAGATTTTCATAAAATTTTATATTGTAAGGCATTTTGCTAGAGACTTTTCAAATAAATGTGTCCCATTTTTGGCAGTTGTACTTCTGATTATTTTGAAAAATTCTTTAAATTTTATAATATTCAATTAAAATAATCCAGTGAGTCCATAAAGAGAATCTACAGTATTTATTTGCATTCAAAATAATTTGATCAGAATCTTTAAGTTCATAAAAATTCTAAACTGAATTAGAAAGTAACGAATGGTTTATAGTATAATTCTTGATATTTTCAAAATACTTCTACTTTTTGTATTTACACATGATAAAGCTCACTTTTGTTGTGCAGTTCTATCAGTTTTGATAAATGAAGTGATTCGTCTGACACTGTTCTCTCATGACAGAACAATTTCATCATCTCAAACATTTGCTTTTTCCCGCCTCCATTTTTATTAATGCGCAATAATTACCTACACTTGAGAATTTTGTGCACATAAATATTGCATCAACTTCACGTTTTCTTCCCTTCCCCTTTTCTCTTCCTCCATCCCTTCCTCAGCCCCCCTTATTCTCAACATCTCCACCATTGGACTCTGGGTCACTCATATTAGTGAGACTGTTCATAATTCCTGGCTACCACCAATCTGTTATCTTTACAATTTTGCCAGTTATGTAATGTTATGTAGAAAAAAACTGTACATGATGTAGTCTGTTGGTTCTGGCTTCTTTTATTAAAATTCATTTGAGATTCAGAACTCATGTTGTTCCAAAAGTTATTAATGTTTCTGAGTGTATTTCATTACATGAATGTGACAGTCCACCCTTTTATCTGTTGAAGGATAGACAGGTTTATTTTCTATTTTTGAATGATTATTCGTAAAGCTGCTTAAGCCTGTAGGTATGGTTAGGTGTGTATATTAGCATAAATTTCAAATTGTTTGGGAAAATATGCAGGACTAAGATCACTGGGTTGTTTTCTGTTTGGCAAAGAATATTTACTTCTAGAAGAAACTGAAAAAATTTCCAGACAAATCTGTATCAGCAATCTTTGAATGTTCCAGTTGTTACAAACACTTTCATCATTTGATGTTGTTAGGTTTCTCCTTTTAGTCTTAGTAGTGATTCTCTTTAATGTGTGTGTCTTTAACACTTTATAGTGTTGAATATTCCTTTTATACGTAATTATCTAACATATTTACAATTTCTTTAGTGAAGTGTCTGTTCATATCTTCTACCTAATTGATTCTTTTATTTTTCTTACTGTGGCTTTGACTCTTCTTACACAAATCTGTTGTTAAAAAAAGTGTGAATTCATTGTTTTTGTGTTACGATAGCAGTCTGTTCATCAAACACCTAAAGACATCACACTATAGTTATATACAATATAAACATGTTTAATATCAGCACAATTCACTAAAGCTAAGTGCTGGCAATAGTGTAGGTGTCTATAAGGCAGATGAATGAGGAAATGTATATATTTATGAATATCCAGCCTTAAAGGAATGAAATCATGTAATTTGTAGAAAAATGTATGGTACTTAAGACAGTCATGATAAGCAAAATAAGTCATAATTGGAAAGTTAAATATTGCCTCTTTGTATGAGAAAAAGAAAAAATCAGTCCATAAATCAATAGGTAAAAGAGAGGTATTAGGACAGTAGGTCAACTCAAGAAGGTGGGAAAGTGCCTTCATGGAAGGGGTAAGGAAAGGAAGGTGGGATAAGAGCAATTAAAATGATCAATAAATATTGCGTGGAGGTACCGATTCCTCAATACAAGGATTAATATTCTGTTTTGAAAACATAGTCTAATAAAAAACGTTATTTGTCGATGTTTTGACACAGTTGGTCGCCTGCCTTCGCATTGCCTTATACTGCCTTTTGCCTTATACTGCCTTTTACGGAGCAAATTAATTTTAAAAATGAAACACCATCCAGCAATTCGCCATTTCTATCTCTCTGGAATTGTTTCCAGACAAATCACATATCACGTATCAACTTTGAAAATACCGAAGATGTCTGATATATTTATGTAGAGATTAACTTTTTCTGTTTTAAGCAGATAGCAAATACATGTCTTTGAAATACAAATTTTGTTTTTGTTTTCTTCACCCGGACAGCTGCAGAAGTAACTGTGCAGCCAAGCGTGGAAGAGGCTTCTGACACCTGCACTCAAGAATGTCTCACCTTGGGCCACTCTGATGCCTGCTGGATGCCAGCCACCCTGACCCATTCCAGCCCTTCCCAGGCTCCATGTCACAGCCCAGTCCTGACGCAGGCGTCTGCTTGCCACCGCAGCCCACCAGTGACACGGACCATTGTCCTCTGCCACAGCCCTCCGATTACCCAGCCTATTGCTCTGTGCCAGAGCCCCCCACCAGCACGGGCCTCTGCTCTTCCCCACAGTCCTCCTCTGGCACAGATTACTGTGCATCCTCGCAGCCCACCACCAGCACAGGCCACAGCGCTCCGCTATAGCCCTCCTCTGCCGCAGGCTTCTGCCCTCCATCTGAGCCAAACTCAGCCACCAGTGGCTTTGCAGCAGGGGTGGGTGCAAGGCTGTGGAGGTGAGGGACTGTGTTCTCTTGATCAGGGAATGCAAGGCAGTGTAACAGCTCAGTTGTACTCCACCTCTGACAGACTTCATCTCAATGATAATTCAGTTAAAGTCATTCCCTTGGCAAACTTCACACAAAGCCAACAGGCTAGATCTTTTAGGGATGATTCCCCAGTAATGGAAGAACATCCCTTGTAAAGAAAGCTAAACCAGATATTCCACATTTTCAGACAAATGTATATATTCAACATTTAAGATTCAATTTCAATGAATATCATAAATTGTTAGGCTTATAAATAACTCTGTAAATAGAAAAAAATGCCAGAGAAAGTCTAAAGCTAGGCTCTTAGTCAAGTTAAAGAGCAAATTAACAATTCTTTAATGAAAACATGTATCAACAAATTAATTTACATGTTTTGTACAAAAGGCTTATCACAGAAATTAATGATAATATATATTGTTTCTGATGTACTGTATTTTTCATTTTCTAACACCTTGTAAAATATTACTGTTCTTTTCCACTCTGTTTTTTTTCCCATTTGTATATAGCAAATGGAAAACCAGTAAAAATGTATTTCCAAGTTTGTGTTTAGATTTTCAAACTTTTTACTCAAGATTAGGAGGTATAAGTAATATGACATTTTGTTTGCCATTTGTTTGAGGTTGTTTTCCTTTTTGTTCCTTGTTTTTGTACCTTAGAAGTGAACATTAGAGTATCAGTATCTTCACAGTTTTGTCTCTACAGCTGTTTTATGGTTTTACCTTTAAGAATACATTCATATAATTTGTGTACATACACATCTTCCTAGAAGAACACATGCAGTCTGTTTACCTCTAGGTCTAAACCTACTTCTCTACTCTTTAGTAGAGTTCGAGACACTGAAGTGCAATAACTCTGTTCAAATTAAGCGATTATGTGCCAGAACAGGGTTCTATTTAAAGACACATACCTTTGTGGTGCTGTATAATATACATCAGAAATAATATTATATATTCAGCTTTAAGTCTGAATTTCTTTATTAATGAGGTTTTTGCCTTTTGGGAATTTGCATATAAAATTCACGAGGAATGTGGATCCATTTAAGGATTTAGATGTCTATTTGAGTTCAACAAGCTGTTAACAAAAGACATTCAATGAGAAGAATGAATACATAGAACTGTAGGTATAATCCTATGCTAATGGTGTAAGGCTATAGCTCATTTTCCCTAAAAAACACACTGATAATAAAATAAAAAGCAAGAAAGAACTTTTCAAGAGATACACTTAAAAATCTGCACCAAGCGTATTATAGAATTTCAAGGAGATGTGCACAGGGAGAAACAGAACTCACAACTGCTTATTAAAGTAAATAAGTGCCACAATAACACAGACACGCAATCTTACGAATAAAACACAATTTGTCTAAGGAAAGAGCACAGTAGTATTCATAGGAGACAACTGATGCTTTCTTTGTTCTTAATTTTCTTTTTTATCTGATTAACAGGCCATTTATCTATATGCATATTTCACAACTTAAACACCACCAACTTATTTTTTCTTTACAGAAAAGAACAAGAAAATGTCTAGTTTCAATATCACACTAAACCAAGACACAGTTGATATTTAATGGGACATGAATATTTCTTGTTGATGAAATTAAATGTAGACTTGTAACTTGAAGATATGTAACATGTCTAAGTTGTGCAGAAATGTTGTAGCATAAACTGAGATAAATACACAATTTCATTGTTGAAGATTTCTACTGAATAATTAGAATGCTTCTCTTTGTGTGACCCGCCAGTTAAGTAGCATTTTGAGAACATTGTTTCCATTGTGAAGCTCTATAAATCATATATGATTTGGTATTTAGAATAACTTAATACTTGTAATTAATACAGTATAATTAATTACATTGAAATTTAGTTATTATTAATTTTTACTTCATATTTGTTTTTCAAGGTTTTGAATAACATGATTTTCCAGGTTTACATAAATCCTGAAGAACTGATGACCTTTGAAAGTTTAATGAAATATGATTACATGTGTGTGTTATTGTTGTTGCTATTATTGACTAATAGTATAAGCTTGGAGAAGAAAACAGAATATCTTTTCCTTCCAACTTAAAAGATTATAAAAGTGAACATCTTTTTCTTTGGTTTTAATTATTTTCACATTTTTCTCTCTATATCTTTGATTTCATTATGATACACGGAGATAGAGAGCATGAAAAACAGTAAATATTTTTCAGTAATCTGAATGGTTAATATATTCGTTAATGTGAGTCAGAATAGTCAGCAAAGCTAGTTATTTGGAAAATTTTTGTGGTAATTATTGAGTTATTTAGAAGGGTCTTAAATCCTTATGTCTAAAATTGGTAAAGTTTTGATACATTTCAGAATTTGGAAATTAACAAATTTGCTTTTATTGCTCTATCTCACTCTGATTTTATAATCAGACTTAAGTTGTGCTTAAAATATTAATGATCAGGTACCCTCTGCTGAGTTAGTACCAGAGAGGCATTAAATGATGGCAGGCTGGGCGCAGCCCAGGAAGCGGGAGGGGTGACTTTGGTCACTTTTCCTTATGGGTTCTCTTCCTAAGCTCCCACGAGGTAGGGCCTGGGAAGACTGTGGCTGACTGGGCCACAGACCTTAGGAGATCTTCCTCATGATTTTATCAATTCTCACCTTAAATAGATGGATGGAGCTGTAAGTCAGCAAAACTCATAGGTGGCTCTCCTGATGTTGAAAACATGTGATTCTGGAACTGCAAAATGTCTTCATTTACTATGAATCAAAAAAGTTTCACATGAAAAAGACTTGATTTAGTTTGAAATTAGAACTTCAAACTGAATGATTTAATAATACTATGTTCACCTGACTGGCTATCCTATTTTGTGGCCATATTCAAATAACATTCTAGCAGTAACATTAATATACTATATTTATATTTGTAAATATGTAGCCAAGGTCTGTATTTCATATGCTAAGTACATAAACATTCATTTCTAGAACTTTATCTTCAAGTTTTAAGTATTATGGAATAGTGATTTAAGACTAGATGTTATGTATGACACCAACAATGTAATTTACAGAGTGCATTTTGTGCGGTTTCATTAATAACTTATTCTTTAATTACATTTGGTTTGAAAAAAGTGATTATTAAACAATTAGCTATATTATGAATGGCAACAGTTATTAAGGGTCTCTGCCTATCCAAAGTAATATTTTACATACATTCATCAAAATAGAAAAACAGTCTACTAAGTCACAAATATGGCAGTTTTTAAAATTTAAAAATGTCACATTAAAAAAACTTCATCTGGGGAAAACTAAGTGTGTTTTGCTCAGAAGCAAACTTACACACTAGTTAAACTGACTTTAATACTATTTTTTTAAGGCTTATATGAAGGCTGAATACACACGTATCTTCCAATGTACAGTTGTGTAAATCAATCTGTTTAGATGTTCTCTTCCTTATGTTTGTCAGTTTTGTAAATTCCATGAATGGTTATCATTTCTTATCTTCTTTCATATTCTATTCAAAACAAAATTTATTCTTACATTGAGTAAAACATTTTCTCACAATAGTTAGGCTATTTTGCCTATTCTTAATAGGCCGCATTGATATGGAAAACACAGGAACAAGAGAAGCTGTGCTGTACTTGAATAGTAAACTGTTTGTATCATGTGCCAATTATCACTCTAGAAAATTTCATGTGATGATTAAAATGTCTTAACTTTTCACAGTAGCTTTTTGTACTATCTGTGTGCTGTTCATGAATATGAGTTTTAAAAGCAGTTCACGTTGACAAAAGACTGCTCAGAAAAATGTGTGCACAAATTTAAAAAAGCAATTGTTCAGTGGTTACAGGTGATACTTTTAGAAATAAAATGTGTGAAATTTATGTTGTCCATGCTTATATTTGGAGTTTCTTGAAATATGTAATTATATTTGTATTTTGGAACGATTCTTCCTCTGTGATGTCATATGGCACCTGCAAATGAAAAGCCACGCTTTCAACATTAGAAGGCTGGATAATGTGTGGCCCAGAATGGCAGTATGTAGTTTGGTGATGAATGTGTTTCAATTGTTATATTTCAGATTCTGTATTGCATGTTTCCTTATTCATTAATATGGATGTTAATAAAGCAATTATGAGAAAGAATTATATCTTTTATGGTATATTTTCTAACTCAAAAATCGTTTTCATTTATATTAAATTTATTTTTAACTTTATGTAATGTATAAATTTGATGGTACATTTCTATAAGTACTTTTGTTTACTTTGATAGTACTTTTGATATAATTTAATGCAATATCATTTTAATCACTTTTCTAAGTTGTTGGAACAATATTGTAATAGGTTAAAATATTTATATTGCATCCTACAAGACAAAAAAGGGATATTTATCCCAAATAAGGCCCGTTACCTACTTTAATTAAAAGCCATTTAATGATTTTTCTATATCATCCTGGAAGTTGAGATTAAATAAGTTTTTGGAGACAATTGATAATATCTAGGTAACCGCATCATTACTTATTTCATTTTCACACAGCTTAGGGGATAGAACGCACTAGATGTTTAATTTTTAAAATCAAAAAGCTCAATCGAAATAACATTGAGCATACAATTAAGACATACTATTAGCTTTTAAATTTTGTTTAAAAATGCACATGATAATTTTTCTTTACTCTTTTCTCATCTATTAGTGTAATATTAATTTATTCATTGTCACCAAGAGTTAGCTAGTGAAAGATGAAAAAAATCAAAATTTAAATCAGTTAATACTATAACCTCTAGCTAAGTATGCCTGGATTACTTTCTTGTTGCTGGGACACAATACTTGACATCCACGACTTTAGTGAGGAAAGCTTTATTTATCACAGTTTTTAGGAGGGCTCAGTCCTTTTATAGGCAGCTGGCGATGGGCAAAGGGCTTGGCAGAGAGTCAAATTGGAGAGAAGCTGTTCATGGTCTGGTAAGACAGGAAGCCTAGAGGGCAGAGAGCAGAGCTAGCAGAAGATTTATGTGTCACCAGGTCATGCCCCAATGATACTCTTCTTCCACGTCATAGCTAAGTGGTCAGCCTCTTCTGACCTAGTCTGACCTCTTAGCAACACAGGAAATCAATGGGTCAACCTCTGTGATAGTCACACCTTCCAAACACGTGAAGCTTTTGGGGAACATTCCAGACTCAAACCATAACAGTAAGTATATGTGAGGTTATTTCTGTTATTTCTCATCCTAACACAAGGAATTTGTGGGAAAAAATTGTAGTGACTAATTCAGAAAGCAAATTAAGAATCGAGTCACTCAGAAACATGATCATAATAACTTCTATAAAAACTCTAGAAACAAGGGAGAAAAAGTGAATATGATACATTTTCTGAAGCCAGGTGTGGTGGTACTTGCCTTTAATTCCAGGACTGAAGAGGCTGAGGCAGGAGGATTGCTGTGAATTTTGAGGCCAATCTGGGCTATATGGTGAGTTCAGGATCAGCCTGAACTTCAGGGCAAGGCCCTGTCTCTAAAAATGGATGAATGATGAATGAATAAAGATATGTTCTGAGTAGAACAGAGGTAACCTACGGGGAAAAGATGAATTTCCTTCAAATAATTCAACAAATGAAAGAAATCAATGAACTAAGATTCAGTGTTATTAAAAACACTGCAATTATCACTATTTTTAGACCTAGTGACATTGATTTATAATGTAAACAGTTAATAATGTCATGGAACTTGCATGAATTAAAAATCTCTGAAGCAGGTAAGTAGATTCAGAATTTTATTTCTTAAAGCTTCTCGCCATTTCTAGTATGCAACGATCAGTGCCACATGAGAATAACTTAGATTTAAAGTGTGCATTGGTTTAACTCTTTTGTGGAGTTAAGTCTGGGGGGAAACAAAAGCAAAAGACACGAATAAATTTAAAAAATGGAGTTTAATCCCTTCAGCCACTTAAGTCACCCTGGGACCTCTTCACGGTGTGCTTCCTTCATAAACTTACATAGAACAGTTTAGATTTTAAAAAAAAAGACATTACCCAAATGTTCCATCCATTTTTCCCATTATTAACATGGTACATATGTAGTAATTGATGAAAAAATGATGAAACATTTTTTCTAAAAAAATTATAAGTGTTTATTTCTGATACACCACAGTTTCAATCAACCTGAGGAACTGGTCCACTGCATATCGCATCATTATCATCTTGAGCTCCTCTCCCCTTTTCTACCTTTCCACCCCGTCCCGCATGGGATACAGTCTTAACAACCAAAATCCATGCTTTATTTGGGCTTTCTTTGCTTCAGCCTCATGCCTTTTCAAGGAGAAGTTCCCAAATTCTATCCAGGATTTTGCATTACGTTCAGCCACTCTCTGTCCTCAAGCATTTCTAGACTGTGACACTTGCAAGGAGTGCTAGGCAGGTATTTTGTAAAATTGCCCTCAATTAAGTTTATCTGATTTATTTTCTCTTGAGTAGTTTCAAGTTCAGTGTTTTGCATGATCACAGCGGTAAAATAACTTTTTTCAACACATACCAGGCGTGCATGAGAGCACATTTTTAAAATCATGTGTAAGTTAGTACTTGGCACCTTTCATTTTAATTTTTGAGTATTATGCTTCAAAATCAAAGTAGAGATACAAAGTTGCTTAAAATGCTTTGTTTTCTCAGGCTCGGGACACCATGACAGCATGACCTCCCTAGGCTTGAAGTCTCAGGGCCTACTCAGCATGCATCCTTCCTCAGATTCCAACATACCGCAAAGAAAACCTTACCACTTAATTTTAATCTGTCAGTCTCCTCTAAAGCAATTATACTAATACTTTCAAAGAAAATAACAAGCAAATGTTTCTCCATCTCACAGTTACAAAGTAAAAAATGCGTGATGTTCTATTAAGGAGAATGTCAGGAATCTTGGAAAGTAGGAACAGATCCAGAGCAATTAGTGATGAAGAGCATGAATATCACCCACAGTAAAATATTATTATAGGGGTCCAGAACACAACTTGCTGCATTTTAACATGGTTTACTTATTTCATAGTTGTGCAGAAAAAAATTATTTTGTTAGGTCAATTGTTGTGTGATGCATTAATGGTTTGAAAGTCAGGTTTCTCTTATCAGTGAGTTCTTGCTAGATATTGTCAAGGGAGAAATGAAATAGAAAATGTTCAGTGACAGAAAACTAATGATCTAGTCTCAGCCTCCAATTCACTCCTAAATGAATTGATTTTTGATACTACATAACTCGGATTTAGAAAACCTTACTATGAGACAATAGCATTATGGTGGGGCAGGGAAGTGATTGTTTATAAAATAAAATGTTAATGGTCGTTCGTTTCAAATGTTTGTATAAGAGCAGTTCAGACTTGAAGTGAACATTATACTAAAAGAACCCAGTCATTTTTTTCACTATATTGTTTACACATAAAAATAGAAGGACATTAATTTCCAACACATATGAGTGCCTTTAATTACAAAAACGATGATGTAACTATATTTTTTCTATGAAAGAATTAATGTGTTGAAAGACAATGGGTCCAAGAGACAGAAATGTGCTGCCCATGATCCAAAACCAATAGTCGTTCTCCTACCAATTTCATTTCAGTTATTTCCTTAGAGAGCATGATTTAGTTCAGTGAACATTTAGCTTAGCCAGGGGTTTTTGATAAGGTGTCAAAATATTTTTAGTATGTGTGGGCCTTTTACCCAGGAGTGACATCGCAGAAACTTTGAAATTTAGTTATAAAGACCAAGGACAAAATGACTTGGTTTGTGCTATAGATAAGCTCCTGAGTATCACCTAAATCACCTTGTATTAAAGGCATGGTCACAAGGTAGCAATATTGAGAGGTAGTAGAAAGATTCAGAAAGACGCTTCATAAAAGGTCCTTCATTATTTATGGATTTGCACTGAGGTGGTTCTGGGTCTCGGACCCATGTCACAATATAAGCAGTTTTGTTTTGTCACACACTCCTATGTTGATGTGCTGCCTTCTCACAGGCCCACAGTGATGGATACAATCATGTCATGGACTAGAGCCTCCAAAAGTGTAAATCCAAATAAATATTTTTCTTTATACTCTGATAATCTCAAATATTTTTTATAGTGATAGAAAGTGAACACACCATGCTACCCAAAAATGGAGGAAACAATCATTTTAATATGCCTCTATGTGAATATTATTGAACACATTAGTAAGTCACAAAATCAGACTTTTATTTAGAAAATCTTCTCTTTATCTGTATTTCTTAAAATGGTAGAATTTATAGTACAGCCAATGCCAGCAGTAGAGTTGGCAGGTAGCTAATGAGGGTGTTGTGATTCTGCCCTGAGAAGTTTTTGTGTACACAATAGTAGGTTAACGTATCACATATTTGCTTAATCACGGGTTTGGATATTGTTGTTAGGGTACTTCCTAGATGAGATTCATTTTAAATCAGTAGCCTTCAGATAAAGCAAATTATTTTCCATAGATTGGCAAGGAGATTCTACTATCCAGATTTTTGAGCTAAGAGAGCCTTTGCAATCATGTGAGCTATCTGTTCAAATTATTGACCTATTGACCCCCCATCACTCCAAAGAATCTTGACTAGTTTAAATTTTAATTTTATGGACAAAAACATGAAAAATTTTACTAAAGATTTACCACATATGGTCAAACCTAAGAGAGTATTCTTCTTCTATTACAGTTTTACTTTTGAAAGAGTTATTTCACTATATAAGTAGGAATATCTAGAATTTCATTTGTCTGTCTTGTCACATAGTGCTTAAATACTTAAGTTTTAAGATTAGAGAGATCCAGACACAAATCACGGACACCCATTTGAAAGCTAGATTACTGTAGGATGATTTTAAATCCTTTAGTCACCTTTTTCTTTGTGAAGTAAGACTAATACGGAGTATACTGTGAATAATAATAAGAACTTAAACTTTGGCTGAAAGGACTCTGTAGTTTCTGTAACAAAACTAAGAAAAGGTTTTCTCTGAAATAAGATATATGCTTAATTAGCCTTCCTAGGCTATATTTTTAAATTCAACAGACAGTAAAATGAAGACAATTAGCTAATTACTCATAATATGTTCTCGACAAAAAAAAAATGTCTTGACCTTAAGTCACCTGTAATATAATCCCATGAAAAACCGCAGTTACTGGCCAACTGTCACAGTCATATTAGGCTGCTGTAACATGATATTTCTTTTTTCCCTGTTTTATTAATATGTATATGTGATGCATAATTTTTACAGAGAGATTGCACATATATATATGTCATCAGAGTTGCAAACCCTTCACCTCTCTTTTTTTGAGCCTCCCATGACCTCCTCTCCCCCCTAACTTCCACTATCACCTCCCCACTTAATTCTATGAAATCACTGTATTCTGGGTTTTTCATACACTGGAAAAAGTACAGCCTCTTTAACAAGTGATGCTGAGAAAGTTGGAGATTCACAAGCAGAAGAATGAATCTAGACACATACCTGTCACCATGTAATAAAACCTAATCAGAGTGGGTCAAAGAGCTAGATTTCAAAATCAAAACACTTAACTTTCTGGAAGACAAATTAGGCAAAAATATAAAGGATCTAGGCGTAGGCAAGGACTTTCTCAATAAGACACCCATAGCAAAAAAAATAAATAAATCCCAGAATCAATAAATGGGATTATATTAAATTAAAAGAATTCTGTACAACAAATCAAGAGTGAAGAGAGAATTAACAGAGTTGGAAAAAACGTTTACCACCTATACCTCAGATAGGAGGCTAATAACTAGAACGCACAAGGAATTGAAGAAACGCAGATGCCTTAGATTTAGAGAACAAATTAAAGAATGGGCAAAAGAAATGAAGAGATAATTCTCAGATGAAGTTCAAACGGCCAGTAAATACACGAAAAGATGTTCAATGTCATTAGTCATTAGAGAAATGCAAATCAAAACATCACTAAGATACCATCTAACCCCAGAGACAATGGTGTATATCAAGAACTCAAACGGCAATCAGTGCTGGTGTGGTGAGGCTGTGGGGAAAAAGGAACCCTCCTGCACTGCTGGTGGGAATGTAAACTGGTACAACCACTATGCAGGGCAGTATGGAAATAAATATCTCCTTTGATTCAGTGATACCTTATCTGGGAATCATTCCAAAAGAGTTAAAAGCATCATATGAAAGAGATATATGAATACCTATGTTTATAGCAGCACAACTAACAATAGCTAAAATGTGGAAGATGTCAAAGTACCCATCAAGAGGCCAACAGATACAAAAACTGTGGTGTATGTACTCAATGGAATACTACTCTTCTGTAAAGACAGTTCTGAGTTTTTTGTAGGTAAGTGGATGCAATTGGAGACCATCGAGTTCAGTCAAGTGAGTCAGAAACAAAAGGTTAAATATCAAATAGTTTCTCTAATATAAGAAACATGCTACATCAAGATGGGTAATTTATAAACAACAGAAGTGTGTTGCTTATGATTTTTGAAATTTGAAAGTCCAAAAAAATTATACCAACAGATTTGGTATCTGTTGAGAGTTGGCTCCTGATGGGTTACAACTTCAAGGTATCTTCACGTACTAGAAGTGGCAAAAGGCTCCCCAAAGCCTCTTTTACAAAGTCAAAAATTCTGTCAGTATTCACGAGGGGATAACACAACTTAACCGCTTCCTGAAGTCTCTTCCTCTTAAGAATATCACCTTGGCTTAGTGAAGTGAGTCACAAGCAGAAGGTGAAACACCAAATGGTCTCTCTGATACGAAAAATCCAGATCACAACTATCTCATGAAACTTAAAACGAAAAACAAGGTAAAACAGGGGGGTAGGGCGGGGGGGGGGGAGGGAGAGAGGGATGAGTACGGGAAGGACAAAAGGAGAGTGGGAAAATCCTTGTCACCTTGACAAGATACGTATGCGCACAAAATGCTCAACTTCATTGTAAACCTTAGATTTTGTACTTAAATAAAGTGTGAAAAAAAGAATTATCACCTTGGTGGTTAGGTTTTTAACATGCACAATTTGAGTAATAAATACTCAGACCATAGAATTTGGGCTTTGCTTCTTCACAAATTCAATTTTTTATCATAGAAAATACATTCATTCTATCCTGATAGCCTTGAAAGCTTCTATTTTTTAATTATCATCTAAAATTATTAAAGTCCAAACTTTCATATAAATCAGAAATCCCTTCCAAGGTAGTCTTAAGAATATATTTCTTAGTGTGGAAAGTGTTTCTCAGTGGTTAAAATGTTAAATACTTGCAACTTATCACTTCTAATCCAAACTGGAGGAATGAGGGCACAGAAATTAATCAGACCAAAGCAAAACCTAAAATCAACCAAGGTAAACATTCAATCCTGCATCTGTATGTATAGCACCCAATACACGTGGTAGCAACTTGGGCTGGAGTAACCCTACAACTATGACTGCAAGTCGCAATCCACATGGTCCTGACTCGTTCAGTAATCCTGGTCACCACCCGTGACTTCCCTCAGTACAACACATTTTAAATTCCTAGCATCTTCACATTCCTGAAATCTCCGCTGTGGCTTGGAACTCACTCTCGCAGTCTCATGTTTCATTCTCTCAGAGGCTCTGGACAGAAAATGGTTGTACAGTGCCACAGTGATGGCCTTTCATGACCTTCCTCTGAAATCTGAGTGAAGTCTTCTTCACAACATAACTCTTGCACTCTACATACATGTAAAACCAGCACCACATGTTTAATATCATATTTTACTGCTCTTTGGACCAGAATATGGGCCTCCTTTGGCCCACACCTGCAGCAGCGTCTACATTTCTGAATGGCCGAATTTGAGAATTTAGTGATGATATCATCATTGAATGAGTAGGGTGCTCTGAGACTTTTCGTAGCTAAGGTTTTCAAAATAGTTGACATGTTTTGCAAACTGGAGTTTCTGATAAGTGTGGTCTGGCCAGTTTTGAAGAGTCCATCAAGCCATCTTTCCCACTGTCTCTGTGCAAAGAACTGACCTCTTTTTTATTGTGTGAATCTTTTCAGTAACCACAGTGTCCTTAGTCCCAAATTTCTGTCCAAGAAGCTGTATTTTCTCATGTGTTTGCTTTACATTTTGCTCATGATTGTCATTGTAAATCTGTACCCATACTAGTGTTTCAATATCGGGCTGCTTTGAAATTGTCACTGCCAGATTACTTAGTCCATTATCTTTAAATTCACAAACGTCTCAGAGAATGTGCAAGCGTATTTTTTTGCTATAGTGTAACATGATTAGACTGTACTTCAATTCTCTAGCAGTCTTTATTCCCAACTCAAATCTCATGAGCCTGGACTTACTGACTACATAATACCTATCAGTATTATGGCCTTTTGAACTTTGACTGGAGTTACTTATCAGACAATAATTATAACGTTTTGCCAGAAAGAAAGTGACTACAAGTTGGATCAAAAGATCGCACAGTTGTTGAAGAACTTTTTGCTAAAGAAGTACTTTGCATCAGTACTACAGGAAAGATGCTGAAAGGGGATCTCAAGCATCAACAAGCCCCTACCCTTTGTAGATTCAAGGAAATAAAAGCCAAAAACAAACAAAACCAAAACTTTGATTTGAAATGAGAGCCTCAGGGCTTTCTTTCCCACTCTGCCAAGTGCTGGAATTATGGACATGCACCACCATGTCTGTGAATTTCTAATATTAATAATTAAATAAGGAAAATCAAGCAAAATGAAATAGATGAAATAGTACGAGCTGTTTTTTAAGTACATTGAATAAGTTTTTCAGAACAATCATTTATTCAATATTTTTCTCATTTTATTAGGATATATATATTGTATATGTAAAGGATATATATACATATATATAGTATTAGGATATATATATATATTGTATATGTAAAGGATATTATATATACATATATATATATAGTATATATATAAAGGATATATACATATGCATATATTGTGTGTATGATACACAATGGTTATGTAGAGCTTGAGTATTTTTTGCACGTATATAACTGCATCAACATTACAATCCCTTCCTCTCCCTGTTTTGGGCCATACCACACCCCCCCTCCTTCGTGATGACTCTGTCACACCCATTTGGTTCTATACAATGCTTGTATTCTGGGTTTCTCATATTACAAAAAGGATGCAATAGTTATTCTTTTACATTTGACTCATCACACCAAGCATTATCATCTCAAACCTCACATTATCTGTGTTTGTGGAAGAGTGCTACTAGATTGTGTAATACACCATCACCATACAACAGAAAAATCTTAGGTTGAAAGAGGTCTAAATTTGGAAATTTCATTGTTCTGTTTAGCATGAGCTCTTAAGGGATTTTCAGACATGTTTCATAGGGGCTTGGAATTTGTTTCTTCATAGTTCCATTAGTTTTTTTCTAAAGTTTTTGCTGAATTCACATTTGGGCCAGTAATAAAAAGATTTTTCTTCCATTGTCATGGTTTGATGTAATATCATTAATTAAAAGAAGATAAACCACTTATTAAAAGCAAGAAAAATTACTCAGGAGCTTCCTGGTTTATTGTTTACTGTCAAAAAGCAGTCATGCCCTTGTCAAAATCAATCATTTTTGATGTGAATGGATTGCCATGAAGAAGCTACACTATGTTGAATAAAATTGCTGTAACTAAATATCATAACTTTAGAAGATGTTATTGAGAAAATAGCTGAAGTGAGATAATGAACGATGAAAAAGACTCAACGAGAGAATATTAAAAGCTACAAAAGAAAAACAGAGGGTAGCTTTCAAAGCAAAAGCCATCAAGATGACTATAGACTTTTCAATACAACAGTAAGACCATAGGATCAGTGTCTGACATGAGCTAAGAGGACACAAATGCCAAACTAGACTTTATCAAGTAAAACTGTCTCTCAAAATAGAGGGAAAAGTTAAAATTTTTCATAAAGAAAACCTAAAGAAATTTACTTTCATCAGAACAGCATTGCAGATAATATTTAAAAGACTTTTAGACAGAGAAAAGGACACCAACATCTAAGATCCTAGAGAAAGGAAAATGACAGAAACGGGAGAGTAAACTGGCAATAATGTAGATAATACAATTAGCTCTGAAGCATCATAATGATGACAGAAGATAGTAAATACACCATAAAAATAATGCTGAATGTTAATGATCTCAAGTTGCCAATCAACAGACAGAATGGATGACTGGATCAAAAATAAAACCCCACAATATGCTGCTTGCTTGCAAGACACACACTTTACTCATAAGGAAACACATAAACTGAAAATAAAAGGCTGTAAATCAATATTACAAGTAACTGGACCCAGGAAACAAGCAGGAGTAGGCATTCTTAGACACAAAAGATTTCAAACCAAAACAGATCAGAAAAGACAAAGATGGACACTATGTATAGTTTTTTTCTCCATTTTATTGATTTGTATACATGCAAATTGTAAGGTTTACAATGGAGTTGAGCCTGTTATGCACATATGTATCTTGTCAAGGTGACAAGGGCTTTCCCACTCTCCTTTTGTCCCTCCCTCTCCCCTCCCCTCCCTCCTCCCCTACTGACCCCCCTGTTTCACTTTGTTTTTCGTTTAAGTTCCATAGGAGTTGTGCTCTGGGACTCTCATATCAGAGAGACCATTTGATGTTTCACCTTCTGCTTCTGAGACACCATGTATAGGTTGAGGAAGCAATACAACAGGAAGAAATCACAATTATCAATATATATGCTCCCAACTTTGGGACACGCAATTACATAAAACAAAAATTATTGGACTTGAAAGGCCATGTAGGTCCCAAAACAATTATGGTAGGGGACTTCAATATGTCACTATACCAGATAAACTGGTCAACTGCATAGAAAATCAACAAAGAAATATTTCAGTTAACTGACGTTATGAAAAACTTGGACTAACATTTATTGACAACATTTTACCCAACATCAATATACTTCTTTTTCTCAGCTACACAAAGAACATTTTCTAAAATAGACCATCTTATAAACTATAAGATATGTTTAAATAAGTACAAAGGAATCAAATAATTTCTTCTTTGTCTTAGATCATAATGAAATAAAACTGGAAATCAACAACAACAAAAACAGCAGAAACTATACAAGTAAATGGAGACTAAACAACTTACTATTGAGCAAATCATGTGTCACAGAAGAAATCAAGGAGGAAATAAAAAAATTTTCTGGAGTTAAATGATGTAGAAAGTACATCATATCTGAACCTGTGGGACACAATGAAAGAAGTCTTAAGAGGGAAATTCATAGCCATAAATGCACACATCAAAAGAACTCCAAGTAAACAACTTAATTATGCCCTTCAAGTTTCTATAGAAACAAGGATGATCTAAAATAAAAAAAAAAAATAGAAGACAAGAAATCATGAAGACCAGAGCAGAAGTCAAAGAAATTAAAATCAAAAATCAATGTAAAAAGAAAATAATCAAAGAACTGGTTCCTCACAAAAATAAACATTGATAAATTTCTTCCTAAACTAATGAAAAGAAGGAAAGAAAAAACACGAGTCAAAAATGAAAAAGGTGAAATTGCAACACAGACGTAGGACTTTCTTAAGATGACACACAATGCAAAAGGAATAGTCCCCAGAATCAACAAATAGGTTTATTTCAATTTTAAAAGTTTCTGGACAGCAAAGGAAATCATCAACCAAGTAAAGGAAGAACCAAAAGAATTTGGAAAAAAAAATCGTCACCACCTATAAACCTCAGACAGGAACCTAACAGTATATAAAGAGAGGGAGAGAGGGAGAGAGGGAGAGAGGGGGAGAGGTGGAGAGGGGGAGAGGGAGAGAGAGGGAGAGAGAGAGAGAGAGGGAGAGAGAGAGAGAGAGAGAGGGAGAGAGAGAGAAAGAGAAAACTGGGCACCTGAAACGAATAGGCAGTTCTTAGATATGAGAAGCCCAGAATGCAGTCCTGCTATAGAAGTAAATGGGCGTCATGGTAGCAATTATGGTGAGATGAGAAGGGTGGAGGTGGGTGAAAAAGCAATTGTAATTTTGATGTGACATATACTTCCACAAATGGCCAGTGAATACATGGGACAATGTTCAACATACTTAGCCTGTAGAGAAATGCAAATTAAAATATCACCAAGGTATCATCGTACCGCAGAAACAATGGTGTATACCAATAACTTGAGTAGCAATCAATGGTGACAAGGTTATGGGTGGGGGGGGAAGAAACCTTTTACACTGTTAGTGAGGTTGTAAACTGGTACAACCACTCAGAGGACAGCGTGGAGGTTCTTCAATAGGCTGAGAATAAATATTCCATCCAACCCGGTGATATTTCTTCTGGGTATCTTTCCAAAAGAGTTAAAGGCAACATATAACACAGATACACGTACCCATGTTCACAGCAGCATGACTAATGGCTAAAATGTGGAAGACACCAAAATACCCATCAACAGAACAATGGATACAGAAATTATGATATGTGTACACAGTGGAGTACTGCTCTTCCACAAAGACAGACAGATTTGAGGCTACTGTAGATAAATGGAGGCAACTCAAGATCATCATGCTCAGTGAAGTGAGTCTGATGCAGAAGGTGAAGTAACGCATGGTTTCTCTAGTATGAGACACCCAGAATAAAGAACTAAAAACGGGGTGATAATGGGAGTAGGGGGTATGGAGAGGGTGCAGAAGAGCCAAAAAGAGATTGTGATTTTGACAGGATATATAAATGTGCACAAAATAGCGTAGTTTAATGTAGACATTGTGTATCACATGTGTGTGTACGTGTGTAAAAGAAATTTGTCTTTGTTTTGTTCCTTTTTTCTGCTTTTATTTGTGGGAAGGGGATTGAATCCAGTGTCTCTGCGCTGAACTCTATCCTCACACATTTTTTTTTTTTTTTGAGTACAGTTTCACTAAATCATACAGCCTGGTTTAGAACTTGTAATCCTCCTGCAACGGCCATCAAGACAGCTGGATTTACAGGCATATGTCACTACACCTGGCTAGCATTTGTTCTTTGTGAGGAATGCTGCTGTGACTAACTGTGCATGAACATTCATGTAGACATAAATTTTCAATTTTCTTGAGTACATATGTCAGAGAGTATGGGTGGAACGGGAGCTTCATGTTAATCTTTGAAGAACAGACAAACTATTTTTCACAATGCTGCATCATTGCACATTCTCACAAGAAATGCAGAAGTGGCCAATTTTTCCAAATGTACACTAATGTGTGTTATGATACATCTTGACTGTTGTGATTTTACTGGTGTAAAATGTTAACACTGAAGTTTAAATTTTTATTCCACTATTGTCTAATGGTGATTAGTATCATTTCAATAATTTATTGACCATTCTTATATCTCTTTAAAATAACTTTCTGCTCAATATTTTTCAATTTTAATTGTACAGTTGACTTTTTATTGAATTAGAAGTTTTATTCTTCCTAGACACTACATAAAATGTGAGACTTGTAATGAGGTTTCCTGTTTCTCTAAGTTACATTT
This sequence comes from Ctenodactylus gundi, assembly GCA_004027205.1. Taxonomy (NCBI): domain Eukaryota; kingdom Metazoa; phylum Chordata; class Mammalia; order Rodentia; family Ctenodactylidae; genus Ctenodactylus; species Ctenodactylus gundi. Next base: position 666,758 of record PVKB01000573.1, read on the forward strand.
TATATTTTTCTAAAGTGTATGCATGTCCATGATTATTGCAGCACAATTCATAATAGCCAAAACCTGGAAACAACTAATCTGCCCACACATAGAGGAAAGGTTAAAGAAAATGTGGTACCTAAACACAATGGCATATTATGTAGCCATACAGCCACAAAGAAAGACAGATAATGGGTCCACCTGGAATCAATAATACTTAGCGAAATAGACCAAATACAAAAGACTATGGTCCCTCTTATAAAATCCCCACAATAATGGCATAAAGAGGCTCCAACATGAGTGACAGGTTAGAAAGTGGTCAGCTAGGAAAGGGTGAATCTCTGAAAATGGGATGAACAGAGATGCTTATTGATTCCCCAAACCCCATGTATCTAACGTGGTATAGAATTCGAAATTCATGCATTCACTCTCCATCTCCATGTGTGTGTGTGTAAACACACACACACACACACACACACACGAAAGCTAAAATTACAGACATAATGCAATTTTCAAATTCCTGAATCATGTGTCTTTCAATGAATTAAAGTTTGATATTCATTTGAATTTTTATTGTAGCATAGCTTTTGATTTGTATGCCTTTAAGTCACTACTGTCCTCCCGATGCTCAATATTGTTCAAATTACAACTTTCAAATGATAAAGCAGAATTTCAATGAAAAAAGTCCTTCTTAATTGGCTGCTCGCCTCTACTCTCTACATTGTGGGTTCTATCCACTACACAACCCCCTGCACCATGACATTCAGCCATGCTACTGCTTAACACTAGCCAAACACGGACTGCAGTTACAAGTAAAAAAACAAAAAAACAAACAAAAAACACTTCTCCACTAAGTGATGAATGTTGGATATCTTGTACCAGCAATGAAAAATTACCCATTACATTATTACCATAAATTCAAAAATAATATACTGCAAGAATAGCATCTGAAAATGTCCTATTCCCCTGTATTTGGCTATGAGTGCATTAAAATTCTCTTGATATATATTTCAAAAAAAAAAAACAAGAGTTGTACATTGCTAAAGATTTTATAAATTGTTAGAGAAAGGTGAACAGTAACATTAATGAAGTCCATTATAACATTATTTATGGGCAGGAATTAAGAGAAAAACTTGGGTGAAATCAACAGTTTATTCAGTATCATTTAACATGAAACCTTTGTGTAAAGGTCTATTTTTAAAAAAATATTTAGGCATTTATTTTAAACTTTTAAAAGTTTAACCTTCACTTCTAAATATTTTCAAACATAAATCTTTTTAATGAAGAAGGATAGGTATCTTACTTTTTCGTTGCTGTGACTCAATACCCGACACCTATAAACTCAGGAAAGGAAAGGTTTATTTTAACTCTAAGTCTCGAAGGACACAGTCCATTCAGGGGTGGCCAGCAACAATCGAAGTCCATGGCAGAGAGGTGGAGGTAGCTTCCCCGGACCAACAGGAAGACAAGCTGAGGCTAGTTGAGACTAGTCCCAGTCCTCCAGGAAGGCAGGTGCAGCTTAAGTATCCTTTCAGGTCTCCGCCCAGTAACCAGTCCCTCCTGCTTCCAGGTGTGGCCACTGCACACTATTAATCCCAACTTAAGTATAATTCACCCCTCCAAACCAGACCCCAAACCACCAGCATCACATGGTTCCATTAAAATGCATGAGACTTTTGGGGAACACTCCAGATCCTAACCACAACAACATGATTATTACATATCACAGAAGTTTTTAACTTGGTAAATCATAAGCATATTATATTGAAATTGGGAAGAGATATAGAACGATAGGTTGGTGAAAAGCAGCTTAAAAGAGTGAAGACACAGCAATTTCCAAAAATAAACAAGTGGAATCTGACACAAAATGCGTGCTTGAATTTTAAGGCAATACACTTTGATGATTAATCATTAATCTTCAAAATAACTATTTGTTTCAGATCCATTTGAAATATCTATGAATTGTACGATTACTTTGCTAATTTGATAAAAAATGATATTCTGATAGAGAATATTAAATATATATGAATAATTTGCCACTTTAACAAGTTTGTACCAAATCTAAGTTTTATAATGGGTGAATTTTGAACCCCCTTCAGTATATTTAGCTATTTGAATTTTTTCAAAAATATTCTGTAGTTTTCAATGTTTGATTTCACATATAGATTGTGAAATATATTCATATATTTATAATTTTATACATTAAACTACACTCTTAATTTCTGAATTGGCGTGGCAAAGGACTTTAAAAATGTGGTTAAGTGGGATCACATGGTTCAAGCTTATAATTCCACCACTCTGAAACAGAGACAGAAGGATGGCAAGGTTGAGAACACCCTTCACAATGTACCATCTCAGTGAGACCCTGTCTCAGAATCAAAACTGAAAATGAGGTTGGGAATGCAGCTTAGAGTGAGGCCGCTGACCTTGCTCCCTGTCTTACTTATTTTTCGTTGCTGTGACTCAATACCCGACACCAATAAACTCAGGAAAGGATTATTTTAGCTCACAGTCTCGAAGGTCACAGTGCAGTCAGGGGTGGCCGGCAACTATCGAAGTACATAGCACAGACAGAGGTGGAGGCAGCTTCCCCAGACATCACAAACAGGAAGGCAAGCTGAGGCTATTTATTAGTCCCCAAGTTCCAGGAAAGCAGGGGCAGCTTTATGTATCCTTTCAGGCCTTTGCCCAGTAACCAGTCCCTCCTGCCTCCAGGTGTGGCCACTGCACACCATTAATCCCAACTTAAGTGTAATCCACGCCTCCAGACCAGACCCCAATCCACCACCATCACATGGTTCCATTAAAATGCATGAGACTTTTGGGGGACACTCCAGATCCTAACCACAACAACACAATTATTACATTTCACAGAAGTTTTTTAACTTGGTAAATCATAGGCATATTATATTGAAATTGGGAAGAGATATAGAACGATAGGTTGGTGAAAATCAGCTTAAATGAGTAAAGTCACTGCAATTTCCAAAAATAAACAAATAGAATCTGACACAAAATGCGTGCTTGAATTTTAAGTCAATACACTTTGATGGTTAATCATTAAACTTTAAAATAACTATTTTTGTTTCAGATCCATTTCCAATATCTCTGAATTGTAGGATTAATTTGCTAGTTTGATAAACTGATATTTTTGATAGAGACTGTTAAATATTTATAAATAATTTGCCACTTTAACAAGTTAGTACAAATTCTAAGTGTTATAATGGGTGAATTTGAACCCCCTTCAATATATTTAGCTATTTGAATTTTTTCAAAAATATCCTGTAGTTTTCAATATTTGATTTTACACATATTTTGTTAAATATATTCATATATATTAATAATCTTATAGATGAAAATATAATCTTAATTTTTGAATTGGCGTAGCAAAGGACATTAAAAATGTAGTTAAGTGGGATCACATGGTTCAAGCCTATAATTCCACCACTCTGAAACAGAGAAGGACAGCAAGGTTGAGAGGACCCTTCACAATGTAACATCTCAGTGAGACCCTGTCTCAGAATCAAAACTAAAAATGAGTTTGCAAATGTAGCTTAGAGTGAGGCCTCTGACCTTCATCCCTGTCTTAATTTTCGTTGCTTGACTCAATACCTGACACCCACAAACACAGGAAAGAAAAGGTGTATTTTAGCTCACAGTCTTGAAGGACACAGTCCATTCAGAGGTGGCCGGCAACTATCGAAGTACATGGCACAGACAGAGGTGGAGGCAGCTTCCCCAGACATCACAAACAGGAAGGCAAGCTGAGGCTATTTGATAGTCCCCAACTTCCAGGAAGGCAGGGGCAGCTTTATGTATCCTTTCAGGTCTCCGCCCAGTAACCAGTCCCTCCTGATTCCAGGTGTAGCCACTGCACACCTTTAATCCCAATTTAAGTGTAATCCCACCCCAGACCAGACCCCAATCCACCAGCATCACGTGGTTCCATTAAAATGCAGGAGACTTTAGGGGGACACTCCAGATCCTAACCACAACAACATGATTATTACACGTCACAGCACTTTTTAACTTGATAAATCATAGGCATATTATATTGAAATTCGGAAGAGATAAAACGAAAGGTTGGTGAAAATCAGCTTAAATGAGTAAAGTCACTGCAATTTCCGAAAATAAACAAGTGGAATCTGACACAAAATGCGTGCTTGAATTTTAAGTCAATACACTTTGATGCTTATTCATTAATTTTCAAATAACTCTTTTTGTTTCAGATCCATGTGTGATATCTATGAATTGTAGGATTAATTTGCTAATTTTATAAAACACTGATATTTTGACAGAGAATGTTAAATATTTATAAATAATGTGCCACGTAAGGAAGTGTGTACCATTTCTGAGTTTTTCTAATGGATGAATTTTGAACCCACTTCAATTTATTTAGCTAATTGCATTCGTTCAATTATATTCTGTAGTTTTCAATGTTTGATTTCCCATACATTTTGTTAATTCTATTCATATACATTTATAATCTTATACATTAAGGTATACTGTTAATTTTTAAATTGGCATTGCAAAGGACTTTAACAATGTGGTTAAGCTGGATCACATGGTGCAAGCCTATAATCCAGCACTCTCAAACAGAGGCTGAAGGATGGAAAGGTTGAGAACACCTCTCACAATGTACCATCTCAGTGAGACCCTGTCTTAGAATTAAAACTCAAAATGAGTTTGCAAAAGTAGCTTAGACCTTGATCCCTATCTTACTTATTTTTCTTTGCTGTGTCTCAATAGCCGACACCAATAAACTCAGGAAAGGGTTATTTTAGCTCACAGTCCCGAAGATCACAGTGCAGTCAGGGGTGGCAGGCAACTATCGAAGTACATGGCACAGACAGAGGAGGAAGCAGCTTCCCCAGACATCACAAACAGGAAGGCAAGCTGAGGATATTTGATAGTCCCCAACTTCCAGGAAGGCAGGGGCAGCTTTATGTTTCCTTTCAGGTCTCCGCCCAGTAACCAGTCCCGCCTTCTTCCAGGTGTGGCCACTGCACACCTTTAATCACAACTTAAGTGTAATCCACCCCTCCAGACCAGACCCCAATCCACCAGCATCACTTGGTTCCATTAAAATGCATGAGACTTTTGGGGGACTCTCCAGATCCTAACCACAACAACATGATTATTACACATCGCAGCACTTTTTAACTTGATAAATCATAGGCATATTATATTGATATTGGGAAGAGATATAGAACGATAGGTTGGTGAAAATCTGCTTAAATGAGTAAAGTCACTGCAATTTCCAAAAATAATCAAGAGGAATCTGACACAAAAAGCGGCTTGAATTTTAAGTCAATACACTTTGATGCTTAATCATTAACCTTCAAAATAACTATTTTTGTTTCAGAAACATTTCAAATATCTATGAATTTTAGGATTAATTTGTAGTTTGATAAACTGATATTTTAATAGAGACTACTAAATATTGATAAATAATTTGCCTCTTTAACAAGTTTGTACCAATTCTAAGTTTTTTACATGGGTGAATTTTGAACCCACTTCAATTTATTTAGCTATTTGATTTTTTTCAAAAATATTCTGTAGTTTTCAATGTGTGATTTCACATACATATTGTTAAATATATTCATATATATGTATAACCTTATACATTAAACTATACTTTTAATTTTTGAATTGGCGTTGCAAAGGACATTAAAAATGGGGTTAAGTGGGATCACATGGTTCAAGCTTATAATTACAACACTCTGAAACAGAGACAGAAGGATGGCAAGGTTGAGACGACCATTCACAATGTAATATCTCAGTGAGACCATGTCTCAGTATCAAAACTCAAAATGAGTTTGGGAATGTAGCTTAGAGTGGGGCCCCCGACTTTACCCTTGTCTTACTTATTTCTCATTGCTGTGACTCAGTACCCGACACCCACAAACAGGAATGGAAAGGTTTACTTACCTCACAGTCTCGAAGGTCACAGTGCAGTCAGGCGTTGCCGGTAACTATCGAAGTACATGACACAGACAGAGGTGGAAGCAGCTTCCCCAGACATCACAAGCAGGAAGGCAAGCTGAGGCTATTGGTTAGTCCCCAAATTCAAGAAATGCAGGTGCAGATTTATGTATCCTTTCAGGTCTCTGCCCAGTAACCAGTCCCTCCTGCTTCCAGGTGTGGCCACTGCACACCATTAATCCCAACTTAAGTGTAATCCACCCCTCCAGACCAGACCCCAATCCACCAGCATCACATGGTTCCATTAAAATGCAGGAGACTTTTTGGGGGACACTCCAGATCCTAACCACAACAACACGATTATTACATGTCACAGCAGTTTTTTTACTTGGTAAATCATAGGCATATTATATTGAAATTGGGAAGAGATATAGAACGATATGTTGGTGAAAATCTGCTTAAATGAGTAAAGTCACTGCAATTTCCAAAAATAAACAAGAGGAATCTGACACAAAAAGCGGCTTGAATTTTAAGTCAATACAATTTGATGCTTAATCATTAACCTTCAAAATAACTATTTTTAGTTCAGACCCATTTCCAATAGCTATGAATTGTAGGATTAATTTGTAGTTTGATAAACTGATATTTTAATAGAGACTACTAAATATTTATAAATAATTTGCCACTTTAACAAGTTTTTACCAATTCTAAGTTTTAAAATGGGTGAATTTTGAACCCACTTCAATTTATTTAGCTCTTTGAATTTTTTCAAAAATATTCTGTAGTTTTCAATGTTTGATTGC